>OY744517.1:7693377-7797085 GCA_963556195.1 Sepiola atlantica | reverse complement strand
TAGGGAGTAGGGGGTATTTTTGATGTGAAAGTTTTTTATTAGGTTGGAAAGAGAGGTGCTAGTGGTACCATTACTATTGTGTTTAAAAGAGTAGATATGGTTAGAGATTCGAGTCTTTATGGGGAAAGCACTGGCACCAATATAGGTATGAATTTTATGGGGGGTTATTGTTGTATTATTTGAGTTGTTTATATTATTAGGGGTGCTTACGGTTTGTATGCTCGGATTCAAGTCAACGTTTAAGTTAGGGTTATTAGTTGGGGACGGTAGGGTGTCTTGGGGAATGAGATCGGATCCATTATTAGTTGGTGGTAGTTGTTGGTCAGTGTGGAGAGTATTATTTAGTGGAGGGGGTTGTTGATGGGGATTGTTGAGGGGAAAAGTGGGAGATTGTGTGTTGGCATTATTTTGCATATTGGTATTAATCTGTGTAGTGGTGTATTGTTTAACAGTACAGGAATATATGACGTTACTTTGTATGCAATCACCGTTTAATGGGCATTCTCTGGATTTTTGGCAGTTACAGTTATTAGTGGGGTGTATGGTGGGTGCTGTTTGTTGGGCAGATTTAATTTTTTTGTTGTTAGATGTGATGATGGTTTGTGCTATTTGGGCATTGTGGAGTAAGAAATTTTAATAGAGTTCTTGTTTAAAATAGTGCTGTATTTATGTGGGTGCTTGAACGAGTTATCTAAATTTTGAAAAATTCCCTAGCTATGTTAGTTTTTACATTGCAATTATAGGGTGGATTAAACCAAATGTTATCTTTTCTTCTAGTTTTTTTATTTTTATTTTCACTGTGTTCTTGGGGGTTAGCTGTTTTTAACTATATTAATAGTTTTAGTATGTCCATTTGCATATTTCTTAGGTTTCTTGGGTATCGTGGTGCTAGTTCTTTGTCTATCTTGTGTAGCCATTTTGTAGGTAACGACATTTAAAGGTTTATTCCCCTGGAGGGGGGGATTATTTTCATATTTAATTTTATCAGTGTATCCCGAGTTAAGAAGTGCGTTATTATAGAAACTAGAATTTTGATCGAAGATAGGTTTATTAGCTGAAAGTCTCGAAATTCTATTTGAGATTGAAGGGACTATTGAGTTAATGATGGATTTAGGGTGGTTAGAGTGTTTTATGTACGTAAAATAAGGTTAGATTAGGTTTGTGGTAAGGGCTAAATGATTCGGAGTTAAGGTCTAGTGTTAGGTCAAGGAAATTAGATATTCTTTTCTCGGTTCTATGGTTATGGTTAATCCGAAGTTTTTAAAGAACTTGTGTAGGTTTTTTTTTGGTGTTGTTGTATTGTCTGGGTCTCTCTCTAGAGATAAAGAGCGCATCGTCTCTGTAGAGTCCACCGTGTAAGTGTCCGAATTCAAGCTTTAATTGTTTCAATAAATATAATCCTACTAGGTCAGTAACTTGGGCAGAGTCTGAAGCTCCCATGGTGATATCAAAGTTGTTGGGGCTATCTTTCCTAATCCAAAATTTATTGTCAAATTCTAAAAGGGATCTCCTGGCTAAAATTATTAGATTTTTTCAGAGTCTGTGATATCTGAATTATTCTTAGCGAAAATAAGAGCTTTGTTTAGTAGGGATAGGAGAGATAGACTGATAATAATTGTCAATGTCGAAAGTGATGAAGTTCAAGTTAGAATTAGATTTATCTTTAAGGTTTAAGAACCATTTGGAAACCTCTCCAGATGATTGCCAAAGGGAGTATGTAATTTTAGCTTTTAATGTAGGAATGATTCTATCTAGGAATTTTTTGCTTATAATGCCTATGTCCGATTTGGAAGGGCATATTAGTCTAATGGAGGGGTTTTCATGAAAATTTATTTTTGTGGTCTTTCAAAGTAACATCTGGGTGTAGCAGGAGTGAAGATTTCAGCGTAATTCAGGATGTTAAAAGAAGTTAACAAGGATTTAGCTTCATTGTTAATGCTATTTAAAATGTTGTCAGAAGAGGTTTTATATGATTTGTTCAATTCTTTGTAGATTAAATCTTTGTAATCAGAATATTTCAATTGTGTAGTAGTTTTTAGTTTTATCTGCTGGGACTATAATATCAGGGAGCTTTTTGATCTTGTTAGTGAAATTGTTAATTTTTTGATGAACGGGTTATGATGTTTATTGTGCTTTTTGAATTTTATTGGTCTAATTAAGTTGAATAAATCATTTTCAAAGTTATTGAGAAGATCATTTTGCTTGGGAAAGGAGATGTTTTTAGGCCGTACCTGATGCCAAAAATCCAGAGAATGCCCATTAAACGGTGATTGCATACAAAGTAACGTCATATATGTCCTGTACTGTTAAACAATACACCACTACACAGATTAATACCAATATGCAAAATAATGCCAACACACAATCTCCCACTTTTCCCCTCAACAATCCCCATCAACAACCCCCTCCACTAAATAATACTCTCCACACTGACCAACAACTACCACCAACTAATAATGGATCCGATCTCATTCCCCAAGACACCCTACCGTCCCCAACTAATAACCCTAACTTAAACGTTGACTTGAATCCGAGCATACAAACCGTAAGCACCCCTAATAATATTAACAACTCAAATAATACAACAATAACCCCCCATAAAATTCATACCTATATTGGTGCCAGTGCTTTCCCCATAAAGACTCGAATCTCTAACCATATCTACTCTTTTAAACACAATAGTAATGGTACCACTAGCACCTCTCTTTCCAACCTAATAAAAAACTTTCACATCAAAAATACCCCCTACTCCCTAAGTTGGTCTATATTAAAAAAGTCAAACTCATATACTCCTGGTTCTGCATTCTGCCAACTATGTACCTTGGAAACTTATATGATAGCTACAGCACACAAGAACTTAAATGTCATTAACTCCAAAAATGAACTTATTTCAAATTGCAGACACAAACGAAAATTTAAATACATTAATTTCATCACTCCCTCTGACACTCCTCCTCCCAACCAATAACTCCCCCCATTCTTTAACATCTGACAAATCTCTAAACTATATCCCAGGGGAACCTTGTAACCTCCATTCTTAACACCCCTATTCTCACTAATTAACCCTCCCAATAAATTCTTCATCACCATTACACCTAATAACCACATTTACCCGGAAAACCATCAGTAGATTGAACTAACATTACTCCTCCAACTTTCCACCGATCATTAACATACCTAATATCTAGACTTATTTACCTCTCCTGCAATATAGCTCCTTTTTACCCTTTTGCTTCAGCTCCACTCCTAACCCCTTATATTTATCTCATTGTTTCTCCTATCCGTAATCCCACCTACAAACTCATTCTTGGCCTCTCTTTCCCCCCCCTTATTATCCCCTACACTTCCACTATATCGTCCTTATATTTATACTCTTCCTATTTGCAACATATTCCCCTGTAACTTCTTTTTGTTATCATTTTAACTACGACATTTGAATTCCCCTCCAATTGGGTCCATTAATACCCCCCTATAATCCTCATCAGCTCTCTAACTCACTAGCTTCAAAACGAAGGTCTGCTTAATTTTTCAATCTAACCCTAGCCCATAACACTTATATTATATAAACTCTTACTAGCACTTCTGCTCTACCTCCTTAATAGCCTCCATAACCCCCTTTGTGTAATCTTTTTAACTATTTTGATTGATTCGAGCTAGTTACATTACTACTTATTTTGGCCTATTCTTGAATAATCCTAATCCCTCTAAATACTCGCGAGCCACTTTCTATCGGCCCTTTCTCTCTTTGTTCAACTTATCTTATCTTTGACCAATTTCACCCCCCCCCCAAATCATATGTTCATACTACTTGGAAACCCCTTGCAAGTTTCCCTTATATATCTAATTAAATTTAAACTGTAACTGTTATTGTTACCCTGTTACGACTCACTCACCATTTAAACCACAGATTATAAAATTGACACTGCACTCAAATTTTTGATTGAACCAACCCAACTCCACCCCTATTACTAGAAATCGAAACAAATTGTTTCTAACAATCTTTCCTTATCCCTTACATTGTTCCCCTCTCCTAAATTTCAATATACCTGAGTAGAACAGACTTGACCTTTAAATTTCACTAACCCTTTTCCCATTAATTTATCTCCCCCCTCCCCATTATTTCCCCCCCCCCATTATTTCCCCCCCCCTTATCTCTTTGGCCATTTAATGTCCCTCCAAATTATTCATCTAACCCTTAATTTGGTTTTAAATTAAAAATAAATAAATAAATTCTTTATTAACTATTCCCTAGCTTTTTAAATTTAAATTTAATCTTATATTATTCAATGCTCTCACTACTTTATTCCTTAAACACACTGAAACCATATCTGATAACTACAATTTAACCTGCCCTTAGCCGCCTGATATATTTGGAAGCTCACATTTTACTTCTATTTTTAGAATCAACTTTTTCTATACCTATTCACCACTTAAGATTAACCCCACCCCCAAAACCTACACCCTACCGCTAGCCCGCACCCTTAACCCACCTGTCACTTTATCTACATCCCCATGCCAACCCGTCCTACTTTTATTTTTCCCCCAAATTCACAAAGCGACTTTTTAAACTACCCCGCACCTCCTAACCCCCCCCCCCCCCCCATCCTGACCCCAAATCTGAAACTTTCATCAACTTTGGTTTTTCTCATTCTGAGTTAATCCTTGTATGAGATCCTACCGTTTTTTCTAGGCCCGGAAGAAAATCAAAAAAATGGCCTGTTTTCCTCTTCAAAGCCTCTTTTAAGTACATCTGGACTTATCTACTTTTGAGCACCTTTTCCAGCCTGCTCCCATGCAAAGTGTTTTTATTCACTTTCTACAATTTCACCGAACCTTTTCAACGGAAACTTACCACCCGGACAATTGTATTTCTTTTTCACGAAATTTTTTTCACGAAATTTTCTTTTCATTCAGTACATTTTTTGACAAAAATTATTTTAATAATTTTTAAAAATAATTCTCATATTTTTCAAATATTTGAACTTTGGTTTTTTCGAAAGCCAACTTATCCATCTGTATTTCTCCTCTGATGATAAGATTTCGATCTTTGAAAAGCCTTGGCTTAAGGAAAGGAAAATAAACACTAGTTTATTACTGACAACCTTGCATTGAACAATTGAAATTTGAAATAAATTTGGACAATCGTCGCATATTTATCAATCTTTTTTCTTCTATCTCTAAATATATATATATATATATATGTATATACATACATACATATATATAGATATATATATATGTGTGTGTGTGTATGTGTGTGTGTGTGTGTTTGTGTGTGTATGTGTATACGGCGTGTATAGTAGATGATCCTGGTCTGAACAGGAGGCTCCACCATCAGGCTTTATTGGTGAGATGAGCGGCTTGTCACTCAGAAGTATAAATACAAAACTTACAAATGTCATATCAATCCTTTTTAGGAGGAAGAGCCACCAAGTAGAAAGAATATCCACGTGAATGACGGCTGATTATAAGATGCCCTTCGATTGAATTGAAATTACGAGTCTTCTGCAGCTCGTTGCATTAGGTTTTCGCCCGCTACTTTAGCTTTTTCTCTGGCGACGCAGAAGTTCTGATGTTAGACAATTGCTCTGTGAGACGGACGCATTTTAAAGTGGACGTATCTGTGGGAAATCGTTTGGTTTGGCTTGCGCGATTTAGTGCGTGTGGGCCCGTACAGTCGAGTGCAGAATGGGGATGTTCTCACGGTCGGAGTTCAGAAATGTTGACGGGGCCACCACGTTGACGAGACTTCAGGTCAAGGGTCAATGTGCACCTGCGATAGGGGATCTGTGACGTCACGGGCTTTTGTGTGGGAAGCTGTGTTTTGCCAGTTTGGTTAGTGGAAGCAAATGTAGTCCGAAATGAGAAATGGGAATTTATCTCCCTAAGAGAATACAGACATGAGATTCCTTCTCCCCCTTCCTCGAATGGCTAAGGACTTCAGCTAGAAATTAACTTCGATAAAGTAGTAATTTGGTCTCTCCCTCAACGTTAGTGAAGCATCTCCAAGATCGACGGTAACTGACGCTTGAAATAAACAGAATTAAAATGTAAAAGATTGTTGCCTCCTGAGTCGGTCGTGAAGCTTTTTGTTGTAGCGGCAATGTTCACGGCAGTATCAAAATGAAGAAGAAATTCAACCACTAGACGACATCGAGACGGCGCCCCTCCGCGACGAAGAAATAACGCTACGAGAAATTAAAGGTATGCAACATATGCCTTTTTGGTATTCAAAATGACCAGTTGTTTAAGCGAGAACTGCCACGGCCCTTTCCGGGACGGCTATACAACACTGATGCGCCCACACAGTGGCAATTTATATGATCCTTTAGCGTGAGTATCTGTCTGCTTCAATAAGATTGGCAATTTGAATGTGTCTTGTACAGCTAAGGGTTAATTCGTTTGTAGCTGAGACATGACCGATAACAAATAATGTAGTGAAATTCAGATTACACTATTTAGTTGCCTTTCAACGAGAGCAGAGTTAGACACAAAATCAGTTTAAAACGTGGGGAAAATTCAACTCCCCCAAAACGATCACTCTCGGTTGAAACAAAAAATTTAAAATGCCTCAGTCTAGAATGATTTTCCTTCACTGATCAATGACAAAAATATGAACTGTATTATCAAAAACGATACTACATTTGCACATAGCAAAAGCGCAAAATAGTATACGATTCCAATGTATCTTACAGCCGAAAAAAATACAAAAATATCGAGAAAATACCATTTTATATTAAATCCGAAATACAAAACTAAATCTAAAAACTTATTAATTGTTGGTGTTGCGTTTTATAGTGAAAAGGAAGAAACCTTACACGGAAATCTCGTTAATTCTGCGAGCTTTTGTATGAATAAATATCTGACGTGTTAAAGGAATTTTGGAAAGAGTTGACTCAAAAGCCCTTGGGTCCTCGAGATCAATCTGTATGACCGGACTCAAATTCCATTCCCATGTCGTGCCAGGCACAATTAAAGGCCACGAAGTTCATAAAGCGCTTTCCACAAGACACCGATTCGCAATGACGTGTGATTGTGATCGAGTCACCCATAATGACCCCAACGTGATCACACATAGAACATGGGCGATTAAAATATTCTCTCGCATGTCTGGGCGAGATTTGCTTGATTGCAGACATTTCTCGATCAAATCTTATATTCATGAAAGGCACCAGGTTTTGAAGAGTAAGGGTAGCTTAGTGGTTCAAGACTTGTAAACGGGTGGATGAGTTTGAAATTTCAGTATTTGGCGAAAGAACCATATGGTATCTTCCAACAGAGTTCTGAATCTTTCGTTCTTTCGTTTCACTAATCGCACACACATACTCAAACACACACACACATACATATATATATATATGTATATATATACATATATATATATAGAATTTGAACTCGCATTAAAATTTATAAAGCCATGTGAGATTCTGATTTACTGTGAAACTGAAGCACAATGTTAAAGTAAGATCCTGATATATATATATATATATATATATATATATATATATATATATATTAGAGAATAGGAAAATAAGGATATAATGTATACCTTTAAATTATAACCTATAATGAAAGTATTAGTACTCGATATACGAGAAAGAGCAATGATATAGACAATTAAATCATGAGAATAAAAATTGCAAAAAAACACAAAAGCTATTCCGTCTTCAGTTGTTCAAAACAGGAGATGTATGTTTCCTTTCTTAAACCATGGATTTTCAAAGGATGTGAAGAGGAATACAGAGAAATAAGTTGGTAAGAGAATGACAAAAGTAAAAAAATTTTAAAATAAAATATTTCAGATAAATGCTAAAACACAGAATAAAAGAAAATGCAGGAGAAGTCCAGTGCAACAATAATTGGGTAAAGATATATGAAAAAGTTCACCGTTGAAGCTGTCTCGGAAATTGTAGCAGCAGGTTCAACAGCAGTAAATTCAGGAAATATCGTTACATTCCTAGAATTTTGGAGATCACCACAGGCACTCAAAAAACGGTTGGAGGGAGGTTGCAGTGCAAACGTTTAGACGATGATTTGTGCATTTAAAACAATTTTTTTAAAAGACTCCCATGAGCTGTATATACAGTTTTTTTATGGATTGGGATACACATTAGTATAAAAGGAAATGGTTTTCAGAACCATAACGACAAGCCACAAGACAGAAGTCCGTTATAAAGATTGAAATTCAAAAACCAAGCAAGCAGATTAAAGAAAGAGGAGGTATCAGATGGTGTGAGCAAAGAAGCTTATTTTTGGTGCGGGGCGCATTGATACAAGAAAGATTTATATGTAAAAAAAGATCTATAAAAAATATAAGAAATGAACAATAAAGTCACAGATTTGAAATAGGCGAAAGAAGATTGTGTCAAACGGGTAGGTGAAAAGTAAATGAGTACTATTAAAAAGTAATGTTGAGATATGGAGACGGCAAAAGTCGGGTACACGGCAAATAAAACTAAAAGGCTAGAAAACCAAAATCAAAAGTAAAACGTAAAAAAACAAATAAAAATCAAATTGTGAATATAATTAAAATGTAAAGGGTTAATGTTAATTATATTAAAAGATACATATAAAAAGAAAAGGGGGATTTAAGTTAAATTTAATTATTTTCTAATGTTTAAAAAAATAAAGAAAACTAAAAGAGACGTTATCTAAGTATAGCAAAGGATCTGTGAGAAAAAAGGCATGGAAAGATTATTTATAATATTGATAGTCTCACAAGGATAGGAAGATCGATATATTGGGGTCAGGATTTGGGCTACGTTAATTAGAAGTAAGGGTTTAGAAAGGAAAGATTTAGCAAACAATTAAAAAAACTGAACTGAGTAAGTTATAAATAAAGTGAGATGAAAATATAGTGGAAGATAGGGCTAATAAGGTTGGTTGTCGGTAACAGATATTAAACACCGCAAAAGTGTGTACTGTATGCATTGAGAGAGACAATAAGATAAGATTAATCGTTAGTGAAATACATAGATTTGAAGATGAGATAAGAAAAAAAGGATAAGTCAAAATAAATGAAATAGAGATATAAAGGCTAGAAGAAAATGGTATGATTATGTTTAATAAAGATACCATATTTAGAAGAAACATATATATGAGGAGTCAATAATAGGGGTGGCTTATATGATTGGCATTAAACAAAGGCGCTACGTGATGGTCATAGGTTAAAATTAAAGAAGCAAAGGTTGAACAAAAACTACCAAGAGTGAAATGGCAGGGAAATAGGGGGGATATACTTATAGTTAAAGATTGGTATCAAACAGGTGGTACGTGATAGTCTTAGGTAAAAAATTAAAAAATCAAAGTGTGAATTTAATACTATAAATATTGAAATAGGAGATAAAATTAGGGGGGTATACTTATAGTTAAAGATTGTTATCAAGAGTAATGGGTTGAAAAACCAACTATACAGAATAAAAGATGTCTAAACTTATGGAGGCAAAAAATACCAGTAGTCTTCAATTGGTTGTAAAATTAAATGTATTAAAAATATCAAGTACAAATGTTGCAGGTAATTGAGGCAAGTTTTTATCATACTGGCCCGTTGTTAGCTTTGACGATATTCGTTTTTGGATGACGGATGGGTATCAGTTTGGGCTATAAAATTAATATATTTAAATTTTCTTCTATGCCGGCATGCCGACAGAAATTTGCTTTTAGAGTTTATAATGTTTTTTTTTTTACTTTTGGCTGCAGTGATTATCATGACAGTATTTAAAGTACATAGTTGACAAAACCTATAAGAGCTTGATTTTTCAGGATCGACCACTACAGAGAGTAAGGGATGTTTTTTCTTTCAACCTGTTTGATTAAATTAGTTAGGGAAGTTTATGCGATATAGTCGTTATTACCTCTAAAAATGGTTGGATACGCGGGTGTTCATAGGGTAAGCACTGCCTCTTATGTAAAAGTGCATTTTATATGGATTGGTTATTACATTAGGTGTGTTACTGGTAGTAGTAGATGTACTCTGGGGCTGTATGCTTAACTTCTGAGTAGAGGTTAGGGTTAGAGTTGTTTGATATAGAAGCTATATGGGGTAAATATATTTGAGCAAGACTTATTTTTAATAGGTGATGATAAGTGGTTAGTGTTTAGAGTAATGTTTTCGGTATCGAGTTGAGAATATGTAAGGTTATGGGATAAGGGAGGTATACGTGTACTGGTAAAACTTTGCATATTAGTGTTGTGAGGGAATGTTGTTATAGTTAATGCGTATATAACGTCTTTTTTATAGTTCATACGTATATACGATTATAATTTAGCTGGCATTCTCTAGATTTTTGGCATTACAATTATTTGAAAGGGATTTGGGGGGTAATGATGACTGCAGATTTAATTTTCTTATTGTTAGTAGCAATAATGGTTTGTGCTATGCTATGCATTATAGAATAAGAAATGTAAATGGAATTTTTGTTGAGGGTCGTGCTATATCTATGTGGATGTTTAAAAGATTGTTTAATAAGTTGTAAAAATTATCTAGTGATATTAGTTTTAACAGTTCTATTGTAGGGTGGCTAAAAAACAAAGGGTTTCTGAGTCTGTCTTTGTAATCGTTAGTATTCTTAGAATCTGTTCCATTCTTATGTTTTCCACATTTTACTGCCATCATATGCGTAGTGATTCTTTAAGGTGTTTATCCCCGGTAGTAAAGTTTTTATATGTACTTTTGTCATTATTAACTGAATTAAGTAAAGTGTCATTGTCAAAATTTGTATTTTGGTCGGGAAAGTGTGTTATTAGCAACAGGTTTAGATATTATGTTGGGCTGCGGGAACTATATATTTAATTGTGTAGTTTGGGTGTTTGGGGAGCGTATGAACATAAGATAGTGTTAGGTTGGGTTTATGGTAGTGGCTAAATGATTCATAATGCAAGTCTAACGTTCAGCCAAGGACGTTAGATGTGCTTTTCCAGGGTTCTAACGTGAAAGAATGCCCAATCATGTTTAAAAAGATATGTAAATTGTTAATGGTTTTATTGTATTTTCTAGGACCCTCGTTGGTGACAAAGAGTGTGTTATTCCTGTAAAACCCGCTCTGCAATTGCCTAAGTCCAGCCATAAGTTTTAATAAGAAGTATAAACCCACTAATTCAGTAATCTGAGCAGAGTCCGACGCCCCTCCCATAGTAAATTCAAAGTTATATGGTGTGTCATTTCTCGTCCAAAATTTATTATCGATTTCTAATAAGGATACTCGCTAATATTATTAATCTAATCTCTTAATCAGCAGAGTTGCTTTTGGCAAAAATGAGTGCTTTATTAAAGAGAATCGAGGAGATGGATTGGTAATAGTTATATATATATATATACATATATATTTATATATATATATATATATATATATATAGCATGTTATGAAGTTTAATATAAATTGGATTTTTCCTAAAGATTTAGGCCAAGGATAATTCTATCAAGGACTTTTTTTTACTAATGATGCTTATATTAAATTTAGACGGGCAAATTAATCTAACAGAAAGATTTTCCTGTAACTTTGTGTTTGTTCTTTCAAAGTACGGTTGGTGTGAATTTGTGAATTTAATTAATCTCTTATGTGCGAATTTTGTAATGTGGTTTTGTTAGCCAAATATGAACATTTTAACGGAAAGAAGAAACAAATATAATGAACTCTTAAATACAAAACAGGGATAATGTTTTATGAACTTTTAAATACAGCAAAGATAGTGTGAGGAACATTTCGTCATAAAGAGGGGGGTAATAAGAAAATTAATTACATGTATATAAGATTCATCTTGTATTTACGTTGTGTGTTATCTACTGATGAAGTCTTTCTGGGAATGTTTGGTAAATTCTGTATACTATAAATGTGTATATTTACGAAATAGGTACACCTAACTATTTTTTTTAAATAAAATGTTTATTTAACGAACAAGCATAATATCATGTGATTATATATATATATATATAGGTAAAAAGATGAAAAGAAATTAGAATAGCAAAAGTCAGATCTTTTTTCAATTCATTTGACCTGTATACTTTTCACAATAGGTTTTACCTTTCCTAAAAGTTCGCTTTTAGTTCACCACTTTATCACTTATATATATATATATATATATATATATATATATATATATATATATATATATATATATATATATATATATACACTAGCTGTACCCATCAGGCGTTACCATGGATGAAATAAAATCATTTTATTTTTCATTTTTAAAACTTATACGGAAAGGAAATATTCTTTTAGTTACAAGACAGAAAAAAATTACGCAGATTTCATTGTACTTTTTCAGTAATAAATAAAAAGTATTTCATTAGACAGACTAAGATTGTTAGAAAGTATGTTATTATATTGACAATAACATGGCACAATAACCAGTGAAAATGTCTTGCAAAATGCAAAGTTTGATTTACCAACTCAAAGGCTATTTAAGTCTGGCTTTTAAAAGCCTACAATATAACGTCATATATTAATATATATATATATATATATATATATATATAATATATATATATGTATACAACACATAGAATCATGTTGTACATCAGCCTATGAATATTTTCATTTATTCCCATTCGATCAGGACTCCATTTTTACGTTCGATATTTGCGTTACGAGTTTTTCTCCTTTCTCTGCACCCCTTAAAAGAGTATTAACCCTTTTCTATTTTCGATCGCTCTAACTTTTTCACATGTCCTTCCTCTCGGTATATATTTAAATTGCTTTAACCTCTCTTTCTCTCTCTCACTCATTCTCTCTCTCTTTTCCTCTTTTCTCTCGTAACTCCATATCTTATTTTCTTTACACACATTCTTGCTATTCCCTTTGATCATGTCCGCTTACCTATCGTTCGTCTCTTGTTTCTAGTAGTTCACCCTTTGACTTTCATTTCTAAGCGGAGAATGGAGTCTGAAATCGATCGAATGTCATAAAGAATGGAAGCGAGGTAGCAAAATGATCTATTCGTAGGAACGATGAAAATCGGTAGATTAAAACAAAGAAATCGCATTCACTTTTAGAAGCACTTGGGAAGGCTGCTCGAAACTTTAATGAGGAATATAACAAAGATAAGAAAAAGCATTGAGAGGCTTAGTTAAATGGATTTTAAAAAATCAGATGCTTGAAAAATGAAAATAAAATGATTCATTACGAAATCTGTACCGAAAATATCCAACTATTTTAAGTATGGAACGTTTTGGGGAGTTTCTTTATGGAAATGTATAAGAAGTTACAATAATCGCCGCATTTTTATAGTTGTTATACTTATATCATCAAGCACACTGCATGTCATTTTTGGAACCAATAAACAGCGTTAAAAAAATTTTTATATCAAAATAGACCTTTTAAAAATTCTTACATACAAATACATGAACGCTTTCAAAGTGCGAACTTTCAAAGTGCAAACTTCCAAAAACAAGTGCCAACGTGATCTCGCACACAGAACTAGACATTTAAAAGCCTCAGCCGTAATAACCACACAATGCAGAATCCTACTAGCTTGTAACAATATGAATCAGACAAGAAAGATTAAAACGAAAAAAAAACGGTAGTAAATGCTTATTTACTTTTGATGAAGGTGATATTATACACCGAAAGTCTCAAGACCTTAAAATAAATAAATATGTATTTAAAAAAAAGATTCTTTACGTTATTTATTGGCTATACAAAAAATTCTTACTTACACATACATCTATGTTTTTATATATATTAATTAACGTTTAGAGAGCGCCTGAAGTTTTTTTATTTTTATTTTTATGAACCGATCATAATGACTTTTGTGAATATATGTACACGGAAACCTGCTGAGTAACATGGGTGCATTATTTAATTTGGAAACTTTACAATTTAAGAGTGCGCCCACTAAAACACTTGTAATATAAGTTAGTTACAAAGAATTTAATAGAGAAAAGAATTGCTCTATATCAAAGTATGTGTTATATAAAATAATATATTTTAGAAGAATTAGTGCACACGCATGAGCGTCAATAATATGTCTGTGCTTGATTAAATCCTAAACTATGGAACTTATCATAAATTGTTGAATATGTATTCTAGGCAAAAGGATAATCTCATAAACGAATGAACCGATAAATATAAATTTTGGAATATATATACTAAGCAACACGGTGAGTATTATGGGCACATTATTTTTTTGTAAATGTTAACATTTAGGGGTGAAATTATATTAAAAAATGTTATTATTTTTTAAGATTTTAACGTGAGAACTGTTTTTTTATCAACTTTATCATTTAAGGGGTCGAGACGCCCATCCAAACTCGCATCCACCCGCCGATTTTTTTTAAAAATACGTTAGATACAGAAAGTTAATAACGAAAAAAATCTTGCTCTACAAAAATGTTTAAGTTATATTAAGTAATACACTTTTTTAAAGGATCGGTGCGCACGTGAGCGCCAATAGTGCGTATGTGTTTGGTAAAACCCTAAACTATTAAACTGATCATTATCAATTATAGAATATGTATTTTAGGCAACAGGGTGAGTAACGTGGGCACATTATTTAATGTTTGTACTTTGTACAATTTAAAATAAATGATTAAAAACTTTAAAATACTACCATAAGCAATATTAATATCCAACACTACAACTCGAACTATATTAACCTATACTATTGTAATCAAATGCAACACAAGTCTAGATTAGAAAAAGATATACAAAATTTTGCACGCCAAGAAAATATTGCATATTTCTCGAATTGATAGTAATAATAATAAAATTAGATGCATAATTTACTATGAAAAATCTAACATCGCAAATCTTGTAGTGAAAAGCAACTCCCTCCAACCCATCAAACATTAGAGCGAATCAATGTTATTTATAAGTTTAAATGCCCTTTGGGAGAATGTAACTTGTATACTAATAATAAAGCTAATAGCTACATTGGCTTTACAACCACTACTCTATCCAACCACCTCACCATGCATTTTTAAACTCAAGGTTAAATTACAAAGATGTAAAAAATAATAACTACCCGCTTAGATTTAAGACTAATTTAAGTTAATTACACGGAAACTATACATTCCGAAATAATTTTTTTCAAACATTTTAAGTTTGAAAAGTTTTATTCAAACCCAGCAACTCTTAATTAATAATATAACGTATGAACCCAGTAATATCATATAAAAATACTTAATGTGATACAATTATATCCTGTGACGCTAAATTTGTGGTCCCGGAATTTAAATTGTTAACGTATTTCCTGGAAATAACGAGTCCGTTCTATTGACTCTAACTGACTACACGTGCGTATTCTTGCCGCCTTTTGAAATGATCTCCTTTTATCACGCTTTTATTTATTTGTGTTTATCATTTGAAGATGATTCGGCAAAAAATCGAAACGTTCGTGATACCTATGGAAAATATATTATTTATTCAATTTTAACACGAAAATCTCATTAAAAAATTGAAAAAATAAAAAACGGTATAATTTAGCAGAAGAATTCGATCATTTTAACCAATTTTTGTTTATATATATATATATATATATATATATATATATATATATATATATATATATATATATATCAACTTAGTTAAGATCAATAAAATTTGAACAATGCTCCAAGAATCCAAAACCAACTATTATCATGCGGACGATTATTTCCAAGACATATTTGGAAATATTTTATTTTTATTATTATTTAAGATTCGATAACAGATCTTTGTCAGCGTATTTTATATCATCACATAAGGAAGTCTCTTGAGATAAAACAGCAGATTCCAGTACAAAACGAAAACACCAGTGAGAGAACCTCAGAAATAGCAAAAAGCCGCAAATCGAATAACAAATCCAACATTTAAAACATTCAGAGAATTCACCATAAACGTTAATCGAAAGGGAAAATACATAGGGGCAAAAAACATTAGTAATAAATAATGAATAAAAATAGAAATATAAACAACAGATATTATTAATAATGAGCAGAAAAATACTACTACTACTAATAATAATAATGTTAGATTAAAATAAAATTAAATATAATAAAACTAATGAGTAAATATGAATGTAAAAATGAGAAATAAAATAATAATGTATAAATAAGAATGAAATAAATAAAATAAGAATGTATTTCATTTCAAATAGAAAACAAGTTAGAGTATAATTTAAATTAATTAAAGGATACAAAATGATTAGAAGATAAAAAGTCTATACAAGAGTACATAGGGATATATTGAGAAAAATATAAGTCGGAAATATCATTCTATCCTAAGAAGAATATGTATTATAATTAGAAAAACATAAAACCAAAATAATGATGATGGGTAGATGAATATTTTTTTAACATAGTTCACCAGAAACAAGGCAAGCGGCCACTGTAGGTGCAAGGGGCTACTGAGTATTAGGGTGAAAGTGTTGGGGGTCATCCTAAATTGGGAGCTGTGCAGCGAGATTTCTGTTCACATTAGTTTTACAGTTCTGCATATCCGTACAATCAGGGAAACAGGGATCAGAGATAGTTCCAAAAGCCGACGGAGGCAGAAGAAAAGCTATTGGAGTAGAAGGCTCTCCGACGTCTGGGGAGCACCACAGTAGATGGATGGGACTTAGCTTATTGTCGGATTCATCGAATGTAATTACATCGAGGAGGCACCTGAGCAGTAAGTTCATCGGAGCACAATTAACTTAAGTACTTGTAAAACAAGAACAAGGATGCAACATTGCGTTCATAGGAACGTAGGCGGGAGCGTTGTTGATAGTGAGGGACCTATTAAATTAGCGACTCTATTTTAGACCTTGTCTTATTTAGAGAGACTAGTGGAGGGTGCACCACCCAGATGTGACAACAGTACTCCATGTCTGGGCGGATGCTGGCTTTATAGATAGATAGGATACTGTCAGGTGTGAGAAGTTATCTAGCATGGTAGAATTAGCCCACTTTTTTTTGCAGCAGCCTTGGCAATGACTTCAATATGTGTGTTCCAATTCATGTTAAATGTGAATGTTAGACCGAGGAGATGGACGTTGGACTCTCAAGTAGCCATTGAAAATCGGTGGTTGAATAGGTTTCTTGTAGTTGCTGAGGAAAATGAGCTTTGTGTTTTCAGCATTAAATGGTTCCATTCATTTATGACCCCATTCCTCTACAGACTGGAGGTCACTTTCAAAGCATTCAGCCATTACCTCGGATATGTGCGCGTCCGTTTTTCCCACATGACGAGAGTAGAGCGTAGTGTCGTCAGCAAATATACTTATCTCAGACACAATGTCATCAGGGATGTCGTTTATGAAAATCAGGAACAATAAAGGTCCAAGGACCGATCTCTGGGGTACACCAGCATTTATGTCATGTTGTTTGGATGGACGGCTATCGAGGGAAATCTGAATCTTTCTTTTGGTTAGGAAAGTAATACCATATGAATGTACTTTTATGAGAAGCCCTTTATGCTAGACCTTGTCAAAGGCTTTCGATACATCTAGCGCAAACGCCCTAGTTTTACCTGCATTGCCCAGTGTACGGTATATGCGTTCAGAAATAACTGTTAGGATACCCGCAGTAGACCATGCTTGCCTAAATCACTATAAATGGTCAGAATGAAGTAAACACTATCGAGGTCTTGAACTATCGCTAGATTGATTAAGGATTCAAAGATTTTAGCGGAGATCGGAAGTAGACATATGGGGTTATAATTCTGAGGGTTAGTTCGATTTCCTGAATTCTTGAAGGCTAGTACCACAGAGGCAATTTTCCAGCAATCAAGGAAGCAAGATTTGGAGAGGTATTTGGTGTCGGTTTCATTACTATTACTGGTATAAGATCAGGCCCACATGTTTTGGAGATTTCAAAGTTTTTTTTGTATGATGCCCCTGACATGAGATGGTGTGATGACCATGTCATCAAGTCTGTCTTTAGTCCACAATAAGAATTTAAAAAATTGGTGGTTTGCTGAGTCCAAAGTCGAGTTTAAGGCGAAACACTGGACAAATAGTTCAGCCTTTGCCCATCGTTCACCATTGAAAATGTTCATGAAATCGAGAGTACCTAGTTTCTGCGACTGTATGCGTTTTCTAGTCATCTCTCTATACATTCTCTTTGTTTCACCTATCACTGCCTAACACATTTTTCTTGACGCTAGAAATTTCTGTTTATTCTTAATTGCCTTATGGTGGCCGAATTGTTTGAATGCTTGCTGCCTCTGGCCAATGGCAGCTGCACATTTTGAGGTGAAACATTGTGAAGGTGTGGCTTGCTGTAAAATTTTCACATGGAGACATATGCTTCAATGCCTGCCTTGGCTCATTCGGTTACCTGATTTGCGCATTGATGAGCAAAGAGAGAGAAAAACTTTCACTCCAGGAGGTTGTCACTGATGTGATCTCTGATTGAACAAAAATCAGACTGCTTGTAGTATCTCGTCGTGTTGAGCACGGCTCATCAGCTTTGGGACGAGATTTTAGTGTTATATTAATCAGTACCACAAGGTGATCAGCGTTCCTGAACGGGCTATTGCCATTCGTCACACAATCAACAACAAGTCGAGAAGTAAGGCTTGCTCATTCACACGATCAGGGAAGCGGGTCGGGAAAGTGAATATACTCATATATAAAAATACCAGAGAAGAACAAAAAAATCCTAATTTAGAATTCAAAAAAGAAAAAAAGAAAAAAATCCTATTAGAGAAATACAAAGTAGAAGAAAATTATTAAAGTAAAATAAAGAGAAATGTAAAAAAAATTTAAATTGAAAAATTAAAAATAATAAAAATAAAGAATATAGAGAGAGAAATTCTATTTAAATCATTATAATAAAAATGTATATAAAATATAATACTAATTAGAAAAAAATGGATAAATAGAATAATAGTAATAAAGAACAAGTGAGATAAAAACAAAACAAGGCAAAATTAAAGAAAAATAAAACGGAAGTAATTAGAAGAAAACAGAAAACGAGAGGCCACTTATGCATAGATTAAAACAGCGTTAAAAAGAGTTCATTAAAAAAGACAATAATCAAGCAGTTTGACGTCCATAATTATCAGAGAATGTAAAAAGAAAGTTATAAAAGTATTATCTCAATATATCATAGCAAATTCAAAGTGAAAATTGTCGAACAGGAAAATGACCATTAAGGAAATCCGTGGAGTTTCAAAATCTGGGGCTATTATTGTTTAAATCACCCTAGAATTCGTCTCCATCCGAGTGTGAATAAGTATTCCAAACATTGTCTTAAATTCAAACAAGCTTACTTGATAATAAATAGATTTCCAATAAAAAGAGGCAATTCAAAATAATAAAAAGGCTAGCAATACCACTAAGACTATCACACAGGGATGGAAGCGATAGATTTTAACGGAATCTAAAAAACACACATAGACATGGATTGCATTCCATACAATTAGACACATGCACAAAACACAAAATCCACATGCATTCGGCTTGAGTGCGATCTACATCGACATATAATTATATTTATATAGTTATATAGATACGTCAATATTTACCCGTCGATTAATCGCTCCCAGGTAAAACGGCAAACAATGAATCGCCTACTTTTCTTCCGACCTCAGAAATGAGCGAGCAAACCTACATATATTAAGTTCTTGTAATTTATTACTGAAATATAGAAAGAAACGAGTTCACCCTCTATGTTGCCCTCTAATCCTAAACTCCCATGAGCGATTTTTCTGAAATGGAGAAAATTGCTGTTTTCGGTGTCGGCTATTGTTTAGAACGTGGTTTTAGGAGATTTACGATCATCTAATAATATTAATCATCATTCACTTGTCAATATATGCATCCCATTAACTTTTATCCCCGAGTGTTTTAGCCTTAATTAGTGGCGACACAGTAGTAAATAAGGAAGTTCATTGTGAAATCAGTTGATATAGTTCCCAGCCGATAACTCTGTATATATACATATATATATATATATATATATATATATATATATATATATATATATATATATATATATATATATATATATATATATATAAGTATACATTTTTATTTATACAAACATTATTGGTTACATATGTGCATATATGTTTCGGTTGCACTTTTCCAAGAAGGTCCACCTCATCAGACCAAGAATTTTTCAGTATGCACATATGTAACCAATAATGTTTGTATAAATAAAAATTGATACTTATAAACAGCTCTACTTGGTATTGAGCACTTTTTATAAACACTTGAGTTTCTACGGATTTACATTTACAGAAACTAATACAATACATGTACTATATATATATATATATATATATATATGTGTATATATTTATATATATGTACATTTATATATATATATATATGTATATATGTAGTAAAATCATAATGAAAATAAGTAATTATATTGTTATATACTTTCCAAATGTATCATAATATTTTCTTAAGATGCAGCAAAGTAGAGAATATATTAATAAGTGTCCTTCAAATCCAGACTTTTCAGAGAAAATTATTCTATCAGCAGAATGTGAAGGCAGTTTTGTAACGATAAACACCTTAGCTTTGATTATTTGAGTTTTAGTTATTTTCATGAAAAAAGTTTTACTTAAGGATAGTATAACGATTATATCAAAAGTCTTATAAATATTGAACGTTATATTTCAACGGAAAAGGACATAGAGTAAAGGGTATTATACAACAAAAATAAAAATAAAAATGTTATATTTTGGTTAATCATCCACTATAATTTTAGGTTGAACTAAATAATATAAACATCTAACATCATAATTTTGAAATATGTATAAAATCGTAAAGAACTTGTTTATTGTTATGCTTTTTGTCTGTTCATGATAAGTGCGGCTTAGTGTGCTCTTTTTAAAACCTTTATATTTTTTCAGGTATAAAAAGTAATTAAAATTCGGTACACTTACAGACTATCAGACTTTAAAAGAAATCATATTTATGGTGCTCATATTACCAGTGCAAGCGAAAAGAGAACAGCTAAAATGTTTGATGTATGAAGAAATTTTTATAGAACCTTAGAAAGAGGAAAAATTCCTAACAAAATCAAAGCTTTAAGATATAGCGCTCGGATATTTTCGCAAATTGTTAGTAAATATCAAAAGAGAAACGGTGCTAAAATTATTGCATATGAAACTGGCTCAGTCTTCACCAAAACTGATGATATAATATATTTCTTTAGTTATTGTTTTAAAGATTAAATGATATGAACATTGTCTATAGATAATAATAATAATAATAATAATAATAATAATAATAATAATAATAATAATAATAATAATAATAATAATAATAATAATAATAATAATAATAATAATAATAATAATAATAATAATAATAATAATAATAATAATGCGATTAGCACTAACTACATTAAAGCTAATATAGATACCACCTAGGAAAACAGTAAATGCAGATTATTATGACAAAGATACAAAACAGTAAATCACATAAGTGAATGCAGCAAACTAGCCCCAAAAGAATATTAGAACAGACACGACTGAGTAGGGAAACAGTACACTGGGAACTATGCAAACGACTGCATTTCGAACACGCCTACAAATGGCACATAAACCAAAGACAGTACTGGATAATGAAAATCACGAAATTCCCTGGGGCATGGAAGTACAAACAGATAAACTCGTACAAGCAAGGAAACTTAATGTTATAATAGCTAACAAGTTGGACAAATCCTGCCAAATCGTAGATTTAGCGGTTCCAGCAAACTACACAGGGAGATCAAGGAGACTGAAAAACGAAGCGAATACACGGAACTTGCCAGAGAATGTAATGGATATGAAGCATGAAGACAGTAACTATATTAGCAATAATCGTCAGAATATTAGGTAGAGTAAAAAAAAATCAGAGACAAAGACTGGGAGAAATTGGAATCAAATTGATCACTGGGACCATACAAAGGACAACAACGATGAAAAAAACTGCAATCGTAAAGAAAATCTTCGAAAGTGGAAACCAACTCGCATAATCTACGAATGGTAATCAGCCACATGGAAGTTACAATAGGAAAATAAGAAAACGCATGAGAACACCACCACATGAACCTAAGGAACAGAAACGGCAAAAAATTTCATAAAAGTGATGGCACAAGCCTCAGCAGATACCACACAAAATAGACGTGAAAGATCAAGAAAGATGGGAGGCCGAGGGAGGAGAGCGCTAACCAGACATCCATTGGAAAAGTGCGGAAAGTACTGTGAAAAGAAGTGAAGAGTACTGGAAACCGGTGGGGATATGTCGCCACTCAGACTCCACGGAACACCCCCGGTTATTGTAAGTGTACAATCACTGACGATGACTTATCTGAGAACTCTTAGTGAGTACAAATTATAATAATAATAATAATAATAATAATAATAATAATAATAATAATAATAATAATAATAATAATAATAATAAAGCCATAGAAAGAAATGGACCACAAAAGAGAACAGACTGGTAATGGAATGCTACTACAACAGCCGCTACCCCACAGAAAGAGGATATCGGAAACGAATGAAAGATCTATGGGACATTTTTACTGACTACCATACAACGGCACAAAGCATACTCAAGAGAGGATGGTTCTCGGAAATGGAATTAACGGAAATTAAACAAAAGATAAATGGCGTGACAGATCAAGACACACCACTTGACGAAAACTCCCAGGAAGAAGACGGGAAAAACATAAACACAGAAACTGAAGAAGGCGAAGACGACAAAACAGACACTATCTCAGATCTAAACAACTTGATATATGCGGGGAAAAATCAATAAGTACGAAACTAAAAAGGGAAAAGAAGACTGACCAAAAGAATGGACAGACGAAATCTGGATGGGAGATCAGACTGGAAACCCAGTTAACCAAACTTCAAAAGGAAGCTAAAACCGTGAATAGGATGAAGGAGAACAGTAAACGATGGAAGAGCAGAAATCTGAATCGCAAGGAAACACTAAATAAGAAACACGAAGAACTAAAACAAAAGATAGCAACAAAAGAAGGAAGATTGAGACGATACAGATACAAATCGGAACAGTACAAACAGAACAGGACCTTTGAAAACAATGAAAGCCAGTTTTACAAAAACGTAAACGGAGAAAGAACAACAACAGAACAACCGAACCCGACATAAACAAAACATTTCTGGAGCAAGATATGGGAAAATGCTGAAGATCACAACAAAAATGCTAAATGGCTGAAAGACATGAAAGATAAACTCTTAGAAATTGAAGAAGGAACGGAAACAGAAATTAATGAAGAAACTATTAAGACAACACTAAAGAAAATGGCAAATTGGAAAGCACCAGGTCACGATGGAATACATGCGTACTGGTTCAAAAAATTCACGACCCTACATAAAAGGCTAGCACAGAAACTGAGAATATGTATCCATAAAACAGACGTACCAGAGTGGATGACCAAAGGAAGGACAACGCTCATACCAAAAAATGCCAAGAAGGGAACGACCCCAAGCAATTACAGACCAATAACCTGTTTACTAACAATGTGGAAAATCCTAACGGCACAACTTAGAGAGCAAATTTACAATTCCCTGAACAGTCGTGGACTACTCCCGAGGAACAAAAAGGATGCCAGAAAGGGTAAAGAGGGACGCATGATCTGTTATACATAGATCCAAAGATCCTGAAAGAAGTTAAAAGCAAGAAAAAGAACATATCTATGACATGGATTGACTACAAGAAAGCGTACGACAGAATCCTTCAAGCATGGATAATTGAATGTTAAAAATGTACAAGATACCCAACAGGATTAGTAATTTTATCAAGAAAGCAATGGAAACATGGAGATTAGAACTGACAGCTGGAGGGCAATACTTGACGGAGATAAAAATACAGAGAGGCATTTTCCAAGGAGACTCCCTATCACCACTACTGTTTATCATAGCCATGATGCCACTCAACTACATACTCAGGAAATGTGATGCCGGATACAAGTTCACAGGCAGAGAACAACGAATAAACCATCTCATGTACATGGACGACCTGAAGCTATTTGCAAAAAGCAAAAAGGAACTGGAAAAGCTGATGAATACGACCAGAATCTTCAGTCAGGACATTCAAATGGAATTCGGAATGGAAAAGTGTGCATTGCAAGAGATTAAAAAGGGAAAGTTGGAGACGACTGACGGCATGGAACAACCCAACCAAGAGCAGATGAGGGCGCTAGATGAACAAGAGAGCTATAAATATTTGGGAATTTTGGAAGCAGACACAATCAAATCAACAGAAATGAAAGAGAAGATTGGAAAAGAATACCTGAGAAGAACAAGAAAGCTCTTAGAAACAAAATTATATAGCAGAAACATAATCAAAGGAATAAATACCTCGGCAGTATCACTAATAAGATATTCTGGACCATTCATAAACTGGACGAAAGAAGAACTCAGGCACCTTGATCAGAGGACTAGAAAATGAATTACTATGCACAATGCACTACATCCAAAAGACGATACAGACAGACTCTACGTGAAGAGGAACGAAGGGGAAAGAGGACTGGTAAGTATAGAATACTGTGTGGACGACACTAAAAAAGAGCTGGAGAAATACATAAACCAGAACACAGAAAGGGTGATCACCGCAGCAAGAGATACTGTCCCAACGAACAACGCAGGAAGCATCGAAACTAGACATAAACAGAAAGTAAAGAAAATGGGAAGAAAAACAACTACATGGACGCTTCATAAGACTCACAAGAGAAGAAACCAACGCAAATAGTTGGACATGGCTAAGAAAAGAAAACTTGAACAGAGAAACGGAATCTTTACTGATGGCTGCACAGAACAATGCGATTAGGACAAACTACATTAAAGCTAAAATAGATAAAACCCAGGAAAACAATAAATGCAGACTGTGTGGATAAAGAGACGAAACAGTAAATCATATAATAAGTGAATGTAGCAAACTTGCTCAAAAAGAATACAAGAACAGACATGATTGTGTTGGGAAAGTAATACACAGGGAACTGTGTAACCAATTGAATTTCGAATATGCAGACAAATGTTACAAACATAAACCAGAAACAGTACTGGAAAACGAAAAACACAAAAACCATCTGGGATATGGATATACAAACAGATAAACTCATACAAGCAAGAAGACCTGATGTTATTATAATAGACAAAAAGGAAAAATCTTGTAAAATCGTAGACTTCGCCGTTCCAGCAGACAACAGAGTGAAGATCAAAGACATGGAAAAACGAAGTAAATACACAGAACTAGCCAGAGAACTGAAAGGAATATGGAGCATGAAGAAAGTTAGTATAATACCAATAATCGTAGGAGCACTAGGAACAATCCAAAAAAATCCGGAGAAAAGACTGGGAGAAATTGGAATCAAAGGGCATATCGAAACCATACCAAGCTGCAATCTTAAGGAAAATCCTCGAATGCGGAAACTAACACACATAAGCTACAAAGGTTAACCAGTAACAAGGAATTTACAACGGAGAAAACAAGACCACACGAAGAACAGCACAACAAGAGCCAAGGAACAGAAACTGCAAGAAACAGCACTTCAAATTCCCCCTCAATAAATTACACCGGCCTCAGCTATCACTACACAAAAATGAACCAAGAAACAGAAATTACAAGAAATACTAAGCTCCTCTCTCTCCCCCACCCACCCCAAAAACATTTTAAAAGAATTTAAAAAATTCTTCTTTTTTTTAAATAAGGGACGAGAAAAGGAAAAGAACAAAAAGAAAAAGAAAAGGAATTGAAAGGAAAAAATTCAAAAATTAAAAAGAAAAATTGATTTTTTTTTAAAATTAATTTAAAGAAATATTATTTTATTGTTTTATTTATTTATTATTATTTTTTTTTAATTTTTATTTTTTTTTAACTGGTGCCGGCCTAGGCTGACACCAGACAACATATTTGTAGAGGGTCGAGGAGGATGAGAAGACCGAGGAGGGACAGCACAAACCAGACCTCCACTGGAAAATTGTAGAGAGTGCTGAGACCTTGGGGAGGCTTGTTGCCACCCAAATCCCAAGGAAGACCAATTTTCCTTACCAGCGAGAAATCAATGGTAAGAGACTGTTGCGATACCGCATCGTTATCGAAAAGAGGTGAAGAACACTGGAAGTCTGGGGAGACTTGTTGTCACTCAGACTCCAGGAAATACCACTGGTTGTTGTCGGTGAGCAATCACTGACGATGATCTGTGTGAGAACTTCTAGTGAGTACAAATAATAATAATAATAATTGCAAAATTGTATACAAAAATAAATTTTCAATGAATTAAAATAATGGTAAATTTATTAATTCATCAATAAAAACCACTAGTCATAAATACGAAAAAGGTTCAAATCTTTAAAAAAAATAATTTCCAAGAATTTCCACAGAATGACTTATTTGAAGGCACTTTTTCAAAACTGTCTCCTCTTTTTTCAGAATTATTACAAATGTTGCACCTAAAACCGTGCTTGATTCAATAAAATATCTGAGATGTACAAATTGTTCGGCTTCTATGTCTAATTTTCATGTGTAACTTCCCCCATCTCTCTGTATTTCTCTCTCACCCCTCTCTCTCTCTCTCTCTCTCTCTCTCTCTCTCTGTCTCTGTCTCTGTCTCTGTCTCTGTCTCTCTCTCTCTCTCTTATGTAGATTTACTAAAATTATTTTAAAAACTGAAAGAGTGTTAATCTCAAACTGTCGTTTCTTTTCTTACTTATTGTCTAATGCTATTAAAAAATTCAAATAATTGTGTGAGTGGGTAGTTCAAAGCACAAATATCACACTCTACAGCATCAAATGAGATATTTTATTCGCTGCTTTTTGGCTGAGAATAGCTTGATTTTCTGGTTATTTTTTTAGTAAAAAGAGCCTTATTTTACAGTTAAAATAACATTATAGCAAACATAAACCCATGTAAAGTGTTGAAATTATTTCTTAATATTTTGGATAGTTCTTCATTTTTTATCGATAAATATATTTTTAATGAAAAAAAAAAATGAAACTTTTACGAAAAACTAGAAATGTGAAACTTTCACGAAAAACTAGAAATGTGAAACTTTCAACAACGCTCATTTCAAATGAACTTGGATGATGTTCCCGTACACAAACGCGTTCGTTTGCCTAGTGTGAAACTACACTTTCCAACCGAAGAGAATTATTTCGTTTTTGGTTCATTTCTAGTCTTCAAGTGTGCAGGTCGTGTTACCGCCCACGACAATTAATTGGTTATATTCAAAACGACTTCGGTGTCAGCCTTCACAATATTAACCTCGGAGTTCAGGCCTGATTTATGTGCGTTTAGTTTTAATATCCATTTAGATTATTTTTTACGTGGACGTGAATTCGTTGTTTATGAGTATGAATCGTATAGTATCTTATATATGTTCTGTTTGAGTAACATATTTAACTATTTAGGAGTAGAGACATTTTTGTTTAATAAGTAAGTTTATCGTTAGAGAATCTGAGTCTAAAAGCTTATTTTGTTTTTTCTATTTATCGATAATTTTAAAATGTTGTACAAAGATGTAATATATCACATTAGGGATATCACAAGTAAGGTATCGGTGTAGTATTTGAATCGGAGTCTCTAATACTGTTATCAGGAATATATCAGTAAATATGTGATAAACTAAACATTTAAGGTCATTGCAAGAATAAATACCTTATTTTGCGGAGGGTTTGTAAGTGTTTGGGGATGTGGTGAGCATAGATAATAAATCGGATGGTTGGAAAATAATCATTATGATTTGGTTTGGTTTACTTGTTTTTTTACGGCATATCAACCACTTTCGGGTTATTTAATGCCAACTACAGTCATGTTGGTAAAAGTGTTCATGCTTCAACTTCTATATATCTTCAAATATTTGTTTATAGTGTTTGGTTTGGTGGTGTTGTTTTGCTTTACGGCATATCAACCCTTTTTGGGTTATTTAATGCCGAATACGATCATTTTTGTAAAAGTTTTTATGCTTCAAGTTCTTTATATCTTCAAATACTTATTCATTGTTTCTTTTTTTTGTAGAACGAAGATTGTTGTTTTTGTTTTATGCTTTGCAGAACATGATTGAGTTTTGCAAAAGGGAAAGGAAAAACTAATAACATCAATGTTTGGTGCATTTTTGGTCAGGGAGCCAGTATCTTAAGACACCCTGATCTGGTAACACAAGATGTTATTATGACGTTAATTATATTTAACGTCATAATTTAATCATATTAGTATGTATTGTTTCACTTAAGTGTTAAAAAAGGTGGAATAAAAATAAAAACAAATAACTGAACAAGTGAAAAATGTTTTGAAAAGCTGGCACACTAGAATTGCACTTTGGCTTACAAAAAAATGCATGAGCAGCCCTAGTGACATTCCTCTGTAGAGGCGTTTCATTCAATTAGAAATAATCTAATACCTTTTCAAAGCAAGAAGGGAAAGCCTGAGAGGGTGGACCTTCTAGGACAGAACAGAATCGTATCTCAGACCGACAGCAAAAGTGTAGAACCGAATGTCGAAGACGTATCCTCGAATCATATAAACAACACCGACTCAAGCTGTGCCAGGTAAGGATATGCTGATATGTTAATGCTTTAAATAATATATCTAAGACATAGATGCATAGATAAAGCGTCCATGAAAACAGTGCGTTTAATAATGAAAATAATGTTTCAAACTTAACCTTGACAAACATATAGATAAGCATAACAACTTATAGAGATTCTGAAGGCACATCTAACCATGTTATTTCCAACGTTAGCGTTACAGACCCACAGGTGAACATACCCTCATATAGAAACACATAGTCACATCTAAAGTAAACCAATCTAACGCGAAAAATTCTCAGGAGAAAAAGAATACAGAGTCTGGCGAGAAATACTGAAAAGAATGATTGGGTGCATTCTGAACTCGGAAGAAAGAAAGAAATCGATAAAGAATAGGATTGTCTACATCAAAGAATGAGTAAAGAGCGATTCTTAAAACAGATAAAATAAAAAAAAGAATGTGTAAAAGAATGTGTTCCTTACGTTGGTGTCATATCGGCAGTGTTTACGAGAAATCGCAAGAAGCAAATTCTTTAAATAAAAAAAAGAAATAGAACTTAGAAAATCTCAATAGAACGAGTCAATATAAACGAATCCATGTTTCAACATGTTCATATTCCTGGTGAAATCTTTTACATTTTCTATATAGCGATGTCGAGTTGACTACACTATACTTTTTAATAAACATATATTTGTATATTTGAGTTGCAGTTTTTACTGATTGGATCCGATTAAATGCCGGACGGTTTTAATAAAATAAGTGGCGAGTTGTGTAGTTTTATCTCATTTATTTATTTTTATTTTTATTAGCTCTAATTATGTCTAAGAAAAGGTGCATACATGGACATTTTATTATAAAATACATTTTGCATTTTACCTAGACAAAAAATATCCACACAAGGAAAAGAACGGGCAAGACCCTTTCTTTTTAATGAATGCAACATTTAACTCATATACGCGTTTCAAAATAACAGATTTATTTCTACCAAATTCCGTATTTCTCTAATTAATTGATAAAGGAGGGAAGTTCCTCAACACATCTTATATTCAACATGAAAGATAAAAGAAGCGATATATTTAACCATGCTTATACATAGCTTTTTAAAAGCGGTTTGGTTAAATAAACAAAGCAGAGAGTTTCTGTTTTCGGTAATTCATAATTTTCGATTTCCTCTAAATATATATATGTATATATATATATATATATATATATATATATATATATATATATATATATATATATATATGGGAAGAGAAGGATGAAAGTAATCCGACGTGATGGGAAAATGAAAAAGGAAAACCAAAAAAATGGATGTTTTTTATGTGTACATCAACGTTTCGTCTTTATTTATAAGACTTCATCAGGATGATAAAATAGAGAAAAAATGTCATGCAAGCACAGATACATGTAGGGTAGACATATTGGGAAAAAATAGAATGAAATAGTGGACAACAGCTAGGTGGACGTCCGTATTTGTTGGAGAAATAGAAATGAATGTAGAAAAGAATGAGTGGGGAAAAAATGGAAGTAGTCCTGGCTCACCCCATCCTTCCATTTTTTCCCCACTCATTCTTTTCTACATTCATTTCTATTTCTCCAACAAATACGGACGTCCACCCAGCAGTTGGCCACTATTTCATTCTATTTTTTTCCAATATGTCTACCCTACATGTATCTGTGCTTGCATGACATTTTTCTCTATTTTATCATCCTGATGAAGTCTTATAAATAAAGACGAAACGTTGATGTACACATAAAAAACATCCATTTTTTTGTTTTCCTTTTTCATTTTCCCATATATATATATATATATATATATATATATATATATATATCGTTCGGAAAATACCGGCTGATTTTTCTAACCCACTTTTAAAAATTAGATGTAGCTTACTATATTATTGACATGCTTAATTATTGATGTGTACGCTTGAATAGAGCAAAATAAAAACCCATCACTCGCATATCGTCTTCTAATTCCCACCCATGACCACCGGGACCCGGTATATCTTGATCAGCAATTTCTGCAAGAGTGGTGTAATTCCTTTGAACAAAAAAGATCACACTTGCTGATATATTGCAGAGTGATAAGAATGAGGATTAATCATAACTGGTGTGTAATTGATATGAGCATATATACACCCTCAGAGTATATATACACCCTCAGAGTATATATACACCCTCAGAGCATATATACACACTCAGAGTATATATACACCCTCAGAGTATATATACACCCTCAGAGTATATATACACCCTCAGAGCATATATACACACTCAGAGCATATATACACACTCAGAGCATATATACATACTTAAAATAATATCTGACTTACACTTGCACTACGCTTAATTTAGTGGTCAGCACATACTGTATTATGATTCAAAGATAGAATATTCGTATCCTGGTGCAGGATTCACCACAGATGGATAAGCTGCCATCCGTCTTCGTGAAAGAAAATTTTAGAGAATTCACACGTGATTTCCAGTATATCTCGGTCAGTTAGTTTACCAGTGTTTTTCTTTTCTGGTGTTGTCTTTTTACACCGCCTGGTATTCCCAAATAGTCACCCACTTGATACTGAGCAGGATCGCATGGCTAAACTGTGGTGATCTAACGAGAACCAATGTGTCGCCGTCATTATATTATTTATTGTTTAAATGCTCTTAAGACACTGTAGCCCCCAGCTGCCTCTTTTGTGTTATCACCCTCGATAACAAAGCATTGCTCGAGTAGGTTGTGAGCGCGTTACCGCCCACTTTAGGAAATAAGGTTTTACCGCTTCTAATAAAAATTTAACTTATATATCGATGATAGAAAAATGTTGACCAATAATGTTGTACAGTGAACAATTACGAGTAAAAGAATTTGAGAAAAACACTTTTTATTCACTGTTGGTTACTGTTAATTGTCGTTATTATATTAAATATACTAGCCAATATATATATATATATATATATATATATATATATATATATATATATATATATATATATATATATGATGAAAGTGTTTCGTTTGCTAATGATCAGCGATTGTGAATTATAATTATATATATATATATATATATATATATATATATATATATATATATATATATATATATATATAAAAGAGGGTAGTGCAGTATTAGTGCAGTTCCAAATGTAAAGGAGTAAGGCTACCAACATTTGTAAAAAGTTTTTTCTCAACATTTATTCATTATTTTGTTATTTTATCATTGTATAATTTTATATAACGCGTTTCAAGCGGTAGTCCGCTCTCACCAGATATGTAAATCCATTTGAAGAAATGCATTTCGATATGAAACAATGTTGTTTCATTTGAGAATATATATATATATATATATATATATATATATATATATATATATATATATATATATATATATATATATATAATCCAGGTTAAACATCCACAGGGTAGTAATCCAACCGGGTTTATAAAATAGATTTGATATATGATTATTTTTTTTTACACAGACATGTACAAAATCTACGACACTGGCATGTCGATGTTATCGATCAACAGCTATTATAAACTGAAATCTCATCAGGGAGAGTTAGAATCTGATCTAAACCTTAGATCATATTTGGAAAAAATGAAATGCAGAAACAAGAAAACAAAATTCAAATTTCAAAATTTGGAAAGTCACGTGGTTGGGACCGTTAAGAATATATATATATATATATATATATATATATATATATATATATATATATAAATTTATTTAAATTCATATTATGTTTCCAATGTTTACATATATAAATTTATATATATATAAATTATTTTAATTTATATTATGTTTCTAATGTTTAAATATATTTTCTTAAAAAGATAATTGATTTTCTGAATGTCATTGATCTGGAAACTAATATACGTAAGTGCTTGTCTTTTCATTCTCGTTTCCTCTTTTCATGGGAAATTTTATAAATTTCTAGAAACGAGTGTTCAAGAAGAATCTTTAAAAAGCTAAAGTAAATGAATCATAAAAACCGAATGAATATATTTTAAATAAAATCCATTGAATGACATCGAGTACAAACGTTTGAGTTGAAACGAAATATTAAAGTGGAACAGAAATTAGCCATCTTCCAAAACTGAAGTTGAAATTGGAAAAGTAAAATGATAGCCAAAATACACGGGTTGAATTTAATTTAATTGATGATTGAGTTTTTCGTTGTTTCCTTTTAGTTCGTTTGTAAGACTCTTATTTTGCTTATTATTTTCATATGATTGAAATGGCAAGTTTTATTATATCAAATAAATGTAAACTTTTACATCTCTATATTTTTCTTGCTTTCGCGAAAGTCATCATCTTTCTGGGTTCCATTAAAACACGCCTACAAAACATTATAACAACGATAAACTTGAATCGGTTAAACCAAAGGAAATATTATCAACAACACTAAAATTCTTGCAAACATAATTGCAGAAACGCCTATATAAATAAATATAAATATATATATATATATATATATATATATATATATATATATATATATATACATATATATCTATACACAATATATATATATATATATATATATATATATATATATATTGTGTGTATTTAGTCAGCATTTTTTTCATTTTAGCAACTATTGTAAAAAAATAACATAAGTATCTGCTTAATTATGCTTTTTACATTTATTCAATTTTTCCTATGATCTTTTTTTGTGTTAAAATAAAAATAATAAATGCATCTTCCATATGTATCACGAACGTTTTCGATTCTTCGTCAACCATCTTCAGGTGGCAAAAGCAAATGAACATGATAGCTGGAGAAGAGACGAAAATTGCAATAACGCCGCCGTTTAAATTGTTAACGTATTTTCTGGAACCGTGCGAGTACATTATTTTTGCATTTAACTGACTTCACGTGTGCATTACTCGTCTGTCGTTTTGATTTTTCTTATTTTTCCCAGCTATTTTGTACTTTTTTTGTTACCTGGAGTTAATTCGACGAAGAATCGAAAACGTTCGTGATACGTATGGAACATACATTATTACATTGTTTTATGTTAACACAAGAAAGATCGTTAGAAAATTTTTTTAAAAAGATATAATTTTGCAAAGAATTCTGTTATGTTCAACAATGTTTTCTTATATATATATATATATATATATATATATATATATATATATGAATTGTGTGTATTTAAGGATCATTTTCTCATTTATGTAAACATTGTTAAAACTAACAGAATTCGTCTGTTAATTATACCTTTTTTTTATTTTTTCAATTTTTCCGGTGGTCTTTTTGTATAAAAATCAAAAAGATTAATAAATGTTCAATAGGTTTCACAGGTTTCACGAACGTGTTCGATTCTTCGTCGAATCATCAATTATTTATTCCGAAACCAATTTAAAAAAATAATAAAAGTACTGGAAGCTATCTACATAAAAACACTACAACCTCAAATTAACTTTACATATGAAACCAGTGGTAACATTTTTAAATGCTTAACGTAATGTGATTTGTTATGTGATGCCATCCAGCGCTGCCGAATTTAAATCGTCAACGACTTCCTTGAACAATGAAAAAAAAAGTTCTATGCGCGCTTTTTTCCGCCGTCTTTTTAAAATTCTCTTTTTTTCTTCAGCTTTTTTGTTCATTTGTATTTGACACCTAAGGATGATTCGACGAAGAATCGAAAGCGTTCGTGAAACGTATTGAACATTTTTTTAAAATGTTAATACAAAAAAGACCATCGGAAAAATTTAAATAATAAAATACGATATATATATATATATATATATATATATACTGTTTTTCAAATAAATATATAAGAGATTAATTTAGATTGTTTGAAGCATTTATAATGTGCATATAAAGGCAAAGTAGACGACCATACAATGCAGAGGTATAACAGATAGGCACTACCTATATATATATATATATATATATATATATATATACATATATATATATATATATATATATATATATATATATATATATACATATATATATATATATATATATATATATATATATATACAGTGTTTGTGTGTGTCTGTCAGGTGTATTGAAACAAAATCAATAATGTAGTCGATCGCAGTGGAGAGAGAGCTAATTTAATTTATTTGAAAACTATATATTACATATTTCAGAAACGTGCCGCGGTTTCATCCATATAGGCTGACTTTTTACACTTTTAAAACATCTATGTCCAGTAGAATCGTTAGCGTAGTAAAGGACGTAAAACCACGATGAGAAATGGCGTTATATCACTAACCAGCCGTTGCATTTTCTGGAAAGTCTCTCTGGAAAAATATATTGCTTGGTTGGGAATTAATTATTTATAGTTTTGCGTTTTAACATTTTTTAAAAATTTATTCGACTAAGTGTTTTATTTATTTATTTATTCATTTTTATTCTTGTACTTTTATTTTTATTAAAGGTATTGTTTGTAGATCGTAGGATATTACCGGTGTCTTGAAAAGGGACAATACAAAGGGGGCGTTTCAATCCGTCGTTTAAAAGTTGCAATACTCAAACTTCTTTTTGATGCTTATACAGGGTTTATATTTTTGTAGCGGATTTATTTTTTATTATATTTTTAGTTTTGTGTTTTGCAGGTTACATTTAGTTTAGTGTTTTATCTACTTTTTTCGAAAAAAACGAAAACAAAAAGAGATTACGTTTCAATATACCGTAAAAACGGTGCGTTGCTGACGTGTCCCTTGTAAAATAAGTTTTGGGGCAGAGTTTAATAATACATAAGTCTGAATCGTAATTAATCGAACTTAATAGGATCATGGATATATTGATTGATAATGGTTATCCTGAGGACCTTATCAATGATTGCATTAATAAAAAGGTTGCTGACTTTAAATTCTCCAAATATTTGGGCCTGTAAAATGCCCCATTTATTTAAAATTACCTTTAATAGGGGGAAACAGTAATAAACTAGGTAAACAGATTGTTGATAGCATTAGTAATTGTTTCTACTCTGTTTCCTTACGATTAGTTTATGCTACTAGACCTGCTTTTCCTTCCTTTCGCAAGGATAGTGTGCCTTATGCAAATTATAGTAATATTGTATACCAATTTAAATGCCAATGTTATGCTGGCTATAATAGGGCGGATTCCTTGCATTTGCAGACCCGCATAAATCAGCACGTACCATCGAAAATACGTCAGGGAAGGCTAGAATCCTTTTGTTACCCCTCCTCTGATTCTTTGGACTCTGCTATTGGCCAGCATTTGCTTGAAAACCCAAGTTGTGCCAGTAATTATGAAATAGACCGTTTTGAGGTCTTGCATAGAGCAGATCATAAGAACCATTTGAAAATATTGGAATCTGTCTCTATCGCTATTCGCACACAATTCCTTGTGTCGGCAGAAGGTAATTTGTCAGATCGCTAAATATATTTGGGGTACTTTGAACTCCCTTCCTCATTTTTCCCCCTTAAATCGTTTTTTTAACGAAATCATTAAATTCACTTCTTTTAATCGCTTCATCGTTAATTTTGGCACATTCAATTCCCCGTTTGCTCTTTCTTTCGACGATATCATTGATTAAAAAACTATCGATTTTCTCCTGACGAGATGATAGTCGAAAGGGCCTTTGAGAGATTTCCGTGCATTTTTTTAAAATGTATATATATATATATATATATATATACATATATGTATATATTTATATATATATATTTATATATATATGTATATATATACGTATATGTATATATTTATATATATATATATATATATATAAACATATATATATATATATGTATATATATACATATATGTATATATTTATATATATATATTTATATATATGTATATATATATATATATATATATATATATATATATATATATATAGAGAGAGAGAGAGAGAGAGAGAGAGAGAGAGAAAGATTCACCAATAGCGAGAGGAGAACTTTGGTCATTAGCATATGAGTTTTGTTGCGTGTTGACTTTTAAAACAACGCTTGTTTGCTACAAACAGAGATTGTCCAAACGTGGCTCCATGGCGAGAATGTGTAAAATGGTAAATACAGAACGTAGATTTTGCGTGTACTTTTTTGTTTCGATCCAATTTTCTGAATGGATTTCAGACGACATGGCGCCAGGAAGATGCATAGGCTGACTTTAGACTTCCGGAAAGCTTTCTATTGACATTGTCCGTTTCTTTTAAGAACTTTAGTTGTTGTTTTTTTTATATATTGTAAACATTTGTTTTCTATATTTATTTGTTTTCCCTTGTTTTTCTACATTATCCTTCGATTCTCTTTTCAAATTCCCATTTGGTAACATTTCCTTTATTGATCTCTTTCTATCTCGAGATTCTTTTTTTATTTTATTTATTTATTTATTTCTCTTTTCTCTTTCTTTTTCATTTACCATATTCTTACATCGATGTAATTATCAGATTTCATTTAGTTCATCTATTAGATAGCTCTCGATAGGTGGTAATATCGTTGCAGGCTTCAGTTTCGCTTGGACATGTGTTGAAGATATCATCTCTGGATCATTTTCTTCGAAACGGCTAGATTGTTCACTCCTAAAGTTGACGACGACGATTTAAACTTAGATAATCATCATTTATTGTGATTTTGTAGATATCTAATGCTGTTAACAAAGATGCTTTTGACTGGGTCATGTATCAGGATCGTTCCTTATCGTTTCTCCTCTAAAATCAAACACTGCAACTTAAATCTAACTTCAAATCCTCTCTGTTTCTAAATGATAAAACTAACAGCAGATCCACCTCACGTATGTATAGCGTAGGTTAAGAGATGACCAACCCTTATCAATCATAACAATTAACCATGTGCATTTGGCAATGTACAGGGTGTTTCAAAAGTCTTGGGAACATAACGATTTTTAATAACTCAAAAACTATTAGGAGTTGAAAAATAAAATTGGTACCGTTGGAAAGGTTAAAGTGTCAAGTTTTGTGGGGAAGCTTCAAAGTTGCTCAATATGAGCACCATTCGTCACACGGCAGACATCTAGTCGATAGTCCATTTCCTGCCAAACGCGTTCCAGCATCTTGACGTCAATGGTTCCCACAACTGCCGTTACTCGAGCCTTTAGTTCGTCAATATCTCTTGGAAGGGGCGGCACATAGACTTGTTGCTTGACAAAGCCCCAAAGGAAAAAGTCACACGGGGTAAGATCTGGAGACCTAGGAGGCCAGGGCATGAGAACGTCATCACCTCGCCCAGATCTCCCAATCCATCTACCAGGCAGCCTTGTGTTAAGAAACTGCCTTACTCCAAGACTCCAGTGTGGTGGTGCACCATCTTGTTGAAAAATGAAGTCATCAGATTCTGCTTTTTCCAACTGAGCCATTAACCAGTCTTCCAGCATGTTGAGATAGGATTCACCAGTGATAGTTGCCTCTTCAAAGAAGAACGGTCCATAGACACCTTTCTTGGAAATTGCACAAAATACGTTCACTTTTGGTGCATCTCGCTCGTGCTCAAGAAGTTCATGAGGATTCTCAGTACCCCATATGCGAGTGTTATGCTTGTTAACTTTGCCATTCAGATGGAAGGTCGCCTCATCGCTAAAAACAAGCCGGTCATCAAAGCCGTTATCTTCCAACTTCTCTTGCATTGCAATGCAAAAGTCACGGCGAAGTGGCTTATCAGTGTCCTTCAACTTTTGGACCAACTTGAGCTTGTAAGGTACCATTTGCAGTCGTTTCCTTAAGACACGCCAGACAGTTGCTGGAGCAAGCTGAAGTTCCCTGCTGGCTCTTCTCACTGATTTACGGGGGCTCCGCTGAAAGGCTGTCCGAACTTGCTCAACTGCATCTTCTGAAGTTGAAGGGCGACCTGTTCGCTTACTTGGGCACAAACACCCATCTTTCACAAATTTAGCATGCCATCTGACAATGGATTTCCTTTTAGGGGCTTCTTTTTTAAATTTCCTGCGAAATGCACGCTGAACACATGTTCACGATTCAGTCTTTGCAAATTGGAGGACGCAAAATGCCTTGTCTTGTTTAGAGAACGCCATTACTGCACCTGGAAAGATAACACGAAAATCATTAGTATGACCAAAAACTTGATTAAGCAAGCTTTAAAATGGCACCAGTTTCATTTTTCTACCTGGAATAGTTTATGAGATATACGCATTTGTAATGTTCCCAAGACTTTTGAAACACCCTGTATATCTACACTCATTTCCAAAATAATATGTTTGCTAATTAATATGTGTTTTGCACGTGTACTCCAGTTTCCTTATTCCCCCAACTTATTTTGCTTGCCATTTTCTTCCTTGATGTTCCTAAACAATTCGATTTCTTTACTTTCAGTTTTAGTCTGTTTTCTGCCTTTGTATTTTTTTCTTTATATTCTTTCTACTTTATTTCATAGCATTCGTTTGTCGAGATCTGCAAGTAGTGATGAATTGATTTAAAACGAAACCCTGAGCTTCGCCGACGTGTAACTTTTATACAACGAAAGATCTCTTACAAGAATTATATTTAGTACTTTTAAATGTAACGGAGTCCAAAATAGCTTATAATCTTTTCCCAACTCCTTTGAAAACTTGTTCAGTTTTATAATACACCTACAGCAGGTCCCATTACGGTTACTCGTGGAATCTTCAAAACTTTGTCACTAATTCAGTTTTGCATTAATAAAAAATATATGACGTAGAATATAAACTATGTATAAGTAAGGGTTTTTAACTCTTTCCGAAAAAACAGAAAAGAAAGGTGAGCCCTGATAGCCATCAGCTAGTCGAAGAAAAAAGTACGAATACGAACGAGTAAAAACGACTAAGATGAGATTAACAGTATAATGGCACTGTTGGTTTGATGTTATTATCCTAGGACTAGTGTTTACAACGCTGGAATGGGTACAAGTGTGTAGGTTATTAAGGCCTTCTATAACTAGAACATATAATTTTTACAAATACATGTTTGCGAGGTTTAACGTGGTCATTTGATGCTGAGTGTCAACGAGAAACCATGATTTTTGTTTTATACATGCATCTTGATTCAACAATGCGTAGATTGAATTTTACTTTTATATTTACGATTATTGAGTAATAAAGTAAAATAGAAGATACGCATTAAATAATTTTCCATCGTTATTAGACATCCTGTATATATATATATATACATATTATTGCAAAGCCATTAGTGTAAACACAGGAGCACTCTTCCGCAATGGATAGAGTTTATATAAACATTGAGCTGTCGCTTACTTACGGCAGATGACTGAGCGAAATCGTGACTAGATTGTCGGTGTTTAATCTCGGCTTTAAGAACTTGTTTTACAAGCCACACTGATATAATGTATGTGGTGAGTATATATATATATATATATATATATATATATATATGGGAAGAGAAGGATGAAGGTAATCCGACGTGATGGGAAAATGAAAAAGGAAAACCAAAAAATGGATGTTTTTTTATGTGTACATCAACGTTTCGTCTTTATTTATAAGACTTCATCAGGATGATGATATAGAGAAAAAATGTCATGCAAGTACAGATACATGTAGGGTAGACATATTGGGAGGAAAAATAAAATGAAATAATGGCCAGTACTGGGTGGACGTCCGTACTTGTTGGAGAATAAAAATGAATGTTGAAAAAATGAGTGGGGAAAAAATGGAAGGATGGGGTGAGCAAGGACTACTGTGGCTGGTGGTAAGAGAAACGTTGATGTACACATAAAAAAACATCCATTTTAGGTTTTCCTTTTTCATATATATATATATATATATATATATATATATATATATATATATATATGAAGTAAATTTCGTGTACAACAGAATCCTAGGATCAATTTTAGAGGAAGCATTATGTTAATCAATGAAACAGACGAGTGGAAAAAAAAGGAAAATTGTTAAAATTACCTTATGGCCTTATCGTCTGACCCTCTGAGGTGAAACGTCAGAATGGTAAATTAAAAACTAAAAGTCGAATGAGATATGAGGGAAAAAACTTATTTCAGTTGGAGGAAACGATTGAGAGGGGGGAAAAAAGAGGGTAAATCTCTCAACGTTATGGTGGCTTTGAATCATTAAAGATCTCCAACTGATGCTTCAAAATCGTTTGTCTACACAGGCTAGGTCGAGAGTTGTTAATAACTAACGCCTCAATAATATTGAGATGGTAGTTCGACCTGGCACTGTGTAAAACAGAAAACCACCCATCGGAATAGTTGTCAGAACAACTATTTGTACTTACGAGGTGATATATATATATATGTACATATATGTACATATATATACATATATATGTGTGTGTATAGTGTGTGTTTATCCTATAACACTATAGTGTTTATACAATAGTTGTCAATGACAAGTAGAATTATATTTTAGTATAATCTTTATTTATCAACATATGTTAGTAACATATGTGCATACATGTTTCAATTACCACCTGATTCGGGGCTTAGAATTATCAGAAAAGGCTGACACAGAAGACTCTAGAAAAAGAATGAGGTTTTAAAAGGATGGAATTCTATTTCATTTCTATGTACGTACATATGAAACCCAAACGTTTGTATAAATAAAAATACATACATATATATATATATATATATATATATATATATATATATATATATATTTATTTATTCTGGTACAGAAAAATTAGTACAACATTCGTACCGTCGGTTTCAAGCACGGAAGGTCTTACCCATCCGGCTCTCTTCAGCTTCTGTTGTCATCTGTTTTGGAAATGTGAGGTCACATGACACTCTTGTTGGGACGCATTATTTGCTCAGTGTGTTGTGTGTGTTTGTTTAAATTTGAATTTAGTGTAATAAGACCGTTGAGATTTAAAACACGAGGGAATTCAAGATTAAAGGGAATAAAAAAGGGGGGTAAAAAATAAAAAAATATATATGAAAAAATATATATATATAAATAAATATAAAAAAACATATATATATATAAAAAATATATATATATAAAAACATTTCAATACTAAGAATAAAAGAATAAAAAAAGAGAAAGAGTATAAAAAGGTATAAAAAAGAATAAAAAAATAATACAAAAATACAGAGAATAAAAATGTAGAGAATAAAAAAGAGTGAGAGAGAAAGAAAGAATAAAAATAGAAAGAATAAAAAGAATAAAAATAGAATAAATAAAAATAAATTAAAAATAAATTTAAAGATTAAAAAATAATAATAATAATAAAAAATAAAATTAAAAATTAAAAATTAAAAATTAAAAATTAAAAATTGAAAATTAAAGATTAAAAACAAAAATAAAGAAAGGGTTTCTCTGAAATTCCCGTGAGCCAAATTATGAATTTGTATCATTAGCCGTTATATTTTTGAAGGTATGCGTTCTAAAAAACCGTTAATGTGTAAGAATCTTTTTCCCAGATTGGAGTGATTTTAATGAAGAAATTCGGATCTAAGGGAGGTAGCTTAGTTGGAAATATGAAATATTTGAGTTTGTTAAAATGGGTTTGTAGATTAATCTAGTGACTGATAAATAAATTAAATATTTTTGCATTTTTGTATTTTGGTGAAAGTCGAAGTTTTTGCTCTTGGAATTTATGTGGATATAGTTTGTTTAAATGGATTTGTAGAGTAATCTAGTGACTGATAAATAAATTAAATATTTTTGTATTTTTGTGAAGGTCGGAGTTTTTGCTCTTGAAGTTTAAGTGGATATAGGTTGATGAGGTATTTGTTCGTTTTTATTGTGTTTATATTAGTAGAGGGGGGGGGGGGGTAGTCTTAGAGTAATACAAAAATTCGTTAGGCGATTTGTAAATGTAAGAACTCTATTAGCTTTATTATTTATAGTAAACATTTACAGCCTTGACTACTCTATAAAATAACGTTTTAATAAATATGACCTCATTGGTTGCATGTGTATGTGTAGGTGTGGTTGACTCTCCGGTTAATAACAACATATGAGCGACTGAGCAGCTGACCTCCACGGATGAATATGACTATAGTTGATTAACCACAGTGGAGAACAAGAGACACTATCTGAACCATAGAATTAGATATCTGCACAGGTATATGGCATTCCAATCCCATAGTCCGCACCTCGCACTATTGAACCACGTCCACCGTAAACAACGGTCACTAACATTCAGCCAATTGTCATGAAACCAAGTACTTTCTTTAAAATATAAATATTGTTTTAGAATATATTATTAAATAACGTTCTTTTTTCCGGTAATGATTAAGCCCTACCTGCTCACAAAACCCAACGTCATTTTAAATTTAGTAAATCTATATGCACAAATGTCAGAAGTGGCATTGCTAGGTGTATATAGTAAAAGCGGCTAATTCTGCTAGTATAAGTGTACACCAACAGTCTATAAATAACGGGGAGAATTATGCTTCGCCGATGTCCCAACTAATATTCACATAAAAGTACGCCTCAATCAGTGAAATTGAAGACAAAGAAAAAATAACGTATCAGTCTATATAGAATGAAAGAGAAAAAGAAATAAATCATATCACTAAAGGAACTAGATTCGTAGATTTTTCAAAATTTATTTTAAACGGTTGGTTTGTCTGTCTTGCTATTTTCTGCCTCCCCCCTAAATACGTGTAATAGTTTCGTTCAGCACGTTTTTATTTGCTTACTTGCGAGAAAGATGAGAGAAAGGGTATTTTGTTGCCATACGGGAGGAAAGGCAAGTACATTTACGTGCGTGACGGGACGGAAGTGCATGTATATATATATATATATATACATACAAATAAATACACATTAGTCTACATTATAGACCGAAGGATGTAATAAAGTAGAATTGAATTCAAAAAGAGGAAAAAATATTTTGCGAGCCGACTTATTCAATTCATTATTTTTGTTATCTTTTTACAATCTCCCTTTCTTTATTTTCTTCCTCTACCTCTTCTTACTTTTTTTCATTTTCCATTTTATTTTATTTTATTTTTTTCTTAGACACTTTATTTTCTTCATTCTAACATTAAGCATTCTTTTGTTCAACTTAAATGTTTCTGTGTACTTCTTTCAATGCTTTTTTCATACTTTTACATTAATTCTTTCTTTCTTTCTTTCTTTCTGCAATTTTTTTCTGTCATCCCTTTGTTGTACAAGGATGGGGACCTTTATTTGCGAAGCTAGATTGCCCCACATTAAAAGCCGACCTTGTGTATAACTTTGTATCTAGAGACATGGTGTTATTCGCATTAACAATAGTGCGTCGTTAACCAACTCTCTGTTGGCAGCTGTTTATAACATCGTAAGTTGTTGAGTGACCTGGGGGTTAAGAGTCAACATATCTATTGCTGACCGCAAGCTTCAAAATGTCGAAAGTCCAAACCTGCTAACTGACGAATTAACTTGACAACGAGTAACTATTTTTTTTCTTTCTCTTTCTCTCTCTCTTTCTGTTGTGTTTTTCTTTTTCACCCTTTCTTCGCTAAACGTTCTGTCTCCCTTGTTTATTGTCACGAGAAACAGACAGGGGTTGGTGAGATTTCTTCGCACAGGGCGGTCGCGTTCCAAACCAGATCAGCGATTCGAGATTTTATAATGTGTTTTGGAAGCAATAATTAACAAATAAATTCTACATGTTCATATAAAATGCTTTGTTTTATTTCTCTAACGTGTTAACTTTTCAGTTGAGACGGTTTCGTTCACAAGCTCAGATAAGTAATTCTCTAGAGAAAACTAATGACGCGATCCGTACAACTATGTATTACTCCTTCATTAAGATGAATGTGACTATAATACCCCTTGAGCTGGTGGTGCCGTGCCAGGGCGATAACATTCCTTCCAGTGATATCTCTACGGCCAAGACCCATCAAGTTACACTCGATAATATCACATTTTTCTTTTCCCCTTTTTCTTTCATAACCGTTTTTAACTTGTGCTTCCTTTAATCATCAGCGTTCTTCACTTTCTTGGATTTCCCGTGGAGGAGAAGATCAGAGTAATATAATGGATACTGACGCGTGTCTGTAATCGGCGATTCACATTTAAAATCGATTTGAAGTTGCGTCATTCGCTGATACAGTATTAATAGTGAAAAAAATATGAACACTATATTCTGGTATATTAGCAATTCATCTTCAATGAATCGTTTACAAGTGATTGTTTTTCGGTTGTAAATAACTCCAAAATCTTTGCTATACCGTAAAACAAACGGTTCAAACGAAACTTTACATTTTCTTTCTTTTACACGTTCTTTCTCTATTCTTATTTCTGCTTTATTTCTTCTTTTCTTTCTTATCCCATTCAACGCTGTGCGTTTTCATCTTTTACTAGCTCTATTTACTTGCCTCCCCATTTTCTTTATGTACAAAACACCAAGCGTTCCAAAGATTTGCACTCTAGATGAGACAAAACTAAAAATTGCCTCGATCTAGAAGGATTTCTCCTGTTCTTACAGCGCGCAGTACAGCTTATACACTTTGATCTAAGCCTGACGGTCGAGTGATATACGGCAAAATGTGGAGGTTTCACATATAACATTCCAACAAAATTAAACACATTTTTCAGTCAACATCCAAAGGCGATATTTCCATTATTCCGAAGTAAATTAAAAAAAACAATTTTGAAAATATTAATGTCCTTTTATTTTATTTATATTCAAATGCATTGCCAACAACGAACATGATGCGTAGTTATTTCTGTTGAAATTCAAATATATTTCAGACAAAATGTAATGATGTGTGTTTGAATTTGAATTGATTTAATGCAGCTAAACATTTTAGAAATATATTTTAATTTGGTGAGAATGCTATATTAATTAGCCAAGTCCGGTTTGAGATTATGATCACTCGGAATGTGTTTCTTATTATGGAATATATATAGAGACCTCTGCAACAAATATATTATTTTAAAGACATGCAGTGTTCAGCGCGAATTAGTATAGACACTTTATACAGGGTGGGCCAAAATAAGGGTCCTATCTTTAAATTTGAATAACTTGAATTTGAATAACTTCCACAAAATAAAAGTTAAACTCACCAAACTTTATGTGTGTGTAGACTGACCCTTCCGAGATTTTTTGAAATAAACAAAACAAATTTTAGCCGAAAAACACTTCTTAAAACTTACAAAAACTAAAGTATTGTTTTTTACACTGTTTTGAGTTTTTTAAGCAAAAATAATGTTTTCTAAATGAGGGTACGTTCCTTAGGGCTAATACGGCTCATGCTTGCTTCGGAAGGGGTCCTTTACTTATTCTAAAAAAAAAAAAAAAAATCAAATAAAAAAGTTATGAATTTTTAAAAATAGGACCCTTATTTTTGCCCACCCTATATAATAGGAAAGGATTGAAAGATAGGATTTAAATTAACGCTAGCAGAAGCAAAACATCGATTTAATGAAATCCATGAAAATCGAACTCGTTCTATTATTGAATGATCCTCTATATTAGAATGTTCGATATCATCACGACGGTTTATCAAAAACCGTTTGCTTATTTGCAATTAATTACCTTCCCTAAAGAGGTAATGTTTACGGTCGAGTTTGTGTATCATTATGCTTATCTGTTTATATGGTACAATCACGTTGACACACCGGTTCCCGTTAGATCACCGAAGTTAAGCGACGTCGAGCCTGGCCAGTATTAAATGGGTGACCATTTGGGACTACCAGGTGCTGTATGTGCTCTCTGTTTATCTCGGCATTGTTTCTAGTCGTCTTGAACTGCTTGCCATTGGAATCAAGCAGTGCCGACTCAGGAGAGGTGTTGTTAAGGATTGCGCAACCCTTGCTTCATAATACACGCGCAGCCAGCCCCTTATAGGGGTATCCATAGTCTCTCTAGACTGAACGGAGGGCTTGATTTATCTGTTTGTGTACCTTTAACGTTTACATTGCTTCACATCGCTTGACAAATCGTCACCAAACTATGTCAAAATATCGATCATCGTCAAACCTGAAACTGGTTTAATTTGGAGATATCTGCGTTAGTGTCACGAAAAAAATGAAACTAAAACTTTCGGAGAGAAACTCGCTACTTCGCTGATATTGCAGCTAATGAAGTCCAGCATCTTATGTGACCTAACCCCTTACCTTTTACCATGCTTTTGGAAAGTACAGTCAAGGTAAAACTTTTTGACGTGATGTTAACTTCCGATTTTACCAAGCTAGATGAAATATATATATATATAATTATATCTATTAACGTTTCCATGTGATAACTTCGAGAATACTTCATACAATATGGAGATGTAATGCCCAGATAAGACTTTCGCCCCTCCTGACGTTGTCAGGCAGAGGTATGCAGTATCAAGACCGACTCATGTTCTTGCTAGACAATATTAGAATGTTATGAAACAGCTAACCTTTCCGGGATTTTACATATTTTTTATGAAAACGAAAATTAATCAAACTATACAAGAATATATTTGAAAATAGCAAGCATTGATTAATTGTATTCTTATATCCTTTCTTCAAGCGAATACTGACAATACACGAACAAGTAATAATCAATTCTTGCCTCGGAGAGATTTTTCAAATCGAAATGTTAGAATTTGATTATATCTCGAAATTAATTCATATGAATATTTTTTAAAGTTTTTTTTAATCTACATCTCCATCGAATAGAAACAACCTTTTTTTAGTTCTGTGTTGAATTTCCGGTATTTCTTTAATATGTCACCTATTCAAGTGGTTTTTAAAACAAAAAAAGACAACAGACAAAAGTATTTCCACTTTTGCCACTCGTGAATAACGATAAGTAACCGAAACGCTGCTCGCTAGCAAATGTCTTGCGGCGCCGGGAAAACGCTGCTCGGAACGATGGCCTTTTGTCTTGTAAGAGAAAATATTGAGATATTGACTCCGGATACAGTATCAGTCCTTTTGCATGTCAAGTGCTACCGAGAGGTGGTTCTAATGACAGGGATATTAAAAGAAATGAAAACAATACAAAAAAAACAAGAATCGAGAAAAAAAGCAGAAATCAGGTTGAGTCATTGGATTAAAAAAGAAAAAGATTTACTCGAAATAAAGAGAGATGCATTTGGAAAGAAGGGAAACAGTAGTGAGTAGATGTTTTTGTAGTATTTATTTTTAGATTTCTTACTTAAAACGATGCGTTGAATAGATTATCTATTCTCTCTCTCTATTTCTTTCTCTTCGTTAAGCTCTCTAAATATATATATAGAGAGAGGAGCAAACAGATACATCCATGAAAATGGATCGAATCCTTCCTAAGTAATCGCCTCCAAACAGTTATGGTTGATGGTGCAACCTCGAAGCCACAACCTGTCATTTCTGGAGTTCCCCAGGGAAGTGTATTGGGACCCATAATCTTCCTAATCCTTATTGGGGACATTGATGAAGATATCGCCATGTCAATAGTCAGGTCATTCGCCGATGATACAAGGGCCACAAAATCCGTTCGGTCTCCCGAGGATGCTGTGTTGTTTCAAAAGGATCTCGATCAGATCTACAAATGGACGGAGGACAATAACATGGAGCTAAATGACGTGAAATTTGAGCTTCTCCGCTATGGTAATAACGACCAGCTAAAAAGCGAGATATCATACCACACTCCGTCAGGAAAAATGATAAACATAAAGCAAGAAGTAAAGGACCTCGGTGTATCTATGTCTAGTGATTGTCTTTTTAGCAATCAAATAAACAAAGTTGTGGAAAAAGCCAAGAACCTCATTGCCTGGATCCTGAGGACATTTAAAACCAGAGAATATCGTGCAATGGTCACGCTGTATAAATCCTTGGTCATTCCAGTTTTGGAATACTGTTCTGTCTTGTGGAACCCAAGTAGCCCTAGGCTCATCCAAAAGCTTGAAGCCATTCAGTGGTCCTTTCTACGGAAAATTCAAGCTGATCGGAACTACTGGTCATGTCTGAAGAAGACAAAAATGTTCTCGCTGCAAAGACGACGTGAAAGGTACCGGATAATTTACATCTGGAAGATATTGGAAGGAAAGGTACCGAACATTAATGGCCACATTCAAGCCCGAGACAATGAACGCCGCGGGAGGCACTGTATTGTTCCCTCGCTAAAAACTGGTGGGAAAATACGAACCATTTTTGAAACGAGCTTACCTGTACAGGGGTCACAACTCTTCAATGCCATGCCTAGGTGTATTCGGGATATAAAAAATGCTGCTGTGGAACAATTTAAGCGCTCTCTTGATGCCTACCTCGCTAATATCCCGGACCAACCCCAAATTGTCGGATACACGGCGTGCAGGCAAGCCGACACCAATTCTATCGTGCACATGCAAGCACATGCTGGTGCGGTTCCTTTGTCTCACAGGATCCTCACATCAGCCAGGGCGAGTTGAACAACCAGCAAGCCTGAACACGCCTGTTCGAAGCACCAGACAAAAAAAAAAAAAAAAAAAAAAAAAGTTATTATAGATAACATATGCAATAAATCATTGCAGTAGAAAAATGAGACAAAATAGTATTTTTTACTACTAGGACGAATGTATAATAGATTATCTACTATCTCTCTGAATCTCGCCTTCTATTACTTCACTTCTCTCTCACACACGCACACACGCACACACACACATATATATATATATATATATATATATATATATATATATATATATATATATATATATATATATATATATACATACATACATACATAAATAAATAAATATATACATACATACAAGAAAAATGTGATCGTTCGGACTTCCATTGAACTCCGGTCGGATTGTCTCAATCAAACTAAAGTTAGTTTGCAAAACCAGTAAAATATAAAAACCCTAAAAAGACATATCCAAAATTAGTCTCTGTACTAACTATACCTCCCCTTTCTCACTCCCTCTCTATCTCTTCATATATATATATATATATATATATATATATGTTATTGTTTATTATCTATGTACGTATACGTTTCGTTCTTAAATCGGAACTCATCAGCATAGAGATATGACTATTCACTACCGGTCATGCGATTCGAAACCCTGGACTACAAGTATTTTTCAACTAAAATCCAACGTCGCTAACCACTCGGCCAATTTTAAACAGCTGATAAACAATGATAATTTTAACAGGCATTCTACTTCTATTAGGGAAGGAATGATGAATGCATAAAGCAAGTGACGTCATGCTGTGGTCGTACTACCATTACAGTGGTCTACTTTTTTACGAGGAGCGACACATATAAATATTTGTTATTGTTTATTATCTATGTACGTATATGTATATATATATATATATATATATATATATATATATATATATATTATTGTTTATTATTAATGTACGTATATATATATATATATATATATATTAGGAAAAGAACAGTAAAATCAAGATATAATATATAGTTTTAAATTAAAGCCTCCCATGAAAAAATAATGCTTGATATACGAGATAGAGCAATTATATAGACAAGTAAAAGATTGTAAACGTAAAATATATATTACATCATCAGTTGCTAAAAGCAAGGTGTTTCCAATGAAAGTTATTCAATTTTCATCCTAAGCTACGGCTTTTCAAAGAATAAAATCTCATAGTCAGATAGAATACAAGCAGATAAGTTGGTAAAGGTAATTACCAAAAGTCATAATTTAAAAAGATATAGATAATAAAAAATAATATAATATGAATACAAATATAAAATGGTTCAATGCAAAGAGAACAAGTTTTAAATATAGAAAAAAAATTACCGTTGTAGATGTCATACAAATTGTAGAAGCAGCTTCAAGAGACGATAAATCCAAGAAAAGGTTGGCGTCAAATTCTTGAATCCGTTGGAGTTTTGAGGACGCCAAACCATTAAAAACCTTAAGTAATCCAGGTGAGAAAAGTTGCAATGTAAAATTTTCTTTTGCCGACTTATCTGTTAGTATTCCTCTCACAATAAGATTTAATTATTTGAAAAGCCATTGCTTTAAGAAGGGAACATTTATTTTACTTGAAACACCTTGTTTTGAGCAACTGATGACGTAATAGATATTCACGTTTACAATCTTTATTACCATATTTTTCTTTTCTCTCTCTTTCTTCTTTGTATATATATATATATATAATTATTAATGACAATATATGTATTAGCATATACTCGATGATTGTCAATTATTGATAACAGAGCAAATATAAGTCATTTCATATTATATTCCAATAACCATGGTTTTATGTTATTATTTTTATTTTTTGACAAAAAAAATACCATTTCTCTGAGATATATATTTTACGGTCCGTTTCACTTGTCTTGTGCCAAACAACATTTGTATGTCAATATCGTCTCTGCAACACTACAAAATCAGCAAAAAAATTCACAAAGAATAAAAAGTTCTTGGATTAAAGTGTCTTGAAAAAACCTACACTATATTGTAGTTCATTTTTGGGTGAAAGCAAACAAAAAACCCCAAAAAGAGATATAAAACTCACACGTGGGTGGAACCCACTAATACGCCATTTTGAATGTTTTGTTCAAAGCTAGTACATCCAAAAAAATTTTGCGAACAATTATAAATTTTCATTCAGTAATATTTCTTAAAATAGTTAATAAGTTCTATAATTTATTTATAAAAATTCTAATTCATTTGAAGGTACTTTTTTACTTACTAAAGTTACATCAATGTTATTTAGGTCATTTGGATACGAAACTCTTTTAAGTTAAACAGTTTAGAGCTAGTTTCATAATCTCAGCCGTCAATTTAAGCAACTATTAAAATTGTTATATTTCGGTGTTTTTGTGGAAGATATTTAGTATTTATTAATAAATCGTTTCCATCAATACTAAGATAAGCTCAATTACCCAGAATTCTTCGCTTAAGTAGTAAGTTTCTATTAAATGCGAAACTAAGGGAGGAATTTGTCACTCACAACGAAGACATTTCATAGTTACCTAGACATGATTCCAAATACCGAAGGGAGCTATAAAATATTTATTTATTTTTTTCCCATTGAACATTTATTTGGCATTATATTTTAAATGATTATTGTATTATTAGTGTTTACTCATTCCAAAAAAATATCTTATTTACTAGTTACCATTTCCTCACTAATTAATACAGATGAGAACTAAAATGAAAGAAGTTTCTACTAATGCCCTCATGATCTGGCCCTCTTACAATTTTATTATAGGCTAGGAGTAAGCTTAATTGCTTCGGTCATTTTAGTTATGAGTGATGGGTTCTATATTTAAATGTTTTATATTGGGGTATTAGTACTCTGTCATCTACTATTAGGTGTATGGTTTCTATTGTCAAGACAGTCTTATAATATTCCTATACCTAAGATACTTTCATATTCATGTTGATGAAAGGGTTACTAACACAGGTATGTTATATGGGTCTGTAACGGGATAGGATATATGCGGTTCTATGTAGACAGTTCTGAATCACTTCCTGTCTTCTATTTAATAAATTTTATTTAGACATTACTATATTGTAGGATTCCAGAATACAGAGGTTACATCTCTTAGATTTGTTAGGTCTATATTTCCCTGCTCTACCTAGTAAAGACTATTTTAGGCTGTATTGTATATTTTTACTGTTTAGTTCTCTTACATGTTTAGCTATATATATATATATATATATATATATATATATATATGTGTGTGTGTGTTTGTATATATATATATATATATATATATATATATATATATATATATATCTATATATATATATATATACTACTCTATTTCTATCTACAGCTAAGGGTTAAATAGTAGTATTTCCTCCTGGTTATATTCCCTCTTGTGCATTATTTCTTTTCTTTATTATCTTCGACTGCCAATGGGCATAGAGGGATATATCGAATTAAATAAGGGAGCTGGCTGAAACAATATTCTATCAGAGTTAGAGAGATTGGGGGGTCACACAGCATACAGTCAGAGGCGGTAAGAGTGATAGATAGAAACTTAGAAAGAGATGCGTCACTTGGTCAGTTAATTGTCAATTGCAGCAAGTTAAAACAATTTAAATGGAAGATGTTTAAATATAACACAATCTTAAAACTGAAGAATATTTTAGCATGTAGTTTGCATTATTAAAATATATAGGAAAAGGGCATGAGGATAAAACGTTGATTAACTAAACTTCAGTTATATAGTATAGCCTTCCTTCAATCAACCAACGTGTACATGTGCTATCACATCTCGTCAAAGACTGAATAAAAATAACATCATGGGTGAACATCACCAGCAAAACCAAATTTTAAGATAGAAGAAAGGTACGAAGACATGTGTTAGAAGAATGGAAGAAACCGACTCACGGACTTATGCTTCCTCGCATATCTTTAGTTGAACGCCTGTTTGACCGAACAGGCATTGGTGGGGCACAAAATTAACAAGTATACAGACAAATAAAACGAGAGATAAATATATATCTATATATATATATATATGTGTAGGAAAGAACGCTACGGAAGGCCGAGGCAATTTAAAAAAAAAAACAATATTTAAAATCGTCGTCATAATATGCTGGATAAGTGTGCTTCTTTAGATTAATAACTGTGATCTCCATTAGTATTGCTATTAAATATTTATTATTATTTCTATGCAATTTACTCTTACTGTGCCTTCCCCCTACCACGGTTACTATTATCATCATCATTATTATTATTTTCATTTATTCTTATTATAACCATTGCAACTATACAGGGTGTCTCAAAAAAATGTACTCACTCTTAGAATGACGAGAAAACCTTTATTTACCTTGGTGCGCGTTATCAGCTTTGTTTGAACAATAATGGTCATCAGTTTGAACATTTGCGAACATGATTCTTCAATTACATCTGTCTCGTGTATTCGATGCTATTTCATTTCACTCTATGTTCATAAATAAAAGTTTTCTCGTCATTCTACGAGTGAGTACATTTTTTTGAGACACCCTATATTCTTACTATTAGCATTATTATTTTCTGACAAGTACTACCACTACTAACACTATAACTATTACTACAGTCATTCCAATTATTACCATTACCATTGTCATAATTATTATTATTGCTATTTTTGCCATTTTTATTTTGCTACATTTCCTATTCATATTGTTTTATAATTATAATTATTATTATCACCACTGTTACTATTGCTGTTATTATCGTCACCATTACTGTAATTATTAGTCAAACTATTTATACTATTATTATTATAATCATTATTATTATTATTATTTACTCACTACGAGTTCTCACACAAATAATCAGTTATTGCTCATTGACAACCGGTGGTATTCCCTGGAGTCTGAGTTACAACAAGTCTCCTCGGAATTCCAGTATTCTCCACCTCTTTTCGATATCCACCGCAAATAAACTTGGAGTATCACAACAGCCGTTTACTATTTATTTCTCTCTGGTAAGGACCATTGGTCTTCTCTGGGATTTGGGTGGCAATAAGCCTCCCCAAGGTCCCAGCAGTCTCTGCACTTCCAGTGGAGGTCTTGGTTGTGCTGTCCCTCTCTCGGTCTTATTATCCTCCTTGACCCTATGCAAATATTCTGTGTGGTGTCGGCCTAGGCTGGTACCTTTTTTTTCTAATTTAAACATTTTTTCAAATATTTTTATTTTTGGGGGGGAAGCTGATTATTTTTTAATTTATTTTTTCTTTGGGGGGAGCTGATGGTGTTTCTTGCTATTTTATTATTATTATTATTATTATTATTATTATTATTATTATTATTATTATTATTATTATTATTATTATTATCGACAAGAAAGGTAATTCTACGCTTTAATTTATTGTTATAATATTATAACCTATTTCTTGGTATTTATCCCTTATTAAGACAGAAATTTTAGGGGTTATACATAATTTAAATTGTTATTAATTTTTAATCTTTTAGTTAGTTAGGGTTAGATTACTTAATTATATTAGTTTACTTTGAGTCTACCCCTTGTAGTAAACTGCAGCTATCTGGAAGTGAATACATCTTTGCGCTATATAGTTAAGTTATTATGTTAAATTTTCTAGATTGTTCAAAAACTTATCCAAAGCCATCCGTTTAAAGTGCCTGCAGTAAAAACATATTTCGTCTCGTTGATTTAGTAAGCAACTCTTATCAGGGAACATAACAATGGACAATTTTCGCTAAGGCAGAGATAGCATGTGGGGTTGTGTAGTGTATGTGACTAGGCCTTTTTTATATGCTTCATTTCACAACAGGAACGATGTCATTTTTTTTTAATTTAATGTAGTTGGATAGTGAGGTTCCTATTTTCTTGTTATTTGGGTTGTTAAATAAGAATTTGTGGTTCGGGAACCGGGCCTTACAATCAGTACTTGTACCCCTTGTGTAAAAATTATTTAGATTATGGTTGTTTACTGGGAATTCTGTTGCTAAATAAACTATTTATTTAGTTAAACACTTTCCTTGCAATAGGGCAATTACTCCTATCGCTGCAACTACATGGTTTGTTGTTATTATTTTTTAAGTTGTTATCCTTGCTTTTCAAAAATTGATATTATGACTCTTAATTATTGTTTTCAAATTATTGGTACAACTACAATTAAGTTTGATCGTTTTATGAATTAGGAATTAATGTTAAATTTACGATTAACCTAGGAGATTAAATGGGGACGTATACTTGATTACTTTCCAATTTCTATTTCTTTTACTTGTGATTCTATTCTTTCTATCTTGGTATCTAATGCTGGCATTGGTATACCCGCTATTTCCTAATGCGTTATTTTCTATATTCCTATTGGTTTTAAGGATTTCTTCGTTATAGGAGTCGTTACTGATCATGTGGCTAATCGATATTGGGATGTGTTTAATTACACTAGGTGAGTGATTCGATTTGACGTTAACATATACTGGGTCGCAATTATATTTCATATAAGCTTTATAATTACCCTCACTTAAGTAAAATGTTACATCTAGAAAGTTGGTGATCTTTATCCTAGCTGTGATTTCTACCTTAAGTCCTAAATTTTTCATAATCCAGTGTATAAATGGTGGAATACTTTCAGCCTGTTTATTCTTTGAGCACATCTTGAAAATTATGATTTCATGTTAATTTTATTAACTTATTTGAACTAAATATCATATATATATATATATATATATATATATATATATATATATATATATATATTCTTTTTTTTTAAATAAAATAAAAATGTTAGTCTCCGAAAATTTAGTCTCTTGAGCTCTTTTGTCCAACGTCTCATCAAACGAAATCATTGGAATACAAAGTGTGTAAAATAAAATTCACGAGAAAGAGGGAATTTTAATGCAGATGGGATGAAAAAATAAGCTTTTAAAATAAATTTAATTCAATAAATCCATTAAAAGCATTTAAAAAACAGGTTGGTTTTAAAGGCCAAAACAAAATGGCCAACTAACTTTCCCCAAAGAGAATACACCGTCTTTACGAAATTATTCTGCTTGCAAAGAGATGGTTTTCGCAAGGCGATAGCGACGGATTCCAAGATTTTTAAATAAGAAGTGGAATCCGCCATGCGTAAGATTATAAACACTCTATCTTATACTTATTTACACACCATGCATTGTCAGCTAAATGCTGGTCAATAGATGATTCCAAAGCCGAAAAAGTGGTATGGCACAAGAAACCAGGTCAACTCTGTTAAATTTTGGATAGAAATTTCTTGTTTGTTCGGGTCTCCAAATGCAGGTTTGTCCGCCCAATATTACCAGCACCATACTGGCATTTAAATTCATAAACAATGTTACTTTTTTAATATAAGAGAGACTATTTCATGAAAAAGACTGAAAAGCAGATGATGTGTCAAAAGCCAAACGTAAAGCAATAGGAAAAGAAGCAACTTTTTCACGTTTGGTTATTAGCTCGGCCAACTCCTGAATAATGCCACCTATCGAAGGCAGTTTAAGATAAACTCGACATCTTTGTGGGTTTAAAGGTCACGGAGACTTGAATTCTGCAACGTTTTTCTTGGTGCAGTTCGAGATTAAGTCGTTTGGATAACCGTTACTGGTGATGGTTTACTTTTATTTCATCCAATTTCGAATGAAGTATGTTCTGAGAACAAATTATGAGGGCTCTGTGCACTAAGGTATAAATGAAACCAACCTTCTACTTATGGTGCAAAGTAGCACCAATTCAAGTAAGGACCCGTAAATATAGGTTTGCAATAAACGCTAGTTAGGAACCCTCCCCTGTATCTCTCAATAAAGACATCCAAAAAACGGGAGGAAATTATCCTTTTCAACGTTCTTAAAGCTTCATGAAGTTAATTTAGCTTTTTATAGAAAATCAAAGCTTAACTATGAAAGGAAAAAGTAACAAAAGTGTCGTCAACATACCTGATATAAACACTGGGTTTAGAGACCGAGTTAAACAATATGCTCTAATGATAGCCAACAAAAATGGCTGCTAATGCCGGGGCTAAAGTACTTCCCATGGACACTCTATGAATTTGGCTATACATGATGTTGTTATAGCTAAATTGAACACACTTCGTGCACAACAACATTAATTCAACAAAGAATGATTTAGTAAAGACAGGAGGGGAGAATAGATCCAACATATGATGTGGCGGCACCTATATGAATAGTGTCCTCCACCGGAACAACTAGCTTAGGATACAAGTCCGAAATAACATATGAAACAAGGTAGGTTACGAATGCATTGCACAATGTGTGTATTAGATTTTGTTGAAAACAATGAAAAACTATTACTAATGATATGCATCTAATAAGATTAGTTTCCACTGAAATTATTTCAAGACCTACCATAGAATAACTGATCAGTGTTGTTTAAGCTGTATATGAAAGTCATTATAACATCACATGATTAGATCAAGTTATTATAATTTGTATATATATATATATATATATATATATATATATATATATATATATATATATATATATTCCAATATCTCTGCGATTGAATAAAACACATAATAGCAAATGATAGATCGGTGTGTTCACTAATGTTTCTATTAGATACCAAATTGAGTACATCACACAGATGATGTGTGACTACAAATTAGTCATGATTTACCTTCCTCATCAAATCCACGATTATTCTTAATGGTGTGGAATGACGACATGTTCGCAGGCGAACACTACATATTTCTCATCAATTTCAATACGAATCTCTGCCTAAAAAGTGAAAAAGAAGATGTTTTAGTTAGATCAGAGCCGTAATATGCTGGAATCAAGATATGTTATAAAGTAGAGATAACCAAATAATGATCTTTGAAGACGAATGTGGCTCCGATATGGGAAATATCACATAATAGTATCGTAGTGGCAAAGATCATGTGACAAAGGGAACGATTTAAAGTTGAATCATCAATTGACTCATCAGTTAATAGATAAACAAAGTGAGGGAACGTCTAATGTATAGTTCGCTTAAAAATAGACTAAATAGGTGACTTCCCTTAATGTTACACGCAAACGATCAGCTATATTAAAATAGACATTAAATCTATTCAGAAAGAAAACAAATTTGTATCAATCAGCAATCTACCACTTTTGTGACCGGTTTGATTTTATTGTCGGCTTTATTTTCCTGTTTCTTTCTAAGGGCGGATACTTACATGTACGACCACGTGTAAGCTTGCCAACATCAATAAGTTGATGTTGTAATACGGTAACGGCTGGGATCGAACTTAGACCACCCAGCTTTTCAGTCCGCGTCCATATCCATTCCATCACGGTCACCTCCAAATATATTATCAAGATTTAAATCATTACAAGATACCAATTTTTGTTTGAATGTATACTTTAACTTTTGCGAATAATTAATTTTATTGAATTTTATTTCATTTATTGAAATAATTTCGTAATGTGTTTTGTTCCAACTGCCCAACCCCTGTCAGGAAAGACTTCAACAGTTACAAACAGGAAAGAAAAAGCGGGTAATTACCATTGTTCATGTCGAGTGCAAGAAGAAACAACTCGTTCTCAACTGGAATATTTAGAGTTTAATAAAATAAAATAAACTTTCATGTTGGAATAATATTTCAATTTCATACAGAGGAGACAAGAGGTCGAACAGCGTCAGTAACTTTGCCTGCTTTACTGTGAAAATAAAATAAAATGAGAAAGAAACACAAAGAGAAAATGTCAAAAATGTACATTGTTTTCATGGCTTTCAATTTTCATCTGTTGAAATGTGACGTTTTGCCTTTCGGCAACAAGAGACCATCTTTCATGTTGTCGAAATTTGCCTCAAGTCTTTTAATTCGCGACGTTTTCTTCTTAATTCTTTCTCTGATTCTGTGGATTATATCTGGAGGCTTTCGGATTCTTCAACTGAATCTTGTCACATTTCTACTTCATTCCTTTGCCCTAAAGTTAAATTCATGCGTTGTTTTTCTTTTTTGTATTTCCTTCGATTTCGGTTTGGATGTTCAAATCAGATGTTATTTTTTAGTTCTCAGATATGTTGTTATTTGCATTCTTTCAAAAGTTACGACGATGCCTCGTTGTTAAGCAAACACTTTCAGAATATATTTTATTAAGAGATGAATTTGATTATAAGTTTGAGGAAATGGAATAACTTTATTGAACAGTTCAGGTTTGTCTGTTTTACGGAATATCAACAGATGTCGGATTACGCCAGAGTACAATATATATTCCAAACTTTATTTATATTTTAACTTTTATTAATCCCAAACAAGGAGCAATGTCATTGGGTCGTAAGGGCCTCCTCTTATAGGGGTCATATTTATAGGAAAGCAACTTTGATGGGGTGTTGGACAGCAAGATATCCGTTCACATTATATTTTAATTTAAACATGTTTGTACGAGCAAGGAAGCATGGACGAGGAAAGGAATTTAAAATGAAAGTGGTCTGTGACTTAGGAAAAATTAGTTGATTCACATTGTAGAAGTTAAATTAGCTAACGCGGCATGAGAGCAGTCTCGTTCCAATGGATTAATAAAGGCTGTAGAATGCCGGAGAGAACAACGAGCGAAATGAGAGGAAAATAAACATAATCAAGATGTAAAAGATAAAAATAACTAATTTCAGAAATAGAAATTAGTTTTTATTGTTATTTGTACTCACTAATATTTCTCACGCCTGTTATCATCAGAAATTACTCACTGATAATAGCCGGTGGTATTTCTGGAGTCTGGGTGACAATAAGTCTGTCCAGATAGTAGTAGTAGTAGCAGTAGTAGCAGTAGTAGTAGTAGTAGCAGTAGTAGTAGTAGTAGTAGTAGTAGCAGTAGTAGTAGTAGTAGTAGTAGCAGTAGTAGCAGTAGTAGTAGTAGTAGTAGTAGTAGTAGTAGCAGTAGTAGTAGTAGCAGCAGTAGTAGCAGTAGTAGTAGTAGTAGCAGTAGTAGTAGTAATAGTAGTAGCAGCAGTAGTAGTAGTAGTAGTAGTAGTAGTAGTAGTAGCAGTAGTAGTAGTAGTAGTAGCAGTAGTAGCAGTAGTAGTAGTAGTAGTAGTAGCAGTAGTAGTAGTAGCAGCAGTAGTAATAGTAGTAGTAGTAGTAGGAGTAGTAGTAGTAGTAGTAGTAGTAGCAGTAGTAGTAGTAGTAGTAGTAGTAGTAGTAGTAGTAGTATCAGTCACTCGAAGTTCTCACACCAGTATAAGACTAATAAAATATTTTATAGAATTAACTATATCAGGTTAAATTGTGTTTCGTATAAACAAATTATATCAGTCTCATTTCGTTGATTAAATGATCGTTCACATCTGTAAAGTGTGGATATCTTAATTTTTCCACGTCATAAATGCCGGCATAAATCATTTAAAAATCCACACTTTTTGCCCATTTCAGAATGTTCGATTTTTGCTACTGAGGATTTATCACTATCTTTCATTCCAAGGAAATAATTCGATCGTGATGTATCATATCTATATTTTTCTTATAAATATTAACATATTTTTATAATATCCAAACAAGCGGTGTCATGTATTATTTTTGTTGTTCGTGCTTTCAGTTTTGGTAAATGAAGCTATCTGTTTGACCATTATTTTGCGAAGGTGAATTCTCAATTTCTGTGTGATTGCATTTTTATATACTCTACTGTGATCGCATTGATGAACCACAACCCAAATAAAAGAAACCGGAATATTATATAGAGTTAAGTGTAATTAACAAGTTACTGACAACAGTCGAGAGGTATTTGACACTATAGTTAGTAATATTAGTCTTGTTGAAAACATTTTGAGGTGTAATATAGAAACAGATCAAAACTCTAAATTTGGCTTCGCCTCATGTATAGAATGGTAGTGATCTGGACGATTTCGTTTATTGGAAAATAAAGTAAGTTGTCCGTAAAAAGGTTTTAATTAACGTTAGTCTTATCAAATTAAATGTATACAGGAAAATGATCTCTAAATCGAAAGTTTTAATTATGTTGTTTTTTTATAGAATAACTCTTCAGATAATCGAATGAAGCAAATAATTTTATTTTTGTTTTATTGTGAGAAAACTTAGTTGTAGACTTCAAATTTTATATCGTCTTCTTAAACAAGGATTTGAATGAAATAACTCTTCATTTATAATTGTTTAACAAAGTAAATTTACATTACTATAAAATCAGCTTCAATTTTATATAATATTTATTTAAACAACTAGCAACAATATGCGAGCGGAAGAGGCATATTGTTACTAGTCATTATGATAGTAGAAAGCTTATGATAATTTTAAATGCAAATCCAGACATCAGCAGGATCCTGCTAATGGCAATATTGGTTTTGCTCTAAAATCAACCATTACAACTTATGCGTGACAAACACACTTACAGACAAATTTGCTTGATATATATATATATATATATATATATATATATATATATATATATATATATACTAAAACGAATTTGACCCGTTTGGTCACCCATTACGCTCGGGTAAGATTTAATCAGGAAAAAAGTGAGTTTGCAAAGCCAGTTAAATATACGAAAATAGATAGACAAAATCCAAAATGTATTTATGTATGCTATCTCCCCACACTCTGTCTCTCTTTCCTTCTCCATCTCCTGGTTAAATATAGTATTACTATATATTGTGATATTCCCTGTTGTTTATAATGGATTATTCCAATATTTGTCTTTATCTCTTTATTACTGTCGACTGTTGATAAATAGAGAGCAGAAGAGACGGAACAATGGATGACAGATGCCGTATAAAATGAGTCTATTGGTGAATTTATTGCAAATTACGCCCAATTAGATCAATTTAAACTAATTTTCTTTTTAAAACAAAACAATCACAACACTACGGAATATTCAAGCATGTGCATGGTGTGATTAAAATATATAGGAAATAAGCCTTACGGAACCATGCTGATTGACTCGGCTTTCGTAATAATATATAGTTTATTTATACAAATATTTTGGCTATATATGTGCAGACATATTTCGGCTACTGAACTTTTTAATGCAGAAGTCTTGTCAGGCCGAACTGATGAGGATGAGAGTGAAGAAAAAAAAACCAATAAAACTATAAAACATATAGCTATTTGTATTAACATATACTCACTGAAAATAATATAGGGTGGGCAAAAATAAGGGTCCTATTTTTTAAAATTCATAACTTTTTTATTTATTGATTTTTTTAATTTTTTTTTTTAGAATAAGTAAAGGACCCCTTCCGAAGCAAGCATGAGCCGTATTAGCCCTAAGGAACGTACCCTCATTTAGAAAACATTATTTTTGCTTAAAAAACTCAAAACAGTGTAAAAAACAATACTTTAGTTTTTGTAAGTTTTAAGAAGTGTTTTTCGGCTAAAATTTGTTTTGTTTATTTCAAAAAATCTCGGAAGGGTCAGTCTACACACACATAAAGTTTGGTGAGTTTAACTTTTATTTTGTGGAAGTTATTCAAATTCAAGTTGTTCAAATTTAAAGATAGGACCCTTATTTTGGCCCACCCTGTATATATATATATATATATATATATATATATATATATATATATATATATATATATATATATATATATTGTGGTTGTTCTTTGTTCAGCCGCATTCCAGAGGACAATAATTCATCTGGTCTGGTGGTGTATCCAGCTTAGTACTGTTACTTAGCGTAACATCACTAGGAGAATATGCACTATTCCTCGTGTGAGCCAGTGCGTAGTTATCCCGAATTAATATATATTTGGGCTTCGAATACTATGTTATTTTGAATATTTAGTCAGAGTTTACTTGTAGGGTGAAGTATCCTCATGTCAGGTTGTCCTGATAAACGCTTGTACAGAAAAACTGAAGACACTCGAGAATGGTGTCTAGTAGGCATTCAAACGCCCACCGTAGGCATATATACTTTCCTTTCAATTCTCTTATCTCTTTGTTTTACTGGGGATGAAGCCTTGTACCTGATGTCAGACATTCACCCACTATTTCAGACACTCCAGCCGAGAGATTATTGTTATGATTCTAACCGTCTCCGTAAGTGCAATTGTTTGTATCTCGTGCAGTTTTTTTAACCGGGTATATTCGTCAGGTTGTTTTTTAAAATTATTTTTAATGAGTCCGGATGCTCCTATAATTACTGGAATGATGGAGATCTTCCTGAGATTCCAGTTTATTTTAATTTCGGACATAAGACCCTGGTATTCTGTTGTCTATTCTCTTTTTATCTCTGTTAAAGCCAGAATAATTTAGGACACTGACTTAAACTTGTGTTGCTACCTTCTCCCCTTTGTCGCATATCACTATGTCAGATTTAACAGCTTCATCTTCTACAGATGTTGCTGTAGGGATTACATAGTCATAGTAGATTACATATAACTTATTTTAACTGTTCTTTCTGGTATAGACTCCTAGGACTTGCTGATACACTAGATATTCAACTTTTTTACAGTTGGGCATGTGAAGATATTTGCACACTCTGTTGTGTCGCATTGTATAGTAGCCATCCCCGAGAAGATCCCTACAACTGGATGTCAGGAGGCTCACACTCTCTATTTCTGCACGGCAGAACCTGTACTTGTTGTCGTTGATGAGACCTCTCATCTTTTTCAAAGCATTGGTCAGCAAGCCTTGATCTTCGGCAGCAATTATCTCCTGATTATACTAGAGCGATCTTCTTTTCAGCCAGTCTACAGAGCCGTCCTTATCTATATATTCCTGGAATAGTAAACCCAGAAAATACTTAGCACATTATTAGTTGGCCCATTGTTCCAGTTTTTTCTAATGGAAGCTCTTGGTGTATTTCTGGCGGTTCTTCCGGGCTATTTCTGTGGCAGGCTTGTTTTCCGTTTCTTCCTCATTTGTAAGACAGTCTTGTCCAAACTGTTTGGACAGTTTTGTGATAGAGGTTGTTCGACTGGCTCTAGTTTCTTTGTATTGGCGTACCATCATAAGGTGTGGGTCTGGAAGCTCATCAGATATTGTGCCGGTTCTCACAATAGTAGCTCAATGTTGATGACCAATTTCTGAGAGACGCATATCTCTTGCTTTTCCTGGCAGATACAGCCTTGATAGACAATGCTTTCTGTACATTACCCTGTACAGTGTCAACATTTTCCTAGCTTTAGTGTATAATCTGTTAATGCCCTTGTGTGGCCAATCAATAAGGGCAAAGATGTATGTTAATACTGGCATGGCTAGTTGGTTAATGGCAGTTACGTTGTGTTTGTTTGTGAGCTGTGTTTTGTAAACTTTACTAACACGGTGTATATATTCTCTGCCACTCGTTTCTCTCATCTTGACATGTTGAATTGAATCGCTTTCTTCTATGCGAAGGCATTTGTATTGTTCCTGCTCTTCAAGGTCTTTTCTGTCAGTATTTTCATCAAGTTGTATGTTTTCCGTTTTGATCATGTTCCCAGCTCTGAGGGAGCACTTGGCACATTTGTCCAGACATAACTACATAGCAATATATTCGGAGAAAGTATGGACAACCTGCAAGAGTTGACTTAAGTCAGCGTATAAACTTGCATACAGCTTGTAGTCATCCATGAAGAGCAGGTAGTTGACTCTTCTGTTTGGGTCTTGTTGGTGGCCCTGGCCCAGGTTGTAGGCACTCAGGCTTTTGTTCAGTAATTTAATTAGCGAATCTATCGCCAGACAAAAGAGTAGAGGAAATAAGCTCTCTCCTTGGAAGATTCTTCTTCGGATCTTGACGTCAGAGATTGTTATTGTTCCATTAATGTGGCGTAATGCCATAGTTGTTTGTCACATCTTTATATGTACAGCCATGTCTTTCTTAATGACCGCATGGATCTTATATAATTCGGGGCACCGCAGTCGCCTTGTGTGGGGCACATTATAATATGCCATTTGTGTAATCGACCCCAGCCATGCTTAAGTTTCTCTCCCTCTTCATACAGTCCTCAAGGATGGTATTATTGATAAAAAAATCGTCCTTGGTGCGTAAACACTTTCCCCTACACCCTGCTTGTTTTTTTTCAGGTACGCTCCAGAAGAGAGGTGTTCGTTGATGTTGTCTGCATCTATATCAGTGCAGAGTTTGTAGGTTGTTGTGAGGCAGCAGTAGTCTTCTAGCTATTGCTTTTTTAATGGCTTTTCCACTGTGATCTTCTCTCTTATAAGTTTCTCTAATATATATTAAATATATATTAGAATATTCTATTAAAGTTCTTTATTTCTCAAACGTTGAGTTAGTAAATAAGTTAAGAACATTAAATTTCCTCTCCCAATTAACCAGTCAACTATCTTATAGTATATATTTCTTATGGTCTCTTGGTATTACCAGATTCCAGAACAAGAATTCATCTAGTCTGCTTGAGTATCCAGCTAAGTGCTGTTACTTGAGGTGACATCGCTAGGAGAAGGTGCACTATTCTACGTATGAGCCAGTGTATAGCCGAGTCAAGGTGATAATATTTGGGCTTCGAATACTATGTTATGTTGAATATTTGGTCAGGGTTTACTTGTAGGAAGAAGTATCCTCATGTTAGGTTGTCTGACAAATATTTGTACAGAGAGACCGAAGACACTCGAGGATCATGTCTAGTAGGTAATTCAAACTCTCTACTAGGTAATTCAAACTCTCCAGTAGGTAATTCGAACTCTCCTAGAGGTTCTGCGCGCGGGTGGCTGTGGTAAAAGGATTACAACTTAAGTGAATCGTTTCGTGTTCCGGAAATGACTTCCGGCAAGATGCCAATATTTGATTTATAATATTACTTTCGAAATGTATTTAATTACAAGTTTACTGGAATGGAATAATCCTACTTAACATCTATTAATTATAATTGCCAAAATTCAAATCCGCTAAAAGACCCGCACTTCCGATTTAAAACTTACACGAGTAAACATGTTATAGTAATTGTAATTATGATATACTAGCGCGATATGTGGAGATTCGCCAGTCAATTAAAACTAATATACTTTTCTAAATATCACGTGAATACAGAAATAATGAAGATTGGGAATTGGAGCAAATATTTTAGTATTTATGACGCTTCAAATAATTTGAATAAGAAACGGTAACATTATTATAAACGATGTGTGGATACGTCTACGCATGTCTATAAATCTATAAGAGAATCTGTTCACCCATCGCTCGGTCACGGTTACGTTGGCAATACAGAGATAACCATAAGAATGCCACTCATCGAATTGTTAATAAAATTGGACATCTGTTTGACTTGTACACCGAGATTCAGTCATGAATGTCCAACAGTCTTTGTGTGATTGCCGCTCAATAATAAGCACACCTTGATATTGCAATAACCCCGATGCACCTCTCTCTTTTCACTGTCCTGAATTGGCCTGTAGTGACCGTCTTCAGTTCATTTAAAGAATTTGCGGATTGTTTGATTGACATTTCTTTAGATAATCCCACGCATAAAAATTTAAAGTCCATTCAATGACACAACTCTTACTGATAAGACAATTATCAAAGTAACCCCATATAATAAATTGGCGATAAAAAAAGATTGTTGGACATTCATGACTGAAACTTGGTGGACAAGTCAGACATATTTTATTTTTACTAAATATGTTGGATTGCAGAAGAAGTTGTGAAATTTCTTAACTATTCTATGTGTGTCATTTTGGAGAGAAGGCCACATCGTTAAAAGACGCGCAGATTGAATAGACCCATCATTAGAATATTCGTTCTTATTTTACTCCGGCGATATATATATATATATATATATATATATATATATATATATATATATATGTGTGTGTGTGTATATATATATATATATATGTATATATATATATGATGGACTCTCCTGTCGATTTCGACGTATGAGTGCCCCGCTTGGAGCTGCCCGCGCGTGAATTTGTAATTGCAAAGGTTGCGCAATGGCCAACAACCGCTCTCCTGAGTCGGCATTGCTTGATTCCAATGGTAAATAGTAGTACAAGACGACTGGAAACAATGCCGAGATAAGCAGAGAGCACATGCAGCACCTGGTATTCCTAAATGGCCACCCATTTAGTACTAGCCAAGCTCGACGCCGCTTAACTTCGGTGATCTAACGGGAACCGGTGTGTCAACGTGATTGTGCCGTATATATGTGTATATGTATATATATATATATGTATATATATATGTATATATATATGTATACATATATATATATGTGTATATATATATATATAGTATACATATATATATATATGTATATATATATATATATATGTATATATATATGTATACATATATATATATATTTTTCAAAGAGTACTTCCTTTTTTTCATTCTGCTGGTATCAACCGCAAGAGATTGTTGCCCCCTCGGAGATATAACAAATTGTACGTCCGATGTTGTTGACGTTTTGGGGAAAGTGAAATCCGATGTGTTAATTGTGTGATTATCGCGAATTCGAATATAAGGAGTGGCACATGTTTAGAATAATAGGTTTATACCAGCAGAATGAAAAAAGGAAGTACTATTTGAAAAGGAGGTTGTAACACCAGAAGTATCAGATATATATATTTAAAACATAGTTTTATCCATTTATTAAATAATTACATAAGAAAACCCACATTATTTGGTATTCTAAATCATCCAAATAACCATAAAAACGTTTTCGAAACATGTGCCACCGCTTATATTCAAATTCGATTCAACCACGCAATGAAAAAATCGGATTTCACTTTCCCCAAAACGTCAACAACATCGGACGTACAATTTGTTATATCTCCGAGGAGGCAACAATCTCTTGCGGTTGATACCAGCAGAATGAAAAAAAGGAAGTACTCTTTGAAAAAGATGTTTTAACACCGAAACTCTCATATATATTTGAAAAAAATATGTTATTCATTTAATAAATATATATAAAAAAAACATTACTTGGTATTCTAAATTCATATATATATATATATATATATATATATATATATATATATATATATATATATATATATATATATATATACACACATATATATATATGCATACATATATATATATATACATATATATATATATATATATATATATGTATATATATCCACGAGGAGGCAGAATGAAAATAAAGTAAATACTTTTTGAAAAGTGTGTTGTAACACCTAAAATTTCAGATATGTATCATAAAATCAGTTTATTCATTTAATAAATATATTTTTAAAACACACATCACTTGGTAATCTAAATTCTCCAAATCACTCTAAAAATGTTTTCGAAAGATGATCCCCCATTATATATATATATATATATATATATATATATATATATATATATATGTATATATATATATATATATATATATGACTTTATAGATATGATAAGAAATAACTACTAGTGTATTTGGTTGAAGTAGGTCCATAGAGAAGAATGAATCAGATATAATTGTTGTTGGTTGTAGGCATTAGGTGTTTGCTTTCCTTTATAGAATGTAGCTATTCATAGAAGAAAAAACTGGTGTTTCTTGGTTAATTCGGACTATCACTTTGTGTTGGCCATCACATGTGATTCCTGCGGTCACTTAGCTTAGATCAAAGTTATTCCTTCAGCAAATGAAGACAGTCAAGTAATGACTGTGTTCTGATTCATTCCAGGTGGCCAGCTACCACGTGAGATGTGAGAGCAGTTTGTATTGTAACTCCTAAACACATGCAAAATCTGAAACTATCAACGCATAGCCTCTCAAATACTATTTTTTTAGAAGCAATGCATTAATAATATCAGGTTGTATATACATTTAGGAGTCTTATGATTTATATGCACAAACTATTATTAAGTTATAAGGCTTCTCGAAGATGTCAAACTTACATAAGCATGGAATTTTCAGCAATAACACTCACTAATTGGTTTAGTTAGGAAAGAAGCTACGTTTGAGATTGTTAAAACATTGATAAGTGTGTTTAAGTTCACCTTGTATATTAATCTAGAAGGCTCGTCTCAGGGCGGGGAAAATAAACAGTACAGTTTTGCCCTAATTGTATGTCCCTTACGACAATGAAAATCAATATATAATGCAACTAAATCTTATGTCTAGAATCCATATTCCGAATTTGATCAAATCCATTACATGATGTTGATTCTAAAAAATGTCGAAAATTAAAGGGGGTCTTAAGAAGAAATTAAAATTCAGGGAATCGTAATTAATTGGTTTTTAATGAATATTAATCATATTTTAATGGAGAGACTGTGATCATAATATTTCCTCCTAAAACGATTTTAGAAATAAAAATTAAAATTTGGGGACTATTTATTAATCGAATTCTAATACCTATTGTTAAATTTGCATAAAAGTCGGAAGTCACTGAATTTCCAGGAAGGGTATTTTGCCCCGTTTGCATCAAATGAAATAGAACTACCATTAAATGGTCCCTTATCCCTCGCAGCTTTATTCAAAAATCATAATGATCAGGTAATTAGTGCGGGAGTGAATCCTATTCATAAAAATATATGAAAATATACACATAACTAAATTTATGTAAATAGATATATTAATCGAAAACGAATTCACATAACCAATATGCTTAATTGTTTGATAAGCAGTTGTGTATTAAAACCTGTGTTTGCAATACTTTCTGAGCTACAAAAGTAATATTTTATTGTCTCTCGCTTGGACATGGTTTCCGTTTATAGTACGGAATCTAGCTCCCACGAAAGGGGGGATTCTGAATGAATGCAAAATTTGCCGTGAACAGACCCGTCGGAATTTCTTAGTGGGGGCGCCTCAGACAACAGATGTAAATCACTAACCTTTTCAGAAACATAATTCGATTCGATTCAAGAGAGAGGTCCCCTTTTTTCTAGCTCCCTTTCTGACGTGAATCTCGTGTTTACTATGCAGAACACGTGATAATTTTGGCGACGATAAAAAAATAAAAATGTAGTTCGCAAATGTACAGAAAGTAAATTAAATTGAATACCAACATCGTCAAAAACATCTAAAAATTAAAAATGTGCAAACGCAATTGTTAAAAGCGCATTGATTGCAAATAATATAAATAGTGTTTGTTTTTTTTTAATTTCGAGTTCTTTTTGTAATTATAATTTCAATTTATTAAAATGGCTTTTTTTTATTTAAAAGTTTATATTTAGAATTCAACGGGAAATATTTTAATTTATTTATGTTATCTGGCTTGTTATTTGTATTTCATTTTGAGAGTATTCTAATTCCCAACTTATTTTCGAGTAAAGACGCATCGCCGAAAAGCACAGTAAATTTAGAAGTAAATACGTTTTTCCTCGAACTATCACGATGACTGCACAGTGAACACACCTAACATCTGCTCTAGGGTGAACGTTAAAAAAGAGTTCGTTTAAAGTTGTTCTTAAGAACAACTTTATTATGTTACCTGAATTTCATTCGACAGTTAGTTGAGCACATGAAACATTTCCGAGTCAAATAAGCAAGTCGGACATTATTTCTTACTAATTTAATGGTGCTTCTTGCTTAAAAGTCCGAAAAAAAGATTTCTTTGTCTTTTACTGTTTAAGAGGTAAATAAGGGGCAGTAACTCTTATCAACTGTTGTTATTACATGTAACGTAATTTACAGAAAATTAATTAGTAATAAATGAACAACAAAGTATACAGCAATGGAAAATTTAAGAATTTATTGTGTTTATACTTGGGTTTTATACTGAATAAAATTCAGCAATTTGTTTGCAAATTTGGGCAATTTCTGCCGCCACATGAATTCTGCGAGATAGGAATCCACCATTTGCGTGTGGGTGCCACATTCAATTTTATTTATTTCTTTTTTGCTTCACACCACATACGTTCAACGTGGTTGGTGGTGGCCCTGGTTTGTGGATCAACAAAATTGTACTTGTGATTCACACGCAAATGATGGAATCCTTCGGCACCAAGGCGATCGTATGCTCGTAAAATCTGGCTCAAAATTACAATTAAGAGTTACTGCCCCTTATTTACCTCTTAAACAGTAAAAGACAAATAAATCTTTTTTTCGGACTTTTAAGCAAGAAGCACCAATTTAATTTGATCAATTTTTTCGGTGGTGAAGAAAGATCTATAGAAAAAAGTGTACGCAGCCTCTTCCAACGGGCAACAAACACAAATGCTGAAGCAATGTTTCACGGCGATTTGAAAGAGATGTAAGTATACTCCCCAATCTGGCAACAAACACAAATGATGAAGCAATGTTACACGGCGATTTGAGAGAGATGTAAGCATACTCCCAAATTTTGCAACAAGCACAAATGATGAAGCAATGTTACACGGCGATTTGAAAGAGGTGTAAGACTACTCTCCAATTTGGCAAAAACACAAATGTTGAAGCAATGTTTCACAAGAACTAGACTACACATAAACCGTGAGCTTCTTGTACCACTTTTAAATCAAAAGATTACTCAAAAGCTACTGGATGGCAGCAGAAAAAACAGCTATTTTTTACTCACACACGAGAAACATAAATCTTGTTAGCTTCACCTTCATTTATAACGGATCGTGGGATGCGTCGGATAATTTGTCCAAGAGAAAAAGACACAGATGAATAATATATCGGGTTCAATGAATAACTATTGATTTGGTATCTGTCAATGAGACGGCGATGTGGTTAATCTCTTCGTGAAAGAATGAAGGACTATGAGCAATATTTTCCAGATAATTTTGACTGGGTGTTTATGAGAAAAGACCACGCTTTTCATACAGCGAAAAAGTACGAATTGCACTCATAGAAAGTATAGTGTGGTCGTGGGGGAACCAAAACATGTTGATGGAATTTTGAATGCATACATGTAGTGAGCATGTTAATATTTCCTCATTTTTCGTGAAACCGTGGCAAGTGGCTTTAACCTTTGTGATTCATGTAATGCGTATCGATTGTATTGTCTTTTTATTATATCATCAATAAATTGTCATAAAAGGGTACGCTCCTTCCCGACCTAAGGGTCAAGTTTAATATAATAAAAACCATCAGTTTTTAGCTTCGGCTCTCCTATTAGAGAATCTCTGTTATGGGTTTAATTATGATCCGCACAGTAATTCTTCTTGTGTCGTATTTTATAATTATCTTGAATTTTTCATATGCCATATTTTCGGTGATTTTTGTTGTTGAAATAAGAAAATTTGGAGCTAAAAAAATCCCCGAGTTGATTTACTCAAGAAAATTAGAATATGGATAAAAATGGCCAACGTTCCATATTTTAATAATAAATATTCATTACAATAGTAATTAATTAATTAATAATTAACAGAACATTTACTTTAAACCGTATAATATACTAATTTTCGTAATGTTTGGAAATAATCTTGCAAATAATCACGCCTTAGTTCAGTTTGGAGGTACCTGAAGGAAGGCATCAGATTCGTTATTTTCTATCGAGCGCATTTAGTCTCAAAGGAATAACAAATAACTGATAACAATTCCGGCCAAATTCGAAATAGCGTTCGTTCTGTTGAGCCACAAGAATAATATCCATTTTATTATACTGATTAACTTTACGCCGAAAACTAGACATTCAAACGCAAATGGTCTACAGTAAGTGATTGTTATATGATGAGCCGGCAGCTCAGACTAATCGAATTGCTAGGAGTATAACGACCGCAGCTTACGCGACGAAAACATTTGGAAAAACGACAATAACTTGAAAAAGACAGTTCCAAGGTTGTTTGGCGAGATACTGCAAAACTCTGTCAAAAATAGTTCATACGAAATTTTTTAACGAAAAAAAAACTGAGAGTGTCAGACCAGTGCACAAATATAGGGTGTTTAGTAAATCGATGGCATAATTTCGGGATTATGTTCTATATCCTTTCATGGGTTTACTTTTGTAATAGCATTCTATTACATTCTAATTTCCCTTGTGGTCTATTTCGTCCTCTGTGTGGTTTTTAGTTTTTTGTTAATGAAATGTATTTATTTTATCTGGTCTGATGAATTGTGTTATCTGAAATAATGGAGAACATTCACAGAATGTTGACTGGGTCTCCTATGTTTTCCATTAAAGCAGCCGCTATCGATCATGACTCTCAGATCTTTCTTCTGAGCCCCATGATGTCTACATTTGTTTTGTGTCCTTTTTCCTGGTTCTCTTGGTGTATGTGACAACATCAGGCTAAGGCTTATTTTACCTGTAATATTCTCAGGGTGATAGTATATATATATATATATATATATATATATAGAGAGAGAGAGAGAGAGAGAGAGAGAGAGAGAGAGAGAGAGAAAGAAAGAAAGAAAGAGAGAAAAGAAGGTGAATAATTTTTGTCTATATATTTGATGAGTCGACGGGTAAACTTTAAGTAAATAATATTTAATTATTTAATTAATATATATATATATATATATATATATATATATATATGTATATATATATATATATATATATATACGAGGGGCGTTCAATAAGTGATGAATCTTACCCACTTGTAGTTGTCTGATCTAGATGAAATGTTGCATGTGTAATGATCTATACCTGTATAGGTTATGTTGCAAAAAACAGCTCTGAACTAAATGTGGTTTCTGATTTACAGGTGTTTGAACTTAGTCAGGTTTGAAATGGAGCCAGTTGAGTGTCGCGCAGTGATCCGGGTTTTGTATTTGAAGGGACGCACACCAAAGGAGACGTTTGATGAAATGAAAGAAACTGATGGTGATGATGCCCCATAATATGACCTTGTAAAACGCTGGCACTGTGAATTCAAACATGGCCGGAAATCTGTGGAAACAGCTCCCAGATTTGGTCGCCCCTCTTCTGCCATTGATGAGGCATCTGTCCGTCAAGTTGAGGCTGCCATGCAAGATTAATACAGGGTCTGTTGAAACTATTATTTATGACCATTTGCATATGCATAAGATGTCAGCCAGATTGATTCCCAGGTTGCTCACACCTTTCCAGAAGCAAGAACGCGTGGAATGCTCGAGGATGAATTTGGAGATGTGCCAAGAAAGTGAGTCAAAGTTTTTCAAAAGACTGATTACACATAATTAAACTTGGGTCTATCACTATGATCCAGAGACCAAAGCCCAGGCAATGCAGTGGCAACACTTGGACTCACCACCTCCAAAGAAGGCAAAGATGCAGCCCTCCGCTGGCAAGGTCATGCTCACAGTCTTCTAGGACCAGGACGGAGTAGTTATAACAGATTTCCTAGCAAAGGGTACCACCATTACAGGAGTCTATTACGCTTCACTATTGATGAAATTAAGAGAAGCTATCAAAATCAAGAGGCGAGGCAAGATCAGCAAAGCATCTTTCTCCTACAAGACAGCGCTCCGGTTCACAACTCGCATGTCGCCAGATCAGAAGCACGGACGTGTGGCTATTAAATCTTCCCCACCCCTACTCTCTTGACCTTGCACCCTTTGACTTTCATCTCTTCCCAGCCATGAAGTTGTGTTTGAAAGAAAAGTGTTTCCCAGATGATGCAGCCTTTATTTCTGAAGTTACGACGTGGTTGGAGGACCAACCTGAGGTGTTCTACAAAAATGGTGTCCAGAGCTTCATCAAACGATGGGAGAAATGCATAACTCTGGGTGGTTCCTATGTGGAGAAAGACTAATAACTGTGCCAAGTTTCATTAATCTACTGCTATGGAAAATGGGTGAGGGGCATTACTTATTGAACGCCCCTCGAATATATATGACTTATTATGGAGATTCTGTATCTATGTGCCTTAAATCGAAACTATGCCAATACTTTAATTACTGATGGTGATTTGGTGTCTGTGTAAAGCTTTAACTATACTATTACTATCTTTCTATGCTTAATTAAGTAGGTAGTGTGGTACCTGTTTTGTTTGTCATCATAGAAACCTCCCAGGCATCACCGCAATTAGGTTTTTCTTGTGGTAGTAATGTAATATGTGTTGTGTTGGTATTATATCATCTTTCCATGCATTACGCCTATCTTTTGTTTGGATGGAACAGATTATCTTTTCTTTTGGTCATGATACCTTCCTCGCAGTGATTATCATATCCTTTTGGGTAAGGGAATAATGTAGTATCTATTTTGTAGTCAGGATAACATACTCGCAGATATAAACTCCTACTAATAGCGGGACTGTTCGGGTTTGAGAAAGACGATACTCTGTCAGATTATGTGATGTGTTAGGGAAAAAAGGATTTTAAATAGTAGGATAAGTTTATAACTCATATAAGACTCTCTTGCCAACCTGAAGAAGAGACTGTAATGGGAAATATCCTAAGAAAGTTACGACGCAACGTTGCCGCCTGTAATTGTTGAAAGGCATGAAGCCAATTGATGTAAAAAACTAATCATGATGATAAACAGGGAAAGGAAAGTAGTATCATTTCAAGACAAACCAAACCTTAAAGGAACTCCTCCAGAAGCGTTAAATCCCATGGATTGGAAACAGGTTAGACAAAAAGTAAGCCCTTCAAGACTCCAATAGAGAAGAAAGGAGTAGATTTAATAAATTAATATTGTAAAATGTATGTCTTATTGTCGGATAAGTTCTGAACTCTTCTCACCATGCCCTGCTCTTATCAGCGATGGTTTTAGACTCATTCTGACTGAGTTAGAACTTACGTAATTAATGTATACGTATTTCTTTGCTTATCACTTATTAAGAGATTATATACTTCAAAATTGTATTCTGAAAGAAATTATTGGAATCTTTTAAAAGATTAAACATCGATTATTGTAATTATAACGTGACATCTAATAAAAATAGATACGTAATCAGTCAGTATTCTTCGAACAATCTAATATAATCTGTTACCGGACATAAACAAATATGTCAGCTCGTGTTCTCATAGTTTTCTAACCTATTTGAGTATTATTTCGATATACTCAGACATAGGCTAATATTATTTGTCTAGTTAATATTGCCATCTGGTATGAAGTGAATGGTATGTAAAAACAGCCCCAAGGAGAGCCATGTGCTAGACAGACACTGGGCTAAATAAAAACAATATAAGATTGACCATTAAAACACAATGTAACTATGAGGTCACAAAAGATACGAACGGATTTAAAGATCAAATAACGAAGTCTGAGCGCATTTATTGATTTGTCTGTTGTTCTTCTTTGGTCAATTCAATTGAACATTTATATTCTTTGCATAGACATTTACATAAATAATACAATATTAATATAAAGATAAAATGATGTTATATATTCCAATCGATGGTACCAAAAATTTCTGTTACCATTATTTCTGAATTCATCTAATTCTCTTTTAAAATGTTCGTCACTATTATTAATCTGATCTACCAACATTTTCCAAATAATATAAACAAAAACATTAGTCTAATAACAAAATAGTTTAATAGGTTTGTAGGTGTACTTTATAAAATACACTTTGACAATAACCTTCCAGATAGCGCATTGAGTGAAAAAGTGTGAGAAGGGTGTTCTAATCGATCTCTGTTCTGTCTGGACACGATTGTGTGCAGAAACCAATGTTATAAGACTAACAGTCAAGTTTACCCCAAAGACATATAACTAGCATTTGGGGGAGGATTCGTTTTAAAATAAAAGTATGGTAGTCGAGTCAGAAGATTCGTTCAAATTCGAACGACACCCGATCAGTTCGAAGGTTAGATTATTAAGGCAACACAGGGGTTGTACAAAAATATATAATTTGTTTACAGGGACAAAATAAAAAGACAAGAAACAAATGTTAGAAATATTACCAGGATAGGGTTTATACTTAAAAGATAATTTTCTTCATTTCTGACAAATCACAAAACAATATATAAAAATTGATATAAGGTATTTGCTTATCTTTGACTGCCGTTAAATGAAATCACATTTTTAAAACAAAACACATTGTTCATATATTCAAAAGTTCTACCGGGCAATGCTCGATGATAATGTAGCTCAATATCCATCTTTAGAGGTTAGAAGATTGTGCTAATTTTGAGTAAGAAACTCTTCTGCAGAGATAGAGTTTCAAATATGATGTTTGTTTGTCGTTGTAGGCCAGAAATTGAAATTGTAACTCATCTTCGAGCGGAGTCTACTCATATGCAGACATAGGTTTTCTTATAATCCTGGCGTGATTGTGACTTCTTTTAATGCGTGAGCGACGTTAATTGACAGCAATCATAGCAGGGGCTTGCTTTGAACTGCTGCTAACACCGTTGATCAGAGGCCCAATTATTTTTATTGACTTTAAGTACAATTGCTTTCTGTTAGACTTCTTGATTCGGACTGTCTCTTTTAATATTTATTACGTACGAATCCTAATACAGGGGTGTTTTAAAATCTTGTAATAATAGCGTTTTTCTAGGTACTATCAGGAAGGTGGGGGTTAATAGCCTACTGATATAGTATGCGCCATCCATGCCACCTAATACGACAATCTACTAACGGTTTCAAGTTAGACCACGGGTTGCAAAATAAATATCCAACCCAGTCTCAGATATTAAAGATAGCGAATTCTTAGGGTAAGAAATAAAACAGTTGGACTACCTCTTATGAAGCGAATATAGGCTCTCTACCGATTATAAATACTACAAACACAAAGTTAAACTTATTTGCTTTCATCTTACACGAAGAGCTGATATACAATATGTTTTTTTTTTATTATTTGAGCGGTTTTCGTAATATATAGTGTACATGCATCAAGATAAATCTGACACGTTTGTTGGGGTCATGAAGTTTTTCGCATTGTTCAAAACAAAATAATGTCGACAAGATTAGCCAGCTTGAATTCACGAAAATCGATATTTCATAGACAATGAAAACACATTTTTCTAATAGCTTGATGCATTTTATATACTTCAGTACATAGTTAGAGGCTTCGCAATATACTCTCTGTACCATACGGTTTTTCTTAGTTAAATAGCGAAATACGATTATTAATTAAAATAGGAGATGCTCAATGTAGCATAAAAAAGAATTTTTACCGAAACATGATCTTAACATGTTTGGTTATGGGATTGATCGGATCTGCGTGTGTGTTCGATAACGTATTGGCATCTTTTTGTTCCTAAACACTTCTTCATCTTAGTTTGTTATAGGGCGGTGAAAATAGTTTTCACAAACGGCAAGATGTATTGCGTATTGATGCATAACAACGTAGTTTTGTATTTTCTTAATACATGAATATGGCAAACATAACCATAAAAGCCAATTTTATTACGTCTCGTGCACGTATTCTTCTTGTATGTAGATAAGTATTGACAATCCTTTTCGACTTGTCTTGTTTATACATCTCATGAGAATGAGATGGTGTTCACTTTTCTTTCATCTGACAAAATCCGGGTCTATTTTGAGAATTTCTTCTTTTGTTCCATCATTTCAATGCTGCACACTTGGACATTTTTCTATCGCTGACTAAAATGCTTTCCTTAATCCCCCTTGATAAGACAGCGATATCTACATACATAAATAGAATGTTTTGAGAATTCCTCTACAGAAAAAGAAGAGGAAATCGCTAAGAAAATATAAGTTCTTTATAAAAGAAATACACAAAACACAAACCAGTTGAAATGAAACGTTTGCCGTCAGGTAGTTTGGCAGGATACTTCTATATTTATGATATGGAAAATAGATCAACATAAATATAGTGAGTATTGATGGATTAGTATATATATATATATATATATATATATATATATATATATATATGTGTGTGTGTGTGTATTGAACAAATATATCATCATTTTTTAAATATATCATCATTTTTTAAATATATCATGAAGAAGTACATATATAGATATATGTATATATATATTATTGAGTGAGGTCCCTATACGAATATTAACTCACATGTATGTATAATATATGTACATATAATTATGTATGTATTCATGCGTCTCTGTCACAAATGTGTAAATATATATATATATATATATATATATATATATAAATGTATAGAATCCTACATCTTAATATATGTATTAATAAATATATATATATATATATATATATGTATTTATAAATAAATATATATATATATATATATATATGTATATATATATACTGCATTCCCGTACACACGTATATATAAACACGCACACGTATATATGCATAAGACAGCAACAATTGTTTTTTATCCTTAATGTTTTCTCCTTTTTGTCGTTAGGTGGCATTCCTTTCTTTCTTTTGTTTCCCAATTTATTCGTAATACAATATCTTGAGGAGAAAGCATTTTCTCATGGTGGTTGTATATCTGAAAATGTATACTGACAAGTTATATGAGCCTTATTTATATTAACTTGGTGTCATAATATTTACATTCCGCTCACAAACACACATTACCGTAAGGAGAGTTTGAATTGCCTACTAGACACAAATCTTTAAATGTATTCGGTCGCTCTGTACAGATGTTTGTCAAGACAATCTGACATGAGGATAATTTGCCCTACAAGTAAACCCTGACTAAAAATTACAAAATAACCTTGTATTCGAAGCCGAAATAAAATCCCCGCGATACGGCTATACACTGGCTTATTCAAGGAATTGTGCACTTTCTCCTAGTGATGTTGTTTCAAGTAACAGCACTTAGGTGGATAGTCCACCAGACTAGTATAATTATTGTCCTGGAATTCGGAAACACCGAGAGATCAAAATAAAGATATACTTTTACATGGTAAACTGGCCAGTAGTGGAGAGTTAAATTAATATTCCTAATAGATTTACTAACTCAACGTTTGGCAGGTAACGTTAAACTTTTATGACATATTCCAATATCTATGTATCTCATATACAGTCAAGTGTTAGTTCCAGGAAGGAGCCTCTTGATTTCTGAGAACTTCTTCTGAAGTAAAATGAAACTAAACATAATATTTACATATGTAGGTGTGTGTGTATAAAAAGAAGGGTTAATCAGTCATTTATAAGCGAAAAACATGCAAGATCCAAATATAATTTACATAATACACAAATGCGCCCAAATTCAATCCTAGATTGGACCCCTCATCATTCTCAGGTTGAAGCGTCTCAGGCGATACCTCAATATATATATATATATATATATATATATATATATATATATATATATATATATATATATATATATATAAAGAGAGAGAGAGTGAGAGAGTGATAGACATCTGCTGTTTTACTACATTAAGCGAGATAAAAAGATATATGTTGTTCATCAGATTTCACTTAATCTTCATTAGCATCCTTAGGTTCTGGTCTATAGATCGCTAATTGAGTTTCCCGTCTCATGAAGGTGTCATCAATTACGTCATCCACAGAAACAAATCATATTGTTGATTATAAAGAAACATAGTCTCTTCGTCACTAAGACAGCAGTACTATTTTAACGCTAATAGACGTCCTACAAGAGTTTCAATCTTTAGGATACCAGGCTTAGGAATTGTATAGTTAAGTCGACTTTAATAAATGGTAAATTCATAAAATACCAAATTGGGCCCAATTATATCAGAGTTGACACATAAACAAAAAAACTAACCCTATAAAAATTACAAGTCTCCTTTGAAATATAAAAAAAAACACTACTCCTGATGACGACCACGAAGGTCGAAAGACCTAGAGGGATGGCTGAATTAAGAATGCTCAGAGAATGATAACACGTTATCATTCCCTGAAAACCAACAACAATTGATCACATACGGTACACGGCTGCATTGCTATATTTCCATCCTTCATGGGTCTCTTCATTCATTTTACAGTTAAAGACTTTTATTTACCATTATATTATTATGGTACACAAAACAAAATCTCTGTTTACTTAGATTTACACATTACACTTTAATGTAACTTTATACCGTAAAAATTTTTTTTTTATTCTGGAATCGAATCGAATTGTAACCTTCGAAAACACGACGATCCCGACCGAATCCATCGCTGCTCTCAACATTTGCCTTCGTAAATTAGTATGAATTGATACATTTCCTCTAATATTAACTACACTTTAATATTTTCCGGTGATCATTTACATCGTCAGATAGCCATTTTCATACAAAAACGAGATACAGGTAAACTGTTGCTTTTTTTCTTTCATATAAAGAATATATCACTACAACGATAAATGTCATTAATGAAAATGTATTAAACACTCTTTCAAAGTGTAGACAATATATTACACTACTTTTACAAACTTCTTTAAATATTATTTGTAAAAAACAAACATTTGCTACTTTTCTAAGTCAAAGAATTGGTTTGCTTTTCTCCTATTTATACCTTCGTGTGGATTTAAATATGATCAGCGTTAAAGTCTGGTACTGTTTTGATACTATACGTAATCTTTTTTCACTCTGGTCAGTTAAAGAGAAATCGTTCTAGACTGTAGCAATTCTTATTTTTGTTTCAATCTGAAGTGCTCCATCTTTGAGAGATGAATTTACCCCACATTAAAAACTTACATTTTGGAAGTGTTTGATGACGTAATTACTGCCATTTTCTTGGATATCTAATCCTAACAAGTGGCAGACATATATTACAAAAAAACAAAACAAACAAGTTATCCTTTTTATTATAAGTAAAGATTTAAAATTAAAATCTTAAGTTGAATATAAGTTAACTAATTTATTCAACACTTTAAAATGTATATATACTTAAATATAACTTTGCGTGTATATACAACATGAACCAAACGTAAACGACTTTTGCTGAACTAAACCTGAAACCTAGTTTAGGGTCACGGTAACATAAGTAAAACGGTTTGGTTTGTATTGTGTAGTAATATCAATAACTTTACTAATATTGTTATATTGTTATGTTTCTACTCAGAAGATCGCACCAGTTTGTGTATGAGCGGATGTTAATCAAAGAGCGAACGGACCAAAACAGCGCACGGCCCTTTTTAATTCTATACAATCAAACATTGTGAAAATATCAAAAGTACCAATTAAAATAAACAATATTAAATATTGTTGTTTTTTATCACATAGCGCACCGTTAATTTCATAAGAAGATATGCTTTTCGCTGCCAATACAGGGGCGCTCCTGATTTGGACAAAAAAAAATTGTCGCAGTCTAAAAGGATGTATCCTTTACCTACCCAGCATATACAAGATTAGGTATAGTATCAGAACAGATCCTACACTTTAACGTTCATTCTATTTTGAAAAGTCAAAACAAATTTTTTAAATGGACGGAAAATAATTTGTTTACGTTAATTCTACTTTGAAAAGTAACAAAATAAAAACGAAAATGAACAGAAAAGAAAAGAAATTAAAATTTTAACGTCGATCAATATTGGTAAAAATTAGCACCGAATTATATTTTTCCACTTTCCCCAAAAAGGAGAACTCCGGATTGGGACAAAAATAAAAATTAGCACCGAATTATATTTTCCCACTTCCCCCAAAAAGGGGAACTCCGGATTGGGACAAAAAAAAAATTAGCACCAAATTATATTTTTCCACTTCCCCCAAAAAGGGGAACTCCGGATTGGGACAAAATAAAAATTAGCACCGAATTATATTTTCCCACTTCCCCCAAAAAGGGGAACTCCGGATTGGGACAAAATAAAAATTAGCACCGAATTATATTTTCCCACTTTGCCCAAAAAGGGAAACTCCGGATTGGGACAACATAAAAATTAGCATCGAATTATATTTTCCCACTTCCCCCAAAAAGGGGAACTCCGGATTGGGACAAAATAAAAATTAGCACCGAATTATATTTTTTCCACTTCCCCCAAAAAGGGGAACTCCGGATTGGGACAACATAAAAATTAGCACCGAATTATATTTTTTCCACTTCCCCTAAAAAGGGGAACTCCGGATTGGGACAAAATAAAAATTGCAGCAGTCTAGACTGATTTCTCCTTCACTCACCCAGGATAGAAAAGATAAGGTATAGTAGCAGAACAGATACTACACTTTAACATTAATTGGGGGACGTATGTTTTGAGGCATTTCCGTCCGTCCGTCCGTCTATCCGTCTGTCCGTCCGTTCGGATTTTTCTCCGCAACCATCCATTGAATTTCTCTGAAAGTTTGCATGAAGTTGTAACTTTGGTCAGGTTAGTAATGACATTCTCCGATTTTTGAAAATTAATCTGGTTAGCCTCTCAGGGGTCAAAAGGCTCCGAAATGGCAAAAAATTACATGTTTTACCCCATAACTTTTCATCCATCCATTCAATTTCTCTGAAACTTGACCAAAATGTGGAGGCAATTGTTCCTAATAGAAAATAAGTATCGCTGACCTTGGAAAACATCTGGTTCGCGCCCCCAGGGGTTCAAAAGCCCACAAAATGGCAACAAATTATCCATTTCTCCCATAACGTTTGATCAATTCATTCAATTTTTCTGAAACTTAGCCAAAATGTAGAGGCAATTGTTCTGGATATAAAATGAGTATCCTTGACCTCAGAAAACTTTTGGTTCGCTCCACAGGGGGGTCAAAGGGGGGGGGGGTAAAAAATGCCCCAAATTGCCCAATTTTACACTCGCTACATCGAGTCACATACAGAGGGGGACCACGCACGTGCGGCTTGTTCTATTTTGATAAGTCAAAACAAAATAAAGAAAACTAATCCGAAAATATTTGTTTACGTAAATTATATTTCAAAAAGTAACAAGACAAAAATAAATACACCAAAAGACAACAACATTGTTACGTCGGGCAATATTAAAGAGAATGTAAAATTAAGCACCGATTTGTAGTTCTTTTTACATATTTAAGGCAGACGATTATCTTTATTTGCAAATGGTTGGTTGCGATTGATTGGTTAATTTGAGTCACGTGAGACAAATCATTAATTTTGACTAGTGGCGGGCAAAGGCGACCAGAAAAATTGCTGTCGCTCTAATAGTTGGTTTTACCCCCACGGGCAACGCCGGGACACAGGCCTTGCTAGTTCTATTTCATTCTGGCCTATATAACAAAGTATTTATTCATATGTATGCATTTAGCCATACATTCATATTGTCTTTAATAATTTAATTTAGATTTTTACTTTAATTTTAATATTTCTCTTCTAATGATAATTTACAGATTTCACTATTTTTATTACAACAAAGCATTAATTTTAGGATTTCCTAATTATTATTAGAATTCATATTTTAGTTTTTTGTTCCCATGTATATTGGGATTATATAGTACTATTTTTATATATTTAATTATGTTGTCTATATCCACCCATGAATATAGTTTATGTTGTTCCTACGTATACTTTTTCTGTATTGCTAATGTTGTTATTAACTGTTGTTGTGTATTAGCTTTTAAATAGATTGTTCATTAGTGTTCAGTTGATTTTCTGACACGATCCGTTCGAAGTGGGCATGATATTACAGTTAATCGTCAACTAATAGTCTAAGGGACCGATAAAAGTTAATCTCGCTCGAGAATATCCTGGTCTGTCCAATTGACATATCTACACGGATTGCAGACAAAAGGCAATAAACCAATCCCTCTCCGAAAGGGGTTGGTAAAATCGGGGAAGTTCGGTCCCCCGTCACCTTCGAGTTCTGTGATGAATTCGAAATAACGCAAAAACATTGTGTTTTTCTGTATCCTAACAATAATTCTACGTCCAGGTGGGAATATACAAAAGATAGAAACAGTGTACACACAGTGGGCGTAAGGGAAGTCAATCTCTCTTCCAAATATCCCACTCTGTTTTGTTGGCGCTCTACTACGGATGAAAGATACTCGTAAAAACGTGTGAATCTGTAGTTAAAAACAATCAGATGCTACCATCAGCGTAACAATAGCACCAAACACCTACTGTTCCATTCGAGCGATGTCAAATACATGAATTAGAGAATGTGTCCATTATATCAAGAATTTAAAAGTCTATTTGCTGGTTTGATTGAATAAGAAAAGAAAATTGCAACGCGATGGTTTTAACACGTTTCAGAATCGATATTTTATGTAACTAGTAAATTATGTACATTAATATGACGTGCCTTGGCTTTGTCAAAAGGTTTGACAGAATTTACATTGTGCAGAAATATTAATTAGAATATAAAAAAAAAGAAATTATGAATGTTTCTATTTGAAATATGTAAGAGAACATCCCTGAGCAATTGTGTTATTGACTCTAAATGCCCTTTGATGTTCGAAAATGTTATTCTGCTATTTCCAGGAACTGAAAGCTATGCCTTTGAAATAAATCTTAAGGGTACACTTCACCTAAATATTTGTAAGCCTCTGAAAATCGGTACTGTAAGAGAAAAAGGTACGTTAAATAAGTAGCTGGATGTACCCGCCGTGACACAATATTATTTACGTAAATCCTACGATTTCAAAAACTCTAATAGGAACAGCATGAAAGGTAAATAAACATTAAAAAATAAAAATATTGGAAGCAACAGTTAACGAACCATTAGGCAAATCTAATGGAAAAGAACGTCCGTGGAAGAACAAATTACAACGGCTCCACAAAAGAAAGAGTAGGTGAAGGGAACGTTTCCTATTTAGGTGTAAAATGTAAAGTATAGAAGGATCGAAACAATCGCCAGATTGAAACAAAATAAAATAATAACGGTGTTATGAAAATAGGTCTCCTATGAAGAAGATGTTCCGGTAAACGTAGTAGATCTGAGTTTGTAGAGTAGAAATTCCCCTGACTTCGTGTATCGATGACTATCTCAGAAGATAGTGAGTCGGATAAAAGTTGTCATTATTGAAAGCGAACGAAACGAAAACACCCATAAAAAAGCAGGTCCGCAGATGCAGCTTTTGGATAGAAAGCTATACTCATCAGTGTAACCGGTGAAAATTACTTAGCAAAAGATAACAAAATTAAATACATTGACCTTGAATTACATTGTATATTTCCATATATATATATTTCTAGCTTTTTAAATTGGATTGCTTAACCTCAAACATGAGGTTATTTGATTTTAAACTTTTATATTTACAGTCTGATTGTTCTTATCCTGTTTGAGTTTTGTAGTAATATCACGGGTCTGTGTGGTACTTTAATTTATTTATTACTTGAAAAAACATCCTTATGTCGTAGTAGACCTCAGTGATGGGCACCCTGTTCTTCTATGTTACTTCCAGGATGCATTAGATGGTTCTCATGTAGGTGTTCAGGCGTCTTTTGTGTCCGGATTGCGTTGATTTAACCTTACTGCCAGATAGCAGTGTGCTCATGTCACAGTCATTTCACGCGTATGGTACTTATAGAACTTAAAAATAGTAATAATAATAGTCATATTTGATTCAAGGTTGGGAACATGGGTGTATCACGTTCCTCAATTTTACCGAGAAATGTTGGTTATATCACTCTCCCTCTCCCCCCTCTTTTTATCCCGTACTTTAAGCTGTTAGGGGATTGAATAGAAGATAGTCATGTCTTATCCGCAGCCTAGTATACGGCATTACCTTTACATTTTATAATCTGCAATTTGAGGGAGAGTCACCAGGATTTACTCAGCATTGATTCGATTAGAGGTGGTTTAAGTACAGTAACATTTATTGAAATCATTTAATCAATTGCAGACTGTTTACTCAAGAAATATGCACGTATGAAAGAAATTCATCCAAATCTGTTAAACATTTATAAACATCATACACCTCAAGCATATAATCCTTTGACCAATATAAATGCAGTCAGCATTAAATAATCGAAAAGGGTTGATATGCTGTATAAACATATTTGTGGTGCACATAATTGATCGAACATCAGTATATATTTTTTTAATTTATGTTATTACAATACCACATTAAATATATATATATATATATATATATATATATATATATATATATATATATATATATATATATATATATATATGGGAAGAGAAGGATGAAAGTAATCCGACGTGATGGGAAAATGAAAAAGGAAAACCAAAAAATGGATGTTTTTTATGTGTACATCAACGTTTCGTCTTTATTTATAAGACTTCATCAGGATGATAAAATCGAGAAAAAATGTCATGCAAGCACAGATACATGTAGGGTAGACATATTGGGAAAAATAGAATGAAATAGTGGCCAACTACTGGGTGGAGATCCGTATTTGTTGGAGAAATAGAAATGAATGTAGAAAAGAATGAGTGGGGAAAAATGGAAGGATGGGGTGAGCCAGGACTACTGTAGCTGGTGGTAAGAGAAAGAGGTGGGGGATGAGCAGGGGTAAAGTGGACGGCAGAGAGGGACGTGAGGAAGAGGGGGGGTGGGGTGTTTGACCAGATGGCTGCGGTTCAAGATTGAAGGGGAAAAAGTAGGTTGGAATGTTTGTGTATGGGGGGTGTATGCAGGGAAAGGAGGATGGGTAGAGAGGAAGGGGGGGCTGTGATTTTGGTGGATGGGCGAAAGTTATGGTCTTAGAGAGCGTTTTGAGAAAATGAGGGAATTTAAGACGGGGTATGGGAGAAAATAGTTGAGTGGGGGAGAGGGAGGATTTGTTGTGATAGGGTGTGAAATATTTGAAATATTTGGAAAATGATAGCAATGAGTGAGGGATTAGGGGGGGAGGAGGGCGGTGATTGAAAGGGTGGGTATGGAATATTTAAGATATTTGGAACATGAGAAAGTTTATTTGGACTGCAGTATTAAAAGTGTGAGGAAAAAGTAAGGAGAAAATGAAGATTCAATGAGAAAAAGAAAGGGAAAAGTAAATGGGAGAGTGTTATAGAGGTTGGAGATGAAAAAAGTTTAACCATGATCAGGCAAGAGTCTTTGTTCTGTGAGGATGATCTTGCTTATTAAGGGTGATAGGTTAAAGAAACCATTACGTTGCTTGATGGTGGTGGAGGCGGTGATGAGGGCAGTTTCTAATAATCTTCGCCGAGATTTGTTGTGGATATATTTAGTGATTTTGGCTTGTTCAAATAGTTGGCCACTATTTCATTCTATTTTTCCCAATATGTCTACCCTACATGTATCTGTGCTTGCATGACATTTTTTTTCAATTTTATCATCCTGATGAAGTCTTATAAATAAAGACGAAACGTTGATGTACACATAAAAAACATCCATTTTTTGGTTTTCCTTTTTCATTTTCCCATATATATATATATATATGTGTGTGTGTGTGTTTATGAGTATGTGTTTGTGATGAATGTTATTCTCGTTACATTGTGTAAGCTATCGAACATTATCGAATAAAACCTTTAGATCGAATTCTAATTAATGACTTCATGTCAGGGTACGGTATCTTTGATGTATCTTTCCATTTAAAATTTCTATTAGGAAAAAATCAATTTAATGATGAAATAATGTCCATTTAATTCTTGTAAAATGGCAAAAAATATGAAAAATGATTAAAAAAAAATTCACATAACTAACGATAAAAAACAAAGTTCAAATTGTTTTATGTTCGAGACATAAAAGCCTAAAGCCGAACCTGATTACAACAACACCAGACCATTTTTTAAGTTTGCGATAAGCGGCCTTTAAAAAAGGAAGAAGAACGTTGTCACGTATCGGTTTGTCGGATGCAGTTGGTTTTTCGCAGAATCAAATAACAAAAATATCAAAAACGATAGATGAAAGAAAAACTTAATTTGTTTTGGTATCTCAAAAGGCGGCATTTTGTGCCCGTTTAAAAATATCTGATAAGTAGCGTAATGGCTTAGTTTGCATCAAAATTCATTTCCCGAAAGTTATGGTTGATTTGGTGATTATTGAACGGAAGTACAAAAAAATACCATAAATGGAGATAACTCATGGCGCAGCAAACTCATTTTAGGCGTTAAATCAATAGAACACAGTTTATACGACACAAGTCGGTGTAAGAATTACTACGAACACACTAGTCAACCTCTGAAAGTAAAAATGGAAGTGCCAATAAACGTTATTAGTTGTTATATAGAGAACGCACGAGTCGCGTATAACGTGTGAACTCACGGGGCTCGTGCCTAGACGTTGAATGAGAAGTGCTCCATGTTACAACAAAGTCGGTCTTCTGGAAAATTTTGACAAAATTTTACGTAGCTCAGCCAGTGAAATTTGTAATGTTAATTTTGACGACACCGGTTGGCACCAGGCCACTTTGCCGTTTCGGTTCGGTGGCCTTGGTTTGCGCTCTGCAACCGATACTACGCTGCCGGCTTATGCTTCCTCGACTCACGCTTCGGCAGGTCTCGTTGACGAGATTCTCTCCTCATATCTCGAATCTCGGTCTTCAGATCTTTTGACAGCCGTTTTTTCAACATGGACGTTAACAAACCTTCAGCAACCTCCCGATCTCATACATAAGTCATCCTGGGACGACATTCAATGTCAATCCATGTTTGCCGAACTCGTCCGTAGCAGTAACCAGCATAGAGTTTCCTGCCCGAGAGCGTCGGCTTCCCCTTACAGCGGTGCTTGGCTCAGTGCCATCCCCTCGGCGACACTTGGAACCCTCTTGGACAATGACACTATCCGGATCACCGTCTCACAACGGCTGGGACTCCGTTTGTGCCACCTACACCGGTGTCGCTGTGGGCAGGTCGTTGACGAGTTTGCCCTGCATCCTCTCTTTTGTCGATTTAGTGCCGTCCGCCTACCTCGCCACTCTGCCCATAACGACGTAGTCAGGCGAGGTCTCGACGGCAGGTTTTGCATCAGTCCTTAAACCAGTCAACCTGGACAGGGGCGACGGTCGCAGGCCTTACGGGATGACTGTGTTTATTTTCCGAGCAGGAAAGCCGCTGATCTGGGACGCCACTTGTTCTGACTCCTTTTCACCAGCAATGATTGCGGAATCCGCGGTGAAGCCCGGCACAGCGGCTCTGCTCGCCGAAACAAGGAAGCGCGGAACATATAGCTCGCTCACTGACCGTTTCGTCTTCCAACCAATTTCAGTGGAAACGTCGGGTGTGCTTGGCCCCGAGACTGTTAATTTTTTCAGGATATTGGACGGAGGATTTCCACCACTAGGCACGAGCCCCGGGAGTCAGTCCATATGTTAGGATGTGCCAACGTATATATATATATATATATATATATATATATATATATATATATATATATATATGAATGTTTATTTGTAATGTTTCCGACAATACTGGACTTTCAATTGTACTTTAAAGAGCCTTATAATAATATTAAACTATATTTTAATAGTTTACTTACGTACGACTTCGTATATATATAAATATATATATATATATATATATATATATATATATCATAGACTGAATATTGTATGAGCATGAAACACTGATGTCTGCATGTAAAAATAATATTTTTTTAAATAGTGTTATCACCCAATTAAAAATAAGGATGGTAGATACTAGGAGAATTTATAGTAAGAAGTCACACAAGGCGTAAAGCGATGCGTAGAACACTATATGACTAAGCTTTTTGTATTTGTCTGCTTATTCGGCATTATACAGATTTTAAATTCTCTTCATTCTCAGGGTGATTGCTGGTGGTCTGGGGCTTGAGTATCAGGTTGTCGAGTCAAAGGTAACTTTGCAACTGGGTCGGAATCCCCAGATCGGCAGTAATTATCATTCTCATACACTAAAGATTGAATGAAATACCAGTGTCTGTAAGTAATAATAATGAATATTTATTTTTATAAAATATGATAGATATATATATATATATATATATATATATATATATATATATATATATATATATATATATATATAGTAAGCTATGAAAATATGTTTATGGGGGTAATCTTCAGGCTAAAATGCATTTTAGCCTGAAGATTCCACGGTGATGAAACGCGGAAGCCTCTGTGTAGCTTAATTGCCATAAATATATTTTCATAGTTTACTACCTTGCTCTACTTACGTATCGAGCACTGTTGAAGTAAATATTGAAAATTGATACATAAAAAATTATATTTCCTTATAAAATTTTATGTGGATACATGAAATACTAATATTATATATATATATATATATATATATATATATATATATATATATATGAGGAAAAATAAACAATGTTTCGGACAGAATGTAAAAATAAAAATGGAATAAAGGATAAGCAATTCAACAACTAGCCAAAATAAACTCAAAAACTCATTTTGTATAGTTCTCCGAAATATTTCAGTCGTCTATTATACGACCATTCTCAATCGGTTCGTGAACTTTAATTAAAAACGGAAAAGTTTTCAAATTCATACAAAGAATGCGTTTGAAAGAAATAGTCACATGCAACAAACAACAAAGAGGGAGAAAGAAAGCGTTAAATGTTAAAAATGGGAAGGAAGAAGAAGAAGAAGAAGAAGAAGAGAAAATCAACTATTGGCTTTAGAAGGCTAATTGAAGAAGAAGAAGAAGAAGAAGAAGAAGAAGAAGAAGACGAAGAAAAAAAGAAGAAGAAGAAGAAGTAGAAAGAGAGAAATTCAACAATTGACTGATGAACGCTGATTGAAAACGTCATGCGTATGTTAGAATTAGTAGTAATTTAAAACTGCTGTCGAAGGAATTAAAACAAAGGAGGAGGCAGAGGAGGAAGAGGAGGAGGAAGAAGAACAAGGGTTAAAAGTTCCCGTTATCGTAACAACTTAAGTTCATTTCAAATAGAATCGATCTAGCAGAAGCGTTAGAAATGTTATAAAAACCTGGTCTTTGCACAATCGTGTTATCATGGCATAGGATTAAACATGATTCTATGAGCCGTCGAAGTTTAGAATCGTGAATATGTTTAATAGAAATTGCCCTCTGTATATTTAAATGATGACCGAAAGAAATCATGTGAGTGCATAACGCATTAGAGGTATCACAGTTTCTAATAGCACGATTCTGTACATAGATTCGTTTCTTTAACGGACGTTGTGTCTCGCCAAAATATATTTCTCCACACTCGGCACAAGGTATAGTGTAAATTCCAGCTTGAGTAGGAGATGAAAGGACTTTTATTTTGTTTTTATGCTTTTGTAAAATGTTGTTGATGGTGAGTGAGGTGGCTTGGATAATTCTGAAACTACGTTGGGAAAGCGAAGAAAAGAGATGTGTGTATGAGAGTTAGTTGGAAGGAAAACATTCTTTAATATTGGTTATGTAGTATTAGGAGATGTATTAGTATTTTTGATATTTTTAGATGTATTTGAATCGCTTTCTTTTTAGCGGAAAGAATGACATGTTTGGAATATTTTAAAGTTGTGAGAGAGGATTCTATTTTACTATAATCCTGATAGAGATGTTCAGAGCTGCAAATACGCAAAGCTCTGAGATAAAAACCAATAATCATACTGTTTTTTATATAGTTATTGTGATGAGAGTAATAATGTAAGTAATCATTTTTGTTGGTTGGTTTGCGATGGACTTGAAATGAAAGTCTATTATTGTTTTTGAGGATTAGAATGTCAAGGAAAGCTAAAGAGTTGTTTTGTTCACTTTCAAAAGTAAACCTCATGGAAGGTTCAACTTTGTTGAGTGCTTGTGCTAATGTATCTATTTTATGACTAGCAAGTAGAAAAATTAAAATATCGTCAATATATCTAAAATAAGTAGCAGTTTTAGGGATACGGTAAGAAAAAGGACCAATTTCGAGGAATTCTAAAAACAAGCAAGCTAATACGGCACTGAGGGGATTCCCCATAGGTAAGCCGAATTTATGTCTATAATAGTTATTGTTGTATTTAAAGAAAGTAAGAGAAGTTATGTTCCTAATGATATCTATGATACTTTTAATTGGGAGAGAACAAGAAAAATTATTTTGTTTAGGTGTTTGGAGAGTAAGTTAATGCATTTTGTACGGGTATATTTGTGTATAAGGAAATGATATCTAGGCTATTCATAGTATGATTATGTAAAGTAATATCTTGTATTTTTTTTAGGAGATGACCTGAATTCGTTATGTGTGCGTTACTGATAGTACCTAGTAGTGGTGAAAGAATGTTTGCTAATGATTTAGCGATATTGTGGGAGGAACTTCCAATGCTGGAAATAATAGGACGTAGGGGCATTTTATGTTTGTGGGTTTTAGGAACACCGTAAAGTGTTGGTATGGTGGAGTGATATGAAATAAGGGAAGTCCATTCTTTGGCTTGATTAGTAGAGATTTTGAATAATTTGATAAATGTTTCATTGTTTTTGTTGATAGTATTAAGATCGGTGGATTCGTATGTTGAACCGTCATTGACTATATCCATGAGTTTGTTATGGTAATCACTTTTGTTGAGGATAACAACGCCACCTGTTTTATCAGCAGGGGATATGACGATGTTTGGTATGGCAGCTGAATTAAGTAATGCTGTAATATATCTTTTGGGAAGGGTTCTTTCCTGAGGTGTGGTAGAAGCGGCGAAAGAAATACCTTGTAGAAATCCTTTGGTTAGTTTATTATCGGAATTCTTATAGTTGAGGAGTGTGCTTTGCGTAACGTAGTTGTTTTGGATCCCAGTAGCGAATTTAAGACCAAAACCGAATGTTTCAAACTCATTAGAATATAGATTGATGTTGCTGTGGTTTTGAACAATATCAGGTTGGCCAAGATGTTTCCATTCGCTGTGGGTTATCAGGTTATGTAATTTGCGGTCAAGTTTAGTTAGATGGTTTTTATTAGAATTATTGACTGATTTTGTGAGGATGTTTGAAGTTGTGTTGGTGAAAAGTTGATCTTGTTGCAGCGATTTAAGAAGTGAATCTGCCTCAAGTGTGAGAGCAAAAGCTTGTTGTTTAAGTAAAGATGAAAGATGATGATAAGAAGTTCTCCAAGTAATCCGGAAAGATGTGGTGGGAAGGTTGTAATGGTTTAGCGATAGATTTAGGGATGACCTATATATATATCAAAATTTACAACATTTTTGAAGCACACATGAACATGTATTTAACTTAAATTTTGTAAAACCAACCTATAATACAAATTTTAATGATAGATCATTTATTGAATTTTTTTTTTGGCAAGCTTTCGTTGTAAAACAACTTTGTCATGAGAGGCTGTCCTAAAGTTTGTTTTCTTCTTCTTCATTTCGATGATATTATCCCCGAAGAGTAGAATCACTGTAGATTCAGGAAACCACGTCAAGTTGTAAGGGGCGTTAGATGAAAGTCAAGTCCGGTCGATGTTGTGTGCTTGTTGGCGCTTTTTTGAATAAGGAAATTGACAGCATCTTTTAAACACCCATGAAAATATATTGAAGTGAAATTTTGAAAGGTATGGAAGTAGGATGTTGGTTTGTCGGTGATCCTCCATTCAATACAAGAATAAATGTCGGGAAATACTAAACTATAAATAATAAACAAACAAAATAAAAAATAATAAATAAATAAAAGATTTTAACGAATCCCACCCAGCTCTAACTCAATAAATTATGCCACTTAGTTATCCCTAAATATATACACCTTTCGAAGCAGTAAAACAGACAACACCCATCATAAATAATTAAATCAATTACGATTAAGACCCATATATTATTTCAATCTTAACCCTGTACTTAATTTTTAAAAGGAACACGTCAACAACGCACCGTTTTTAACGGTATATTCAGACACCATCTCCCTTTATTTTCGTTTTTTTCTAGACAATCTTGTAAAATAGGAAACTGCCAATGAACCAATAAACCAACATGTAAATAAAACACCAAACAAAACAAAACCTTTAAGACACAAAACATAAAATAAATTGAATAATAAATCCGATACACAAACTTAAACCTGGTATCACCATCAAAAAAAGACTTCAATATTACAACTTTTAAACAATGTATTCAAACGCCTCCTTTGTATGTTCATGTTTCATGACACCGGTAATCTCCTACGATCTACAAACAACACCTTGAATGAAAATAAAAATACCAAGCTACAAGAGAATAAATAAAAAGTATAAATAATAAATAAAATAAAACTCAATTACTTTCCAACAAATATATTTTTCCAGAGAGACTTTCCAGGAATGCACCGATTTTTTATCGATATGATGACATTTCTCATCGGGATTTGACATCATTCAGAACGCTTATGATTCCACTTGGCATATCATTTTTAAGAAATGTAAAAAGGCAGTCCATCTGGATAAAACAGCGGTACGTTTCTGAAATATATATTATATAGTTTTCAAATAAATTATATATATATATAAATAAATAAATAAATATATATATATATATATATATATTATTATTATTATTATAATGTATATATGTATATATATATATATATATATATATATATATATATAAATATATATATATATGCATATATATAGCATGTGCGTGTGTAAATGAAAATAAATTAAACGTATTTTATTTTTCTGTTAATCTGACTCTATCCAACAAATGAACTTAACATATCTAATTCTCCGGTGAATTGTGTGGCCTTGAAGATTTTTACAATTACTTATTAAATGGCGTATGTATTTAGTATACTTCCTTAATCGATCTGATTATTTGCTTATCGAACTACTAATTTTACTTCTTAAGGGGTCATTTTGTAAAAAAACATCTCTAGGTTTATCAACTTTTCAATTTAGATTTACAAAAAAATCTATCTATTGGAAATACTTTTCGATTAGGAAATCTTCCGTGGGTTTTTGGCAATCTCTTTAAAGATGGTTTTAGATTTTGGAACCATTTCTTCAAAATACGATAGGATGTCAGTAAATCTCTCAAGGAATATCGATCTTGGAGAAATGCGCCAGCGACGACAACGAAAATAATGACATTTACTATTAAATCCAAAAACTATTCAGTCCCTACACATTCGTAGCCAAGAAAATTTGCTCACTTGACCTCCGCTTTTGAAAAGCACTTGAAAATCTCGCCTTTACTCACCATCTCTCTCGAGAAGTAACGAGACTTGGCTTTCGTATTTTGGGAAACGCAACAATAGATAGCATAGACATTAAAATAGCTAACGGACGGCGAATAAAAAGAAAATGTCGTAGATTGTGAGTCTGTTTTTGGCCGGCGTCAAGGCGAGTTGGCATGTCATACGAACCGATGCCTCCAACTCTTTCATGGAATGCGAATGCAGATAATAAGAGACGTATTTTCACTGAATACGAGTCATACAGTAATGCTGCAATTAATAATGTGCATGTCATTAACACCTGTCCGATGATTTATTTAACTTCAATCTTCAAGTGGCTTATACAAAAAATAATCATCATTAGCGACCATTCATACAAAACAACAAAAGATGTTCTATTCGAGATTATTCAACTTGTCTCATATTTTAATGCATGTAGTTTAACTCTCTCTCTCTCTCTCTCTCTCTCTCTCTCTCTCTCTCCCATATGTGGAGAGCACAGCAGAATAAATTCTCGCCAATAGCTACACAGAAATAAAGATAATTTGATTTGTATTCGAATTAAAATTTCGTCCATGATTAACCAAGAAGAGATTTTTAGACCGTAGCACAGACAAAATTATCAACGACCCTTCTAGTGCTAAAATACCACATAGTTCACCCCCATGAGTTTATGTTTAACCTTAATTCATATTCTAATTAATGAGAAGGCAAAAACTAACAAAAGCTGTTGAAATGCCGTAAAATAAACACGACAAGTAATTGAATTATTCATTGATAAAATAGCAGCAATAATTATTTCGCAATATATATTTTGTTTACAATAAATCTATCTAAATTTGTATTTGAGATACATCGTCAGTAATTACTAACCAAAAATACAAAACAAGCAACATACCTTTATATGAGTAAACTAGTTGCATCTATCTGATATATTATCACTCACTAACATAGTATGGGGTTCGTTTGGTTAATTGATGTCTGAAGCATTATGGGATGGGTAAATCCCTTCTTAACAGAGGTTCCCAGATAAGTCTGATGTTGGTTTTAGCAATCAAGCCAGACTAAGATATCCGGCTAAGAAACATCATTGTATCTGCAGATATCATGATAAGATAGCGGGACGAGAAAAGTGGGATCAAATTGTAAGTTTATGTGTGTTGGGGCGATGTCTAGTAATTTTCTGATAATAGCGGTGGCGACTATAACTGTGTTAACTAGTATAGTTCATATGTAATATATTCTGTAGTAGATTATTGCATGAAACACAGTAGTTTTATATTCGGTTATGTTTTAGAAATATTAGTAAAGAATATTTATGTGACGTAACGTTCGATAACTTAAACAATTTCTCCGTCTTACTTGTTTTTACTTCATCAGTAAAAGATGTCGCTCCGTAAATGGCGGAGTAAGATTATGTTAATAGATAGACAAGAAATATCACGGTGAATGTTTCTTTGTGCATAGGCAGACTAGTCACGTGGAAAGAAACAAAGATGGATGTCCAGTTGTCTGAGACGACAATGAAACAATACGACGTAAATTAACAACAGAAACGTAAATCATTTTCTCTCTTAAAATCGATGTCTATTTTTATATGTAAAATATGCTTATTTGATTATAATGTGAAACACTTGGAACTTTAACAAATGTTGTATAATTAGAGACGTAGAACGAAATATAGTGAGTGATGTCATGGATATTGTTAAATAAATGACGATCCCCCCTGGAACAGACGTGTGATTAAGGGCGTGTGTCAAGTTTTCCACTCTCCCAAAAGCCACATTGGAAGGGATAAGTTTGAGTCTTTTAATATCCGTTGATGAACAAGTATGGTTTTATTAGAACCGGATCAAGTAGATATAGCATCAATCAAACTCTGAACCGTACAAATTATATCTTCTTAATAAGATGTTGTTAGAGGTCTACTTACGTGTGTTCCTGGTTAACGATGATTGTCCTATGACTTGAAGTGTATGCAGTGGCTCTGAATTAATACTTAGTCTTTATTTAATACTAAGGCTGTAAGATGTGGACGCCTCGGGTTTGTGACAACGCACAGATGGACGAAGGTAGCAGTGGCCCCACACAACATTCGATTACTCATTTATCTCTACGTAAAAGACGGTTTGCTGCCTCTCTAAGAATACGATTATGAGACAACATCAGATCATGTAAAACATGTTTAAGAGACCAGAAAGAAACATATTCCAAAGTATTCAATATTGATGTACTATGCAGTATTAGATGACAATAGAGATTGCATCACTGAAGTTATGGACTAATAACATTTTATAAAGGTGTTATTGCTTGCGAAATCTGCTAATTCTTTTATAATCGATACAATGTTATGTCGATTCCTTCTGAGTAACATCAGTAGTAAAATATTTAGTGGGGAATTCACGCTTTATCGAGTTATTGTTTAAACGTGCAAGAGGTCTGGTGGCAAAATACTTGAATTCAACGAGAAAGCACACTAATATGGCGAGGATTATAATGAGAAATAGAGCTTACACAACTAATGCTATATGTTGAGACAGCTTTGGTTGATTTTATTAAGTAACACCGTTAAGACTCGAACAGTAAAAGTTTCAGAATGATCATCAATTGCTGGAATACTGAGAATACCGCGCACTTTACCTCCTAGACAGTCCCTCGAAATGGTGTTTATTTCATGGAGACCATCTAGAGGTGATCATACGCCCCTGTCTTTTATATTAGTCTGCCGATTCACCGATTCTAAGTTACTTTTTACTGTATTATTGAATGTTAGGCTGTGCTTTCCCTTACTTCGCCTTATTTCACACAATCTCGTAAACATCAACTGACGTTTTAATCATTCACGTGCCACTCTCTTCGCGTGTCCTACCTGTCTGATATTCTTCTGTAGTAATGAATATCTCTATTTATAGTTATATAGATATATTTGTATGTACATTATTGTTTCTGAAGCTAATTAACCAGTCATTATCAATTTTGGAAAACAGTTCTTAGAGGTAAGGGGTTGTAAAGTGGACTATATTAAATTTATTTTTATGCAAAGTGTGTAAATACATAGAAGATACTGCAAAGTCTGCCAATAATGTGGACTCTCTCTACCGGGTAAAAGAACTTCTCATATCTGCCAGTATCCTATATCGGTCATGCATTGAGCATTGTTGGCGCACTTCGTCTGATGCACCACCCACTAGTATCTCTTCTTTGAACACGGTACAAAATAATTATCTAACCTAATAGGTTCAGCGCTATCTACCAGGCTTCATCTGCTCTGTTTTCGCTGGAATGTTGAATCCCTGTGTTTGTTTTTCCACGAAATGTGCTCTCAAAACTTGCTGAATATGAACCTTTTCAACATAAATAGAACTGACTAACTTGATGAGTAGCAGAATACCAGCCTTTCATGCAGTGGTATCCAGAAACCGGAAGAAAGTTCTCCCCATGAGCTTAGTTCCGCTCACCGCTTCTCTTTGCAATTCCCTTCCTGCTTTCTGTTTCCCCGACTGTGCAAACATGCAGAAATTTAAATGTAATGTGAACAAATATTTTGGTGCACAACTCTTCGCGTAGGATGTCCCCTATACATTAGGCCTCTAATAATAGTAGTCCCTTACGACTTAGTAACAATATGCCTCGTTTGGAGAGAATTAAAGTTAAAAATAAAACAACACAGTACACTTTGTATTTCGCACGAACATAAACATATAAGGTTGTTGATAGTCTCTCCTTAGGGTTCTCATGATACATGATTGATTTTCTCATCTAAGCAGGATTTATTTATTTAACTTAGCGCATTCCGGGCATCGTACTTCTTAGGCAAATGAGGTCCTTGTCATGTCGTTATTCTGACGTTGCATGGTTCTGCATGTGAATTCAACGATGGTTACAATCTCATAAAAATCAGAGGTAAAAATATTTTAAGTGTGAGTTAAGTTCTCCCACGATGGAGGCACCTCTATAAGGAACAAGTTAACTGGACCCTCTTTATGGCATTCAACATATGTAAATTATTAATACTATGAAATATGAAGTTAGTAAGTCTAATAAAATAAAAGTCATTAGCAGACAGACATACGTATAATTTCCGTGTGTGTGTGTGTGTGTGTGTTCGCACGCGCATATATGTGTATGCATATGAAAACGTATGTATATATGAAAAGTTTAAATGCAACATGCGATAAATCCAATTTCTTTAAATTGAGAAATTAAATAAGAAAAGAAGAACTTATAGATTCTAGATTAAAGTTAAAACCTTATCTTAATTAAAATAGGAAAATAAATTATGACGGTATCAAATTATATAAAACATGACGGTAGTGTCTGCTAGAGTGTTAAAATGTAACAATCTTTGTAGTGATATATTGGCTATTTCAAAAATAGCTTATATCGTCCTGGTGATACCAGATCAGGCTGCCCTGTAGCTCCCTGTGACGAAATTCACCTACATTGACGTTTTTTTTTTTTTTTTTTTTTTAAACTTAATTATGGTCTACAAAACCAAAACCAAAAACAACAGCCCCTCTCCCTTTCTCCCTCCCCTTTTTTATTTTATTTTTAGAACTTGAAGCATAAATCTTTTACTATAATGACCAGATTCGGCATTAAATAACCCAAAAAGGGTTGATATGCCGTAAAACAAAACTACCAAACCAAAACGATGATTAAACATTTGAAGATATAAAGAACTTGAAGCATAAAAACTTTTACTCTAATGACCAGATTCGGCATTAAATAACCCAAAAAGGGTTGATATGCCGTAAAACAAAACTACCAAACCAAAAACCCTGATTAAACATTTGAAGATATAAAGACCTTGAAGCATAAAAACTTTTACTATAATGACCAGATTCGGCATTAAATAACCCAAAAAGGGTTGATATGCCGTAAAACAAAACTACCAAACCAAACTACCAAGCTTATATCGTGTTCCCCATCCGTGCTCGTCATATATGTGTATGTGTGCATTTATATGACTGTATATGTGTGTATTTTTGTGTTTGAATATGTGTGAGTTTGCAGATAGTTCTAGTACTAAATAATACAAATAAATATATATGAAATTGTAGGAAACTAATGACATATAAAAGTGTGTATAGATGTGCATATATACATGCCAAAAGTACCTATATTTGGTATTTTAAGTGACACGTTTAACATGTACTGCAGCAAAAAATATCTAAAAACTGTTTTTTATATGTTTAATGAAATCTGTATGTATCTACCTTGGTAAAAGTTTATGAGCGTTTACGCCCCTTTCAATGATTGAATGTTCAGTTTTGGATTACCAATGGTTTTTATATATTTTTAATGAAATTTGTATTTATCTACCTTGGTAAAAGTTTATGAGCGTTTACGGCCCTTTCAATGAGTGAATGTTCAGTTTTGGATTATCAATGGTTTTTATATATTTTTAATGAAATTTGTATTTATCTACCTTGGTAAAAGTTTATGAGCGTTTACGCCCCTTTCAATGATTGAATGTTCAGTTTTGGATTACCAATGGTTTTTATATATTTTTAATGAAATTTGTATTTATCTACCTTGGTAAAAGTTTATGAGCGTTTACGCCCCTTTCAATGATTGAATGTTCAGTTTTGGATTACCAATGTTTTTTATATATTTTTAATGAAATTTGTATTTATCTACCTTGGTAAAAGTTTATGAGCGTTTACGCCCCTTTCAATGATTGAATGTTCAGTTTTGGATTACCAATGGTTTTTATATATTTTTAATGAAATTTGTATTTATCTACCTTGGTAAAAGTTTATGAGCGTTTACGCCCCTTTCAATGATTGAATGTTCAGTTTTGGATTACCAATGGTTTTTATATATTTTTAATGAAATTTGTATTTATCTACCTTGGTAAAAGTTTATGAGCGTTTACGCCCCTTTCAATGATTGAATGTTCAGTATTGGATTACCAATGGTTTTTATATATTTTTAATGAAATCTGTATTTATCTACCTTGGTAAAAGTTTATGAGCGTTTACGCCCCTTTCAATGATTGAATGTTCAGTTTTGGCTTACCAATGGTTTTTATATATTTTTAATGAAATTTGTATTTATCTACCTTGGTAAAAGTTTATGAGCGTTTACGCCCCTTTCAATGATTGAATGTTCAGTTTTGGATTACCAATGGTTTTTATATATTTTTAATGAAATTTGTATTTATCTACCTTGGTAAAAGTTTATGAGCGTTTACGCCCCTTTCAATGATTGAATGTTCAGTTTTGGATTACCAATGGTTTTTATATATTTTTAATGAAATTTGTATTTATCTACCTTGGTAAAAGTTTATGAGCGTTTACGCCCCTTTCAATGATTGAATGTTCAGTATTGGATTACCAATGGTTTTTATATATTTTTAATGAAATCTGTATTTATCTACCTTGGTAAAAGTTTATGAGCGTTTACGCCCCTTTCAATGATTGAATGTTCAGTTTTGGCTTACCAATGGTTTTTATATATTTTTAATAAAATTTGTATTTATCTACCTTGGTAAAAGTTTATGAGCGTTTACGCCCCTTTCAATGATTGAATGTTCAGTTTTGGATTACCAATGGTTTTTATATATTTTTAATGAAATTTGTATTTATCTACCTTGGTAAAAGTTTATGAGAGTTTACGCCTCTTTCAATGATTGAATGTTCAGTTTTGGATTACCAATGGTTTTTATATATTTTTAATGAAATTTGTATTTATCTACCTTGGTAAAAGTTTATGAGCGTTTACGCCCCTTTCAATGATTGAATGTTCAGTTTTGGATTACCAATGGTTTTTATATATTTTTAATGAAATTTGTATTTATCTACCTTGGTAAAAGTTTATGAGCGTTTACGCCCCTTTCAATGATTGAATGTTCAGTTTTGGATTACCAATGGTTTTTATATATTTTTAATGAAATTTGTATTTATCTCCCTTGCTAAAAGTTGATGCGAATAAGTGTAATAACGTAAACGTTATTATCACGCATACAGAGGTATAAGTGTCGTGTGTTATATTGTATGTGTATGCATATATACATGTATGTACATACGAAGAGTTCGAGTGCAAAACGCGATAATACCAATACTTTCAAATAGAAAAATAAAGTTTAAAAAATATACAAATGTATGTGTGTATATATGTGTTTGGATATGTGTGGATATGCAAATACGCTCGAAGATTAAGTACTAAAATCTACAAATAAATATGTATAAAATATTTGATTGAATGACGACTTTTTCAATTACTAACTTTCTTTTTCATGTAATCTGTATTTATCTCTTTTGATAAAAGTTAAATTAGCGCCCACGCCCATTTAAATGATAGAATGCCACTTTTTAGATTACCAATCCTTTTTATACATTTCTAATGAAATCTGTATTGATCTCGCTTGATAAAGTTGTTTTAAGTTTACGCCATTTTCAATGAGTGAATGTCAATTTTTAGATTACTACACGTTTTTTTAATGTTAAATGGGATCTGTAGTTATCTTCTTTGAAGCTGGTAAGTGTTTACGCCCTTTTCAATGATTGAATGTCAATTTTTAGATTACTACACGTTTTTTTAATGTTAAATGGGATCTGTATTTATCTTCTTTGAAGCTGGTAAGTGTTTACGCCCTTTTCAATGATTGAATGTCAATTTTTAGATTACTACACGTTTTTTTAATGTTAAATGGGATCTGTATTTATCTTCTTTGAAGCTGGTAAGTGTTTACGCCCTTTTCAATGATTGAATGTCAATTTTTAGATTACTACACGTTTTTTTAATGTTAAATGGGATCTGTATTTATCTTCGTTGAAGCTGGTAAGTGTTTACGCTCTTTTCAATGATTGAATTACGATTTCTAAATAACTAACCGTCTAAATGTCTATTGTTGGATTACCAATCGTTCTTATGTAATTTTAATCAAATCTGTATTTATCTCCCTTGATAAATGTTTTATTAGCGTTTGTGCCCTTTTCAATGATTGAATTACGATTTTAAAATTACAAACCGTTATTGTATTCTTCAATGAAATCTGTAGCTATCATTTTTGATAAAACTTGATTAGCGCTTACGCCCTTTTAAATGATTGAGTGTCGATTTTTAAATTGCTACCCTTTTTGATATTTTTAATGAAATCTGTATTTATCTCTTTTGATAAAAGTTGATTAGTGTTTACGTTCATTTCAATGATGAAATGTCCATTTTTGGATTGCCAATCGTTTTTAATATATTTTAAAGGAAATCTGCATTTATCTCCCTTGATGAAAGTTAATTAATGTTTAGGCCGTTTTTAATGTTGAATGTCGATGTTTAGATTACCAACGGTTTATATATATATATTTAATGAAATCTGTATTTATCTCTATTGATAAAAGTTTATTAGCGCTTACAACTCTTTCAATGATTGAATGTAGATTTTTTAGATTACAAATCGTTTATTTATAGTTTTAATGAAATCTGTATTAATCTCTTTTGATAAAAATTGATTAGCGTTTACGCCTAGTTTCAATGATTGTATGTCGATTTTAAGATTACTAATCGTGTTTACATCTTTTAAATGAAATCTGTATGTGTCTTCCTTGATAAGAATTAACGCTAGTAAATGTAATAACCTTAAGACATACAAATGTATCATTTTCGTGTGGGTGTGTATATATGTGTATGTATATTGAAATGCCCGTATCTATGAAGACTCTCAATGCAAAACACGATAAATCCACTGTCTTTACATAGAGAAATAA
>OY744517.1:7485877-7688377 GCA_963556195.1 Sepiola atlantica | reverse complement strand
ATCTGCTTTGATAAAATTTGATAACTTTTTACACCCCTTTCAAAAATTGATAGTCGATTTTAAGATTACTAATTGCTAGAACATCTCGTCTCTATTAGTATTTCCTGGATTATGGAAAATGTCCACTCCGATGTAGAATTAATGTTACATTTTTGGAAAAAATCATACTTGTAAATTCTAAATACACGGAGAAAATATTGTTTTTACGATTTTAAACAACATTTTATTTTGTGTTTTCTAAGTTATAACAACACAACGAGATGTGGACGGGGGTAGAGGTTAACAGCCACCATTAGCCGTAATTGTTATGAGGTTACGTGAGATCACACCGGTCGGAAAGACCTGGCATAGATGCCGTGGAAAACTGATAAATAATTACGTCCTGTCAGATCACTGGTGATGTAATGGCCAGGTTTGAAGAAGATAAGCGACCTGTGATTAATATATATATATATATATATATATATATATATATATATAATTTTTTTTGTTGTTTTTTTTTATATTTATTTTATACTTTTTAGTTTATTGTTTCATTTATTTTGTTTTGTTTTATCTTATTTAATTCTCTAATCTCTTTTTAAAGTGTTTTTAATATCTGATATTTATAGGAAATGTAGATAAAGGAATACCCTTATTAAGATTCTTGTAAAAAAATGTTGATATGTATCATTGATTCTTCACCTCTCTGATAAGAAGTTTTTAAAACATCATTTTTTTGCGGAATTTTGTAAAAGGAAATATCTTTGGGAAATGTTGTGTTATAACTTTTTTATATGTACCGGTGACTTTTTTTATAAGTATCATTGTGTTTTTCCTCTCTTGTGCTACCAACATATCAACCTGTGATTCTTTCTGTCAACGGATGTTTCTTTAGAACTACGTTTTTGTAAGACGTGTTGCTATAGGCGTTGATGAAGTAACGTTTTAGACAAACTTTTCAAAATTATAAAATAAAAAAATAAAGTATTTCTAAACTGTTTTGGAAGTGATCGTACGCCATAATGGACTTGATGTTGTAATTCTTGAAACAGTAATAGTAATGCCTTGATTCATTAATATATATATATATATATATATATATATATATATATATATATATATATATATAATGAATCAAAGCGTTACTTTTACTGTTTCAAGAATTACAACATCAAGTCCATTATGGCGTACGATCACTTCCAAATATATATATATATATATATATATATATATATATATATATATATATATATATATATATATATATATATATGTATATACGTATATATATATGTATATATATATCATTAATGATATTTTTGAAACACAAACATGGTGCAATTTGAAATGATAAAATAATTTATTTAAATCTATTTTTGTTGCAAGCTTTCGATGAATACACTCTTTGTAAGGCGAGACTGTTTTTAGTTTATTTTGTTCTTCTCCATTCGATGATATTACCCCGAGGTGTCGAATCCACAGTAGAGTTAGAAAAACACGTCTAGTTCTCGGGGGCGTTAGTTTAAAGGTGAAGTGTGGTCGATGTTTAGCGCTGGTGGCGTTTTTTAAATAAGAAAATTAATAACATCTTTGAAGCACGCATGAAAATATATTTAAATGAAATTCTTGAAAAACCAGCATAGTGCAAATTTAACTGATAAAATCATTTATTTAAATATTTTTTGCTTTCGATCAATCATATCTTTGTCACGCGAGACTGTTTTATATGTGCTTTTCTTCTTCAATGCGATGGTATCAACCATAAGGAGTCGAATCCACGGTAGAGTCAGAAAAACACGTCTAGTTGTCAGAGACGTTAGTTTAAAAGTGAAGACTGGTCGATTACCCGCGCTGCTGGCGCTTCTTGAATGTGTGCTTCAAAGATGTTATTAATTTTCTTTATTCGAAAAAGCGCTACCAGCGCAAAACATCGACCAGTCTTCACTTTTAAACTAACGTCTTCGACAATTAGACGTGATTGTGTGCCTCTACTGTGTATTCAACACCTCTGGGTTAATTGCATCGAAATAAAGAAGAAAAAACTAAAGCACAATCTCACTTCGCCGAAAGATTGCAAAAAAAAAAGATTTAACTGGATGATTTTATCATTAAAAATTACACAATGTTGGTTTTTCAAATATTTCATTTAAATTCATTTTCATGTTTGTTTCAGAGGTGTTAATTATTGCCTTATATATATATATATATATATATTTGTGTTATAATGGAATAATTCCAGGAGGAAATCCGGGTATGAGAGCTCAATGTAGTAAACAGAGCAATAATAAAATATAATAACACGAAATCACATAATTGTCGATGCAATAATTTATTTCAACCGTTCGGTTTTTTCAAGCATCACTCAGACAATTACATTTTTGAGACTGATAGAAAATTGAATTTCCCTACCACAGTTCCAATACAATCAGAGATGGTGGTGGTAGCAACCAATTTGATACATCTTTTATAGAGAGGGGGAAATTTAACTATGGCGGGCGAAGGGGAGGGATCTTTAAGTTAATCAACTAAAAACTGCCATGTCAAAATTATGACACATACGACTTGGCGATATCATACATATAGGCAATTTTACTCACGCGCATACACAAAACTAAATACGCACACATCATATGCGCACTCACATACATAATCTCACTCGCACATTATCATAACTAAACATAATCACATACGCAACTTTTATTCATCTCTAGCCAGAATGCGTCCGGCGAAACTCGTGTTCTCAAATTCGGTTAGAGAAAAGAAAGAAAGAAACAATTAACAGGCACAGAGAAGATATAGACAGACCGCGTGTCATAAATTCTCAGTCCGTCTGGGTTCCAAGAAAGAGAATCTAATTGAAATAAGATTACACGCACATACATATATGTATACATACAAATCCATACGCACATACACACACATATATACACATACACACCCACACATATACATATCTATACACATATACATATACACACATATATACATATATATATATATATATATATATATATATATATATACATACATGAATACACCTATATATATCTCTGAATCTATTTGAAATATTGACCAAATGCATACGCATGTAGTTGTTCACACATGTAAACATACATACACATACATACACACACACATATATACATATACGCACATATACACACATATACATACGCACACATACATATATATCCACACACCTACACACAATATTTACATAACACTCTATATTCTTACTGATGTAATATGAGTTCTAAAAATTAGTCTTACCTCATTTATATTTTAGATTAATTTGATAATCTATTATTATAAATATCATGCGGGGGGGGGGGGGTTACCGTACCTAATGTTATTCAATTTGGTATCTTCACCGTTGTAATTCTAGAGGCCCATCGGATTACTAATTCAAGTCTAATAATGTCTATTGGTAATATTTGACATTTATACTTATATTAATTCAAAAACTAGTGTATTACCTGCAGAAAAAATTTTCATACCACTATCTTATTTTAAGTAAATAATAAATATCCGCGTACACACAAATACTATATATCACCAAGTCAGTAAATCTGTGTCTATCACAGATATTATTATAAATATTATGGGGGGGGGGGTTACCGTAAGTAATGTTATTCAATTTGGTATCTTCACCGTTATAAGTCTAGAGGTCCATCGGATTACTAATTCAAGTCTAATAATGTCTATTGGTAATATTTGACATTTATACTTATATTAATTCAAAAACTAGTGTATTACCTGCAGAAAAAATTTTCATACCACTATCTTATTTTAAGTAAATAATAAATATCCGCGTACACACAAATACTATATATCACCAAGTCAGTAAATCTGTGTCTATCACAGATATTATTATAAATATTATGGGGGGGGGGTTACCGTAAGTAATGTTATTCAATTTGGTATCTTCACCGTTATAAGTCTAGAGGTCCATCGGATTACTAATTCAAGTCTAATAATGTCTAGTGGTAATATTTGGCATTTATACTTATATTAATTCAATAACCGCAGAATTCTTTTTTTAAATCCACTATCTTATTTTAAGTAAATAATCTGAATAAATAAATATTTCAAAATACCATTATATACGCATACACACAAATACTATATATCACCAAGTCGGCAATTCTGTGTCTATAGCAGATATTATTATAACTATTATGTTGGTGGTGGGGGGGGTTACCTTAAATAATGTTATTTAATTTGGTATCTTCACCGTTATAAGTCTAGAGGTCCATCGGATTACTAGTCGTTGATTATTTTAAATTTATATTTATGTCTGCACTTAGCCATAAGTTCATCTCGTTTATTTAAGAGGTTATTTCGATCATATTTTAGGATTCTTATTTTTTCTTCTAGACATAAGTTGCATCTTTGTCTAAATCCATCTGGAACATTCGAAAAACATAAGATTGACCACGAAACCACCGGGGACCTGTTCTCATTTTTCAGATGCCACCATTGTTTAGCTAACTCCGTTTTGCTCTTGAGTTCTGGGTTATTGAAAGAGTGTTTGTGGTCATAAAAACGTTGTTTCCAGTTTCCCGCGGAGATGCCGATGTAAACCTTTTTATCCCTGTTGTTATCTTCCGGATGAATAGTGGCCTTATAAACCACACACTCAACTTTACAGTTACCGTCCAGTGGGCAGTTATTTTTCACTTGACAATTACATTTATTTACTGTGACCTTATTCTTACTAGGATTGTTAAGTAATTTACGATTATGGGTGCTGATAATTCTGTCCATGTTCTTGGTGCAAGAGTAGCTGATTTTAATGGTTTTTCTATTAAATATCTTCCTAAGTGGATTATTTATGCTAAAATGTTTATCTACCAGGTTCAAGAATACTCTCCCGATGTTGATGTTAGATAGTTGGCAGTAGGGAGGATTGAACCATATTATTTTTCGGCCTCTATTCCTGGATTTATTTTTATTTTCTTTCTTGGTATATTTGAGTTTTTCATTATATCCGCTTTTCTCTAGCGCTCCATTGTATAAATGCTTATTTGCTTCAAAAATGTCTCTGTTAGCCGAAAGCTTATTTATTCTAGTATTAATTGTTTTAGGTATTTGTTTAATTATGCAGTTCGGGTGGTTAGATCTAGTGTTGATATAAGATGGTGTGTGATTATCTTTATTGAAGGGTTTGTATGTCCCCTTTCCTAAGTCTAAGGTAATATCTAGATAGTTTACTTCTTTACAATTTTGGGTTATATCTATTTTAAATCCAAGGTATTTGAATGCTCTTATTAATTTTTTATGTATTTTGGATACCAGGGGGCCGTCACTATTGGGGATAACAATTAGTCCATCATCCCTATATAACCCCACTAAATTAGGCTCTACAATTCTGCTAATAGTGTACATTATAAAAATGCCCACCAGATCGGCAATCTGGGCTGAGTCAAAAGCACCCATCGGGACATCAAATTTGTTGTTGTTCAATTTAATCCATGTTTCTCGATTGTTTATAAGGATGGATTTGCGACAGGCCATAATTAATCTTACCTGCTCATCGGATATATCCACGAAGTTCCCAGCATAGTTAATGCTGTTCGTAAGTAATTCCTTGGAAATCGAGGGGTAGAAATCCATAATATCGAATTGTATAAAGCAGGCATTCCTCTTATTTTCAATTGATTTAAACCATTCGATAGTATCCGCCGAGTCCTTCCAAAGATTAAATTTGGTAGCTTCTAGAGTTACATTAATAATATTTCGTAGAATCTCCCTAGATACATGGCCGAGTTCCGATTTCGTAGAGTTGATTATTCTCGCTTGTTTCTTAATGTGGAAATTTTTCTTATGGTCCTTGATGAGTATGTATGCGTTTCTCTTATCAATTTTTCCCACTCTATCCTCGATATTCAGTTTGGATGCAAATTCCTTGGTATCCTCATTGATTATTTTTTCAGTGTCGTGGGTATCCTTTCTGTAATTATTACAGATTTTTTCCAGAATAGTTTTCCTATATTCGGATGGGCACATCTTGTAAATATTCGCTGACTTATCAGCCTTCACCCAAACTTTGTTCGACTTCTTTATCTCTGCGATGTCATTCTTCAGAGTGGACTGAAATTGGTTTGAATACCTTCGGAACTTAATTCTTTTGACTAGGTCAAACAAATCATTCTCGAACGGCCTTAACGCCTCAATGGGTTTGCAGGTATTCTGTGATCTGAAGTTAAAGGTTTCTTTGTGATCAGATTCCTCGTCCTTCAAATAAAAATACGCTTTCCATCTCAGTCTGTTGGTAAAGTCCGTTATTCTGTCCATAAGATCCAAAGTGAAGCTATGCAAGCTGGGATAAGGTATATTTTTCAGCGAATACAATGGTGTGAATTTTTCCATCCTCAGTTCAAAATTGAAGTAATTCCGATACTAGAAATCCTGAGAGAGCTCAACACGGAGTGGAGCCAATTATTTGTGTTATAATGGAATAATTCCAGGAGGAAATCCGGGTATGAGAGCTCAATGTAGTAAACAGAGCAATAATAAAATATAATAACACGAAATCACATAATTGTCGATGCAATAATTTATTTCAACCGTTCGGTTTTTTCAAGCATCACTCAGACAATTACATTTTTGAGACTGATAGAAAATTGAATTTCCCTACCACAGTTCCAATACAATCAGAGATGGTGGTGGTAGCAACCAATTTGATACATCTTTTATAGAGAGGGGGAAATTTAAAACTTATATTTAACTATGGCGGGCGAAGGGGAGGGATCTTTAAGTTAATCAACTAAAAACTGCCATGTCAAAATTATGACACATACGACTTGGCGATATCATACATATAGGCAATTTTACTCACGCGCATACACAAAACTAAATACGCACACATCATATGCGCACTCACATACATAATCTCACTCGCACATTATCATAACTAAACATAATCACATACGCAACTTTTATTCATCTCTAGCCAGAATGCGTCCGGCGAAACTCGTGTTCTCAAATTCGGTTAGAGAAAAGAAAGAAAGAAACAATTAACAGGCACAGAGAAGATATAGACAGACCGCGTGTCATAAATTCTCAGTCCGTCTGGGTTCCAAGAAAGAGAATCTAATTGAAATAAGATTACACGCACATACATATATGTATACATACAAATCCATACGCACATACACACACATATATACACATACACACCCACACATATACATATCTATACACATATACATATACACCCATATATACATATATATATATATATATATATATATATATATTAGTATATATATTAGTATATATATTAGTATATATATTAGTATATATATTAGTATTAGTATAAATGCCAAATATTACCACTAGACATTATTAGACTTGAATTAGTAATCCGATGGACCTCTAGACTTATAACGGTGAAGATACCAAATTGAATAACATTACTTACGGTAAACCCCCCCCCCATAATATTTATAATAATATCTGTGATAGACACAGATTTACTGACTTGGTGATATATAGTATTTGTGTGTACGCGGATATTTATTATTTACTTAAAATAAGATAGTGGTATGAAAATTTTTTCTGCAGGTAATACACTAGTTTTTGAATTAATATAAGTATAAATGTCAAATATTACCAATAGACATTATTAGACTTGAATTAGTAATCCGATGGGCCTCTAGAATTACAACGGTGAAGATACCAAATTGAATAACATTAGGTACGGTAACCCCCCCCCGCATGATATTTATAATAATAGATTATCAAATTAATCTAAAATATAAATAAGGTAAGACTAATTTTTAGAACTCATATTACATCAGTAAGAATATAGAGTGTTATGTAAATATTGTGTGTAGGTGTGTGGATATATATGTATGTGTGCGTATGTATATGTGTGTATATGTGCGTATATGTATATATGTGTGTGTGTATGTATGTGTATGTATGTTTACATGTGTGAACAACTACATGCGTATGCATTTGGTCAATATTTCAAATAGATTCAGAGATATATATAGGTGTATTCATGTATGTATATATATATATATATATATATATATATATATATGTATATATGTGTGTATATGTATATGTGTATAGATATGTATATGTGTGGGTGTGTATGTGTATATATGTGTGTGTATGTGCGTATGGATTTGTATGTATACATATATGTATGTGCGTGTAATCTTATTTCAATTAGATTCTCTTTCTTGGAACCCAGACGGACTGAGAATTTATGACACGCGGTCTGTCTATATCTTCTCTGTGCCTGTTAATTGTTTCTTTATTTCTTTTCTCTAACCGAATTTGAGAACACGAGTTTCGCCGGACGCATTCTGGCTAGAGATGAATAAAAGTTGCGTATGTGATTATGTTTAGTTATGATAATGTGCGAGTGAGATTATGTATGTGAGTGCGCATATGATGTGTGCGTATTTAGTTTTGTGTATGCGCGTGAGTAAAATTGCCTATATGTATGATATCGCCAAGTCGTATGTGTCATAATTTTGACATGGCAGTTTTTAGTTGATTAACTTAAAGATCCCTCCCCTTCGCCCGCCATAGTTAAATATAAGTTTTAAATTTCCCCCTCTCTATAAAAGATGTATCAAATTGGTTGCTACCACCACCATCTCTGATTGTATTGGAACTGTGGTAGGGAAATTCAATTTTCTATCAGTCTCAAAAATGTAATTGTCTGAGTGATGCTTGAAAAAACCGAACGGTTGAAATAAATTATTGCATCGACAATTATGTGATTTCGTGTTATTATATTTTATATATATATATATATATATATATATATATATATATATATAGTAATAATAATATACATATATATGTATATTGCTAATAAAATATTATCTACATACGTATACGTTTCATCTTTGTGGAATCATCAGTGTAGAGATAATCATTCAAATCAGTCACATAATTTGAAGCCCGAAACAAGAGTCACATTTAACTCTAATTCCGGCGTTATTTTGTTATTTGTTGTTATTTTTGGCGATAAATGGCTGCTTTAATACCTAAGTATTTTATAGTTTCCTCCCTTGCATACGACATGCCTACAGATTTTTAAAGACGCATATATATAATTATATACATATATATATACATATGTATATATATTATATATTTTGTATATATATATATATATATATATATATATATATATATTATATATATAATATATATTTTGTATATATATATATATATATATATTATATATATATATATATATATATATATATATATTATAGATCATATATTGTATATATAAAAAAGTTATCCGTTACTGCGTTTCATCAGCGTGGCGAACTATGACAGGATTCGAATCCTCGACTGCTCTACCACCAAGCCACGAACGCTTGTCTGAAATCATGTGATAATGTATCGCTTATATATATATATATATATATATATATCGTTTTTTTTGTTATTTGCAACGATTAATGACTATATTACAGTAATGGACGTCCCTGTGATCGGAGGTTCGAATTCTGTTATAGTCAGCCACGCGTATTAGCTGCAGTAAGAGTTAAACACGTGTCCGCTGATATTTTTTTATCTGTTTAGATAGTATTTTATTATTATTATTATTATTATTATTATTATTATTATTATTATTATTATTATTATTATTATTATTATTATTATTATTATTATTATTACTAGTATTACTATTGTTATAAAGAATTTTATTTGATATGCAAATTACCATATCACACGGTAGTCTTAAGGGTAGTATATTATTATTATTATTATTATTATTATTTTATTATTTATTTATGTATATATAAGTAACATTTTAAGCTAATTATTTCGACACTTGACTATTGGGGAAATGGTAGTTTAATCAGTACCATTGGAGAGCCATGCATATTATAACTGTCCTGTTTTTAAATCTCCGAAACAGTTACATGGTAAACAGCTGAAGATCCCCGTGTTAATATTAGATGCTTACGTTAAGGTCTCCTGCTTTTGTTTCACTGTTAGATACTTAATCCCCCTTTTTATTTTTATTTACTTACTATTATATATTATTTATTTATGAATTTTCCAACAAATGTTAAGTCTATACTATTTTGGATTTAGTTAGTTTCCCTGGGAATTTAAACTACATTTTCCTTTTTTTTGTCTTTTTGTTTAAAATAACTCAAAGCTTCTTTAGACTATATATATATATATATATATATATATATATATATATATATATATATATATATATATATATATATATATATATATTTGGAAACATTATTAAATAACACGAAATGTTTTTGCTTGGTAAGACTTTTTAATTTTTTTTCAATTCTTCGAAAAGCCCATTTGGTATTTCGATCAAATTGGTTTGTATATGTTCTGTGTGTTTCTTTTTCCGTTATTTTCAAGTACCTTCGGCTGTATTCATCAAATCATCATCAGGTGCTGTTAGTGTTCGTGTCTTTACAACTATGTGTTTACTGTCGAGTTTTTGTAACGTCTTATAATATACGACTTTGAAATGAACGTCTATTATACTGAGATGTTTCATGCAACAAAAGTACCTTCTAAGCGCATGCTAGGATGTATCTATATTGAGAAGAGGGCAGTCATGTTGTTTAGGTGTTGGAAAATAGAGCTAGTGTCGGGGAGATGTAAGGTGAGTCTTCAGAAAGTGTTTTGGTCGTAAAACCGATGTAACAATTTGTTTTATTATTATTGTCGGAGATACGTCATGGGGCATTGAAACTGATAAATTACAATGGTTCTTCCTAGTGTGTTTTGGGTCTAAGGAGTGTTATTTTTAACTACGTCGTTTGATATTTGCATTTTAAAAAAATAAATTGTGAATTTTATTTTATTAAAATATTGAACAGATTTGAAATATTATTTTCGTTTTATATTCGCTAACATGTCACAAAAATAAATTGATGGAATATCTTGAGCCTAAATTTGGCTGCATGCCTCACGCTAACAATCACTTCTAATATATTACTCTCTTCAATTTCTCAGTTATTCAGATATTTCCGGCCATATACTTGCTCGTGTGACGTATGACATATTATTGCTGACTGCCTTCAACTGCATTTATCGTATACCAATAAATAATCGTCTAAACATAGATTATCTGTACATATAATAAATGGGCAGTGCATCAGTAAAAGCTAAACAAATAAGAAAGAAAGTAAACAAGAAGAAAGGAAGAAGAAAAAAGTTAGAAAACGAGAAAGAAAAGGGACGCAATAAATAAAAAAAATAAAAAGAGAGAAACCCATCAACCGGGCAAGAAAGAAATAAATAAAAAGTAGATGAAAAATATCAAGCAAGAAGTAAAAAGAAAAAGAAGGGCAAATAAAGCAAACAAGAAAGACAGCACAAAAAATATAAGAGTAAAATAAATTGAGAAAGAAAGAGAGACATGAAATAAAAGCGCAAGTATGAAAGACACGACGAAAGAAGAGATTGGGTCGGACAATATACGATTCAAGAGATGGTGCCGAGGAAATACTATGAAATACAAACTATTCTTGCGAACTTTTGCAGCATTCGAGATACGATTGTTGCATATTACATGTAAATTAAAGTCTCTTACGTTTCTAATAATACGAAAACCATACGAAAGTTTCTGAAATCATATGAAATCAGATGAAATCATATGAAAGTTTATGAAAAATCCTCAAGCGTTTTCAAACTTCTTTAACGCTCACTTTTAAGGCACTTTTAAACACATTTCTTTAAGACATTTTAATAGGCACTTTTAAGCCTTTAAACTGTCGGTCCATTTTCAATCCCCTCGTTAAACACATTTTCTTTAATTCTTTTCTCGTTAAAACATCTTCTCTTTAACATTTAAAATTAAGCATGTTAAACATAGTTCTTTGAAAATTATTTTCTCATTAAACACAGTTCATTAAACATTGTATCTCATTTAAACACTTTAAACATTGTTCGTTAAGCATATCAAATAAAATATGGTGCACTTTTTCTTTCTGTTTTAGTTCTTTCAGTTTTAAGTCTTTCGAAGTTTAATAGATTAGGACCCAAAATGTTATGCACAAAAAAGTTACCTTACATTTCTTTCATCATCTAGTTGTGATCGCCGTTATTGCCGCCGGTTTCCATTGCGTATCTCTCGCCGTGATCGATGTTTGTGATCTTTGATTTGTGGATACAACTTCATATATAGGCAGAAGACAATTGGGGAGACAATTTTTCCTCAGAGAGATTCAAGTCTTTTAGTCTGGACGTTGCGGAAAGGGTTTTATTCATTCGTTCGCTCGATTCTCATTCATCTTTCTCGCTGGGGGATGCGACTATGCACGGGGATTTCTGCTGGATCTCGAAGAGATCCAGCCATTACGACGAACGATCACATCGTCGACCTGACGCACTGACTTCAAAAGCCCTTCTGTCTCATTTTAGGACACACAGAGAAGTCGACCGTCCGGCTCGCTTCCCAAACTGTAACTGTTTAAAAAACTTAGTTTCTCACGAAGAAGGAGTGACGTCACAGTCCTTTGTCCTGTCATAGAAATCATAACCAGAGCTGGCCTGACCTTTATTGAACCTCAACTTTTGAAGTCGGCCAGGTTTCACCAGTTGTTATGACTTCTTGGGATTACTCATTCTGAGGACAAATCTATTTGTCCCAAAATGGATGTCCTTTCGACCTGCACTTAACTCGAACAAAGTTCACCCCTCTCACAATCAAAACTAATGGACCTACACACTTTTAGGCATACGGGGCCCATCATAATACAACACGATCAAAACATAGTATCTGTTATGTCTCAAAAAATCATCCTCCCAATTATTAAGCATTTTGTCACCTCAATTCGAATGCGGGGTGATCTTGACGTCTTCTGATGCGCCCTAATCCATGCTGGACTGTTAACGGGACCGGCCATGTTATTTTGTATCTATGGTCCATGCGCTCTTGTTTGTAACGTATTATTTAGAAAATGTTGTTCCCATTTTTTTTTCCATTTAAAGTAGCTGGGTTTATTCGAAACTAAAAACTGACAACCTGTGTAAATACATTAGGTGATAACAGAACTATAGAAATGCTGACATGAGAGCTTGGCTACGTTTTGCTGCAATACGATATATATATATATATATATATATATATATATATATATATATATATATATATATATATATATATATATATATATGTGTGTGTGTGCAGAATCTTCTCTCGCAGGCAAGTATTGTTGAATATAAGAGGCAACTCATGTCTAAATATCCTTTGGTAGATCCTTTAAATAGTTCGAATCATGATCTTAGTTTCGGAGGGGAATTAGCTGATGAATTAGCCATAGTTTAGATTTGTCTCCCAAGTACTTTCACACCCATCCGGGTCCACTTTCAGGGGAATGAGGTTAATCAGGTACAGGCTATGTGTTAGTATTATAGAAGGTTTTGCTAATTCTTCGCCGAAACTAAGATCCTGATTCGGACTATTGAAAGGATCTACCAAAGGATATCTAGACATGAGGTGTCCCTTATATTCAATAATATATATATATATATATATATATATATATATATATATATATTTATATATATAGAGAGAGAGAGAAAAAAAGATAAAGATATGATTTATATCTATGAAATAGAACCTATCATGTAATCTCTATTATGAAGTTATTAAATTACACTTACATTTTATTTTATACTAATCCTTTACTCTTTTTTATTTTTTTCACTTCATATATATTTCTTTAAATTTACTTTTTTTTTCGTTTTTAATTGTTAATTTTCTACATTTTACCTTTTAATGAGTAATTTTTTAATTTTATTTTAGTGCGTAATTCTTTAGCTCTTCTTTTTCCCATATTTACCATTTTTTTTGCTAATCTCGGCCTTTTAGTAATGTTTTAGCCTTTGCCCACCACGTTTTGACTCCTTTTCTCTCGCTTCCTCAAATGTGTATGTTACTGTTGAATCATAAACTGTTACAAATCTATTTGTAGATTGTTTGCCTGTCGGTTTTTAGCAACCCATTTTTATTTTTCCTTACTTTAATAACTTAACACCTCTCCCTCCATGTTAAACCCTCGTCCTTATCAAGCCTTTCTAATTTTGAAATATGTATCTTTATAACTGATTTTGGTCTTCCAGCCTGTGGGTTTGGTTTTCTTGTTGTCGGTTCTGAGGTTTTTTTTGTTTGAGTTTAGAAGAACCACTTTGTAATTTATTTTTACATTATGATTAGTAAAACTGCATTATAGATGCCCATGAAAGTTTTAAAATGACCTCGAATTCACAAATAACTCGATAAACCTTTTGACGCACAGCTTCCAAAACAACCGGATTTTAAACTTTGTTTATTTGATTTTTTCCATCGATTTTACAATTACCTTTAGATTTACTACCATTTAACTGTTTTTTTTTTCAATTAACGCCCATTATTTACTTTACATTGAACACTCTGAACATACTTCCACTTTTAACATTTTTTCTCTAATAATTTTTACGTTTTTAATATTTTAAAACTTCGACCCTGTTAACTTTCTTACCAGCTTAACTATCTGGATGATAAAGATTCAATTCTTTGTTAAATCATGGTGTAAGGATAAATAAATCGCTTGTTTTGAACAACTGAATATGTAATAGATTTGTATATTTACAACTTTTATTCTAATCTTTTAACTTGCCAATATATATATATATATATATATATATATATATATATATATATATATATATATACACTACTACTGATAATACTAATAAGAGAAAGCAAAAGAAAAACTCTTACAAAAAACGCACTTGCACCAACATCGGTTAGTACCACAGAGAGTGACTCTCAAAGAAGTTGAGAAGATAGAAAGACTAAGGATGGATAGCATCATCCAAATCTTAACTGGAAGAGTACGGAGAGTACTGGTTAAAAATCTTAGTGTCACTCAAAATCAAGGGAAATCCGCCGCATGTTATTAACACGATTGTTGATGACTGGTGCTAGATCACTAAGTGAATGAAAATAGGGATGAAAAGACAGGAAGGGTACTGGAAATCTGGGTAAACATATTGTTACTCGGATTTCTGTGAACACCAATTGTTTGTACTTGTGAGAAGTCACGGACGATAACTTTTGTGAGAACGTTTATTAAGCGTGAATTAGTGATAATCATTAACAAAGAAGTAAAATACTAACGAAGAAACACGAAGAGCTAAAGCAAAAGAAGAAGCATTGACGAAGATGAAAAACATTATTCTGAACAGTACGAACAAAACCTTTTTCTAACAATAAGAGCCAATTTTACCAAAATATAAATCGTGGAATTCAAAGATGAAAGAAACGAGAACGAACAGAAACTAGACACGTCTGAGGAAATCTAAGGGCAAAACGACAAGGCCACAACAGCAACGCCGAGTGGTTTACAAATGAAAGACCTTCACATAATTGAAGAAGGAACGGAAACCGAAATTAATGAAGAAGCACTAAAAACTACTAAACGAAACATGGAAAGCACCTCGTCACGAGAAAATATATAGAAATCCACGAGCCTCCATGAAACCTAGCACAAACCTAAGAATCTTAGGCTAAGATGTATATGTGAAGAGGATATATCGTAGTTAACGACTAAAATGAGAACCACATTCATTCAAAAAGACAGCACTAAATGAAAGATCATTACAAACTACAGGTCAATAACCCGCATAGAAATTATGTGGAAAACTTTAACGGCAAAACTAATCGAATATATCTACGACTTCTTCAAAAGCGGCGAACTATTCTAAAGGATGCCAGAAAGCGAACCGGTAGACAAATGACCTTCTATCTATGGACGAAAAATACTGAAGGAAAGAAAAACCCAGAAAAACGAACAGTCATGTTGTGAATCGACTACAAAAAATATACAATATAACCCCCCAAAAATAGTTAAATGGATGCTTAAAAATCTACCATATATAGAAATATGGAACCAGGAACAGAGATATAGGGGGAAACACCTGACTGATATAAAATACAGAGGCATTCCTACTACAGTTTTTCATATTCATGATGTCATTGAACAACATACTAAGATGGTGCAATGCCAGATAGAAATTTATACAAAAGAAAAAATAAATCACCTCCTAAACTATTTGCAATATTAGAAAGGAACTATAAGTTCGAATAAACGCAATTAGAATCGCCAACCAATTGAAGGATGGAATTCAGGTATTTAATCGCTTCCAACAAAGCAATATGTGACACAAGGTCGGAAAGTGGGGAGATCAAGCCAGCCAGCGCCCCTAAAGAAGGAGCACTCTGGCCTATCAAAAATAGCCTGGGCAACCCCGTCGGCATTCCCCGGTAAGGGCGCCTCAGGCAGCAAGCAATAAACTTACCCCTCCCCAAAGAGGGAAGGCAAGGCCTGGGAGGGTGCACCTTCTAGGAAAACCCAGGACAATATACCTCAGCCCGGCAGATAAAAGGCCAACTAAATGGCCCAGTTCCTGCCAGACTGATTGTCGAGAACGAATCCTCGACTGGTATTACCCCATCCCGACGTCCTCAATCAACCGAAGTTAATGAGAGACTGAACAGGATGGGGCGAGGCCCAACAAGGATGGAATTCAGAATGGAAAAATATGCACTACTTGAGATAAAATAGAGTAAACTAGAGACAGCGAAAGGAATAAAACTGCCCTGCCAAAAGATCATGACAGCACTTATTAAACGTGTGCTCTAGAAATAGCTAGACATTCTGGAATCAAACACCATCAAATGAACTGAAATTAAAGAGATAGTCAGATAAAGGTATAATTAAAGAAGAGAAAGCTACTTAAAAATAAATTATATAATAGAAACCTAACAGAACGGATATTATATTTTATCAGTGTTCCAGCACACTAGTTTGTAGAAGTGGACCGCAATGATCGTTCTGGAAAGGTGTGTCCTATCCGCATCCTACTAGGAAGCAGGTGGGAGAGAGGTCAGTTGTATCCTCTGATTGCTTTATGACGTCACAGTCTCAGGTGTTGAACTTAAACCTTCTAAGTTGAAACACGTTTACAGCTTGTTATCTAAAATAATCACTGTTTTGATTTCTTGTCTAACAGAAATTAATAAAAATAGTATATTTTATAATATTACAAATAATGAAAAAGGATTAAACCAATTTTGCTATGAGTGAAAATGTTATTACTATTTAAAACTGCGAGACCCCGGATGTTTCTTGCTTCGATATTGTTTTAATTGTTTCTTCATAAATAACGATTACGTTTTTAACTTCTGTTAGAAAGAGCTGAAGCACTTAATTAAATAAGAAATTAAATAATTTTTTGAACGACAAAAATATTTCGTAATTAAACGCTATTACAAAAATACACTTTCAGAAATGTTATAGGATAACATGTTTTACCACTTGCAAATTTTCGAAGAGAAAAAAAGTCTCTTTCTGAACAAAACAGTGTAATTTAGCCAAAGAACATGTGTCGTTTTGAAGATACTACAAATAGTAACATAATTATTTCATTATCGTTTCTTTTATGATCGTTCGGCAATGAAAGAAGGAACGCTTTGAAAAGGATTGCCTAAAAGAAAGAATATATGAAGAGAAGAAAATAAAGAAAATTAGGATTGGTCTGAGGAAATTGTCGGTTGGGAAAGCTAATGACATATTAAAAAAATGGTTGAAAACGTGAGAAGAAAAATAAAATTAAAATTCCGATAATTGGTCAGTCGGCAGGACTAATAAGATGGAAAAAATTATGAAAGTTAAAATCTAAATTAGAATTGTTTGTTAAAAATAAAATTAAGGAATGGTTAAATGAATGAAAAACTTTGCAAATTATTGTTAACTTGTTCCAAATATAAAACGGGACATTTTCGAGGCGCCGAGCATTTTCTTGGACTTCTTAATATGGCTTTTGTGAGCTGTCTATTGATGCGTATTGTTTAACTTGAAAAGACATCTTTAAAATAAAAAATGCATTATACAACGTTGTCTATTAAATCATACAACGTTTGTCTTCATTAATAAAGTAATGGCTAAAAAGCGCCTTTCTGGTGGATTTTAATCGAGTCCCTGTGGTAAGCTGTTGCTACTTTATTCAAATACTAGTATACAACCTCCGTCAGAAAATGATGGAAAAAAATTATGCTTCATATACCAGATAAAATATATGACTAAAAAATCACATAAAAATCATACAATTACGTCAGTAATTAGTTTCTTTATGAATAAATTATTATCATCGTTTTTGGTGACCTAAAGAAAGAAACTGTTGACTTTTTTTATTATAGAGCGGGGGAATTTTTCCTGAATTCATTTCAAACGGCGGGTTAAGTTTGCGGTAGCTTTTGATTTGCATTTGCTTTCTTGCTTTTTCTCCTCGACACTTGAAATGGTTTCTCCCGGAGGCTAGAAAAAGGCACGTTTTTTACTCGCTAACTGTTTTGTGACGTATCAAAGAAGCGGCTTTAGATCAGGTCACGTCACGATGGATATGATCTTTTCTGCCCAACAGCTTCAGGAAAAGGTAATCGAAAGACGTATAGCTCTCTATCAAGATTTTGTGGAACTAATAAAAGCTTTCGGCGCCATTAACAGAGCAGCATTATGAGCAATCATCGGTAAAATTGGACGTATTAGATTAGCAACTCGTTTTTGGACCTTTCTCAGGAGAGACTAGTGGATGGTGCACCAGCCCGTATGTAACAACAATACTCCATGGATAGGCAGATACTGACTTAGTAGAGATTTAACATATCGTCAGGTGTGAGAGGTTTTATAGTACAGTAGAGGGATATCATTTTCTTTGTAGGAGGTTGGAAATGTCTTCTATGTATTTGTTCTAATTCATGTTACCTGTTAAGGTAAGGCCGAGGAGTTTGATTATTTGACTCTCAAGTAGCGTGTAATTTGCTATGGCCATCGGTGGTTGAAAATGGTTTCTTGTAATTGTTTAACACTGGATGTCCCTTTCTAAGGATTCAACCATTGCCTTGGATATGTACGCGTCTGTTACATGATGAGAGTAGAGCGTGATGTCGTCAGCAAATATACCTATCTCAAACACTATGTCATCAGGGAGGTCGTTTGTGAAAATCAGGATAATAAAGGTTTAAGGACCGATCCCTGGAGTGCACCTGCGTTTATTATATGCAGTTTGTATGAACACTTCTTGGAGAAGAAAGATCTAATTATATTAAATATTTGTCAAGTAATACCATAAAAATTAATTTTTATGAGAATACCTTTATGCCAGACCTTGTCAAAGACTTTAGATATATCAAGCCCTACCGCCCTAGTTTTACCTGCCTAGTCAAGTGTATGGTATATGCGTTCAGAGATGATGGTTAGGATATCCGCAGTAGACCGTGCTTTGCTGATGGTTATAAAAATGTGTTGCATTAATGAGGTGACGGACTATCGCTAGAGGGATGAAGGAGTGAAAGATGTTAGCGAAGAGCAGGAGTAGACTTATAGGGCAATAATACTAGGGTAAGTTCTATCTACAGAATGTTTGAAGACTGGTACCACAGAAGCAATGTTCCAGAAATCATGGAAGCAAGATTCAACAAGGCATTTGTTGTAGAGTTTGGAGAATGCAGTTCAAGTTCAACAGAGCATTTCTTTATTACTATTGCTGGTATAAGTTCTGACAGACATGTTTCGGAGGTGTCAAGGTGTTTTTATGATGCTCCTGGCATGAGATGAGGTGATGGTTAGCTGATCACTTGTGGTTTCAGTTCGCAAGTGGTAATTTGGGAAGGGACGTGTTTACGGAGTTCAAACAGGAGTTTAAGGCGAAACGTTGGGCAAGTAGTTCAGCCTTATAAGTTGCTGTGAAAACGACATCATTGTCGTTTGATAGTGGATGAATTATCGAGTGTCAATTGTTCACCAATACTATTGGAGATTTTCCAGAAACATCGAGTATATAGTTAGTGTGACTTAATGCGTTTTCTGATTATATCTCTATACCTTCTCTTTGATTCATCTATTAAAGTATTACAATGATTTATTAAAGCTTTAAGTTTCTATCCATTTGAAGTTGACTTGTGGCGGTTTAATTGTCGGAGTGCTTGCTGCCTCTAAGCAATAACAGCGCCAGAGGTCGAGGTGAACCATTGTGGAGAGTGGGGCTTGCTGTAGAATTTTTTCATGGAAGCATGTGCTTCAATGCCTGTATTTCCCTATTCGGGTACCAAACTTGCGTTCTTATCAGCAGGGAGAGAAAAGTTTTCACTCCAAGGGGCGTCTCTGATGTGATCTCTAATGGATTCCCAATCAGCCTAGTATCTTGTTGTTTTGAGCAACGGCTCATCATCTTTGAGGCAAGATTTTATGGTGATATCAAGCATTACAACAAAGTGATCAGCGTTCCCGAGCGGGCTATGGACATTCGCCGCGCAATTCTCGGACCGTGAGATCAAGAACAGGTTGGGAAATGAAACCTTCTTGTTGACACGATCAAGGAGGCGGGTCGAGACATTGACAGTCTCTAAGAGGGAGTGCGCTATGCAGTTATTATACGTAGAGCTTCCAGCTGCGTCTGTATAGCTGGAGAATTCAAGCCAATCACGATGATGTACATTAAAATCCCCAAATACATGTATTTGAGCACTCGGGTCAAGTGAGAGTACTGGATCTATGCTTTCAGAGGCAATGTTAAGCAGGGGACAGTCCTAGGTCGAGGGAAAACGGTATATGAAATATAAGTAACTAACGCTGTGCTGTACGGTATATCTAAAGCACATGTAGGCTTGATAATCTGACTGTAGCCTATGTTCTCTAGTCAAGGGCAGGGTGTTCTGAACATAAACTCCTAGCCCGTGCATGTGTTAGTCAGATTATTTACGGTAGAGTGAGGGTATTTAGTCATGTATAAATGGTGTGAGAGGGTTGAGGATTGTAGGTGTGTTTCACTTTGTGCGAGGATATCGGGGAAGGAGAAAGTTTTATACGTTAATGATTTTGGTTCTAAGTCCCCAGCTATTTGTAAATGCTATCTTCAATGTCGGAGGCGAATATGTTTTTTGGTGGAGTCTCGTTAAGTTGTGTTTGTTTGTTTTTTTATCTTTGTACTGTAATTTTTGGTTAACATAGAGTGGGGAGGGCAAAGTGCAAAGTGGGTGCTTTGTTGGTGCCAATAAGCTTACACAACCAGCCCATTAGTCGAGATTTGACCCATGGGTCCGGTGGTCGCGGGAAAGCCCGCCGGGAATAACTGTGGGGTGTCTTTCCATGCGCGACAGTGCACGTAGAGTTACACGCGATATTATACAACTGTTGATAGAACAGCCGCTTTTAGCGCTGCTTAAGAGTTAGGGTTCCTGTACTACGAGTCGAAAACAGCACCCAGAGAAGCTGTCTAACCTGTGCTCTCAAGTTGTCGGAACAAGAGCAACCCAGACTAGTCACAAAAAAGATTCCCCAAATTGTCTAGATAGATGTAAAAAGGTAAAGCACTGTGTATATTTGAGGTGTCCATGTGCTCGTCTCTCTGTTCTCGGCTAAAAGACAAAGAAAGGGTGCAAAGATCAGGCGATAAGCAAAATCTATCTACTCCTTAAGCAATTTTAGCTTTACAAACCGGACATTTTGTTCGAGTCTCCAGCTCTAGCAAGGTTATCCATCAGAATTAAGGAGGCCTCCCTTCCACAGCGGTGTGTGCTACCAATACGTGAGTTTTTCTTCTTCTAGATGGATGACCCGACAAGATGTACGAGTCCATCCCACCTAGAGATGTATCTCTGCGCCCGTGTACTAGTCAGGTATTTCAGAGTCCCCGCATTTAAAGAAATAAATAAATAAAATAAAGAAATAAAAAATAAGATGACTATAAAAAATAAGATGACATATATATATATATATATATATATATATATATATATATATCTAATAGAAGGTTAGAACAATATGGTACTGTCTCTTTCGAATCAACACGTAATCAACATGTGTTCAACACCTGATCACGTCTCGTTGACATTCATCAGCCATTGTTGTGAGTCCTGGTTGAAAATTAGGTAAATCACGGCTCGCGACATATAGCCCGATACTTTATTTATTTAGTAGCCTGTTTTATTTTCAAGCATTTAATACGTTATGTTTTACATAATGTTGTGGAAGCCATATGTTGAAAATGTTTTTATAGTTGTTCAACAAGAAAAGAGTTGCGATTACATCACCATAAAGCACATCAGCGACAAAGCCAACAAAACACAAAAACAGTCACATCGCAACTCTCGTGATCATGACGATATTGACGGTAGGGATTAAAAGCAATATACTACCAATAAACTAATTTCTAATAATGAAAATTAATAATGATAAATTAAGCTTACAATAAATGTCGATGAAGTACCTTGCTTTATAATTGCGAACATATTGTTTGAGACGGGTTTGTCCTAATACGTCCGCGGTAAAAAGGCGATAATTGGTACCATTCATTCAACTAAACAGGTTGAATAAGTAATGAAGCGTATAGTATAATAATAGTAATAAGTGATAATTATGAACTTTAACTTACGTTAATCTAACTGTTTTATTAAAGGGTGAAATGCTGGTTACAACCACGTGAGATTAAATAATATATATATATATATATATATATATATATATTTATATACATACATATTAAGTTGAGGTTGGCTAATAAGTTAGATTTATCTAAACACATTAAATATTATATATATTATATTTAGAAACTACAGTTTTTAATAAATGCAAGTCAGATTAAATAAATTACCCTATTGAATTATACATGAATGTTACTCCAATAAAAATAGAAATAAATTAATGTGACCAAATAAATAAATTAATATAAAATTATTAATCCAACTATTCTATTAATGTTGGATGAGTTCAAGCAAACATATATATTTTAAGGAAAGTTTGGCTGGATAATTAACTTCACTTAAATCAAATTAATCAAATAGAAAATAGATTTTAAAAGAACATAAATAATAAATTACAGGATATGAAAAACTTTAAATATTGAGTAAACGTAAGAAAAAGTAAATCTAAAATCACATCTATTTAAAGATTGGGGTGGACAAATAAATTGAACTGACTCAAGTTTAGTCAATCAGATTATTTTCTGCAAAATATGAAAGTGTTAGACAAATGCAAGTAAGATTAAACTAAAAACCATATATATATATATATATATATATATATATATATATATATATATATATATATATATATATATATATATATATATACAGGGTGGGCCAAAATAAGGGTCATATCTTTAAATTTGAATAACTTGAATTTGAATAACTTCCACAAAATAAAAGTTAAACTCACCAAACTTTATGTGTGTGTAGACTGACCCTTCCGAGATTGTTTGAAATAAACAAAACAAATTTTAGCCGAAAAACACTTCTTAAAACTTACAAAAACTGAAGTATTGTTTTTTACACTGTTTTGAGTTTTTTAAGCAAAAATAATGTTTTCTAAATGAGGGTACGTTCCTTAGGGCTAATACGGCTCATGCTTGCTTCGGAAGGAGTCCTTTACTTATTCTAAAAAAAAAAATTTAAAAAATCAATAAATAAAAAAGTTATGAATTTTTAAAAATAGGACCCTTATTTTTGCCCACCCTATATATATATATATATATATATATATATATATATATATATATATATATATACATATATATTAGTAGTGATGAAAGATGTGAATAAAAAAATTCTAAAGATAATATATTCATTAGAACATCAAAAGTTCAAAGCAATGAGCTTCATATCCTTAATTAAACTTTTGATGTTCTAATAAATATTGAATCTTTACGATTTTTTATTCACAACTTTCATCTATATTCATTATATTGAGCTTTATATTATCACGATGAATTATTATTAAACGATAATTCAATTATCTTTAATTTAATTTAACATATATACAAATCAAGATAACGGAATATAGTGGATTCGAGTTAAAATTGCGTAAAAAGTGGACGAGTTAGAGCGAAATGGAGGCTAACAGTTGTAAGTAATCTGGTAAAATTCAATTAATTGTGGGGGGGGGGGCTACCACGCCGGGTGTTTTGATCTGTCTAGTTGTGATTATTGAAATGCTATTCCACAAGAGTTGAACTTCAAAGCTGTTCATATCTACTGCAATTTCTACTTATGCAATGAATTGTCGTTGGTGTTTCCTTAGACCTGTACGCGAGGTTTTTCTATGTTAGTTGCTCAGCCCAATTTATTAAGAACACCTGCCTCTTGTGGATGCAATTATTGAATATGTTTCCTCTTTTATTGAGGCAATTTATGTTGAGGTCGTTTATGGCTTTTAAGGTGTTAAATTTCTCCGCATTTCGCAGAAAGTAAAAGCTAGAGGGTGGGAATATACCGGCCGTAACTCCACCGTTTTCCATTTGACGGTGACCGGTGTATCCTCATACTTTAATTGGCATACTCGGTTCGCCGGTGATGTATTTACTTTGTTCCTATGATTGAAGATGTACTTATGTGCATACAGTCTCTGTTTAAAGGTACCTTTCGTAAAACCAATGACATAAACTTATTTTCTAACGATTGAGCATATTACTGTTTTTTCTGACTGATCTTACCTACAAATAAATATATATATATATATATATATATATATATATATATATATATATATATATATATATATATATATATATATATATATATTAGTATAATACCCGTTTCAGGACGGATAAATCAATTCCCCGAACATAATCATTTTGCATTACTTTTAAATCCCCATTCTGAAGATTAAAATGAAGATATAATGCATCTAAAAATTATGTCTAGAATCCGTTTTCAAATTTTGATTAAAATTCATTACATGATTTTGATTCAAGAAAATATTTACATGTAAGGCTTAAGCTTAAGGGGTCTTAAATGGAAATTGAAATTTAGTTGAATCTTCTTAATTCGTGTGTAATGAATGTAGATAAAATGTAATGCAAATCTGTAATATTTTCATATTCCAATGAAAGATTATTCCCATATCATGCCTCCTAACAATCATTTAAAATACTCCAAACAAGCTGAAATTTAGAGAATATTTATTAATTAATGTCAAATACCTATTGTTGAAATTTCACAAAAATCGCATGGAATCTTAATTTTCACGAACAATGTCAGACCTCTTATTACCCGAATTTTGCAGAAAACTAAATTAAAACAAATATAGCCCGCATTATAACCCATTCCATCTTGCAGTTCTGTTCCAAAATTCGTAATGATCGATTAATTAGTTTAGTAATGAATTATGGTTTGGTTTGGTTTGGTAGTTTTGTTTTACGGCATATCAACCCTTTTTGGGTTATTTAATGCCGAATCTGGTCTTGTTTTCTTCTCTTTTTTGTTTCTTTCCCCTTTTAATATCTGTTTCTATTTAACCCATAGTTGGGACCCTAACAGGTACTACCACTCCGGGTCAGGGTGGACCTGGGAGCAATGGTAATTAAGAGGAGGCTCCACATTCCCCAAAGTCCGTAAGCCGGATCTCACCATCGGATGTAGTTTAAGGTCATATCCAGGACCGGGAGTAGGGTAGGAAAAATAAAAATAAAAAAGGGGAGGGAGAAAGGGAGAGGGGCTGTTGTTTTTGTTTTTGGTTTTGTAGAACATAATTAAGTTTTACTTAAAAACAAAAACAAAAAAAACGTCAATGTAGGTGAATTTCGTCTCAGGGAGCCACAGGGCAGCCTGATCTGGTATCACCAGGTAATGAATTATGTACATAAGATATATATATATATATATATATATATAAACATATAAACATAAATAACTTTATATAAATAGAAATATACTATTAAATACAAATTATAGAATGAATGATAATAATTAATATACATATGTTATTTCACTCAGCATTCGAAGTGTGTTTCATGCAAAATGTGAAATACTTTCATCTAATAGTTTAGGAACCTATAAGTGTTTATACTTATTATAATTATACTTGTCATTATTAATACTCGTAGTATTTTAGTTTATCTATCACAGCCATCATTTGAAGCCTCTTTGTATAAAATGTATCGTAATTCTGACCAATCGTAAGAGGTTGTAAATGTTTACTAGTTGTAATATTTTTATAGGTGGCCGTAGTAGCAATAATAGTATCTGTAGTATAGTAATAGTACGAGTAATATCATAAGTCCTCTATTTTATAACCAGTGTTTGAAAGGTGCGTCATTCAGTTTCGGAAGTCTATTGTTTTTTGTTATTTTAATATTATCAGCAGCAGTATTAGTTGTATTGTTTTCTCTACGTCTTAAACATGATTCATTCCAAACGTGGTGTGTTGCATTATCCGTTCTTTTGGGGTACCCGGTAAGATCCAACAAGAATTACTAAGAACAGAACGTATATGGAAAAACTTTGGTTTTCCTTATTTCCCATCACCGGGTGATTTACGCCGGCTACGCACACACATATAAAAAAAAATATTTTGAAATACTTTTGTCTCATGAAGGTCTTTTTCTTGCTGAGGTAACAGACTTGGTTTCCGCTAGAAACTCGTTCATATATACATCCAATTAGAAAGCAATTTGCTCTGTATTGTCTATCCGAGAGTGAACTGAAGCAATTGCTCCACAAGCACTTCCAATTGTCTGTTTGATGAAATACAAGTCAGGGGATTCCTTCACAGCACCAACTTCCTTATCAGTCGCATTTTTAGTCAGCGGACACGAAAGCCTAACAACAAGACGGGCTTGCGTACCATAGCCAATAAAGCTTCATCGGTGCCATAAACATCGGTAAACTCCCATTCTTCCGATACTTCGATACTCCGATCACCAAGCGCTCCGGCTCTTCGCGTTTCTGAAACCTCTGCTTTTCAAGTCTCGCTTGCACTCCAGAACTTTCTCCTTTTTAACAGTTATCAAGTCGCTTTCTTTTTTTCTCGACCTCGCACCCACAATAGACTCGTTCACGATTCATATTTGCCACTCTTCATTATCTTACAGGTGTACTTCTGTCGAGAAGTTGTGGTGCTTATAAGTTGCCCATTGACAAACAGATGCGCCGTTATAATATAAACATGTCTGCATAGGTTTGGTTTTGTTTCAAGTTTTTGTATAATTCAGTTCTATGCAAGTGTATGTTTTCAATTACTAAAATTAAAGAAACAAAACGTTAGCAAAGAAAACAGTTAACGCAATTTGTTAAATATACCAAGTTATTGAATCACAAATTACTAATAATTCCATTGTATATTTAGAAATATAGATAAAATAAAATGTTGAAAAATTTGTTAGTTCTGTGAATTGCATTCATGTATGATTGAATAGGTTTCTTGACTTAACAAAATTAAGTAAACTGTTTAAAATATTATTCAAGTCTACACCGTTATTTAACTACTTCTTTAAATGAAAGAATAAAAGGATCAAAATTAATTCATTTATTTCTAGTACATCCACGTTGTATACATCCTTTATTTTTATTACTTAATAAGTTAACATTACGTTTTATAAATAGGTTACCGTTTTATAGTGGACGGATTTAAAATCGACACCGTTTGGCAAATTCTTGTGCCGTCAAAAAGAGAAACATATTTATTTTTATTAAGAAAATTATAACTCCATTCATTTACCGTTTTCAATTTAAAGAGGAAAATTTACTCTATAGCCTAAGATCCACACAACTGGTTGTATTACAAATAACGTTATTTGCCTACTTATTTCCATTACAAAGGATTATAATTAATGGATATATTCGTAGAATGACACCGTTGTAAAAGCCGTTTACCATCGATTCCTAATTTTTAACAGCCGTTCATTTTCATTGGAATATCCGTGGCAAGAAGCTTCCTCGGTGTTCTAGTACTCTTTTTGCCCTTCCAGTCGAGGTATTAATAGAGCCCTCCCTCCTCGATCTTTCCATGTTCATTGACCCTTCACAATTATTTTGTTTAGTATCAACCGATGTTGGTGGCAACACTTTTCTAACATGTTCACCATTGCTGTTTCAGTTGCCTTGGATTCGTGTAACTTTAATTTTCCTATCTTTTTTTCTTTTTTTAAAAATAATTTATTATTATTATTATTATTATTATTATTATTATTATTATTATTATTATTTCCTGTTTTTCTTCTTATTTTTCTTCGTCTGTCTTTATTCAATATAACATTCTTTTATTTATCCTTGTAACATTCTTGCGTATTGCTTTTGAGTGGAGACGCCAGCCATTCATTCTTAGAATTTAATAATTCCATTCCCACTTCTTCGTTAATAACATTATTCTATTTTAATGATCGCATTGCTTTTATTTTATTTACTCTCGAAATCCGGAATGTTTTTTCTTTCCCGTTTTTCTTCTATTCATTCATTCATTCATTCATTCATTTGTAGAGAAAATAATGAGGCAAAAACGGGTCGTTTGTTTCAATACAATGCTTGCTTACACAAATGACGTTCTTTGTTTCTCTTTGTTCTCTTCTGCATATATCTATGTATTTTTATGCTTTGTTTACTTCCTAAAAGACAATGTGACCTTTCTATCTCTTTCTCCGAGAACTGAGGTTCATGGGAACGTTTCGGATAAACAAAGACGGATCAAATTGACCTATCTGTGTTCTATTTTTCGATTCTAGATAGAAAAAAAACGTATCTTTTCTCAAGGTTTTTACATAATGGTGAAACTTTCCAATCATTAACAAGGAATACAATGAATTACAATCTTTAAAAATGGCGCGAAGAGAGGTCTACAGAGGGTTATACGTAAGACAAGAATAATTCGACAGTTCAGCTAAGATTCTATGTACAACGCACAGACATATTTCTGTTTGACAAACGTGCCACGTCCATATTAGTCTCCTATGTGGATATAAATGTGGAAATAAAGTTGTGTATGATAAATAATCTATATGACTGTTCTATATTGTTGCATAAAAGTTTAAATGGAATGTGTGCACGCTGATGGTTTCTCTGAGCCATATATTTGATTTACTTATCTGTGGATTCATTTTCCTTATATATTAGTTGCTTCTGACTAGATAAGCCACCCAAGCGATCTAATCTCCTGATTTGGCAATGATCTTTTATGCATGTCTTTCCTTGCTTTCAAATACCTACTATTTATGTCACATGATTAAACCCTATATACTCTCATACCACATATGAGAAGTAGGTATAGATTAGTTAGCTTGATCGTATGGCGTGGGAAAGAGTTGAGGTTAGTTCATTCACTGCCATACGTAATATAAAGCCCTGATTAATATAATTAGTAAGACAAAAGTACTAAACAGAAAAATAGAGGCCTTCCGTAATTTTTGTCACCCTTATTTTTCCAACATTTCATGAGCAATAGTCCTATAAATGGAGACGGAATTGCCTTTTCTATTGTTTTGAGTGAATGGTATGTAAAAATTTGCAATCCTCTCATACTATTCTTCGATTTTGAATTATTCAACTGTCAAGCTTTCCTACTCATTAGCCCTTCTATTCAGATGTGTTTTTCACATTGATCAATAAAAGTAAAAGTGTATACTTGTTAAATTACTTCATGCGGTTCCAAGGCGGCTATAGTGCTGGTGGCAAATTCTAGCGCCCATTTTGAATTCTAACTAAACTCCAAGCTATAAACTACATTTCCTGTAACAATTATATTTAAGTAATAAATTACGAGCACTTAATAGTAGAATTACTCTATTTTTCTGTGTATATCTATACGTATGTGTAACATTTAGCTCGTCTTATCAATCTGCAGATCGATGTTAAATTCTCTTTCGCCCCGGATATGACTTTAAGTGTTTTCTGTCAAGAGTTAAATTTAAATGCCTTATCGACATTAAAAGTACAGCTATATATATATATATATATATATATATATATATATATATACTACTACTATTTCTCGAAGGCTCACCTTACATCTTCCTGACTCAAGTTAAACATGCAAGCATTTTAAGCAACACAACTTCCCTCATTCGCAATTCAGATAACTGTTAGTCAATAACACAAAGATTCTACACTACGACTCAAATGTAAAAAGACTGAAAATATTAGAACTTTGTACATAAAAACCAGACGTCCCACAATAAACAACATTAATTATGAATTCAGTCAAAATATTTTTTAAGTGCTGAGCCTAAAATAAAAAAATTAAATAATCAAACAAACTGCACCACGTGATAACATTTACTAACTCAGCTCTACTAGAGTATTAAAATATGGGAAGTAAAGTATGTACTATTAGATATATTATTGATTCATAGCAATGTAACTATTAGCTCAATTACTAACTGTAGTCTAGTTGGATTGACTTACTGAATTCCACAGTCTATCCAACCTTTCATTACAGTTTATAAATTTAAATTACCTTATAATTAGTTAGCTTAATTTAATTACCATTATTAATGGATTTAAAGTAGTATTAGTTGTATATTAAACCAGTAATGTTTTAATTGTTATGTCATCCCTGAATAAATATTAATGTTTCTTTATAGAGTTATGGAGAATTCAGTAGCGTATTACTGTATTTAACTAGGGTTAATTGTTTGAAGTGGCTACAATAAGTTACTTCTGAATCAAAACCATATGTAGGTTAAAAGAAAAATCTCAAATTTCACAGTCACTTAAAACAATTTGAATTCATATATTTAAGTGGGGTTCAATTCATGCGTATACCCGCAAATTAGAAGATTTAATTTGTGCTGACTTATCCGATTGATTCCACACTAAATAAGGATAAAAAATAAACAAATATCTTTCAAAACTCCGCGATGGAAAATATGAACTACAAATTTTAGTTTCTAAAATGACTATGACAAGATATCAAAACAAAAATCTCTACAAATGAAAAAAAAGTGACAATTTTATATTTTACAAAAGTGTGTATGCCCAGTCAGACAAATGTGTTCTCTTCATGATCGACACAGAAGAACATTCATACCTAAAACAGTTTCAAACTATGACTTAATTTGCTATTTGCTTTACCTGTGTTACTAAGACTACAATAAAATAAAATTCTTATTCATAAATAATTAAAATTTAAATGTCAGTCTAGAATAAATATTCGGTCTTTAAGCACTCTTGTTCACGCACAAAACCTCTAAACGTTGACGAACGGCATATGTTAATATAAATAATGAATACATATTTTCATAAAATTTACATTTGAATACACTTATATTTAAGGTATGTTTTCTATCATTTCTTCTTTTTGGGGGGCAGACCTGCACACATAGAGGTGTTCTCTTATAACACACACAGACACCCAAACACACATACATACATACATATATATATATATATATATATATATATATATATATATATATATATATATGTATATATATATATATGATTATTTTTCATTCATTCAGACATGTACACAATTTGCGACACTGGCGTGTCGATGTTATCGATCAACAGCTGTTATAAACTGAGATCTCATCAGGCATTAGTTCGAATCTGATCATAACCTCAGATCATATTTTGGGAGGAATGAAATGGGGAGGAAAAATAAAAAAAGGAAATTTAAAATTTGGAATGTCACGTGGTTAGATTTGAGACCGTTGAGAATCAAATATAAAATGAAATAAAATAAAATGGAATGAAGTATAAGATAGAATTAAAAAGATATGAATTATAAATTCATTGAGAATATAGAAAAGGCAGGAGAGAGGGAAGTGGGTGGAAGAGAGGGGGGAAGAAAATTAAAAAGAAAAAGGCGAAAGAGAAAAGGAAGTAAAAATACACACAGCTAATATAAGCCCGGTTGAAATTCTTTAGATTCCTATCCTGTTACTGTTTACCTTGCCTGGATATATATATATATATATATATATATATATATATATATATATATATATATATATATATATATATATATATATAGAGAGAGAGAGAGAGAGAGAGAGAGAGATTAATAGATAGATAGATGGATAGATAGATAGATAGATAGATAGATAGATAGATAGATAGATCTTGCTATATAGACAGTCATAAAGATACAGGCAGACAAAGAGAACGACAGAAAGATATATAAAGAGTGAGAGAGAGGGGAGAGCGGTGCAGACAGCATTACGTATTAAATATACCGAAATTGTTAACTTATTTTTTTTTTAAGGAAAAATGTATTCTTTGATTTTAATCGGTTGGGGGTAGAATCGACATGGTACACTCGATGTTTTCAGACAACAACTTTACAAACTAAACAATTCAGGCATACGTTACGTCGTCTTTCAAAATAATACCTATCAGAAAAATAAGATATACGTATTTGAAGTTTTAAGGGGCTTCTGTCCCCATGTCTCACTTAATAGTAGGGGCACGTAGATATTCGGCGCATAGAAAGTAACGTAGAGATTCGGGACCACTTACATTGTTATTATTCTTAATTCGTATTATATAAAAGAAAAAAGACTTATTATTGTTCATCTAATTTACATACGTGTTTATAGTCTTTTTAGACACACGTATGTAAAATTGATGACGACGACAACAGAGAACCACTCTTTCTCTATGTGATCACATAAACCTTAAGATATATGAGATAAATACGTACATAAGGTACAGATGGACCACTTGTTCAGTTAATTATAAATCACGACTAAGTATACCAATTCAATAATTTTGTCGTTGCATAACTCAGTCCCAGGAGTAAGGTATATTTTTTAATGTGTTTTGTGTTTTTTTAAATATATAGTAAAACGACTTTAAGGAGACGTTAATTTACTCACATCTAGTATAATAATTAATATATATGTATTTGTATATAGTTGTAAAATTGTAACATATATGATCATGGTGTGCACATATGCATTCGTTTTCTGAGTCAAATGTTCTTATTCTATTATATATAGATATTGATTTTTCGTCCAATATATATATATATATATATATATCGGTGTGTGTGTGTGTGTTCAGCATTGAGAGTTATTGTCTGTACATTTGAATAGTTGCAGATGCGATTGCTCATCTTTTAACGTATTTGCACACCTGCCGCCATTTTTGACACCAAGGCATAAAAGCGTACGAAGAGGCAAAGGAAAACGCGGATAATTTGATCGTAGTTTGAAACGCAAAAAATGTCCTTCCCCTCTAAAAAAACAAAAACAGATAAGACAAATATTCAAGAAAAAATCCTCAGTATTTATTTGTCCAAGGCTCTATGAAAAAAATACAGAATATTCGTGAGGCGTCGCTTGTTGGCACCGCACTTGTGGAGACTTGACGCCCGGAACGGAAGTATGCAGCTGCCATTTATAATCACGTGTGCTGCGGTAGGTTTCAAAAATGAGGAAAGCAAAATAAAGAATAAGAATACTCGGAATCGGGTTGGGTGGTATTAAAAAAGAATCCAAATATCGATTGGTGATACTTCTTCATTTCGTGACCGTGCGTTATTTTTTTCTGTACTAAGACGTTTAATTTCTTTTATAAAAATAAGTTATCACATGGAGGATATATATTTTATATCATTTTTATTTATTTCGGAAAATCTGATGATTCCAACAACGGAAAAATAATCGTCTATTAGCTATAAATACAATAAAATATGAAAGAGATTTTGTGATATGTGAAAACTGAATAAGAATAAGAAATGCTGAAGCTGATAGGATTTAATCGTCTTTTTCTTTGAAAGAAAATCATTTTAGGAATAATTGAGTTATATCGGAATATGGCGAATCTGTTTGGTGTAGTGAATGCTGTCCTGAACTCTAGAATGTCGAGTTCTAATACAATCGGATCTATTTATTTCAGTTACGCAGTAATACCGTTGAGAAATATTAGAGCCAATAGCTGTCCCCATTGACAACTTGTGTTTAATTAATATTAGAGCCAATAGCTGTTCCCATTGACAACTTGTGTTTAATTAATATTAGAGCCAATAGCTGTTTCCATTGACAACTTGTGTTTAATTAATATTAGAGCCAATAGCTGTTTCCATTGACAACTTGTGTTTAATTAATATTAAAGCCAATAGCTGTTTCCATTGACAACTTGTGTTTAATTAATATTAAAGCCAATAGCTGTTTCCATTGACAACTTGTGTTTAATTAATATTAGAGCCAATAGCTGTTTCCATTGACAACTTGTGTTTAATTAATATTAGAGCCAATAGCTGTTCCCATTGACAACTTGTGTTTAATTAATATTAGAGCCAATAGCTGTTTCCATTGACAACTTGTGTTTAATTAATATTAGAGCCAATAGCTGTTTCCATTGACAACTTGTGTTTAATTAATATTAGAGCCAATAGCTGTTTCCATTGACAACTTGTGTTTAATTAATATTAGAGCCAATAGCTGTTTCCATTGACAACTTGTGTTTAATTAATATTAAAGCCAATAGCTGTTTCCATTGACAACTTGTGTTTAATTAATATTAAAGCCAATAGCTGTTTCCATTGACAACTTGTGTTTAATTAATATTAGAGCCAATAGCTGTTTCCATTGACAACTTGTGTTTAATTAATATTAAAGCCAATAGCTGTTTCCATTGACAACTTGTGTTTAATTAATATTAGAGCCAATAGCTGTCCCCATTGCTAAAATGACAACTTGTGCTTAATTAATATTAAAGCCAATAGCTGTTTCCATTGACAACTTGTGTTTAATTAATATTAAAGCCAATAGCTGTTTCCATTGACAACTTGTGTTTAATTAATATTAGAGCCAATAGCTGTTTCCATTGACAACTTGTGTTTAATTAATATTAGAGCCAATAGCTGTCCCCATTGCTAAAATGACAACTTGTGCTTAATTAATATTAAAGCCAATAGCTGTTTCCATTGACAACTTGTGTTTAATTAATATTAAAGCCAATAGCTGTTTCCATTGACAACTTGTGTTTAATTAATATTAGAGCCAATAGCTGTTTCCATTGACAACTTGTGTTTAATAAATATTAGAGCCAATAGCTGTTTCCATTGACAACTTGTGTTTAATTAATATTAGAGCCAATAGCTGTCCCCATTGCTAAAATGACAACTTGTGTTTAATTAATATTAAAGCCAATAGCTGTTTCCATTGACAACTTGTGTTTAATTAATATTAGAGCCAATAGCTGTTCCCATCGACAACTTGTGTTTAATTAATATTAGAGCCAATAGCTGTTTCCATTGACAACTTGCGTTTAATTAATATTAAAGCCAATAGCTGTTTCCATTGACAACTTGTGTTTAATTAATATTAGAGCCAATAGCTGTTTCCATTGACAACTTGTGTTTAATTAATATTAGAGCCAATGGCTGTTTCCATTGACAACTTGTGTTTAATTAATATTAGAGCCAATAGCTGTTTCCATTGACAACTTGTGTTTAATTAATATTAGAGCCAATAGCTGTTCCCATTGACAACTTGTGTTTAATTAATATTAGAGCCAATAGCTGTTTCCATTGACAACTTGGGTTTAATTAATATTAGAGCCAATAGCTGTCCCCATTGCTAAAATGACAACTTGTGCTTAATTAATATTAAAGCCAATAGCTGTTTTTATTGACAACTTGTGTTTAATTAATATTAGAGCCAATAGCTGTTTCTATTGACAACTTGTGTTTAATTAATATTAGAGCCAATAGCTGTCCCCATTGCTAAAATGACAACTTGTGCTTAATTAATATTAAAGCCAATAGCTGTTTCCATTGACAACTTGTGTTTAATTAATATTAGAGCCAATATCTGTCCCCATTGCTTAAATGACAACTTGTGCTTAATTAATATTAAAGCCAATAGCTGTTTCCATTGACAACTTGTGCTTAATTAATATTAGAGCCAATAGCTGTTTCCATTGACAACTTGTGTTTAATTAATATTAGAGCCAATAGCTGTTTCCATTGACAACTTGTGTTTAATTAATATTAAAGCCAATAGCTGTTTCCATTGACAACTTGTGTTTAATTAATATTAGAGCCAATAGCTGTCCCCATTGCTAAAATGACAACTTGTGTTTAATTAATATTAGAGCCAATAGCTGTTCCCATTGACAACTTGTGTTTAATTAATATTAGAGCCAATAGCTGTTTCCATTGACAACTTGTGTTTAATTAATATTAGAGCCAATAGCTGTTCCCATTGACAACTTGTGTTTAATTAATATTAGAGCCAATAGCTGTTTCCATTGACAACTTGTGTTTAATTAATATTAGAGCCAATAGCTGTTTCCATTGACAACTTGTGTTTAATTAATATTAAAGCCAATAGCTGTTTCCATTGACAACTTGTGTTTAATTAATATTAGAGCCAATAGCTGTCCCCATTGCTAAAATGACAACTTGTGTTTAATTAATATTAGAGCCAATAGCTGTTCCCATTGACAACTTGTGTTTAATTAATATTAGAGCCAATAGCTGTTTCCATTGACAGCTTGTGTTTAATTAATATTAGAGCCAATAGCTGTCCCCATTGCTAAAATGACAACTTGTGTTTAATCAATATTAGAGCCAATAGCTGTTTCCATTGACAACTTGTGCTTAATTAATACTAGAGCCAATAGCTGTTTCCATTGACAACTTGTGTTTAATTAATATTAAAGCCAATAGCTGTTTCCATTGACAACTTGTGTTTAATTAATATTAAAGCCAATAGCTGTTTCCATTGACAACTTGTGTTTAATTAATATTAGAGCCAATAGCTGTCCCCATTGCTAAAATGACAACTTGTGTTTAATTAATATTAGAGCCAATAGCTGTTCCCATTGACAACTTGTGTTTAATTAATATTAGAGCCAATAGCTGTCCCCATTGCTAAAATGACAACTTGTGTTTAATTAATATTAGAGCCAATAGCTGTTTCCATTGACAACTTGCGTTTAATTAATATTAAAGCCAATAGCTGTTTCCATTGACAACTTGTGTTTAATTAATATTAGAGCCAATAGCTGTTTCCATTGACAACTTGTGTTTAATTAATATTAGAGCCAATGGCTGTTTCCATTGACAACTTGTGTTTAATTAATATTAGAGCCAATAGCTGTTTCCATTGACAACTTGTGTTTAATTAATATTAGAGCCAATAGCTGTTCCCATTGACAACTTGTGTTTAATTAATATTAGAGCCAATAGCTGTTTCCATTGACAACTTGGGTTTAATTAATATTAGAGCCAATAGCTGTCCCCATTGCTAAAATGACAACTTGTGCTTAATTAATATTAAAGCCAATAGCTGTTTTTATTGACAACTTGTGTTTAATTAATATTAGAGCCAATAGCTGTTTCTATTGACAACTTGTGTTTAATTAATATTAGAGCCAATAGCTGTCCCCATTGCTAAAATGACAACTTGTGCTTAATTAATATTAAAGCCAATAGCTGTTTCCATTGACAACTTGTGTTTAATTAATATTAGAGCCAATATCTGTCCCCATTGCTTAAATGACAACTTGTGCTTAATTAATATTAAAGCCAATAGCTGTTTCCATTGACAACTTGTGCTTAATTAATATTAGAGCCAATAGCTGTTTCCATTGACAACTTGTGTTTAATTAATATTAAAGCCAATAGCTGTTTCCATTGACAACTTGTGTTTAATTAATATTAGAGCCAATAGCTGTTTCCATTGACAACTTGTGTTTAATTAATATTAGAGCCAATAGCTGTTTCCATTGACAACTTGTGTTTAATTAATATTAAAGCCAATAGCTGTTTCCATTGACAACTTGTGTTTAATTAATATTAGAGCCAATAGCTGTCCCCATTGCTAAAATGACAACTTGTGTTTAATTAATATTAGAGCCAATAGCTGTTCCCATTGACAACTTGTGTTTAATTAATATTAGAGCCAATAGCTGTTTCCATTGACAGCTTGTGTTTAATTAATATTAGAGCCAATAGCTGTCCCCATTGCTAAAATGACAACTTGTGTTTAATCAATATTAGAGCCAATAGCTGTTTCCATTGACAACTTGTGCTTAATTAATACTAGAGCCAATAGCTGTTTCCATTGACAACTTGTGTTTAATTAATATTAAAGCCAATAGCTGTTTCCATTGACAACTTGTGTTTAATTAATATTAGAGCCAATAGCTGTTTCCATTGACAACTTGTGTTTAATTAATATTAGAGCCAATAGCTGTTTCCATTGACAACTTGTGTTTAATTAATATTAGAGCCAATAGCTGTTTCCATTGACAACTTGTGTTTAATTAATATTAGAGCCAATAGCTGTTTCCATTGACAACTTGTGTTTAATTAATATTAGAGCCAATAGCTGTTTCCATTGACAACTTGTGTTTAATTAATATTAGAGCTAATAGCTGTTTCCATTGACAACTTGTGTTTAATTAATATTAGAGCCAATAGCTGTCCCTATTGCTAAAATGACAACTTGTGCTTTATTAATATTAAAGCCAATAGCTGTTTCCATTGACAACTTGTGTTTAATTAATATTAAAGCCAATAGCTGTTTCCATTGACAACTTGTGTTTAATTAATATTAGAGCCAATAGCTGTTTCCATTGACAACTTGTGTTTAATTAATATTAGAGCCAATAGCTGTCCCCATTGCTAAAATGACAACTTGTGCTTAATTAATATTAAAGCCAATAGCTGTTTCCATTGACAACTTGTGTTTAATTAATATTAGAGCCAATAGCTGTTTCCATTGACAACTTGTGCTTAATTAATATTAGAGCCAATAGCTGTTTCCATTGACAACTTGTGTTTAATTAATATTAAGGCCAATAGCTGTTTCTATTGACAACTTGTGCTTAATTAATATTAGAGCCAATAGCTGTTTCCATTGACAACTTGTGCTTTATTAATATTAGAGCCAATAGCTGTTTCCATTGACAACTTGTGCTTTATTAATATTAGAGCCAATAGCTGTTTCCATTGACAACTTGTGTTTAATTAATATTAGAGCCAATAGCTGTCCCCATTGCTAAAATGACAACTTGTGCTTAATTAATATTAAAGCCAATAGCTGTTTCCATTGACAACTTGTGTTTAATTAATATTAGAGCCAATAGCTGTCCCCATTGACAACTTGTGTTTAATTAATATTAGAGCCAATAGCTGTCCCCATTGCTAAAATGACAACTTGTGCTTAATTAATATTAAAGCCAATAGCTGTTTCCATTGACAACTTGTGTTTAATTAATATTAGAGCCAATAGCTGTTTCCATTGACAACTTGTGTTTAATTAATATTAGAGCCAATAGCTGTTTCCATTGACAACTTGTGTTTAATTAATATTAGAGCCAATAGCTGTTTCCATTGACAACTTGTGTTTAATTAATATTAGAGCCAATAGCTGTTTCCATTGACAACTTGTGTTTAATTAATATTAGAGCCAATAGCTGTTTCCATTGACAACTTGTGTTTAATTAATATTAGAGCCAATAGCTGTTTCCATTGACAACTTGTGTTTAATTAATATTAGAGCCAATAGCTGTTTCCATTGACAACTTGTGTTTAATTAATATTAGAGCCAATATCTGTCCCCATTGCTAAAATTACAACTTGTGCTTAATTAATCGTATAATATTAAGGTCGGGCAGTGAAAGTATTTTTTTAATCAGAAAATGAATAACCCTTATTAAAAAATCCATCAAATATCAGAGAATTATCTGATTTTAATTTAATTTTCAGTATTTATTAATCAGTAAATTAATATTTATATAAAGTATATATTTAATTTGATAAAAATCAACAACTTATAGATGTTTTTTTTATCGCATGGAAGAGCAGACAACACTTTCAATAAAATTACAGTATTCGACACTAATACGGCGCTAGAACATGTATAAATAACATTGTGTTCCATGAACATATCGTTTGTAATAAATAATGTGTTTAAGCGTTACATAACTCGAAAATATATGTTATCGGAAAGATGGAATAAACATAAAAGAAAAGGTGTCTAAGGTATACACAGCACAGATTTTAAAGAATTCAAAAATATTATTATAATTACTAAATAGTAAGTAGTAAACAATAAGATAAAAAATTATTTAAAATATGTTTTTCGCACTTATTCGAATAAGAACCTAGGGACAACAATTTCCGATTTGTAAATGTCTTGTAAAATGGACCCCGACTATCGGCACAGTATCCGAAGCGGTGAATATCAATTACCTTGTAATATAATTTGATATGAATGAAAAATTAAATCTTCAAAAAGCTGGTAAAATTATATAAACATTTAATTAAAATATGTTTTCATACTTACGAGGGGGGATGTTCTCCCTGCCCTATAAAATGCACCCTAATTATCGATACAGTTTCGGAACCGTATTCATTAGGTTAATATAACATTCTCAAGGTCGATGGTTCGCAGGCATATAAGTGTATGAATATGGTCAATAAGCAATCCACTATACCCTTTACTTGCCACCCCATGAGAGCGAAAATAGACAAAAAGTCGACGTTTATACGGAAGAAGTCATCTCCCCCCCCCACAAAAAATGGCACTATGTACTAGAAAACAAAATTACTCGTTTAGTCTCATTAGCTCCCCCTCACGAATGAATGCGTACCAAAATCTAATTCCGAATAGGGGAGGTTATTCCTGTTATTATTCCAATGGATGCTAATTTTCTCAGCGTGAATCTAGTCTGCGCAATCCTGGATATAACATATTTCATTTACGTGTCGTCAAGTACGACTTCCAAAAGACATCTGAGCTCTGATTGCTGTCAAGTTTTTAGTTTTCTATTTATCCAATATATATTAGCTGATATAACATCCCCCAACACACAGATGATGGCAATGAAAATTGCTTTACGAATACCATATATTAATTTAATTTATATATATTTAATTTATTATATATTTATAATTCAAATGTATAAATTTGTTTTAAGTTTATCGCGCATTGTGGAGAACACGATTCACTGAAAATAAGTGATAAACGTTGGGTATTATTACCTTAAAGTGCATCTGGTTGTGAGACCTTCATTTGAGAGGTTACGGGTGTGTGGCGTTTCCCTTAAGTTACTATTACCCCCAGGACTACTTTGACCCCGAATTGTCGTACCTGTTATGGCCCCATGTAAAGGTTGAATAGAAACAATCGTTTGTAGACTATTTGTTTACAAAATATACTACTCCAAGGTAAACCAAGCTAAAACCAATCGTCTATAAAACGTGTGTACGGTTTCAGCATGAAATCACTCAACGATAGCTGACATGCCATAAAACAACCAACCAACGAACCATATCTCACATTACAAAGACTTAAAATGCCGCATGTTTTATATGAGATTTTGTTCTCATAGGCTGATGATTCTATCAAGGCTTTAACATCTAGTCTGCTCTCTTATTTCTATGGTAGCTATCAGGAAGGCCAGATGGATTCATTACTCGGTAGTACTGATGGGATTTAGCCTCGGTATATACCAAGCCCGTCTGTAAACACCGCACGAGCACCCACACACAAAAGATAGATAGATTCATAGATAATTCAAAGGCTAGGAAAGATAGATAGATAGATAGATAGATAGATAGATAGATAGCTAGATAGATAGATAGATAGATAGATAGATAGATAGATAGATAGATAGATAGATAGATAGATAGATAGATAGATAGATAGATAGATATGCACATGTATATGTCATGAATGTACCTTCAAACTTTAGAAAATATGTGAAAATAAGTCCAATGAGTTAGCCTCTTCTACAAGCCAGGGTAGGGGAGAATGGTCACTACCTCCTCTTATATTGATATAGATGTAAATACAAACTGTGTATTTATCGTTTACTTGCTAATGTGTATCCCATTTCTCTTACATATGTCTGTCTCTATCTTCTTGATCGGCACACCGAAACAATATACATAATAAAATCCCTAATTTAAAATTACTTACATGAACATTCTTGTAGGAAATGTGTGTGTTCATTCCGTAGCACGCACCTTGGTGTGCCCAGTCGGCGTATCAGGGTTACAATAGATACGGTCTTGAACTATGAAATCGGCAATCTCGAGTCTGAATTAAGTCAAATCTATCATATTTATTAAGATGCAATACCAGTTGGAAAGATAAGAATACCGACTATTATATCAAATAGTAACGGTGTGTAATTAATCGTTTAGAATGAATTGTTTCGTGTGTGTATTGGGTCAGAATTAAATATGTATTCTATCTATTACTCGTGAAACTGTATTGACAGAAAGTGATGATTGTATTCCCAACCTGAGCAACAACCATGTGTTTTTAATATATTTTTAAATTCCCCATGGAATGTAAATAAGTTTAAACAGTACTTGTCAGACTTACATTAGCGTACTAATAAATATTTGTATATCTCATAGTTTTCATAGCAATCTGTCCAAAGCAAATGAACTGTAAACATTTAAATTAAACACATATTTAGCCATTCTTTTAAATTATTTACAGGATTTAGGCTCGGGAATTTACAACAAGATGTTAACTGTTAAATAACCCAAAAGGTTGATATGCCTTTAAACAGGCAACACAACGCAAGCTAACTGCCAACCTCGATAACGAAAAAGAAAATTCAAACAAGTAGAGTCCATTACTTATGACATAAATTATTGAATGATTGAAGCAAAAAAGTTAAATAAAATTAAAACTTGCTAAGAAAAACTGAGAGCAAGTGACGGAGGTGGGCATAATATTTAGGGGGATATTTCAGCATTTGCAATAATAATATCTCGTGACTTACGTGCGTACTTCTGGTTATAAATAAGTAAGCAATAACAGTACACAAACCTTCAAACATATATAAAAATGATATACTGTGATAACGTTTGAGCATATGGAGAATATTTGTGACTGAGCCGCTAAATCTAGACGATACGTCCCCTTTCGATCTGTGCACTCTGACGAAGGTAGACGAGAGACAACATGAACGCATAAAATGTCCAGGTATTTCATTTCCGTTTAGGCCGGGCGTTCATGACCCCGGCTGAGCAAGTTATCTAAAAAAGCTTCTATTATTGTATAGTGTAAGTCGATTTGAATAGGAACTGCCTCGAATAGAAGCGCCCCCGTGCGACAAAATAAAATAAATAGAAGAGACGTGGACTCAGACGACAGATAACAATTACAGCGAATATAAACTGCCTCTTCCAGCGAATAACAGTAAAATACAATAAGTTAGAAGAGAAAATAATTGGAAAAAAAAAAAATAACAACAACAAGTATAGTACTAAAAACGAAAAAGTAGAACATTAAAATAAATAGAAAAGCAAAACAAAAGTCAAGAAACAGAAGAAATGAACGAAAAATAAAAGATGGGGCCATTTGATAGAAAGAAATCGGTTAAGCGTAAAAATAACGGTCATTAAACGCTTCAATTAGGAAGATTTCCCAGAAGTTTCGAAAAAGTTTTGCATTCAATAGGTTACTCTGTGTCCATACCTTTGCATATAGAGTGTTTTAGCAGCTTTTTATGCCAAAAGTACTTATGTCTACAAATCGAGAAAGTGCCGAATCAAGCAAGCGTAGATGAAAAACTGTATACTATTGTATGTCGTTCGTTATGTGTAAGAAGGATATGTTACTTAAACTTGAAGTATCCGAAGACGACCGATGGTTTGGTTTGTCTGTATTACGAATTATCAATTACATCTATGTTATTTAATACAATAAAGATCATTTATATTGCCACCTAGTCACTAGTGTACAGGAATATTAGAGAAAATTTGGTATGTAATAGTTTATCATATATATATATATATATATATATATATATATATATATATATATATATATATATATATATAAACATATATATATATATAAATATATATATATATATATATATAAACATATATATATATAAACATATATATATATATATAAACATATATATATATAAATATATATATATATAAACATATATATATAAACACATATATATATATAAATATATATATATATAAACATATATATATATAAATATATATACATATATATAAATATATGAACATATATATATATAAATATATAAATATATATAAATATATATATAAATATATGAATAGATATACATATATAAATTTGTATATATATACATATAAATATATTTATATAGATATAAATATATTTATAAATATATATATTTATAAAATTATATAAATATATATATATATATATATATATATTAGATATTGTTCGTTCTTTTTTTTTAAGCATTGAATGAAAATGTAATAAATGACGTAAAAAGCCCTTTTAATGCGTGAAAATACATCCCTGAAAATGAAGGTTGTATCTTTCGAAATTAATTGGTAAAAAAGAAAAAAAAGAAATAAATCTTTCACGCATTGTTAAAAGGGCTTTTTACGTCATTTATTATATATATATATATATATATATATATATATATATATATATATATATATATATATATATATGTATATGAATATTATGTGTATACTTCTACTTATAAAAACAACCAGCTGAAATTCTAGTCTTTTACATTTTAAGAGCGAGTGTCCCTCAAAATAGCTACTGTTAAAAATCTATTAAACCGTGTTGAATTAATGTCCTCCTCTAACAAAATACTATTCATGGAATTAAAAAAATATGAAGCAAGTAGTTATTAACAACCAATTCCCTAATGATATCGTTGATAGACAAATAAACTTAATGATTCGAAACTTAAAAAAGCACTTGTACAAATAATAATAATATTCAACATCACAACTCAAACAATATTAACATATACTATTGTAATCAAATTTAACTAAACTTTAGATTAGAAGAAAAAGACATGAAAAATATACACAGATATATATCCCCAATTGACAATAAAAAATAAAATCAAACTCATTATATACTATAAGAAATTTAAAACCCAAAATCTTGTAGTAAAAAACAACTCCTTCTAACAAGAAAAAAATCAGTGTTATTTATAAGTTGAAACGCCCTTGGGAGAATGTAATTCCCATGATAATAATAAAGCTAATAGCTACATTGGTTTTATGTTAATAAATGCTGTAGGTATTCATTTTCCTAATTACTTTAACAGTTACTAAATTTTTCAATTTTATTTTTCTATATCTTGTTATCTAGTAGCCACTTCTACTAGGCCATTTGAACCTTAATAACCTTTTTCCCATTGCATGATTATTTATGTGTATGATTCTCCAGTTAAGGAGCATCTTCCTTATATTGTCTTTCATGTTTTTTTTTAATAAGATAAATGTTTTTCTTCTTCTTTGTAAAGTGTTTCTCCTTGCATGTTATACTATATCCGGTTATTCCTCACTTTGAGTCCCACTGTACATCCCTAAATAGTTTTTACCCGGTTTGAAATGAGTTAACGTATCAATGCAACTACTTTCCTCACTGTTTCATATTCGTTGTATAATTGGGATGGAAAAGCTTTATAGCCTTCACGCTGTCTGTGTGCTTTTAAATTGGTTCATATAACCTGTGCTGATGAAATAACTAATATTAATACAGATATATCGTCTCAGAAACGATCGTGCACACAGTGTTATTATGTTGAATCCTTTGAGTGCAAATAAATGATCATGTAATAAAGTTTAGATAAGATCTATGTTATATATATATATATATATATATATATATATATATATATATATATATATATATATATATATATATATATATCAGTCCGTGTGACATTGAGTCTGAAGTTGGGTAAAATATTATAGATATATAAAACTTGTAAAATTAATGTGATATATTTATAAATTGCTGAACGTTCATTAAATGTCATCTGATATTTTAACCTAAATTCAATTAATACTTTCAATTAAGGTGAAATAGAAAATATAGAAATTACGAATATCTTCATTTTTAAGTATACTGAATCATTAATAAAAAAAACATACTAATTGACTAAGCAATCATTATTGATTGGAAAACTTTGTATGCTGGAGAAAGTATGTCGAACAAGGAAAGTTTGTGTATGATTATACAAGAAGCATATTTATTTATCTTAAAGGACTTGTTTCTAACGCTGTTTTGTGTTTTTTTACGGATTTTTCAGCTCGTTAATAGTTATAGATTTTAAATTTTGTAAAAATAGATCGCAAACAGTTAGCTATAGATATCATATGTGAGTATTATTATTATTATTATTATTATTATTATTATTATTATTATTATTATTATTATTATTATTATTATTATTATTATTATATCATTATTATTAGTATTATTATTATTATTATTATTATTATTATTATTATAAGAATCTAATAACTCATATGGAAATAGAGCATCTAAGAGGGTTTAAGCTAATTACTAGTAGCAGTATCATAAAATGACCGTTTCACGACACACCCGGCTCTTCTAGGGTGCTTCATACTTAATATGGGAAATATTGTCCAATAGGTTTCGAACATATGCATGCGTATTATTATACCTTCTAGGAAAGTCACATCAGTGAACTCTGAGACAACAAATATATCATTACTAGTAGTAGTAGTAGTAGTAGTAGTAGGAGGAGGAGGAGGAGGAGGAGGAATAGTAGTAGTTTTTAAGCTCCGTGGTATATTTTCTATCCAAAGAGTGCTCAACGCCAAATTTGTGAATTTGTTTATTTATTGATTTTTAGGTGATTATTTAAAAATGTTTCATATTAGCAGTCGTCTGGGCCGGACTAAGTATGTGTTCATGTAGCGAGGTACGTTATTATATCATCAATAACACGACACAAAAATAAATAAAACTGGCGAGTGAGAAGAAATGTTTGATTTGTCCGCTAAAATGCTATTTGGGTCTGACTTTGGAAATCCGATATGGTAGATAATATTACAGACAATAAAACTTGTTTTTCATTCTGTTTTGATGTATTCATCAAACATGGGTCCGTATGTTTGTTTTCATCACTTGTTTGCCAATTGTATTCACTTAACCCGGTCATCGATCTCATTTCCTCTTTTCCGACTTAGGTCCCTGAAAGACTGCTAATTGTTACCTTTAACTTGTCCTTGGTGTGTTAGCAGAATCTGTTGGAGTCTCGTTTAACCGCACACCACACATAGAATTCGAAGGGGTACAGTCAGACGGACGGACAGACCAGATGTCAGGTGAAGTATGGTGTACGGCTTGTATGAAAGGGTCTGTTTCTTGCTGTCACCCGACCTACCTGTTCCACTACCTCACCCAGAATACGCCTGTGGCCATCGGTAGGGTCCGTATGGAGGTAGTCGTGTGGCCTTAATTGCTGACGAAATAGGGTTGTCGCTGGGAAATTTGTCTGATCGACTCTGGACACGGTTTGGGTGAGGCAACCAGCCACCTGTTGCACTGGTTGTTGATCTAATATTGGTATGTTTCTATATACACGCATCATATATACACATGTTTAAAGTATTTCAAAAGTTTTTTTTTATTTCAATTAAAAAGTTCGGTCAATATATTACGTTGGACTGAAAAACAAAGATGACTGACAGTCGTTCGCCGACCGTCTACGAAGTCTAATGATTTTTTGTACTTTTCCCCTTTCAATTAAGTAGACAAGTAAATTGTAAGGTGTTTGGAACAGTCATTTGTTAGCCTGTTTGTTTTGTACCCCAAAAGACAAACACTGTATGCAAACTTCAAGGGATGTTTCGCCATATTGAAAATAGAAACTGTCACGCGATGAGATTTAAACAAATTATTAAAAGGCAATAAAAATATTTTTAAATACTTTAAAACACAAAAAGTAGGCAGGTAGGTAGAGAAGTAATTTGTATTGCCTTTGGTAACAGTTATTGGTTAACTATTTTTCTGATAGTTACTCTTGACCATCGCCAAGGTTTTATTCAAATAAATGTTTGTAGACACAATTTACACTGCATGAAATTATCTTGAGGTCAAGCTGTATAATATTTTACCCCAAACTGACAAACAATATTGACCTTTGTAGCGTAGCGTAGATGGAATTTCTTTCCTCCAACAACTGTCAGTCGTGTTCTTCTTTTGACGCGTGTGGAAAGGGACAGATTTCCGAGTAGTGATATAATCCTCATCGCCGTTATTTATTAACAGTAGAAACTGATTTCCCGCTTTTTTCTTCTCTCGTTGTGAAGATAGTCTCTGTCTTCGTCTCTATCACGTCAGCTCTAATAATGGATATCAATAATAAAAATCGCCGACAATATTGGAATAAGACGCTCAATGGAAACAATGGAAACATTGTCTTCGATGTTTGATTCATAAGGGCTCTGTAAAATTCCTATTCATCATGCCGGTTGTGACATATGATAGCAGAACAGGGACAATTAATAATGGAGCGATAAAAAATATCTAAGAGTGGCACAATGCACAAAAAGAAACACCTGGATCAGACAGCAAACTGGAGTAAATGACATCACCACTACCACCATAGGAACGCAAATAATATAGATAGACAGGTTACCTTTCGAGATATACAGACAATAGGTAGACATATAAAGCGACAGAATGGACCCAAAGGCAATGGACACAACTTAGAGAAAGGCCAAACCCGGTGGGGAAACGACATCGACAGCCAACTAGGTCCTACTTGCCACGCCTAGCCAGATATAAAAAAGTGGATAGACAATAGGGAGAGGTTCCTCCTCCAGGAGTGATTAAAAAAGGATGATGATGATGATGATGATGATGATGATGATGATGATGATGATGATGATGATGATGATGATGATGATGATGATGATGATTACTTGCTCTCCGAAGTTGCGGATAAAGACAGAGCTCTGAAGAAGGCTGCAAACTTCACAGACGAAATAGAAACAACTTCCCCTCTTCTCGACTTTTTGTCTATGACGTCATATCCTGACACGTGACTCTATCTCAGTATTTTGCATTCCTTCTAATGGAATTTTCCATTCCTCTGCTTAATTTAAACTTGTATATAAAATACCGTGTTAACACTATTTTACACACTACACCTTATTAGACTGGGGTAGTTTTTAAGAGACATGGAGATAAATTATACGTTATTTGGGCTTTCCATAGTTATGAAAAATTTTATTTTTATAAATATATTCTTGTGAGGTATCTATAGCTGTCTGTTTGAACTGTCGATAAGTAAAGAGAAGAGATGGACGCAATGACCTGGAAACAAGAATGAGTATACGAGACCGAACCTATTGAAGAATAGCGATACAAATATATGTTGCTAGCGAACAAAAGAAAAACTGAAATCAATGTTAACATTTTTCTAGTCGACAAGAAAAGTGGAGTCAGTGGATGTGAGTGTTGCTTATTAATACATAGATTATATGATGTGATGTTTATTAAAACAGGCCGAGGTGTCTGAAAAGGGTCTTGTTATTTGGTGTTTATATACTTCTCATTCGAACAAGCAAATTATTTTTGCATCATTTGCACAGATCCGAAAGAGAGAGAAATAAATACAGACACAGAGAAAGCAGGAGAGGTAGAGAGAGATATACAGACAGTATAATCTACGTAAGGGAAGCTCAACGAGAACTAAAGAAAAGGCTTGTGAACATAAAAAAAGATATAAAAATAACAATTCTCTGAACGCACTTTTCTCCCCATGCATTACAACACGATCATTCTTTTAACTTTAAACAAGCTAAACTTGTGAAATTCTTTTTTTTTAAATTTCGCGAATTCTTCTTGAATCAGCACTCATTATAAACTCTAACCCAATTAAACAACGTAATAACTTTTACAATTTATCTCCTTTAATCAGTAAACTTATTCTATCCGAACAGAACTGGAATTTAGATCCAGGCTAGCTATTTTACACTACACTCCTAACATAACGTTTCACATAATATCGATAATAAAATAAAATAAATAACAAGAATAAAATAAATAAATAAAAGCATTCATTTTATTAACATTTTACGCATTTCAAATACTAACGGCTGTTTTGTTCGAAAAAAAAACATTCCTTTCACGTCATATGTCACGCCCTTTTTAAATTCTAACGACAATTTCTTCAAATCTATCATCAGTCTTGATATAAATGATGTTTTTGGTTTTAATTTTTTTCATTTTTCATATAACATAAAAATGTTGTTTTACACAAGACAAATGAAACGGACAGTAACAAATATACCTCATAGAAATGTTATGTTTTTTGGTAATGTGGAAAAATAAAAATAATAAAATAAAAACATGGTTATTGGAATATAAAATGAACCTGACTTATCTCAACCTCCCTCCTTCACCATTTCCTTATGCGACCATGATATCCCTCTCTCCTGCTTCGATAACTGCCTCTGTGACCTCAATAAACGTGTTGCACGCACCCTCCTCCTCTTTAATGAGTTTAATAACTCCGACCGCTACTATTTTCCCCCCACACTTTCCACAGTTGACTTAATTTCTCGCACTGGTACTATATATTTGAGCTCATAATTCACTTTTTATGAGCGGCCTATTGGGCGTAATTCTTTCTGTTGCTCCTTTACGTCAGAAACAGACCAAGCGTTTTCAAATATTTGTACTTCTGTGTTATTTTTCCAAACCAATTATCTTGAAGAAGTCTTGAAATAAAGTCCAAACGTTAATAGCTACATAAATAATATTTCATTTTATATATATATATATATATATATATATATATATATATATATATATATATATATATATAGATATATATATATATACATATATATAGATATATATAGATATATATATATATGTATATATATATAGAGAGAGAGAGAAAGAGAGAGAGAGAGATAGATACCATCTATATCTACCCGACTATGCCTGGTAGTATTACTAGTTTAAATTTGTTTTCCTTTTTTTATTATATGCCATGTTTCCTGTCAAAATACTATTCTTTTTTAAATAAAACTAAGTAACTCTGTATTCACAAATAAAGAGTTACGCGTCGTTTTAAAGATGGTGTATTCTTAATTCTCAGTATGTATATTTATACTTGCATAGCTCTCTATCTCTCTCTCCAAAAATATTTAGAGACTTGCGTTGAGACTATGGCGACCTCTACATTGCCACATGTATAGTGATAAAACTATGATATTATATTTATTAAAAATAAACAATACTAAAATATATAAAGTATTATCTAATGCTTTTGAAGCCAGTGGAATTTATCCAGCGAAATTATTTTAGAACATAGTGAAAGGAGACAAAACATTATATAAAAACAAATTTTATTATATACCTTTAAATGAAGGCTATCGATGATGAAATTATAAATATACTAACTTTACTACGTATATTAGATACAAAAATGACTTAAATATCAGACATATTTTATTTCAGAACGTATATATATATATATATATATATATATATATATATATATATATATATATATATATATATATATATATATATATATATATACTAGCGGGACTTATGAAAATTCTACAGTTGTCTCCTTCATCTGTTGTATATTCATCCAATGCATTCAATGGGCGTCTGACGCGAACGCACGCCCCACTATATTATTGTATTACCTTTGCTTAACCAAAACCATACTTATCTAAGAACTGTGATTAATGTTGTTTCAGAATATATATGGTTGTGAATGTTTATCTCCAAAACACTTGTAGAAGTCTGTGACATATTTACATCATATAGACTAGCAAATATACGCTCCCTCATGTCGCATATTTTTGCTAGACTTCGGCGTTAGAAATGACGCTAGTATGTAATTTGGGTAGAGCTTTTCACCACTACAATTAATTTAAATAATATATTGCACATGATAAGTAACATCATTAATAAAAAGATAAATTAAGTTTGCATTATTTTGGTGTGTAGCAACCGTAAACAGTTTTTGCATTAAAAATAAATGTAAAGAAAATAAAAATGTTAAATAAAAATTAAATGTAATATTTATAATAGTGTAGTAGTAACGAATGAAAGTTAATAAGAGAAGGAAAAGAAGAAATAATTGTTACCTTACATACGATTCTAAAAACAGTTATTTACTTGCCCAGTGAAAGGTGTCGTCTGCTCGCATTTGTTTACAAACAATCGTTTTGCGACAAATCCAGGTCAGAATATCATAAGTAATATGCTATGTCTTTCAAAGCGGAAAAAGGTGTACGTAAATTAAAATCAACAATTAAAAAAACAAAATACCGACCCTAACCCTAACGACGGGGTCGAAGTTAGCGCGGGTCCTAAAGTGTAAACTAAATTCGTTATAAGGTGTGTATGTGTGTGTTTAAATAGTAATTTTTAAATCAATTATTATTTTAATTAAGCAATTTCATTCAGTAAATTTAATGACTAATAAGATTAAGAAAATAAACAAACTTAGAACGGTTTTTAAAATAAATAAGAGGAAAATTATCACAGTGAATGCCAGCATTGTGGTTTACATTTTAAATAACGCGCCGTATTAACGCTGGCTGTTTAATCAGTTGCGCCATATTGAATTAACGGAGGGAGGGATGGGAACCACTGATTAAACAGCCAGCGTTAATCCATTTGTCATAGTTATATTAACTACGTAACGCATTTTATGTATGTATGTATCTGTCTGTCTGCCTAAATTATAATTTATCAGTAAGATTATTAGCGAGCAAAATAGCGTAAATACATCTTTAAATATGAATAGAACCATCATGAGCGTTTATTTGCGAATACTAATTCATTAGAAGTTCAAAAGCAATTGATTATGTAAACTGAGAAGTACGCATAGTGTTTATAGCGGTTTTTTAATAGTATATAATGAAGCTGGCGGACTTAATAAATGGGCATAGTACTCTGATAGAGTTTCGGCTTCAGACAGGAAGAGACATGAACTCCATTATTAATAGATGTCCGGCGAAGACGCAAACACTAATATATTATTCTACCATCTTATGACCGAACTTTGATCCTAGGACGAATGATAAGTGTATTTTTGTCCAAGTTCCACGTTCGCAACAACATCGATACTAGATGAAATTAAGAATGACTTTTAGTACATTGCATCTTCAGCGATCAGCCGACTCCATTCTTTAAAACATATGTGCAGCGTGATAACGTATGTACGAACATGAAAGTACTTTTGTATATAGCGATTAACAAAGAGACTATTTCGCTATATACCACCTCTTGAGTGTGGCTAGACGGGCAAGTGTTTAAAGCCGGGATCAAAACTCGCCTGTCTAGTTAACACTCAGCTCTTCAAACCATTCGGCCATCAGTCGAGCAGTGAGTAAGCGAAATTCCAATGTTTATACAACCACTGTAAACTACCGTAGAGTGCTCTATTTGTTTTTACGAAGAGCTTTGCATTTTCGTTAATGTTACCACATATATGAAGAATAAATAGACCACTTTAAGAAATACACACACGTGCATGAAACTAAACCGCCAGATTCTATTTAAAATCATATTTTTTTATCTTGAAATCAAGTATGTCATGCGCGAGGAGGATTATAGGAGAGACCTGCTTAGATTTGCCCATAATCTCGCAATCTTTTTTATCCTAGCAGATCATCAACGGCAAACCTTTCACGAATTGACATAAAATCAAGAAATGATGGGCCTTCTTCGAATGGCGTTTCAGAATGTATTATCCAAAATATACTGGGCATTTTTGGACCTTTATTCCTGATACTATTGTCCATTCCTCGCATGTGTCAAGCCATGACCATTGCTCTATTTATGTTCCTTTTGGATTCGATTGTTTCGCAAGAGATTTAGATTTAGAGTCCAGGGAAATTCTGCATTTGATAAAAAATACTATATTTTTGTATTTGTCCAAAATAAAAGATAACATTTCTTTAATTGTAGTGTTAAATATTAAATATATAAGCACTAACTATAAACGAATATCATACAAAAGATTTAGAATTTGTTTTTTTATCAAAAAAAAAAACATCAGCTTCTTTAATAAATTTTTGAAAATAAATAAACGGTAGATGGTTCAAGCTTATTGAGAGATTAATACTTTATTACTGTTTATAGCTAAGAATGAATTTACCTCTTTATATATATAATTGTTTTATAATAAATAGTTTAATGTCAACATACGTCTTAATAAAGACTCATCAGCGTGGCTATATATATATATATATATATATATATATATATATATATATGTCAAAAACTTCACACATATATATATATATATATATATATATGTCAAAAACTTTACATATATATATATATGTCAAAAACTTTACCTACCTAGGTAGCAAAGTTAATTCTGCTGCTTCACTTGATGATGAAATCGTAAACCGAATTGCAAAAGCGGCAAATGCCTTCGGAGAGCTGAAACATCATCTTTGGAGTAGCAGAGGCATTAAGTTGAAGACAAAAATCAATGTGTATAGGGCTGTGATATTGACAGGTCTTCTCTATGGATGTGAGGCGTAGAGGCCTTACCGGCATCACATTCGCCAATTGGATGTGTTCCACAGGAGCTGCCTTAGGACCATATGCGGACTTAGTTTGAAGGACAAAGTCGCTAACACCGATCTTTACAACATATGCCATATTGGTGGAGTTGAAAGTTTCCTGTTGCAGTCTCAATTGCGATGGGCTGGTCATGTAGCAAGAATGGACGACGGGAGGATACCTAAAGCACTGATGTACAGTCAGTTAGCTTGTGGTAACAGGAATGTTGGTCGGCCCTTGCTGAGGTACAAAGATAAATTGAAAGATGCGCTGACGGCAATTGGAGTACCCCCCAAAAACTTTGAAGACCTTACCAAAGACAGGAAGACATGGCGAGCAGCTTGTTGCATTGGACTGGAAAGATTCAACGAGACCTGTGTGGATAATATGAGAACTGCCAGAGTTAGGCGAAAAGCTAGAGAGAGTGCTCCACACCTGGCATCCGATTACTCACACTCTTGCACTGTCTGCGGCTTTCCTTTCAGGTCTCTTGCCGGACTCAGGTGTCATGAACGATCTAGACACAAATGAAAGTTGTTGGAACCTCATACGTCGCAATCGACGGGAGAGTCCATCATATATATATATATATATATATATATATATATATATATATATATATATATATATATAATGTTCTTCTTAGATATGAATGTAAAAAGGTAGATAGACCAAACAATACCACTACGGTGTTAGTTTCTATATTTTACTTTTATCAAAGACTAAAAATAGGAATAACACTACTACTTATATTCTGATGATATCCTTTTATAATAAAGACGATATATTAAAATATCACAATAAGAATTGGGTGTATTGTTTCGGCTATCGATAGAATCTGATAAAATGCAGAGTTGATGGAAAAATTGCAATTTGTCCAAAGTTCATGATAGAAAGGCCGAGAATTTGGTAAAATTCACAATTTTTAAAAGTTCATGATAGAAAGGCCGTGTTCTTGCTTGCCCGATATAATTTTGACATACTGTAGCAGTGTGATTTTTCTATTTGTCTTGCTGAAAGGCGACATTATCCGATCGCGAACTACTTCTCAATAAAAAGCATTGCTCGCAGAAAACGTCTTGTGAGCCAATGAACTGCTATATATCGATCAAAAAAATACTGAAGGAAGTAAAAAGCAGAACAATAACGAACTATGACATGAAGCAAGTACAGGAAAGCATACGACACAATCTCTCTAACATGGATAATCGAATGTTACAAAATGTACAACATAACAGAGATATCAATTTAATGGAGAAAGTAATGGAAACATTAAGACTGGAATTGACAGCTGGGAGATAACTTCTTACCGAGATAAAAAATACGGATATGTATATTCCAGGAAGGCGCTATCGCTAGTCTTATAGACATGATACAAACTAACAGCATATTAAGGAGGTGTAATACTGGATGCAGATTCAGAAACACAAATAAAAAAGTAAACGTTCTAATATAAATAATCTTAAAGTATTTGCAAAAAAAATACAAAAATAAATACTAATGGAGAAACCAGAGGGCATACGAATAGAATTGATAATAGAAAAAAAGAGTGCGCGAGTTGAGATGAAGAAGGAAAGACTCGAAAAAAACAAACTTTCTAATCAAGAGGGGACGAGGGCACGTGTTGAACGTGAACTATAACTATATTGAAATGATGATCATTAAATCAACAGAGATGGAAGAGAAAATATAAAAAGAATACAAGGGAAGAACAAGAATTTTTCGAAATCAAATTATATAGTCGGAAACTAGAAAATAAATAGTTGGACAGGAATCCTAGTATGATAGTCTGGACCCTTCATAAACTAAACAAATTAGATCTCAGTTAGCTAGACAAAAGTAGCAGAAAAAGAATGGGTATGCACAATGCATTACGTCCGAAATATGATACTTACCGGCAAAGTAAATAGCACCAACATAGCGATAAAAAAGTGAAATCGAAAGAAAAGCAGCTTCATGGACGATTTATAAGACGGGGCATGTATTTCTACTTGTCGACGACTGCTTTTCTTGCATGATGGTGGCCCCATATCAGTCGCATTGCACACATGTATATTAACATACCTTTCCCTCGTCGATCGATAGGACGATAGATTAAATGGTCTCCACGGTTACCTGAGCTTAATCGTCTGGATTTCTATATTGAGACGATTTACAAGCAAGTGTTTATTCAACTCCATTACATTGTTAGGGGATTACCACAATCGAATTGTATCAGTATGCGAGTTTATCCATACGTCTATGCAGTGCCGCTGCGAGGCCTGCATTTCTGTAGTGGGTGCACATTTTGAAGTGTTGCTCTAGTGTATGCGAAAATAGTGTACGTGTTAGATGTTTACAGTAATGAATGTTGATCGGTATTTGTGGCAGTGGCCTATAACTTGGAAACCAAGCGTTTCCGGCACTATGTATATGGAAACATTTACATAATTTTGTGTATATATATATATATATAGGAAACAAAATTAAATGTGTAATTCCGTAAAAGCTTTGCTGAAAGGTCCTGAAGCTTTAGAGAATATGAAAATAATTTGGATAAAAGCGAGGAAGTCAATGACCGAAATGTTGTAGATATGACAACTTCCCATGACGGGAACAGTCCTTTCGTTGTAATGTAGTCTTTCTCTTAGCTCACTGGTGATTGCCCTACAACTGAAAAAGATATGGCTTTGCGGATAAGCATTGTAATGTCGTAATATCTATGGATGATGTGACCGTCCAAGACGTACCTAGGAATCTTTAAGCTGTTTTCCGCGTGGGTTTCTCGTCGTTGGATCGTAATAATGTTGTTTTCCTTCGTTAATTGTTTCGGGACGATGAGCTAAAGTAGCTCAATCGCTGCATTCTCTAGAAGTTGTCGCAGCATGTTTTGCTTGCGCGTACATGTATGCAAAACAATAGAGTCGCGATTTTCCGAGCATGCCTAACATCTGACAGCTGTGTTTTGTTTACACGCAGTTGTGGTAAGCTCAATCAGTTGTGACCTCTCTCTTTTTTCTGTTGTGGTGGCGATAGAGTCGTTACCCTGCTACTTCTCCGTCCTTGTTGTTATGGTGGCTGTAATTGTTGAGCAATTAAAAAAACACCAACAATCAGTTCTGATCTGGACCTGCATACTGTTATCTTGTTGATTTATTTTCCTTTTTACAAACAGCACAACAAGTAAATAGATTATAATAATAGTTAATATGACCAGTTTTTTCTCTAAAGAGGGTGGGACGAAGGAAGAGCTCTGAAAAATATGTCTGAATAAATTTAAATGTCAGCTAAGTATTTCATTATTTTTTTTTGGAAGGTGGCACTTGGACTTTCTGTTTATGACATCATATCCTGAACATATCAGCTTAATTTTTACTTGTAGAACTTTTTGGTTACACTTTATCTTTTATGTGGGGAATTTTATTTCTATGTCATTTTCATATAACCACGTCCAAATATTTCTATAGTTATCATGCCAAGGCTTGGAAATCTAGTTTCCTCTACTATTTGTACCATAGTTAGAAAAGGAGTTGTAGAATCATAGCTTGTCGATATCATAAGCGTATAAGAACTAGTGTTATTTCGTAGTTTTTCTTCTCTTATGCTAAGTCTCTTACCATGACTCGGGAATCTAGTCTACTCTACTATTTTACTCATAACTAGGGGAGAGGTTTATTCATAACCTTTACAGGTATATTACAACAAATGACTTGACAGCACTTTCTTGGCAAATACTAGTGTAGTAAGATCATAAATAAATGTGTTTATTTGAAAGATAAAAGTTATAATCTCTCACATGACTTACACGAGTGCTTCAACCAATTTGATGCATGTGTTTGTTTCAAGGGAAATAAATATTTGAAAATTAAATGAAGAGAATCTGAAATTCGAACAATAGTTGTGAATAATGAAAGCTCTTACTGTCCTGTTCCGCCATTTTTATATTACCCAATACCTTAAAAAAGGGTTAACGATCCAACTTATGTCAACATAATATGTTATTTACATCTCTTGGGTAAATTTTATTACATTTTATTTTATTGGCTTCTGTTCAGGAAAATTGCATCTGCGCGTGCTTCAAGGGGGTGAGTGTCTCCTTTCGCCTTCATTTCAAGCGAACAAAGATGTCTTCAAGTATGGAAGACTTTGTTTATCTTTCGTTTCTGAGAGATATTTTTACTATTATCCAAAACAATAAAAAAGGCTAGTTTTATTATTCTTTATTACCCACTCAAAAATCAACATACAAATATATCAACTTTAACCTTTTTGTATCGTTTATATGGAATGCTTATTTCGAATTCGTATTATTTCTACATATCTATGCATAATGAAGATTATGTTGAAATCTACTCACTTGTGATGGACTTAATGCGTGTTGGGATTAATGCGTACTATTTTACAATATTAACTTAAAATCATAATACAGCACTGTGTGGATTTAAGATCATAAATGAACATATTCTCCCATCTTAACTTACATTATATCCTGATCTTACAATATTTTGTTAGTCTTCTGTCTTCTGAGAATTCACAGATTTGTTTCAGATTTTCCTTGGTTATTAATGTCTAAAAATGGAAGGTTGGATCGTTTTTCCTAGATATTTGAATGTATTGCTTCAGTATTATAACTCGTGGTTCTCGGGTGACCTCTGATTTTTTTGAGATAGTCTTTTCAAAGTAAAAATTTGGATAGACACTCTGGATCCATCCGTGAAATAATGTCCGACTATTTTCCATCTTATTTCAAAATGAATAAAGACAAATGGGATTCTGGACATCAGCTGTACAAGTTCTTATTAGCGATGTTATATTTTATTTTACACATATTCCTAACTGTTGTTTGTGGAAACATTTTAGCTCCTCGTTAAAATTAAGTCAAACATAATGTCGTTATTTACACAAAATATTGCAACATATAAAACCCCATTTTCCCTCCAGCTATGTGTAAAATAGTAACTCGTATGCTCTCAAAACAATCGTTTACAATGTATGTTGTGATTCGACATTAAATAAGCTAAACGGGGTTGATTTGTAGTTTAGCAGACAAAGCCAAACAAATGTATTCGTATCTTGGGTTTTATATTAAACTACATCAAGTGGTAAAGCCCCGATTTGGGAGCTTTAGGAAGTATGGAGTTCAACCTTATTTAACATTACTCAAACGTTACATGACCCGGGGGTGGTAATTATAAGGATCTCATCTTTGGATCAAATAGAACGAAGCGTTCCGTCGGTGTGGCGCCGATTTGGGGACGCTACAAACAGTGTGTAGTAAGCCCTTAACTTCCATTATCCCAAGTCCATTCATTCTCGGTGTGGTACTACCTGCCACGGTATGCGTTAACTATAATCTATTTTTACGGAGTAATTATTTACAAAATGTACGCCTAGAAAACTAATAAACCCAAAAACTACTCATATACAAAGCATACGTGTGGTTTCGGCATAAAATGAGACAAAAAAAAGATTGCCATGCTGTCAAATTAAATATCCAAGGAATCAGTAGTGTGTCCCAATTAACACTACGTACGTAACATGTATATTACCTATAGTAAAATGCTGCTGTCCAATAGATGACTTACGAAAAGACACTTTATATTAAATAGCGTTACATTCTCGCCCACTACGGGGGGGGGGGCAAGACGGCTATTTTTAACAAACAGTTCAATTAAAGCATACGTTTTATTTAATTCACGACCGGACGTTCACGCTTACCGTAGATTCTCCGAGAACACTCCTGAAGTTGGTGCACAACAATTAAAAGAAATACACGGAATTCAACCCGAAGGAGCATTTTATTTGACAGATATTGCCTCACTTCAAGCCAACGGCAGGAGGGAGAAAAGTATTAGACTGCAGACTCTACGAGACTTTGCCCACACTTCGTTTTTCGTGGATTCTTAGATCATTTCTTAACGTGTTTGGCTCGTCGAGATTCCAATCCCATGCTTACTAAAACTCTCTCATTCTTCGCTAAGACCCGTGTGACGTTATATCCACTGGATAAGAGGTTCTTAGACATTCACCTAGTGTTCAGTTTGTTGATTTTTCATGAGTTTTTGGCTGTGACATTCTATATTATTCACCAACCACTTGTTATACCAGCGTTAACTAACATATAGCCTCCCTGATCTACCCGTTCAATATGTAACAATAGTAAGTAAATTGAGAATGTATAAAATATAATATGGTTTTATTTTTATAGTGTATGCTTTGTTTGAAGGACTTTTAGTTTGTTATATTTAGTAGATGTTAGATATCTTACCAGAAGCGTTAAAATGTGTAATGTTTCATTTACACAATAGAATAGGAAATTAAAATAATGTCAGATTAAATTTTTATATTTGGAAAAAAACACATAATGCGTCCGTAAGGATAGAAGTCACACCTGCTTTTATATAATGTTAACAAGCTTACCTTACCCGGTGCTGCCCGAGACTACGCGGCTTTTTTATGTAATACAAAATTACGTTCGAACGTCTCTCTCTCTCTATCTATCTATCTATCTATCTCTCTCTCTCTCTCTCCTTCTCTCTCTTTCTCTCTATCTATCTATATCACTCTCTAATGTATAAATAATAACTGGTCGAGAGCCTGTTTTATAGAGAAACGATTTTTATAGAAGCGCTTTAAGGAACAAACAGGTAGATCATCGATTATCTTTTTAGTATTTATTACATTTTAATTTGACAAAATGTATGCTCAGAATAATGTAATTTTACTAATTCGTCTACTACGAAGTATAATAATAATACTAATTGGCCAGATTTATAGTGGCATCTTAAGTAGGAAAATGTGCAGTGTAATGTTTGTTCACATTATATTCAAATTTCCGCATGTTGGTGCAGTCAAGAAAACAGTGAGCAGGAGGGAATACTAAATAAGCGTTCGGAGTAAGTAGCTATAAAGGTGGAAACTTTGTGGCATCTGTGCACTTTTAGAATTAAGGATAGGCTGTTGCTGTTTGTCCGGTTGGTCGGAGGTATTAATCTTGAGAGGAGTCAAGTGCATCAAGTTCGCTGGAGCACATTTTGTACAAGAACTTGTGTGGCACAACGATGCGTGCCCCTTTCTGAGGAGCTGTTGCTCGCACTACAGTTTGCAATCCTTTGTGCAAGATTTCGAGACAAGTGCAATAATTCTCTGCAATTCAAACGTGTTAGTACGCCTGTGTCAGCTGTTTTGGAAAACTGGGAGTCGGTGTCAAACCAATTCAATGACAGGTGCATTAGATGTGTTCAGAGACCAGACCAGTTGTCATCCAAGATGTGTTAGAAAATCGGAACAGGTGTTAAATCATTTGTCGAAACTCAGGACAATGTCGTTCTCTCTCTCTCTCTCTCTCTCTCTCTCTCTCTCTTTCTGTTTCTCTCTCTACTTCTCCCCTCTTTTTCTCTCTCTTGCTTATGCTACAGCGAAGAGATAGATAAGTCAGTGTTTGGAATCGGCAGGCGACGCACGCATTTGTGGCATTCTGATCTTTTCCGAGTTTCTAATTATGTTCTTTTGGCATAAATAAATTATATTTTAAATAAAATAAAAGGGTTTTTGTTTTATTATTACATAACGTTCATTTCCAGCGCAGTAGCCACAGCCAGTTCAGCATGCCAGCTGACCAAACAGTCAGCAAGCCGACGAAATACTCAACCCGGTACGATTGAACCCCTTCATTAAGGGAATGTTCCTATCTCTGCCACTCGGGGAGCTAGTGTGTTCTGTTTCCCAGGACGAAAGATCCCTTCCAAAAAAGTCCCCAAGGATCGGACGCACTAAGTCACACTACCCGGCTGTGACTATCGTCCAAACGTGATTGCTAACTGCTGAAAATGACGAGCACATTTCGTCCCGTTCCAAAGATCGCCCCGTCCAAAGCGACATGGTCACATATGGATTCCGAAAGTGTAGTATCTGTTCCGATGGATACTGCACCCCATACTGGTGTTGTCTTGGCCTTCGGGTCTTGATTTACGCCGGTCAATGGGTCTGTCCTGTGCAGTTCTGGGAGGTCCACCTTCCCAGGCTTTGCCTCCCCTCTTTGGGCAGGAGTAAGTGTATTGCTTACTGCCTGAGGCGCCCCTACCGGGGAATGCCGACGGGGCTGCCCAGGCAATTTTTAAATCCCACTTTCCCGACCCGACCTTGGGTCACATCTTACTTGTGGGAGTAAGATAAAAACTGGCCTTGTGCCTAACTCCTGGAGAGGAGTAAATCAATACTGCACTGCCCCTCCCCAGAAGAAGAAAGTAATACCTAGGAGAATAGTATTATGATAACAAAATATATGCTCCACTGCACCCCCCCCTCATTGAAAGATATTGCATTAGTCTGATAAACTGAATAAAAAAATTAAAAGATAGTACAATAGCACATCAATAGAAGTAATAATTTGGTTTCGAATTCAGAGGGACAGATATCACATTTCCATTAGTAATAAATGTATATAATTATTTTAATAAATAGTTTTATATACACATGAATATATGTTTCATACTAACCAAAAAGAATCAGTGTAGCTATATATATATATATATATATTCATTCCGCAGGTCGTACGGTTCGAACACTGGCTATATGATTATATTTTTATATAACTTGTTCGACAAAACTGTTTCACCGAATATAATTTTACCTTCAAATCAGTTGTTCTATACCCTCCATATTATTTTTAAAATATGACCCTCTTTTCCTACTGCGACTATTTATGAAGTTTGTCTAATATATTTGATATCAATGATATGTAATTACACTCAATATCTTAAAATAATAAGTTAGTAAAGAATGTGTGTATGCATTTCGTAATATTCTATATTGTTGATGTCGAAATAAAGAACAGTTAATTAGTATTTATTTACTCCTCTCCAGGAGTTAGGCACAAGGCCAGTTTTATCTTACTCCCACAAGTAAGATGTGACCCAAGGTCGGGTCAGGAAAGTGGGGTTTGAAAAGCCAGCGCCCGAGAGGTGAGCACTCTGGCCATTAAAAATTGCCTGGGCAGCCCCGTTGGCATTCCCCGGTAGGGGCGCCTCAGGCAGTAAGCAATAAACTTACTCCTCCCCAAAGAGGGGAGGCGAAGCCTGGGAGGGTGGACCTCCTAGAACTGCACAGGACAGACCAATAGACCCGCGTAAATCAAGCCCCGAAGGCCAAGACAATACCCGTCTATGGGGTGCAGTATCCATCGGAACAGATACTACACTTTGATCTTAGCCAACAGGCCAAGCTAGTAGCTCTATCTGTAAAACGTGAGCCTGATACACGTACGTACAACAATACTGTAGCAATATATAAATATACTTGCGTACACTATAAAGATATGTATTGTGTACAATCGGCTGTTCTGTAGTTGTTAAACACGCTAAGACATTCTAATCAGTACAACATGTTATGCTAAGGTCTTTGTTATCCAAATATAACCGTCGATACAGTAATATAAGTAAAAGTAAAGTTATATTCTCAGCCTGAAAGACGTTTAGGTCAATTGCGTATTCCCGGTCTTGTAGCGTTAAGTGGGGCAAATTGTACGAACCGTCTTCGTGACAGAACTTAAGTCTGTTGCCAATTATACTTCCAAACATGCCTGCCACTTATTTATATAGCACCTGATATTTTCAAATGGTTATGCAAGCTGACCGTGGCTCATCGCGACATGTATATGCATTCAAATATCACCTTACATATATAATATCACCTTACATTATATAAAGATCCATTTAATTAAGAAAAGAATAAACTATTCTTCCCTAGAAAAGTTAAAGACAGCTTCACACGTGTTCAACGAGATGATGCTATAATAGTATTACTGATAAATGAATATGTGGTACACATGATGTCGTGTTTCGTGAATTAGATCTCGTGATTATATTGTCCATGACGGTAACAATTACGGTTCACACTTTCCTCTAGAAACTCTAACTCCTTTTCTCGAAACAGATTTCCGGAACAATCCGGAAAAAAATAAACTGCTGTGAACAATTCACTTAATTTATTTGCAAAAATTTATTTATTTATTTGCAAAATTAATTTTTTAAAAGGAACATAAAATGATAGAATTAATTAATTATCCTCTGAACATATTACAAGAATTAATTAATTACCTAAATAATTTATTTTCACTATGCTAATTAAAAAATATTTTATTAGGGTTTTTCTTTCGCTATATTGCATAATGGAATGATTGCTTGATCATTTATATTAATTATAAAAAGAAAGATGAGGAAATAACAGAAAAATAAATGATTGCGTGTGAAAGATTCCACGCGTTATTCAAATATAATTGCGGTGAAAGTATTTCTACGTCTTTCAGGGTAGAAATGCAAAGTATTGGAATTAATTAATTAAAGGAAACGATAATTGAATATAATTCTAATTATTCTGCCGAACTGAACGAATGAAATTTAAAACAGACATCTAAAATTAATAGTCACGGTGAAAGGAAGATGTGTTCTGTACTTCATAATGTCGAAATATATATATTTACTCGAGAACAGCACTCATAAAAAAAGATGTATTATACGTGGTAGGTATGCATTAACATACTCATGTGAGCGCATACAGACACACACACACACACACACATATATATATATATATATATATATATATATATATATATATATATAAAAGAAAGAAAGATGAAGATAAAGAATTGTACTAAAGAAAGAAAGAAAGATGAAGATTGCTCTACTCAACGTATTGAGCTTTACTTTATCGAGATAGATCACTACGATATTTCGATTATCGTTAATTCTATTATCATTAGTATATATATATATATATATATATATATATATATATATATATTCATAAAGCTGGGTTATTTATCGCACTAACAGTGAGATAAAACTGCCAAATTCATATTCATAATTGAATGTTTCTAATATAATTCTTATGTGTATGTGATCGACGTCATGCATTAAATAATTTGGATATTGCTTTGAAAAGGACATCTCATTAATTAACTATCTTTTTAATATGATGATTGTTTTGATTATACGATAATATACTGTTATTTTTTAGATAAAGACTCAGCATTTTGAATAAAAAGAGTATTCCCGTTACTTCTTGGTCAATTTACTTCTGGGGTTCCTTTATATATATATATATATATATATATATATATATATATATATATATATATATATATATATGTGTGTGTGTGTGTGTGTGTGTGTGTATATATATAAATATATATATATATATATATTATATATATATATGTTTATATATATAAATATATATATATATATTATATATATAAATATATATATATATATTATATATAAATATATATATATATATATATATATATATATATATATATATATATATATATATATATATATATATAGATTTAGATTTTTCACATTCAGTGAAGACCGGGGTTGTTCCAATAAAAACAAGCTCGATGATACTCGATTACAGAGAACAGCTTGTTTTTATTGGAACAACCCCGGTCTTCACTGAATGATCTATTTTATAAGTGAAAAATCACATAAATATATATATATATTAAATTTTAGTGACTTTCTTAACTGTTAAATCAGAACCCTGTTCTACGTTAGAATTCGGAAATGTCTTTACATTTGAACATGTCGAGTTTAGTTCATGTAATAAAAACATCACAATTTTGATTTACATTTGTAGCATAGGCGACAAAATTCACGTTGTTATATTTTTACAATATTTAAACATTTGTAACGAGCATGAAATAAGGAACTTCTCTCGCTAAAAATACTGGACAAAATATTTACTGTTTCTTCGAAAGAAATTCCACCCGTTTGGTTAGGCAGTACGAAATTTTCGTCTGGGTAGACGTAATTTTGCTTTATTTCGTCCATCCACGTTTCACATTCCCGTTTGTTTGGTTTCGCATAAACTTCGATTTGGATCTTTTTTATTCTTCGCCGAACTATCGATAAGGTGCGAATTTTTATGATTAAAATATTTAAATTACAACTTTTAGCAGAAGAAACTGATCTCTTGTGTTAATATTTACTGAGAATATATTCAATGCCTGCTAATTGGTATAACATTTGTAGGTATACATAGTAGTCGTCCGAAAAATATTATTTTTAAGAAAAAATCAAATGTTCACCTAAATTGATTGCAAAAATTACAATGAGGCGTGAAAAATAATTACGAAATAATTCTATCATCGCTTTTCTAAATTACTGCTACAAAAATCCGAAAATTCACCAAAATTAAAAGTAATTAAAAGCAATTAAAAATAACATATAAATTTAAATCAAAGTATTTTTTTTTATTATTTTTAATTTGCTCCGTCAATGAAAGATAATTTATAAGCAAAAATAGTAACATATTTAAAAACGTCTTCCTAGAAACATAATTCAATAAGTCCTGGGCCTGAGATATAGAGGACGTCATTTATAAGAAAAACATATAGTTTTTATAAAGTACCCTGCCTAAATAAATTGGACTTCTTGGCCTTTTGGCTAAGATCAAAGTGTAGTATCTGTTCCGATGGATACTGCACGTCTGTCCTGTGCAGTTCTAGGAGGTCCACCCTCCCAGGCTTTGCCTCCCCTCTTTGGGGAGGAGTAAGTTTATTGCTTACTGTCTGAGGCACCCCTACCGGGGAATGCCGACGGGGCTGCCCAGGCAATTTTTAAATGGCCATAGTGCTCACCTCTCGAGCGCTGGCTTTTCAAACCCCACTTTCTCGACCCGATCTTGGGTCACATCTTACTTGTGGGAGTAAGATAAAACTGGCCTTGTGCCTAACTCCTGGGAAGGAGTAAATAAAACCCTGCCTAAATAAATTGGGCTTCTTGGCCTTTTGGCTAAGATCAAAGTGTAGTATGTGTTCCGATGGATACTGCACGTCTGTCCTGTGCAGTTCTAGGAGGTCCACCCTCCCAGGCTTTGCCTCCCCTCTTTGGGGAGGAGTAAGTTTATTGCTTACTGTCTGAGGCACCCCTACAAGGGAATGCCGACGGGGCTGCCCAGGCAATTTTTAAATGGCCAGAGTGCTAACCTCTCGAGCGCTGGCTTTTCAAACCCCACTTTCTCGACCCGATCTTGGGTCACATCTTACTTGTGGGAGTAAGATAAAACTGGCCTTGTGCCTAACTCCTGGGGAGGAGTAAATAAAACCCTGCCTAAATAAATTGGGCTTCTTGGCCTTTTGGCTAAGATCAAAGTGTAGTATCTGTTCCGATGGATACTGCACGCCTGTCCTGTGCAGTTCTAGGAGGTCCACCCTCCCAGGTTTTGCCTCCCCTCTTTGGGGAGGAGTAAGTTTATTGCTTACTGTCTGAGGCGCCCCTACCGGAGAATGCCGACGGGGCTGCCCAGGTAATTTTTAAATGGCCATAGTGCTCACCTCTCGAGCGCTGGCTTTTCAAACCCCACTTTCTCGACCCGATCTTGGGTCACATCTTACTAGTGGGAGAAAGATAAAACTGGCCTTGTGCCTTACTCCTGGGGAGGAGTAAATAAAACCCACCGTCAAATGAAACGTGTCAAAATTTGAGCCCAATCAGATTATTAGTTTACAAATTATAATTATTTAAGTGAAGATTACACATTTTCAAAACAATGAAAACTTCTGAATTTCATGTGTTGATAAAGCATTGCTTTTGATGGGATACAATACTGTCCAAGCAAAGCAACGGTGTGATAAATATCATTCAGACAGTAACAACGGTTAAAAACGTAGTTGCTTACTTTAAACGCGGTCGAACGATCAGCTCTCCCAAATTCAGCAGTTGTCTCGGAAAACATCAATGTTCATTAACTCGTGTTGGCGGATCGTAAATAGAAAATGCCTGAGATAGCAGAAGAGTAGCAGATATATCAGGAAGTAGTTCATTCACCATTGTGCATGAACATTTGTCAATGAGAAAGTTGGGTTCAAGGTGTGTGCCACGTTTACTACCAGTCGATAAAAAAAAATAACGAGTTGACGATTCAGAATGTTGTTTGCAACTGTCTCAAAGCAAAAAATGTTTCTGCGATGATATGTGACAATGGATGAAACCTGGATCCATCACTTCACACCGGAGTCAAATCGGCAGTCAGCTGAGTGGACAGTATCAGGTGAAAGTCGTTTAAAACGACTATAAACGGAAACATCAGTAGGAAAGGTTTGGGCCTCAGTGGCTTTGAATAGTCAAGGTATTTTGTTCATCGATTACATTAAAAATAGAAGAACCGTTAATAGCGAATATTATGTAGCATTTCTGGTGCATATGAAAACAATCGCCATAAAATGGCCACAAATGAAGAAGAAAAATGATATTTCACCAAGACAATGCACCGTGTCACAAGTCGATCGCAACGATCGCAAAGCTACATCAATTACTTATCGAATTACTACAGCACCCATCCTATTCTCCAGATCTGCATCCAGCGACTACTGGCTGTTTTCAAACGCCCAAAGGATGCTTTAGGGAAAGAGATTTTGCTGCAATAAAGAGTGATATCGGAAACTGAGGTGTATTTTGATGTCAAAGAGAAATCATTTTACAAAAAAACGCATCGCATTGGCTGAGAAGCGTTAGAATCAGTGTATCACTCTAATAGAAAACTATATTTACGAATAAAGTCGAATTCTGCCTAAACATTGTTGTTCTAGTAGTTTGACTTTGGAGAGTAATGTGTAAGAAGATAAAATTAACTAATGTGATTAAATAAAAGTTAAAATTGTGTTGTATTTAAATAAAATAAACATTTTAAACACTGGTTTCTTTGTACGCTTGAGAAATTTATCAATTAAACACCAACTTTTCTTATTCAAAATTAGAATGTAACAAGAAACATTTTTGCAGTGAAATCGTTACAGAAACGTAACATTAAATGAATCTCTTGATATTTCTACCTTCTTTTAAAAATACCATTCTGTGTATCGAGCTGATGTTTTGCTCGTGTTTGTTTATAAACTTAGAATTTGATTTTCAATAGATCAAAAAGGTAGAAAATTTAAGTCAATAAAAATAACAAAATATTTTGAGGGTGGCAAAAGATTCACTTGTCATTTTAGGTAAAAACTTACATAACAAACTGTAATGAACGTTTAGACGAAGTGTGTATTATTCTGAAAAATTAAAAAAAAACATTTAAACCAAATTTATTGGCCAAAATAATTTATTTATTCATTGTATATATATATATATATATATATATATATATATATATATATATATATGGTAAGTCAATGAAAATTGATTAGATCTACAAATGGAAGAAAATCAATATCTTCAGTTGTTCAAAACAAGGAGCAATTTAGTTAATAAAAAACATTTATTTTTCTTCTCTTTCATTCCTTAAACCAGGTTTTTCAAAGATTAAAATCTTATCATCAGAGGAAAATTATGATTGATAAGTTGACAGAAGAGGACTGTCAAAGTTCTAAATTTGAAAGAGTTTTTTAAAAAAATTTAAAGTTCAAACGGGTATGAGAATCACCAATAACAAAATCCAAAAAAGCGTGGGGCTCAGAAATATTGTTAATTCCAGAGGAATCTGTATAAAAATCCAATGACGACGATTCCACCTAGGTCTGTTGTCCTCGGAGAAGGGATCAAATAATATTGGCCATGTTAAGGAAAACAATATTCTTCCTGTCTTCAATTAAACGTATTCCAAGGCAAAAACAACGATAAAATCTCAATGGAGTCAAAGCGAACTGTTGCAATGTATAAAAATTACTTGGGAATTGTGGGATAGCATAAAGTAAGGGAAGAGAAAATAGAAAGGGAAGAGAAAAAAAAGCTAGACAAAATATAGAGACAGAAGAAAGGGTAAGAACCAAAGAAGAAAAGAGAAAAAAAAAGAAAAAAAGAGAAAAAGAAAAGCGAGTGAAAAAAGAGTGCAATCCAACAGGTGGGGGGGAGGGGTTAAGGGATTCCAATCAAAATGATATTTAGGCAGAAAAAGAGAGCGGAAGATAAAAGTAAAGATAAAAAAATAATAAAAATAAATTCCAAGGGGCCGAATACATTCGGCCACCTTAGAATTAATTTTTATTATTTTTTATCGTCGTCATTGGATTTTTATACAGATTCCTCTGGATTTACCAATATTTCTGAGCCCCACGCTTTTTTGGATTTCGTTAATGGTGATTCTCATACCCGTTTGAACAAAATAATTATAGCTTAGGCATGAGATTATTTTAATAGTCCAAAATACTTTATTTTGTTTAACTACATATTGGCGTTTAAAACCAATTTCATATTTAATATATTCTATAATTTAGGCCCTACGAAAAAGAAATAAAATCCAGTTTATTGGTTTTAAAACACTTTACGTCCTAATTGTTTATACTTTTAACGTCAAATTATCGGACATATTTGACGTATTGTTTGATTTGAAGTGAAAACATGTATCCGTTTTTTTTATTAAGAATAGTAGATAAATAATTGAAAAATGCTCACTGATATATTTTACTAAGCATTTTTTATTTCATATTCATGTTTCTTGATGTTTCTTGATTTAATTTAGATGATCAGAATTAGTTTAGATATATGCGGAAAAGTAAAACATTTTTTTTTTTTGAGTTTCACTCTCTCCCTGCGTTTATTTCTTTTCACTTTTCCATCTCACGGCAACCACATCGCATTGCTATAGCCTTGGACGACTAATTTACACTTACATTTACCAGCAATGCTTCAAGCAAACTACAATCTCCTTTTATCTCTCAATCTCGGCCAGACAGAGTTTGCATACACCAAGAAAATGTTCCGACTTTCGGAGAAGCGGGCTAGGACCGGCTGCCAGATCAACTTCCTGAAGAGATGCCTCAGACATGGAATTTTCCCCAACACTATCAAGAACATTCACCTACCGTCGTGCTTCTACCTATCCACTCTCCACTCTGCACGCTCGTTCATACATACCTTTTGTATAAAGAAAACCATCAAACACCTCCATTGCAAGCTACACCAACATATCAACGCTATGTCTGATAGCAAATCCCCCCCCCCCTCACACATTCCACCCCACATCTCCGCATCTGTCAACAAAGCTTTCCACCACTGTTTCCACACGGAAAAAAACAGACTCATACTTAAATTCAACTGGCTCCACCAAAAACAGATCTTACAGCCACTTACCAATTATGGAGCTGTACACGGACCCCCTCTACATCCTCAAGCTACTACCCAACCACTTATCACTGACCTCACGTGTTCTCTCTCCGCAACAGAAACTGATCTCCTCAGCCTCGGACCCAAATTCTTCGTTACACAAAAACTTAATGACCAAACCCTCCTCGATATAGAAACACAGTTCTGCAGGACAGCGTACCAGTTATCAGCCTTTGAACCACCCTCCCTGGACCCACTTAACGACTCCACCCCCACCGATACCCATAATTTTTCATCCAACCCCTTCCCCGTTTATCAACCTGACCGCCCCCTACACCCTCCTCTTGAAAACCACCCTTTAGACCTAAAGTTGGTAAATCTCAAACATAAGATTTTCTCCATAATACAACGGGAAAAACACCGTATCACGCCAAATATCTCCCATTCCCAGCGTCTCACCCTCAAAGGCCTTAAGAAAAAAAACCTGGTCTACCTACCCTCTGACAAAGGCAAGGAATTCTGCATTATCTCCCAAGAATCCTACAATACTCTCGCCCTAGAACACCTCAGCAATACGTCCCTTTACACACCCGATAATGACATCTCTGCTACCCGCATACAAACCACTATTAACAACGCTTGGTCCCAAATTTGCTCCAGACGTAATCTCCCCAAGGCTTATAGGCTCAATCTCACCACTAGAAACAGTAGACTCCCCACCTTTTACCATCTTATTAAAACCCACAAAACCAGCAACCACCTACAGATCAGACCTATAGCCTCCAGTACTGAGGGACCTCTTTACAAGATCTCCTGGCTCCTCTCCCACTTACTTAAACCGCTACTCCCCACCTTCCCGGCACACGTCAGCAGCTCTGACCAGGTAATAGATAGACTCAACTTGCTCCAACCCCAACAGCTCCGCGTCAACAACTACATCTTCAGCCTTGACGTAGTCTCCCTTTATACTTCCATTCCCGCACACCCCGCCATTGACCTCATAACTGACCACATCTCCTCTAACAATCTTGACTGTTTTGGGCTTACCCCTACAGACATTCATCAGCTCCTACGTATCATTGTGGATAACACCTACTTTAAGTTCCAACAAAACACATACAAACAAGTCTCTGGCCTACCCATGGGTTCCAGTCTCTCCGGCCTCCTCGCCATTTCTTACATGAACAGACTGGAGCAGCAAGCACTTAGCACCTGCCATTCCCATATTTTCTTCTCGAGATACGTCGACGACATTTTGATCCTCACTTCATCCCGAGAGGAAGCTATCTCTATCTTTAATACTTTTAATAATTCTGACCCCCACATTAAATTCACCATCGAACATCCCAACACCTCAGGCTCTCTCTCACTTCTAGACTTCAAACTCAGCATTAATGACGACGGATCTCTCCACACCACTTTCTATAGAAAACCCGCCTGCAGGAATCTCTTTATCCACTACAAATCCGCACTACCCCTCAAATCCAAAATTAGTTACGCACAAACCGAAATCACCCGCATACAAGACAAATGCTCTTCTTCTTCCGATAAAACAACACACACCGAAGCCTTCCACCAAACTCTATTGACCAACGGCTTCCCGCTAACTACCATATCTAGCCTTAACAACACCAGAAGACGTAGACACCACACTCTCACCAACACATGCTTCCTTAAACTCCCCTTCTTTAGCGACCGTATCACTTCTGCTATCCGCAATGCCATACGTAGTGAGAACCTTAACATACAACTTTCTCACACAGGCACCTCTCTCCGACAACATTTATCCAAAAAAAGCCACTACACCCCAGACCCCTGCTCTCTAGCTAGTTGCCCCATCCCCAACTCTGGCCTCTGCCTCCGCACATATACAGTATACAACCTGCAATGCTCTAAGTGCCAAAAGTTCTACATCGGTAGTACCGTTAGGCCTCTACACCAACGTATTAAAGAGCATCTAAACACCCACATTTCCTCCTTCCATAAACACTTAATTTCATGTGGCAACACACATCGCTCCATTAGTGTCCGCATCCTCAACTCTGTCCGCAATATAGGCCAGCTTCGAATTTCGGAAGCTATCCTAATCTCTAAATTTCGCCCTGCCTTGAATAACAGATTCGAGTTGTCATCTCCCTTCATCCTCTGATTTTTATATCCTCACACTCCCACCTCCTCACACTCCCACCCACAACTTACTTACTTGTTTTTTTTATTTTTTATTTATTTTCTTTTTTTTTATAATCCTCTCTCTTCTTATTCCCCCCCTTCCCCTGCTAATATAAAAAAAAAAAAAAAAGGTCCCATCCTTGGCTTTTATCCACTTCACAACTCAAATTCCTTCTCAAGTTTCCAATCCAATTTCTAAAGTCTGAATATATTATTTAGAATAAGTTATCTCCCTTTGACAGTAAATTTAAATTTAGATTTGAAGAGAATAAATGAGAAAAAAAAAATAAAATAAAATTAATAAATAAATAAATAAAGATTGATGAGTCATGTAAAATGAAACATAATAAAATTTAAAAAATTGGTATATTACTAAACTAATGTTTATAATGTTTTAACCTTAGTTATATGATTGCTTAATGGAATTTTGACGTTTTCTGCGTTCCTACTGCCAATTGTTTTTCCCCTGTAATACGATGATCTTACACCGGTTTTTTCACGTTTTTCCGACCCTCTCGGTCTTCTATTGTTGTCTTCTGATAATGAAAGTTGTTCTTTCGAAAATTTAAGATTACCCTTTGCCGATCTGTTACTTACCAAAAAAAAAAAATACTATTTGGTATTTAATCAGTTTTCGTGAAATTATTAATAAATCGTTTTGAGTTTCACTCTCTCCCTGCGTTTATTTCTTTTCACTTTTCCATCTCACGGCAACCACATCGCATTGCTATAGCCTTGGACGACTAATTTACACTTATATTTTTTTTTTAATTTCGTGTCCCTCAGTCGAAGTCATCAATACAGCATAAGTAGGTTACAACAATATTTTGTTCGTTTGATCGCCAGCTGTGGTGATGAAGCTTTCGCCTTCAGTTCTAATATGTATGCCATCTTTCAGGGTTCGAATTTCACGATAGATATTTTTGGCTCTTCAAGTTTCAGTTATTTCTTAAACAATATCGATCATCATCATCAAGAAATGGGTACTTAAGCTAGTGTATATATGTATATATATATATATATATATATATATATATATATATATATGTATGTATATATATGTATATATATATATGTGTGTATATATATATATATGTATGTATATATATTTATATATATATATATATATATATGTGTGTATATATATATATATATATATATATATATATATATATATATATATATATATATATATATATATATATATAAGTAATTTTCGCGTACAACAAAATTGTAGGAAAAATTTCAGAGAAAACATTTTTTTAATAAATAAAAAGGGCGGGTGGAAAAAAAGATCGTTAAAATTTTCCTTAAGGCCTTATCGTCTGACCCTTTTAAGAGGAAACATCAAAATATTAAATTAAAAACTAAGAAAATCGAATGAGATATGAGCAAATAAATTGTTTAAGTTGGAGAAAACGATTGAGAGAGAGAAAAAAACGTAAATCTCTCAATGTTATGGTGGATTTGAATCATTAAAGATCTCCAACTGATGCTTCAAAATCTTTTGTTTACACAGGCTAGGTCGAGAATTATGAATAACTAACGCCTCAATAATATTGAGATGGTAGTTCGACCTGGCACTGTGTAAAACAGAAAACCACTCATCGGAATACTTTTCAGAACAACTATTTGTACTAGCCAGGTAATTACCGATGGCTGATTCCTATGCTTGGTATATATATATATATATATATATAGAGAGAGAGAGAGAGAGAGAGAGAGAGAGAGAGCGAGAGAGAGAGAGAGATAGAGAGAGATAGAGAGATTTTAGGTAAATTAATTACGACATGATCTTTTATTTCCGCTCTAAGAATACAACATAAACAACAGCGTAAATAAGAGACCATGTCGTAATTATGTTTACCTACGATCTATATTATAATAGATCCGGTTTATCTGATAGTTAAACGATTGAGCTAATTCTATACCTGCAGTAATTCCGAACATATGGACAATATGCATTTGCTTACCTCTATGAGATAATCGTTGGTAGGCTACTTATCTGTCCATAGTGCACTTTGCCTTACTAAAGACTTTTAAATATATATATATATATATATATATATATATATATATATATATATATATAAAAAACTTTTACAAAGTACTTGATAATAAGTGAGTCTATCTGACTATTATTACGTAAAAGTGTAATTAGTTAAATAATTGAGCATGGAAGACATCGCTTGAAATAAGAAGAGGAAACGTAAAAACTTAAAATAACGTCGGAACGTGAATAGGAATTGCAAAAATGATTCATTAAATTGAACACATATAAAGCAATTGACAAATCGTCAATTTCACACGCATTCAAATAGAATTTAATTGCTATAATTGAGCAATTACAGACGGGAATTTTTTTTTAATAACAAAGAAGCATTTTTTACACGGATGTAATTCGGAATTTTTGCGTCAACAGTAAAAAAGACGCAGAGAAAATGCGCATGGAAATTATTGATTTCTATGGGACGAATTTAAAGAAGACAATAAAATGTTTCAAAAATATAATTGATTTGATTTTGTAATCATTGCATTCGATATTTCATTTTGACGCGGCTATCACATCTGATGATCAGTTTCATCGATTCATAAGTTTGATCGTTCTCGCGTTTAGTTTGACACTGAATACATATTTGAAAATTGCCTATGCTTCTAGGAAATACATTTATTTTGATAATGATGACGTAATAATCAAAGTAAGAGAAGGGTACACAATTCTTACGCTCTCTACTAGTTAATATTGTTAGATTAGACCAAATAATCTACAATGTTTTTCTATGTCTCCTTAACCTTAACCCTAACCCTATACCTAGCCAATTCTAATAATAATAAACCAGCAGCGACAATGGATGTGCAGGAATAAAACAGTTTTTAAATTAATGCCACTTAACTTTTATATATATATATATATATATATATATATGATAATTTTATTTACACAGACATGTACAAAATCTGCGACACTGGCATGTCGATGTTATCGATCAACAGTTACTATGAACTGAGATCTCATCAGGCAGAGTTAGAATCCGATCTTAACCTCCTCTCCAAATATGATCTGAGGTTAAGATCGGATTCTAACTCTGCCTGATGAGATCTCAGTTTATAGTAACTGTTGATCGATAACATCGACATGCCAGTGTCGCAGATTTTGTACATGTCTGTGTAAATAAAATTATCATATATAAAGCTCTATTTTGATATTGAGCACTTTTTATAAACCCGGTTAAAATTCTCTGGATTACCACCTTGTGGATATTTTTCACCTGGATTATTACCATTATTATATATATATATATATATATATATATATATATATATATATATATATATATTTACCACCCGGACAATTTGCATATCTTTTTCACGGAACTTTTCTTTTCATTCACTGCGTTTTTTTAACAAAAATTCCTTTAATAATAATTTTCATATTTTTCAAATATTTGAACTTTGGTTTTTTCGAAAGCCAACTTATCCATCTGTATTTCTCCTCTGATGATAAGATTTCGATCTTTGAAAAGCCTTGCCTTTAGGAAAGAATAATAAACACTAGTTTATTACTGAATACACCTTGCATTGAACAATTGAAATTTGAAATACAAATTTGGACAATCGTCGCATATTTATTACTCTTTTTTTTTCTTCTATCTCTCTCTCTCTCTCTCTATATATATATATATATATATATATATATATATATATATATATATTGTTGAATATAACAGACAACTTATGTATGGATATCCCTTGGTAGATCCTGTCAGTACTCCGAATCAGAATCTTAGTTGGGGAGGGGGGGGGGGCGATGAATCTGCCATAGTTTTGATTTTTGTCGCAAGTAATTTAAGACAGAATCATCGTCAAATCATCCCCCCGAAACTAAGATTCTGATTCGTAGTATTAAAAGGATCTACCAAGGAATATCCATACATAAGTTGTCTGTTATATTCAACAATACTTGCCTGCAAAAGAAGATGCTTCTTGTTAATATATATATATATATATATATATATATATATATATATATATATATATATATATATATATATATATACAGGGTGGGCAAAAATAAGGGTCCTATTTTTAAAAATTCATAACTTTTTTATTTATTGATTTTTTTTTTTTTTTAGAATAAGTAAAGGACCCCTTCCGAAGCAAGCATGAGCCGTATTAGCCCTAAGGAACGTACCCTCATTTAGAAAACATTATTTTTGCTTAAAAAACTCAAAACAGTGTAAAAAACAATACTTTAGTTTTTGTAAGTTTTAAGAAGTGTTTTTCGGCTAAAATTTGTTTTGTTTATTTCAAAAAATCTCGGAAGGGTCAGTCTACACACACATAAAGTTTGGTGAGTTTAACTTTTATTTTGTGGAAGTTATTCAAATTCAAGTTATTCAAATTTAAAGATAGGACCCTTATTTTGGCCCACCCTGTATATATATATATATATATATATATATATATATATATATATATGTGTGTGTGTGTGTGTGTGTGTGTGTGTGTGTGTGTGTGTGTGCGTATGTGTGTGTGTGTGAGTTTACGCCTTGACGATTGATATAAACAACGAAAATCATATAGCTCCAAATATCGTTTATTGGAAAAGGGCATATAAAATACAGTTTTAGGGTTTTCAATGAACATCTCACGGAACACAATCAACTCAATGATCAACTCCGAAAAGTATTATATGTATCAAAAATCCACGCAAGACGAAATAAAAACAGTTTAGACCAGTTTTTAAATGAATGGCATTTAACTTTTATACGCGTTTAAAACGTCTCGTTGACAATCTAGACTTAAATATAAAAAAAGGGGGATATGAATTCTGTCAAATTTATCCGAAAGCTGATTATCTAAATAAGTTGAACATGAAAGACTAACAAGAAAACTATTTCCCAAAGATAAGACAACGTACATAATATTTATATAACCAGCTTGAGACTAAAACAACACATGATGATACACAGGAGTAAAATCTCACGAGGCGACCCCATCAATCTCGTGGAAAACGGCCATGTTCATTTGCCATCTGTCCTACAAGTCATGCAAACTTGAAGATGGTCTAAAAAGACACTTGTTTAAGCACGGACGAAAAAGAGATAACAGTAGAGAAACGTGATGAGACGGCAATCATTTGTGAGGATGCAGCTAATCATCATCATAATCATCATCATCATCATCATCATCATCATCATCATCATCATCATCATCATCATCTAATATTTATAACAATTTAAATAAATTAAGAATAAAGGCCTTAACAATATAGATGAGTAAGATTAAACACAAATTAGGGTATATAAAATCTGAAAAGTCGCTCGAGTTTAAAAACCGGCTAATGGAAGGGTTTCGTCATGTGATGCATTGCGTAATCAAAAACAGATTTGATATGAAGTATCTTCATAGTCGTATTCTGTTTGCATTCATAAATTACCAGCTGGAATACTCACCCTAAAACGTGTTCATAATATCAAGACACCCTTTTAATAAATGCTAGAAATAAAGAGAATAAATCGAAAACTGTGTAGTAAATGTTACTTATATAACTGACATGAGGAGATAAAAAGAATGTTTTTTCAATTACGAGCCCATTAGAAGATTTACTGATGAAAATAGGACATATTTTTGTAGAAAGCGCATGATTATTTCAAATTTGCTTTCAATGTACATATCATTAATTGATGATGAAAAGGGGCATGCTCCTTTATAAGAAAAACTGATAAGCATAAACCCCTTACGATGCTAACTTTCTCAGATTAGACGATTATATACATTAGAAACTCTGCAACTGTAAAATTTTAACAGTATTTATCAGCCATCAGTTAATATATACTCCTCTAATTTCAGTTTCTGTGGTGTATTTTAAACGGTTTCGGGATAATTATATAGGCACAATCTCCCATTTTAAATTTCAAATATTTCAGATTTGTATTGAATTTGATATATAGTCAGTAGACAGCAATTGCGCAAGGTACCTTGTATTTCCTTTTCTTTTTAAGATATCTTAAGCTAAAAGTTTAGACAGTTTCTTAAATAAATAGAATGTAATTAATTTAGATAAAAAATTGAGATATGGTAGTTTTGTTTTACGGCATATCAACCCTTTTTGGGTTATTTAATGCCGAATCTGGTCATTATAGTAAAAGTTTTTATGCTTCAAGTTCTTTATATCTTCAAATGTTTAATCATCGTTTTTGGTTTGGTAGTTTTGTTTTACGGCATATCAACCCTTTTTGGGTTATTTAATGCCGAATCTGGTCATTATAGTAAAAGATTTATGCTTCAAGTTCTAAAAATAAAATAAAAAAGGGGAGGGAGAAAGGGAGAGGGGCTGTTGTTTTTGTTTTTGGTTTTGTAGAACATAATTAAGTTTTACAAAAAAAAAAAAAAAAAAAAAAAAAAAAAAAAAAAAACGTCAATGTAGGTGAATTTCGTCTCAGGGAGCCACAGGGCAGCCTGATCTGGTATCACCAGTAAAAAATTGAATAAGGATTCTAGACATCAATTAGATATTGATTTTAATCTTCCCGTGGTGTGGTGTGGTGTGGTGCAAAACTGTTTCGTTTGGAGAATATATTTGACCCACTGTGGGACGAGTATCATTTCAGTATATATATATATATATATATATATATATATATATATATATATATATATATATATTCATGCAAACATCATTAAAAATAACAGAACTAGTCCGTCTAGTTATACTTTTTAATCTTTTCAATCTTTCCAATGATTTTCTTTGTGTTAAAATCAAAAAATTGATAAATGTTCCATATGTGTCACTACCGTTTTTTATTTTTTTTCGAATCATCTGCATATTTATTCGATTACACCAAATAAATTAAGCCATTGCTTAAATAAAAAATATTTTAATAAATAAATACATAAATAAATTTTTAAAGATTCAATTCGTCAACGTTTTTCTTGGAACAATGTATCGCGTTCTTTTACGTGCGCGTCTCTCCGATGTGTTTTAGTCCATTTTGCCATCAACACCTGAAGATGATTCAAAGAGGAATCGAAAACGGTAGTGACACATACGGAACTTTTATGTTTTTTTATTTAACACAAAGAAAATCATTAGAAAGATTGAAATCATTTTTAAAAAGGTATAACTAGACAGACGAGTTCTGTTATTTTTAATAATGTTTGCATGAATGAAAAAAAAATGCTGCCTCGTTGTAAAAAAACTTTGTCAGGCGAGACTGTCTTATAGTTTTGGGTTTTTCTTCTTCTTTATTTCAATGGTATTAACCCCGAGCAGCTGAATCACTGGTGGGCCCGTAAAACACGTCAAGTTGTAAGGGACGTTAGAATAAGTGAAGTCCGGTCGATGTTTAGCGCTTGTTTGCGCTTTATGAATAAGGAAATTGACAACATTATTGAAGCACACATGAAAATGTATTTAAGTGAAATTTTGAAAAACCAACATATAGGTGCAATTTAAATGATAAAACAATTTATTCAACTTTTCTTCGCAAGCCTTCGTTGTGAAAAAATGTTTTCAAAATTTCACATAAATACATGTTAATGTGTGCTTCAAAGATGTCAATTTTCTTATTCAAAAAGCGACAATCAGCGCTAAACATCGACCGGACTTTACTAATTCTAACGTCCCTTACAACGTGACGTGTTTTCTGCCTCTACCGTGATTCGACCCCTCGGGCGCAATACCATAGGAATGAGGAAGAAGAAGAACAAACACTATACAATAGTCTAGGCTGACAAAGTTGTTTTACAACGAAAGCTTGTCAAAAAAATTAAATAAATGATTTTATCATTTAAATTTAACCATGTGTTTTTTTTTATTCAAAATTTCACTTAAATACATGTTCATGTGTGCTTCAAAGATGTTGTCAATTTATATTGAATTATATATATATATATAATAATAATGGTAATAATCCAGGTGAAAAATATCCACAGGGTGGTAATCCAGAGAATGTTAACCGGGTTTATAAAAAAGTGCTTAATATCAAAATAGAGCTTTATATATGATAATTTTATTTACACAGACATGTACAAAATCTGCGACACTGGCATGTCGATGTTATCGATCAACAGTTACTATAAACTAAGATCTCATCAGGCAGAGTTAGAATCCGATCTTAACCTCAGATTATATTTGGAGAGAATCTATATATATATGTATATATATATATATATATATATATATATATATATATATATATATACATATATATATATATATATATATATATATATATATATAATTCAGTTTTATAGTGTTATATTTTCTTTTGTAAGTAAACAATAAAAAAATCACAAACCCCCAAATCAATGATATAGATGACGCAAATAAGAAAAATAAACAAGAACACCTTATAAAAAGTATCAACGTACGAAATGTTTTTAACAACTCATGCATTAAAGGAATAAAAAGGCTTCATGCGAACAAATTGGAAAATGGATGGATAGAATGAAACTCGTTGTTGTTATTTATTCCGTTGGTTTTGTCAGGTTTTTCGGCTTTTATGGTCCATTATAAAGCAATTATAGCCGACATAATCGAAAGTGAAGAGGGTCAGCTGTCATTCCGAATGGCGTCTATTGTACATCAGCCTCGTTTTCATCGATGCTCAATCTCGTTTGCTGATTTCTTCTTTTGACCGCAATAAAAGGAGAACAAATAATGTCTTCCAATTGTTGGCAAAGGAAAGAAAATAAGAAAAAACGCACAAAAAAAAACTAAGAAAGTAACTGTGTGTACACGGAAAAAGAAATTGAACGCTTGCAACATTCCGCTTGTTTTATGAGCAGTTATTGGCGTAAAGAAATCGCGTTATTTCGATGATAATACACGTTTATGTTAATTCCAATGACAAAGACATAAAATAAAAGTTTTATTACTTTTAAGGAGTAAAAAAGTTGGATAGAAAAGAAAATTGTTTTTCAAATCTGATGTAATTGATTAGAATCATACACTATTTGTTTTTGTTTATTTTAACGACTAATTTGCTCAAATTTACGACATATGCAATTTGTTATGCCGTGTTCAAGTCTTATCGGGGTAATTGTGTTTGTGGCATTTTGACTAAGAGCAAAGTCTAGTACATGTTCTGATACAACACTTCATTTTTCTGCCCTCTGTCAGTGAATGAGAAATCCTTCTAAACTTAAGCAATGTTTATTTGTGTCCCAATCTAGGGTGTCTCTACATCGGCAACTGGATATTCCCAACATTAAATACTGACCTTTTGTTTCACTGCCCTTATGGCGGGGTCAGGTAAATAGAGACTTATTGTTTTCAATAACGCACTAGTGTAATTCGAAAAGGTGTGAAATTCTAATAACCATCCACGTAATTACCATAATTTTCAGTAAATATTGCATTTCGGCATTAAATAACCTCAAAAGAGTTGATATGCCGTAATACAAAACAATTCCAAATCTAACTTAGCATATGTGTAATCAAATGTGTGGGAAAATGATTCGCATAATGAATACCGTCGTGAACTCTGATTTCGACTTGTTTCTTTCATTTACTAGTAAGTTACTATTTATCAAGAAAACAAGCCACTCAAGAATATAAGTTAATCAGATGGATACATTTTCTCATCTGGTGATACCAGATCAGGCTGCCCTGTGGCTCCCTGAGACGAAATTCACCTACATTGACGTTTTTTTTTGTTTTTTTTTTGTTGTTTGTAAAACTTAATTATGTTCTACAAAAACAAAAACAACAGCCCCTCTCCCTTTCTCCCTCCCCTTTTTTATTTTTATTTTTCCTACCCTACTCCCAGTCCTGGATATGACCTTAAACTACATCCGATGGTGAGATCCGGCTTACGGACTTTGGGGAATGTGGAGCCTCCTCTTAATTACCATTGCTCCCAGGTCCATCCTGACCCGGAGTGGTAGTACCTGTTAGGGTCCCAACTATGGGTTAAATAGAAACAGATATTAAAAGGGGAAAGAAACAAAAAAGAGAAGAAAACAAGACCAGATTCGGCATTAAATAACCCAAAAAGGGTTGATATGCCGTAAAACAAAACTACCAAACTACCAAACCATTTTCTCATAAGGACGGTGTATAACAAGTGTTCATTGACATTGAATTTGAATGAGACTATGTTTTAGTTCTCAGGGAAGCAATCTTGTTGGGACGTGTTGCGTTTAAAGTCCCTATCCTGGCGATCTATTGTTTTCTTTTACGCACTAATAAATAATGACCCCGCACTCACATCAATAAATAAAAGAGAAACATAGGTTCTATTAATCGTATACAATGGATCGTTGATAATAGATATTACTTCTCTATATATGCGTTCATTTCGTCTTCTTTCAAAATGTCTTACACTCCGGGTTAGCTGTTTCTCCCTAATAAGCCTTTCAAAAAAAAGGTCGCGCCATTTTATTTCTCACACCCTTCGAATTCACCGGGGGATTTTCTTAATAGAGAGAATTTTGGTTTAATCACCGAATATTTCTCATTTTTTTCTTTCTTACTATTGTGTACATAATACACTAGATTTTAAATCGAAATAACGATTGTTCCCTTTCGCGGAATAAAGGAATTTCGGACTTCATTCTAACTGCATGTTGCTTATACGTTCTTTAAACATTCTGGATTAGCGGAATACGAATTAACAAACATTGACCGAATCACAAATTCCGATATTTGATTGATGTAAGTACATTTTTCACGCTTGAAAAATAACGCATTTCTTCACTGGTGTTTTGAATTTGCTTGATAATTTCTTCAGTATAAGTTCATCGATTACTTTCATATCGATATATAAGCAGGTTAAACACGTCGTCTATGGATATTTGTAATTTCAGATTTACACACAAGGTTGGTTTTCAGTGTAGAAGAAATTCGCTCTCCAAAAAAGTAACTGGATTGGAACAAAAGTAAAACTGTCTAAGTCTAGAAAGATTTCTTCTGAACTAACCGCAGACAAAACAGATAAATAGATAAAAAACCTTTCAATTGTTCCGTAGTTATGGTAAAATTTGCTGCAGTTTTTTGTTAACATCTGTATTGCTGTTGTTTTATTTTAATTTTTACCTTATATAAGACATATTCCAGAATATACAAATATAATTAGTTACACGTCTATATAACCGCTAACTGGCCAATAAGTGGGTGCACATCTTACGTTTAAGTGATCCCTGCTCTGAAATCTAAAGTTGAAGAAAGATTAAAATCCTTGTTTGCGGAAGTTTTTTCAGTCTGTTTACATGCAATCGCCTAAAAAAGTAGAATCTAATCGATGGGTGTGATAGTAAAAAATACCGTTAATTTTTTTTCTTCCTGTGGTTGATGTCTCTTTACTAATCTTCTTATGTGTAAAGTAAAGTGAACTTTCTCAGGTTTACCACCATAAATCAGTAGACAAAATCTGTTTCAGCATTTCATTAACACAAGTCCCAACGCCAATCATTAGCAGTAGTTGGTCTAAACTTGACTTCACTTTGTTTTAACCACGAGCAGTTTTATGTAGGATTCTCAAGGAAAGACCTACCACAAAGTCTATACATATTTTCACCGAAAGGTAAAACATCAAGCTTTGTACGAATAAGTTCTACCTTCGTGAAGGCGGGACCTGTCGAAAAATAGATATCTACAGGGGCAATGGTTTCGACTGTCCAACATCCTAATCTCGCCAAATAAATTTGCCTCCAATTAATTGTATAGAAAAAAGTCTTAACATATAAATTGTGTTGCTGAAAACAAACACAACCTATAAAAGTAATACATGGTCGTCAACGACTTAAGCATTTCATTAAAATTACGTGTTCTACATTTTTCTAAAGGTCAAATGGCTATCTAATTCATAACGATAATACTTGAGTGAAAACTAATCGGGTAATTGAAAAGTCTATGGTATATGTAAAAATACTAATACTTATAATAGTTAACAGCGTCAAAAAAAGTACAGAAAATTCTGAGACTTGCTTTAGTGCCGTCCAAATTAAAATATTTATATGGATGTAGGGGAGAGACACACAGCCAGAAAGTTTGTTTTATACTTTTCTTGTTGCTGTTTTACATTAACATTACGGAAATGTTCATACAGCAGTCATAACAAAGGAAGCGAAAGAGAGAATCAAGGGAGGCGCGAGAGCGCTCTTCTTCCTAAATAGACTTCAAGAATTATCTGTGTGTACGTATGTGCCTCCCTGTATCTCATCAACTGTTTGATGGATTCAGCTGATTTTTGCCAGAGATAGAGGTTCTAGGGTCTAGTTGATGGCATTTTAATGTCAGTTTACCAGATACCTTAGTTTTCCAGAAAATTCAAAAAAACCTTATGAGAAGGCATTGTATTGAGGCATAGCCTTTACAAAAGTAGTGACATTCCATGCAAAAATGCCAGTAAATGACAATAAAAGTGTAAACATTTGGGAATTTCCTTGCTTTGTCCATTTAGTGTATATAGATTTTCATCTTAACCCTATTAAGGACATATGATTTCAGTATACTGGCATTTTTCATGGAATCTTAAGTATACCTGTTTATGAACCCATTTTAATTCGTGTGTTTTATTGCGCTCTCTCCCATAAAATTGGCTTTACTTTGACAAAAGCATTCTCTCTTCCCTAATATCGTCCCCTCGTTTGGCTGATCTAACCTTTAACCATGTCAAAGATGTTTTCCTGGAATAATTCCAAATACAGCCAAATTGAAACTAATAACTATGTTGAACTAGATAGCCTACGCGACACTCAATATATTACAAATGTATCTGCATTTAACAAAGATAATAGAATTATCTTAAATAGTTTATTGCGAACGCAGCATTATTGATTTTACTTTTGAAATATAATCGCGAGTTTACCAGCAATTAGCTTTCTGTTATTTGTCGCACGCGGCAAACTTCCGGGGACTCTGAACAGAACTCCTTAACATATCCTGTTTTAGTTCAACTTTATAGGTTACCAATGACCTTGAGGTTAGAATATTCAAGTAGTTTTCAAGTAATTTCATGAAGTGTGTTTCATTTTTCATCATTCGAGTGTTTTCAATCACTCCTTGTTTCCGGGATTTCACTATGTTAATGTTTGTATGTTTGATTGAAAACATTCCCCAAAACAAACAGGCTTTCTGCTCATGGTTATATTCGCGCTGCTGCTGCTGCTGCTGCTGTTGCTTAGCTGCTCATGTTAACTAATTATCTGATTGATGCACACGTTCCCATTCTCTGTCTATCCAACGATCTATCTAGTGTGGGTTTACTTTTATTTATTTCATTTGGAACAGCTGGTTGATTATGACTCTATCTTAATGTGTGGGGTCGGCACTTTAAGCTTGTCTCTATACCGTTAACTTACATTATTAACACATATAGAAAACGAAACAGAAAAACGTATATATTTATATGATTGTATTATTATTTCATACTACATATTTAATCTATATTTTATATATATATATATATATATATATATATATATATTATTTCATGTATCCCAATATAATATTATAAGGAGATATGATATATTGTGTATAGATTTTCAGTATTTACTTCAACAGTGCTTGATACGCGAGTAGAGCTATGGTAGTAAGTTATGAAAATATATCTATGGCAATTAAGTTTCATCGCCTTAGAGAATCATAAGGCTAACGATTCTCTACAGAGATGAAACGCGGGCGCATCTGTGTAGCTTAATTGCCATAAATATATTTTCAGAGCTTAGTATATATATATATATATATATATATATATATATATATATATATATATATAGCATAATATAAAATAGCATAATATGAAATGAAATAATAAAATAAGGTGCGAATCAAATTTTATTAGAATTCAAAATTTAGGCAAAGTATCTCAACGTCTTTAACTCATGAGTTTTCAAAGATAATTCTTCTCCTCAGAGGACCATTACCGCAGTGACGTTACTGCAGGTGATAAAATTACACTTTGAAAATATATAAAAATATATACAAAAATACATAAAAGCAAATTTATTTGATTTGGCTCATTTATCATTGTATTAATTAACATAAATATTGGATGTATTTTTCACTGTAATTTACTGCATCGATTGCGGACGTATTTCCAGACTGGATAGCTTTTTCGTTTTTTCAGTTATTTTAATTTTTTCGCTTTTGGACTGTCACTCAATACCTGGATCAATCTTCAATCAACCTCTTGGATATCTTTCCTGAATATGCTTTAATGTGTATGACTTGGATGGATTTTATAACTTTAACAAATAAGTATATTTTTGGCTTGATATATTTGAAGTGTTATGTACTTTATGTATTTTTGTATATATTTTTATATATTTTCAAAGTGTAATTTCATCACCTGCAGTAACGTCACTGCGGTAATAGTCCTCTGAAGAGAAGAATCATCTTTGAAAACTCATGAGTTAAGGACGTTGAGATACTTTGCCTGAATTTTGAATTCTAATAAAATTCGATTCGCACCTTATTTTATTATTTCATTTCATATTATGCTATTAATTCTCTATCCAGTATATTGAGCTTCAGTCCTTATCCGGATGTTTCACTAATTAAAAGATATTAGTTGCATCTTTTGTTGGATTAACTTCATATATATATATATATATATATATATATATATATATATTCCGACTTAAACAACTGCTCGGACAGTATCTTACAGGTGTTTAATTCCAAAGTTGATGTAGTTATTACCAATAGTTTTGAAGCCTATAGTAAAAAAAGCGAAGGGAGAGGAGATAGAGAAGAAGGAACAAATCTAAGAGGATAAAGTTGGACTTCTTGCAAAATACTCCCCATGACAACTCTGCTTTACACCAAAATTTGGGCAATAAGTATTATTATTATTATTTGTAGTAGTAGTAGTAGTAGTAGTAGTAGTAGTAGTAGTAGTAGTAGTATCATGTTTACCTGTATATGACACATCTGACATTTTGAAAAGATGAAAGACATTTGAACAGTAAAAACATTTAAAAAGGCTTGGGCACGATAACAGCCGTAAAACTCTTTAGTTATTAATGGCTTGAAGATGTGCTGAATTTCGACCCGTCTCCAAATGTTGGATAAGTTTTAAAAAATACATAATACAAACTGTTTTTCTCAGCGACGGTAAAACTATCAACTTGTTCTGAGCTCTGTAAGATTGTATTATTTGATTTATTTCAACGAGTAATCGCCTTCGACGGCCGCATCTTCTCGTCGTCGTACGTTAAGATTTCATTCAACACTTCGATCCGTTTCACCCTAATTGATAAATGGCATTAGTTTTTTTTTTCTATGAAATACAACTGGAATCGTGATGTTATTTTATGCACACCCAAAATGAAAAATATCTTAAAAGAAAAAATAAACCAAATTAATTAATTGAACGAATGAATTTAGGAGGGAGGAGACAAATATAATTAAATAGAAATGACAAAACATGTGGGATTAGATCCATAGTAATGAAAAATAAAATACAAATCAATAAAAAACGAAATAAGAAAAAAAAAAACATAATAAAAATTGTAGAAAAATATCATTTTGCATTTACAAGTCCAAAGATAGAATATTATTCGCTAGAAGAATTCTTCAAATAAATTATTTGCAATTCATTTTTTTCAATTAATAAGGCTATAAATAAAACGGTATGCGATGCCGATTTAATCAACTAAGTTTTAAAGAAATTCTTTTCATAGTCATCAGTAACTATTTCAAGCTTGAGGCCAGGTCGAGTTTAAGCAAGTCGCGATCAAATTTAGCGACGGAAAACTTATTTTGCAAAACTGATTTTCTTATGAAATTAGTGTTCGTCTTTGCTTCTTAATTTTTAGATAAAGTATATCCTTTGTGTTTCGGAATTTTTAGATGAGGATTGATTAATTGGTACTGTTTGTATTATTCGGACTATTGTTCTCATCTCGGATGTTATTGTCACAACGTTCCCAACCTTGTTCATGTGCGTCTTTTCGAACTATGAACTCTTTATGTCGAACTCGGGCATCTGTACGGAATATCGAACAGAACCCTTCATTTCATCCACGGTGGTTGATTTTTGTTTATTCCGTAAGCCATGGCCAGGTAGAAGTCTTATGTAATTATTAATTGTATTCTTAGTATTGCCCGTACTGGGAATTAAACTGTGAACCTTCAGAAGACTGTCACTTCGAAATGATTATCATTGAGCACCTTATCCGTTGTATCACTCGACCATGGCTGACGGAACGAGAACAAGCTACCCCCATAGATTAAATGAAACGTTTTTCATAAGTTAGTCCTTTCACAAACACTGGAAGGAAGGTACTATTTGATAAGGATAAGAGTATTTGTAAATGAAGTAATGTTTGCTATATATTATTGCTAGAATAATCAATATGTAATTAAAAGATTAAGCGGATATTTTTTGCAAAAAACGGTTACGGATTTGAATAATAACTAAAATCTGAATAAAAATTTTAAGTTAAATAAAAAATAAATATCAATTTAATATATAAAAATATGAATATTGAAATGTTCTTATTATTAGCCAACTATGAACAGACATATTCTTATGAACGTAGGGATGATATTTTGTGTTTTAATTTTTTTAAATAATAGTATATATGAACAAACACTGGAAGGAGGCTATTATTTGTATAGATAAATGTATTTTGTAAATAAAGTATTTTTTTGAGGAAAGTGTTTAAGCTAAAAAAGAAAATAAAAGACGCCCGTGTTTTTATGGTAACTGACTTTCCCTCGTGCCAAACTACGATTACGCTAGACTCTATTTTTTGCTAGCACAAATTGGCGTAAAAGAAACTCTTGCGCGTAACTCAACTAACTGCTGCTACGACTACGAATATGTACCCTACCTCTTTTGATTTGTCAAACTAAAAAGATAAGTCCACATGCGTTACAAATGATTGTGAAAAAGAGGGCGTAATTCTGTATTATGTTTGAGCTATAAAAAAGAAGCTTCGGGAACATGCTGTTTAGTATATTCTAAGTGTTTTGCATTATGTGCAATCTAGAAATGAAAGCATGAAATGTTTTTGTAATAGCTGTACAATTGCTGATTGGCGTAGTGATGTGAGCAGACAGACGGTATAATAAGAAAAAAACTGACACTAATTAGATTTCTACCGTACTTCTCTTACGGTGTGTTTGCTCGAAAAATGGCAGGGTAGTAATCCTACTTCCGCGATGAGTATATGAAAATATAGAAAACGGCTAAGCAAATATCATATAAAAATCGCACGAAATTATTTTTTTCTGGAAGCATATTTCAATAAGCGACTAAAGCGCATACGAAGCTGAATTATATATGAAATAAGAAGCTATTGTTTACGGAGCTATACCAGTCAACGTAATAGGGGAACTTCATAATTTACCTGATATATATTAAATAAGTGTGTGTTATAACAGTTATAACACTTCTATATAACCCTAAATAACTGTCAAAACTAAATAACCGGCAGCGAGAGTGACGCAGCCATAATTCTTGGATATATTTAAACGATTAACAATTACTATATATGTATAATTAGTTTCAACTGGTTAGCTCGCTTTTTTATTATTTTATCATCTTAATTCATCATGTTTAATAATAAAACCTATACCCATCATAAAGTTTTGTACTGCAAATATATATATATATATATATATATATATATATATATATATATATATATATATATATATATATTGAGAGAGAGAGAGGGGGGCTATTAGAAGGCTATCACAATGCAAGTAATAGAAATATGTCGGCGTTGATAAGTAAGACAAAAACAATTAATTCTAATTTATGTATTTTTTCAAAACATTTTAAAATATTTTTTCCTATATAGCAAATCTTACTTGATTAGGCAATACTTCAACACTATAATGTAATGTGTGTGACCGTGTTCCATAAGATATTTCGAGGAAGACCTCTTCGTCAAATGGTAGATGTTTCAAATATCAAAAAAACGTATGGTGGCAATATTGCTTATAAGGCAGTAAATATTAATATCCACAGCAATGTAAAAAAACTAAAACTATAACTGATTTTTTTGTTTTTATTATTTTAATTACTTATTTATTTTATTTTTATTTTTCTGAATATTTTATATTTGAACCCACGAATGAAATAACATTGTATTTATATATATATATATATATATATATATATATATATATATATATATATAAGTGTAAATTAGTCGTCCAAGGCTATAGCAATGCGATGTGGTTGCCGTGAGATGGAAAAGTGAAAAGAAATAAACGCAGGGAGAAATTGAAACTCATATGATTTATTAATAATTTCACGAAAACTGATTAAATACCAAATAGTATTTTTTTTTTTTGGTAAGTAACAGATCGGCAAAGGGTAATCTTAAATTTTCGAAAGAACAACTTTCATTATCAGAAGACAACAATAGAAGACCGAGAGGGTCGGAAAAACGGGAAAAAAAAAAAAAAAAAAACCGGTGTCAGATCATCGTAATACAGGGGATGTTTAGTTAATAAAGATAAAATATTATCTTGAAAATTATCCTATCAAGAAAAGGCGATGCTTAATATACAATATAGAGCAATTATAAAATGAAATGAATGATAGGTATAAAAATTGGTAAAAAAACAATATTTATTGAATCATCAAGTAGTTTAAACAAGGAATATATCGATACACTTGTTTTTACATTTTCTTTAACCCATGAATTTTCAAAAATGCAAGTTTTTGATCATCAGACGAGATCATCGGGATAAATCAGTAAAAAATTATATTACTGCTGGCACAGATTTAAAAATATAAATAAATATATAACGTTTAATGATTTTCACATGTGCGTTCCCGGCTGCTTTTTGAAATTCTCTTTGAAATGTAATCTATTTATTTTAGAATCTTATCACATAATGAAACAAAGAGATAACATAATTAATAGAAATTGTTTTTTGTTCATTTGTTATTGTCATATAGAAAAGGATTTGACGAAGAACTGAAAGTACGAGTGATATTTGGAGAACATTCATAATTTCTTTTTATTTTGACACAACAATATTATTAGAAAATGTCGAAAAATAATTATTTTATGTGTAACAATATAATGTAACACACACACATATATATATATATATATATATATATATATATATATATATATATATATATATATAGATATATATATATATATATAGATATATATATATGAGGATAAAAGATAATATGATAATAGATGTAATCAGGGTTTTTTTTAGGGGGGGGTCATTCATTTATAAATTCCTAGTCATACACACATTTTTTTTTAGTTCATTGGCCCTTTTCCATAAGATCCCATTCCCATTTGATTCCAATGATTTTATGTAAATAAATGTATTTATGAAAAAATGTCTTAAACAATTTAGAGATATTTTATGAGGAGTAAATGTTGTATTGTGGCGACTAAGATGATTCTAGTTACGAGTAAGATAGACATTTTTATATCTTTTGACCAAGGATGACCAACGGCATCCATTTTCGCCATGGTTTAGATGGCCTTGTGCCAAATTTGTTCGTTATCTATTCTTTTTATATTTTGTGCATATAACTGATTTTAAATGTTGTATGTTTTCTCAGCATCTCATTTATTCTGTAACTATCAATGAAACTGTTGCTTCAAACGATAAAAAACAATAACAATCATACGACGTCGTTAACAGGAAAGAGAGAAAAAAGGAGAGAGAAAGAGAGAGAGAGATGAAAGATGAGAGATGAGATTAGTTTCATTTCTTAAGTAAAACTTATCTCGCGTTTTTTTTTTTAAATTACTCGGATATTTTTTTCATTGCGTAAGATGTAACTCGCGTTTTTTTTGTAAGTTTCACCTCGATTAGTTTTTCGGTTTACAGTGAGATTAAGATCACGTGTGACAACAGTAAGAAATCAATTCTCATTGATAAAAGTAAATTACTATTCTCCCGGGAAATACCCGGTAGCCCTGCTAGTTTAGAATAATAAACTTTTCAAACACAAAGCGTTAACATTTTGATAATTTCGAAACATATTTAAATGTGACTGAAAGAAAAGAATGAAAGAAATGAATTTGCCATTTCACTGTCAATTTAGAAAAATCGAGTCGTTCGCTTTAAAGAAAGAGCGACCGACTTGATTCTCTGAAACATTTGAACGATGTTAGGAAACGTTTGAACACAAATACTAAATATTTGTCAAGAAAAGAAAAGAAAATTGCAAACAGAAATTTGTTATATGAAAATTTAAAAAGTAATTGAATTACAAAACAATAACACATAATAGTTAATTAATGAATTAACTTTAACAAAACGAATATGCAAATTAGTTAATCTTACAAATCTAATATCAGACCTATATATACGGTATATAAAACAAATATTACGTCTATTAAATAGGTTTAATTAATTTGGAATATACCGTTTTGACTTCACCGTTCGTGCGAGAAGTATGCCAAACTTTCGCATTAATTTATTTAGGTATAAGTATATATTCTCTTTTGTAGTCAATCTATCAGTATTTAAGCCCAATAAATATTAAGTTATAGTTCTAGGGCATTTATAAATATACAATAGGAAAAAGCGGATTTCGCCGACTAGCTTTATATTACAGAGCACCCGAGTGTCAATTTAAAACTAGATACAGAAATCATATGATTTCATTAAAAATAAAGCAGGCAAGAAGGTTCAAATGATAGCACAACATATTTACTTGAGTATATTAGTTAACTAGAATATAATAGCAAGCTACATACTCCTCAGGTAAATAAAAAAAATGTAATCTATTTATTTTAGAATCTTATCACATAATGGCACAAAGAGATAACATAATTAATAGAAAACATGAAGTCATTCAGAACTGCATTCAGCGTTCAAAATCCACATTCATGAAATTTAGGCATATATAAAATCGACCATAACAACACGTGATAAAACACATTACGTTTTATTACAGTTAATAATCGTCTTGTGATTATATATATATATATATATATATATATATATATATATATATATATATATATATAATTTTAAATAATAATAATATCGGAATGAAATGACTACACCAATACAGTAAATGTAAATAAAATACAATAATGGTATTGTAAAGTTAAACAATGCTTGCCTCCGTTTTTAATCCATACAATATGTTAATCATGAAAATATTATTAACTTTCATAATTAATTAAATAATTTTATTTTAAAAAATAAACCAAAATATATATTTACATATAGTAAAATGTACATATTTTAAAATCTTCTTTTCGAAATTGAGAACGCTTCGCTTTCGAACAGAACGAAAGAGAGCAAACAAATCTATGTTGAATCCAATATCTCATCTTTAATCTTTTTAGAGGTAAACTAACAAATTAAAATACTAATGAACTGAACTTTGGTTTCATTTTATACGCGTTTTCTTATGAACCACCACTCAGAGATTGAAAATTAATCAGAGTTCAATTAAGTTGACAGGTGTATTCTAAAGACTCTCAGGAAATCATACAAAGTTGGAAGTTGTCTTATTCATCTATTTTAAGAATCTTTTTTTTTCTAAATGAATGCAGAAAACTTTATTAAATGTTGACAATTTTAATAAGCAGTTCATTTGTTCACATTAAAATTGCGACGGTTGTCAAATTTAAACATCTCTAAAAGGAATAATTGTAAGTAGCTATATCTATAGTTGCGTTTCTTTATCACGCAGAATTTTAATACATGGTTGAATCTATTATTTACGATTAAGTTTTAGTTTAATCCGACGATTAGTAACTTAATTATCATCAGGAAAAAAAGTAGTATTAATTATTTTTTAATATATTTAAAATATTAAACATCGTTGAAAAATCTGGACCTTGAAATTACGTGATTACGTAAATGGGAGTGTCTTATTTAAAATTTTGGCGTAAAGTCTTTATTTCAGAATTATATGTCGACGTTCTTGTGCCTTACCGACACTCGAAAAAAAACATGGCGGGCGAGATTATTGCTTTACTTCGCAAAACTTACACAATTAAGTGTGGCTTTACCAGGGTTTTTGTTTGGGGCGTTTGCCACTAGGACTTATGGTAAGGTAAGTATAATTTTACTATCTTGTTAGTATAAACCCGACCCCCACAATTAAGCGGCATCTCAGCAGCTATGTTGCCATCTCTGTGTCGATTAGCCAGCTTTCATCGAAATAAAATTCTGAAATAAAAAATCTTACAAACATTTTCCACACTTTAAAGGTATACCGACTGTTAGGGAATTTAATTTGAATGTGTTTGCTATAAATTATTTGTTGTTTTTATTTAGGCTTTAACTATTCTGAACTTTTACCAAATTCCCAAAACCTTTTTGTTAATTTAATAATCAAACAAATTAACAAACCACTCTGAGTAAAATTATTAAATCCAAAACAGTAATCAAATATATGTCACTTATCGCTTGCAACATAACCAACAGGAAAGTGTATGCATAACAGTTTTGTAGTTTACTTTAAAAGAGAAAATAAGTACACTTATAGTGCTTTAAATGTACAATTAAGTCGATTTATAAAATATATTAGAGGAATATTTCTGTTTAATCAATCGCTATTTCAGGAGAAATGCAATTCTGAAACATCTGTGTTTAATTTGTGTAAATTTCACGTAATAAATATACGTATTCATGAAAGAAGTAAATAGACACACCACAAAAATTATTCATATATGATTAAAGTTTATGCTTCCTTCGTTGAAGGCCATAACTCGAGGCCGTACAAAGTAACATTAAAAGTTTTTAAAAAATCGATATTTCATACTAATTGACATTTTATGCGTGTTAGATGTATCTATATAATATAGAACCATATAAGTATGGCACGGGTCAAAGACGCATCAGAATTCTCAGAGTTTTATTGGAGCCATATTATAGGTTAATCTGAAAATGGACTGCATCGGTATTAAATCGGAGCAAAGTTCGGGGTTCCACTTTCCATTGCAAACAGACCTTAAATGAAAGACTTACATCTAAAGTCGCTGGAAAAATGGTTGGATCATTCTACCACTCTAGAAAGAACCTGACTCCTGATGCAGTTCGCAACCTGTATCAGAGTAGGATTCGTCCCAAGATGGAGTACGGCTGCCACGTCTAGGGAGTTGCCGCTTAGAGCATTTTTTCGTGCCTTGACAGAATGCAAAATCGACTTCGCAATCTAGTGGCAGGTAGTTTTTTTCTCTTTCTTGCAGCCCCTTTCTCACAGAAGATACGTTGCTAGTCTTTCACTGCTCTATCGATATTTCCATGGTAGGTTCTACACTAAGCAGCAACACTGCAAAGAGCGCTCTTTTCTTTCCCTGTGATCCTAAAAACACACGGAACTTTCTAAGAACTTCCCATTTATGGAAAACATGTTTTCCGTCGTAAAGTTTCCCTACCACATGTTAGTTATCAAGTCAATGTCAACAAATATCTGAACATGTTGTCATGCAATTATATAACCTCAATCCTAGCAATGTTCCATCATCCAACTGAAAGTCGCGCTTCTCCCCAAGTGGCGTTTGGCATTAGTAAGTGGTAAAACATTACTATAAATAATATCACACCATTTAAATAATGATTGTTTAAACAGATTGTCTAATACATCATCAAGCGAACATAATACAGGGTGGGCCAAAATAAGGGTCCTATCTTTAAATTTGAATAACTTGAATTTGAATAACTTTCACAAAATAAAAGTTAAACTCACAAAACTTTATGTGTGTGTAGACTGACCCTTCCGAGATTTTTTGAAATAAACAAAACAAATTTTAGCCGAAAAACACTTCTTAAAACTTACAAAAACTAAAGTATTGTTTTTTTACACTGTTTTGAGTTTTTTAAGCAAAAATAATGTTTTCTAAATGAGGGTACGTTTCTTAGGGCTAATACGGCTCATGCTTGCTTCGGAAGGAATCTTTTACTTATTCTAAAAAAAAAAATTTTTTTAAATCAATAAATAAAAAAGTTATAAATTTTTAAAAATAGGACCCTTATTTTTGCCCACCCTGTAAGTATTATCTCACCCAGGTCCAGCAGGACCCTCTGACAGAAATTTTCATTATTAATAATAATTATATCGTCTATTTACATTGTTCATGTCTGTAAATGAAAATATATTTATAGATGTCTTAATATCACATGGTAAAAGTTATATTTGCTTTAACTCGAAAAAATATTTTACAGAAACCTTTTTTATATAATTTAGATGAGAATATGGTTTAAAATCAAAACCATAGCATTAAAAACGTGTTTGCCATTTTTACCTATTTGTAGATTTCCAATTTTAGTTATTATTTATCACCAAAACCTTCGATGCTGAAATTGTTTATTTGATTTCATTCAAACTTTCAGAGTTTCGACTTTTTATTTATAAGTACCACCAACACAATTTATTTTCGAGCAGAACGCTGATAAATGGACTGGAAGTCTAATTAATTGACTTAAAGACAAATTGCGATTTTTATAAAAAATATACATTTATAGTATTAATAATAGAAGTTATAAACGCTAACATTTGTTTTACTTGGATAAGTCTTTTAAAAATTGTTCTTAATGGGATAGTTCTATTTTTCTAATTGTTACGAATCCAAGGTCAGGATTAGAGCTAATGTTAAGTGATAACGTGTTAATCATATGTGGGTCTCTATTTTTATCACGAATTTACCGAATTCCATGCCTGAAAATTGCTGCTAATTTGAAGTGTCAAATTTCAAATTCATGTATACTTTGTTAATTAGCTCGTTTCACAGGATGGGATAACAACCACCTTGTATGCATTTACTTTATTAAACATACAAGAATGTTTATAATTAGCTTCGTCTGTGTTCGCCTCACAATCTCAAAACCCCCGAATATTCATATCTTGCGCCCGAAGGCTTATTCGGTTTTCGCATCAATTTACATAAACATATCTTTATCAATTCGTACGTCTAAATAAATCATATCCTCACCCTATCTTCTACAGACCCATATCTATTTTTAGATTATGATAATCAATGTAACTTTAAGTATTTCTTTCATTCTTTTCTAGATGATACATCATGAACGTTATATACTAGGCGGAATTATCAGAGGATATTACGCTGTGTAAAATAAATCTGCAAAACACAGCTTACAAACAAAAATAAATAACTGCCATTAACCAAGTGATAACATGCCGGTTTGGCATTATTGACTGTAAATCTGAAGAGATTTTTTGTTACTCAGACTCCAGGGAATCCGCTTGTGTTTGCCAGCGAGTGATCGCTGGTAGTGATTTGTGTGACGACGCCTAGTGACTAAGATATAATAATAAGGCAGAACGCAAAAACTAAGACGACATCATGAAAACTAAAACTACTTAGTGAAGGCTGACGATATATAAGAAAAAGTATAACAGGGCAGCAGGAAACCTCATCGAAAAAAACTCGCAGTGGCAGCAACATTGTTTGTCGGAACGCCGCAGAGAGGAGATATAGTAACATTAAAACCACGACTGGAATATAACAGAAGGTATTTTGAATATTGGAGAGATATGTTGTCATTCATATTCTATTATTAATCCATCGGTATTTATTAGCTATAATTCACTTGCAATGTGTAGTACGAGACTGGAAGTAAATATAAAATTAATAATAATAATAATAATAAGAAGAAGAAGAAGAATAAGAAGAATAATAAGAATAATAATAAGCAGCCAAGGAAACTGAAACTGCAAAAAGTTTCATAAATTTCCCCCTCCCCCTACAGAGTTATGGCACCAGCTACAGAAGATACCACACGAAATAGTCGTGAAAGGTAAGGAATATGGAATGAAAGAGGAGGAAGAGCACTTGTAAAATAATGATTCACGCGTTTTGTTAGCGGCGCAAAAGACGAAAGGAAACGATTAGGTCAGGGACGGTTAAAGTCATGACCCACTAACAATGAATAGAGCGTGGCAGAATGAATAAAGAAAACCGAAAAACTTAAGACAAAAATAAATATAGAACTGCGTAGTTAAAAATCAAAGGAAATCTGTATTACGCTGTGATAATGAAATTTCAGATGGAAATAAAAAAATAAAGGCATAAAAGAAGTGACGGCAGGTCATCAGTGAGAGATAAAGGGATGCGATACTGGCTTACAGGAGAACGATCGGGGAACAGAATCAGGTAGGATTGGGTATATAAGGCCTCATGCGGGCGATTGAAACAGTTCCACTTGCGATCCTCGTGTTTTTAAACCCACCTAATAAACTGGTATTGTCCTGGCCTTTGGGTCTGGATTTACGCCGGTCTATTGGGGTTGTCTGGTCCTGTGCAGTTCTAGGAGGTGCACCCTCCCAGGCTTCGCCTCCCCTCTTTGGGGAGGAGTAAGTTTATTGCTTACTGTTTGAGGCGCCCCTACCGGGGAATGCCGACGGGGCTGCCCAGGCAATTTTTAAATGGTCAGATTACTCACCTCTCGAGCGCTGGCTTATCTAATCCCACTTTCCGACTTTGTGTCACATTTTACCTTGTGGGAGGTAGATAAATAGTAGTTCCACTTGCGATCCCGACGAACGCGTTAATCCCGTAAAGAATACCCACAATGCGACCTACAGAATCTTCCTTGGATTCAAATTGTGAACTCTGAAATTGTTTCGCCAAGGAACATCGTCGACAAGAGATGAATCGTCGTTTTTTTTTTCTCTCAGATTTTCGGTGTAGAATTATTATGCAGACGTTTGGAAACGAAGCTAACTATATGTCCCGATGGATGGTTCAGTTGAGATTATCTACTCGCCGAATAAAACGATACATTTTCGTCAGACAAAATCAACTACTCGACGTGTTCTGCTAGTGTACGCGTTCAATCTAAGGGACATTTTCGAGATATGACACCGAATTGTAGAAGGTAGAAAGAGACATTTTTTGTAAAGGAAACATGAACGAAGAGTTTTATTAAGAACAATAAATACATTGTTCAATCTTTTTCACATGTGTATAAATTACAAAGAAGAATAAAGATCATAATTTTGTCATCTTGTTGTGTCTACGTCTTTTTTTTATCTTTTTCTTGTTCTCACATTTCCCGAGTGACAGTGTATCGTAACACACTAACCAGACCTCTACTAAAAAAGCCACCTAAATCCCAGAGATTGTTATCGAAAGAGGTGAAAGGTACAGATTGATGCAGAAAGCACTATGGAATTTCCACAGGGTTCTCGCTAGTACTACTACTACTACTACTACTACTACTACTACTAATAATAATAATAATAATAATAATAATGAAGAAGAAGAAGAAAAAGAAATAAAAGTAGAGACTGAGCCAACATTCTTAAAGCAGTAAACATAGTTTGATATTGTGTGAGAATATATATGTGCGTATGTGGGAGTGTGTTTGCTTTGTGGTTGTTTAGCCAAATATACCGGGTTTGGGGGTAAAACGATCCAAATTGATGTCATAAATATTCCGTTTTAGGCATTTGCATCTTTTTTCTTATAAATCGCCGAGAAGTTGCCGAGACCTGCTGGCAAGCGACGTCCATGGAAAATCAAAGCGAAGAATTCTGTGAGCAAATTGAGTAAAAAGAACCAAGGATGAAGATAGATTAAGAAAGAAAAGAAAGAATAAAATAGAAAACAGAAAATGAGATTAAAAATAAATCAATGAAAGAATAAAAACGATGGGAAAATCATAAATGGCGGAAAACTAATGCAAGAAAAGATATTTATATTTTGCGATGCGCCATTTTTTAAATGTTCTTCACGGTCTGAAGTTTTTGAGGGGCGGATAAACGTATAAGGCGAAGATCATAGCGGTTATTGTATATATATATATATATATATATATATACATATATATATATCTATGGAACTTGAAAAAAGAAAAACCAAAAAATAGTATTGATGTATTCATCAACGTTTCGTCTTTATTTCAAGACTTCCTGAGTATTATTGTCCGAATAAAAGAGCACACAAGTATAAATTGTTTGAAACAAAGGTGGTAACCTTAGTGGGTATGAAAGGCTGCTTATGAAAAAATAAATTATGAGCTACAAATAGATGATGGCGGTGGAAAATTGAGTTAACAGTACCGAGTTTGGAGCGAATGGTGGGGGTTGGAGTTATAAGATTATTAGAGAGGGGGAGTGAGCTCGTGTTATGTAAGCAAAGAGAGGTCGTTTATTATAAGATCAGCTATTGGCTGATAGGGATAGTGGGAAACATTACAATACTGTGGTGGAAGGTGTGGGTGCAATATATATATATATATATATATATATATATATATACATATATATATATATATATATATATATATATATATATATATATTGAGAGAGAGAGAGGGAGAGAGAGAAATAGAGCAAAAGTATTTCAAACATTTCAGCTCTTTTATCAGATAGAAAGCAGCTTGTAAAAGCAGCAATAAACATATTAAAACGCACAATTCAACAGAGAAGACCTCTAGCCAGGAGACATCCTGTTTAGAGGTTAAAACAAAACCAACGCCTCTGTCTTTAGTATTGCATTTTCTTAGTTCCAGGATTACTAAACGGACGAAACCTAGGTATCTACAGCGGATGTAGTAATGTATAGTATTTAAATAAAATAAAAAATATTAGCCCATGGATTGCTTACAATCACTCACATTTTTCTCCTAACACGAGACACATGCTACACGCACACACACACACACACACACACATATATATATATATATATATATATATATATATATATATATATATATATATATATATGACCGGCAGGAATTGTCTCCTCCCATACTGATGATTGCAGGTATAACATTAAAAACATGTGTATATGGGTTAACTTTGTCATGGCCGCCAAATTTGCAATTAAGGCGTTAATTTACCTTCCCAATGGTAGACACATCGGTGCGCGCTCCGACTACTGACTTACATATGACTTTCGTATCGGGCTTCGAACCGTGTGACCGGTAGGGAGTGTCTACTCCCGTACGGATGATTGCAGGTTTAACATGAAACACATATGTATATAGGTAAATTCAAATAATACTATTTATAAATTATATATATTATATATATATATATACATATATATATATATATATATGTATATATATATATATATATATATATATGATAGTATAAAACTAATTATTTTAAATAGTTCAGATCGATTCTCATGAGAAACAATTTTCAAAGCAAAATGAAGCTAAATATTTAAGCTATTAAATAGATATTTCAAATTTTGCAATATAAATAAATACATAAATAAATAAATTACAGATCAGAGTTATATTTCGATATATTTGAGTTCAGAAACTTCACCGATTTTTTCTAAAAAAAGAGAAAAGATTTATACAATAAAAATAATAACAATAATAACAACAACAATAATAATAATAATAATAATAATAATAATAATAATAATAATAATATAAATAATAATAATAATAATAATAACAATAATAATAATAATAATAGGGGGACTTGTTGTCACTACGACTTCAGGGAATACCACCGGTTGTTGTCGGTGAGCAATCACTGATGATTATTATGAACGGCCCTGAAAACTGAGTAATTTTACTAGTATTGATTGTGACCGGTGTGAATTGTTCGATTCAGTGCAAATTGAGCTGCCATCTGTTTTCAACAAGGAAATCCAGTCACAGGAATGATTCACGCGTCTTGTGATCTGACAATGGACTTTGAGGAAACAAGTTTCAATCAAAGGTTAAAAGGGTATGCCCCACCAATAATTGTCAAAGGTTAGGATATATTAAATCACCAACGAAAATCAAAAGACAATTTTTAAATAAGGATTCTCTAGATAAGTGCAGAAATAAAAAATAAAGATTTGTTCGGACGACTAACCTTTTGCAAGAAAAGGTCAAACAATGATCAAATAAAATAAACTGAGAGAGAGAGAGAGAGAAAGCGGCGCAAAGACGAAGACTAGAACGACGGGAAAAAGAGACGCCCAGGGATTAGTATAAGAAAGGCCGGCGGGCAAGATTCGAGCAGTTTTGGATTGAAGGTTCGAAGGGCGAGTATCACAAGAGAGAGACCCAGCGTGGCGAACTCTGATTTTTTTCTTGAAACACTATGAACTCTGAATTTATTTCGCCAAGAAAGATACATTTTCGTTGACAAGAATTAATAGTCGGGCGTTTCTCTCTAAGACTTTCACGATAAACACTTTCGAAGGATACTCAAGAAATCTCTCCGTTAACGGGAAGCAACTCCGCCTGCCGAAAATAAGAAAAAGTTGTTTTTTCGCCGGACAAAAGCTTTTCGACATCAAACTCGTCGCCAGTGTGCGCGTCTGACCTAAGATACCGTTCTGAGAAACGACCCCGGAAGGAAGGAGATGTAAAAAGACACTTTTTGCAAAGGAACCACAAACGCAGACTTTTTATTAGGGGTACCAAAGACAAATATACATGTCCAATCATTTTCCCACAGGTGTGTCAATTAAGAAGAAAAAATAAAGATAATAATTTCTTCATCTTACTGTGTTCACGTTTTTGTAACCTGTTTCTTGCCCCCACATGCCCTGAGCGACAGCGTATCGTAACAACTACGCAAATTGGTAGCCGTGACTTGCTATTTCCACAAGAAATAGGACGAGATCGAATCAGGAACCACAGGCAGACAGCGTGAGAGGGTTTCCGAGAAGCAGTTAATTGGAAGAAGGAAGTGACAGTTATCAACAACTAGAGGATGATCGAGGACGACACCAGCGGCCGAACAAACGAGCAGAACAAAGTAGCTGGCTTCTGTTTTGTTACCTGGGTGTTTCCGGTTCGAGAAGAGAGAATAGAGACGCGTGTACAATGGGACGTTTCGATAATTTAGTACAAAGCCTAACAAACGAAATTAGGGATGAGGCAGCCTCGGTGGCGAGCTCGTGGAGGGAGGAAACGTTCTTAAAGAATATCCGCCTCTTGCTGAGGAAAGAGGATGGTGGTCTCGGGGCCTGGACTGAAGGAATGGATCGGTATTTTAGATTAGTGAGCACAAGGGAAGACGCAATGTGCCGGACGGCGTGGGTGACGACAGGGGCCTGGTGGGAGCATACATAGATAGATTACTGACACAACATTCACAGCTTACGTGTGGTGTCTTAGGGGATGCCTCAAAGGAGTATTATGGTGACAGTTATCAACAACTAGAGGACGATCGAGGACGACACCAGCGGCCGAGCAAACGAGCAGAACAAGGTAGGTGAGCAACAGCGTATCGCAACAATGATGACCAGTGTGAGAACTCCTAATGAGTACAAATAATAATAATAATAATAATAATAATAATAATAATAATAATAATAATAATAATAATAGATGTTATCTGACATATGTTTGTCTTTACATCGTCATCTATTCCTAAAACGTGTTCTAATGTATTCTTGAGCGATGGTTTACATTTTAAGTAAACGTGAAATTAACCAAAAAACGACTTTAATAGTAAATATCGCATCGAAAACTGCACTTCTATGTCCTGATGTGATTTTTGAAATCTTTCTATTTCCAATGCTATTAATTATTTTGAAGCTCACAATGAAATCTTTGCATATTCTTCCTAGTAAAGTAGTAAAGCCTCAGGATTATAATCTATTTCATAAGTATTACGTTTTGTTCATTTTTATTAGCTTAGTCACTTTTCTTTGTACGCCTTGTCAGTTTTAATATTCTATTCCAAAGCTAGATAGTGGTTTACAGAATGACGTACATTATTGTATAACGGCGAATAATAACGACGTTCATTATTTACAGGATATCTGATGAAACGAGGGCGAAGGGAGTGGAGGGAGAAAATAATTGCGACGACAATTGGAAACATCTTTTCGCGCTTTTTGTTGTCTACTTTCGCGACATATTCTCTTCGTTAAGTATTGAACACGTCGTCGTTGGCGAATGGAATATATTTACGCCTTCTCAAATAATCGATCTTTTGTTTGTTTTGTGAAGTTCTCTGCGCTTTTCAATTCCTTCCCATTCAATCTTTGCAAATTATTATTCACCTATTCATTGTGTATTTACCATTTCTAACCGACGTTACTTGTCATCGTCGTTTTCTCTTGATTCCATCCAGATTCTGTAGATTATATATCATATTCAAATTGATAAATACAATTTCATACACGATTTTTATCACGCATCTTACAACTGATATAACTAAGCTAAGGCACCGATGACTGTATATTTACTTATTACAATATGCATTCATGCAATATATATATATATATATATATATATATATATATATATATATATATATATATATATATATATATATAATAAAGGAAGGATGAGAGTAATCCGACGTAATGGGAGATGAAAAAGGAAAAACCAAGAGATATTTTTTCATATATTCATCAACGTTTCGTCTTTATCTTAAGACTTTCTAAGGATGATAATTTTAAGAAAAATGTCATGCACGTACATTGAAATATGTGGTTGACCTGATGGGTTGATGAGAAAAAGTAGTAGCCGTGGCTACTGAGCACACTGGACCAAGGTCCGGGCTTGGAGAAAGTCAGTCAGTGGCAAAGAGTGAAATGAATGTGGACAGCTGTGAGTGAAAAGGGGGAGGGGTGTGAGTGTTAGTGAATTTGTCTTAGGGTTTGAGAAAGGGGAAGGGGTGCTGAGGTTTTTGTCGTGGTGAGGTGTAGCATGAATTTTGAGAGGCTCCGGAAAGAGGAGGGAAGGGGGAAACTCTGTGTCTTTTGTATGTAGGTGGTATCATAGTTTTAGAAAAGGATTTTAAGAAATGAAGATAATTTGAAAGTAAGCGGGGTGGGTGGGTAAGAGTGTGAAAGAAGTAGTCGAAAGGGTGAGATGGGTGAGGGAGGAGAAGGGAGATTTCGTTATGGGTAGGTGTGAAATTTTTGAAGGGTGGGAGTATTGACCAACTGGCTATGTCAGGAATGTGTGAATATAAGTAAGTTAGAAGGAGTGTGTTGAAATGTGCTGTAAATATGACAATGAGGGGAAAGAAAAAGAAAGAGAAGGAGAAAAGTGATGTTAATTTTGGCGAGAAATAGGAGAAATGTAATTTTGTGCAGGCAGTGTTGATGGTTTGAAATTAAATTGAGGGCAAAAGGGGTTTACATATCTAAATATTTGTGAGGATGTCTAGATTGTGTTCATTCTTTCACACTATTACCCACCCACCCCGCCTACTTTAAAATAATTTTCATTTCTTCAAATCCTTTTCTAAAACTATGATACTACCTACACACGAAAGACACAGAGCTTTTCGCCTTCCCTCCTCTTACCCAATCCCATCAAAATCCATGCTACACCTCACCACGACAAAACCCTCAGCACCCTCTTCCACTTTAAGACAAATTCACTAACATTCCCACTCCTCCCTTTTTTCACGCACAGTCATCCACATTCATTTCAACTTCTGTCACCGACTTCTCTCAGCCCGGACCATGGCCCTGCGCTCCCAGTAGGGGCTACTACTTCTTCTCATCAACCCATCATGTCAACCCGATATTTCTATGTACTAGCATGACATTTTTCTTCAAATCATCATCCTGAGGAAGTCTTACAAATAAATACGAAACGTTGATGAATACATAAAAAACATCTTTTGGTGTTTCCTTTTTAATTTCCTATATATATGACGTGGTTGTTTATACATCTGAGGAGACCTAATTAAGGGATCGAAATAAGTTATAATGTATACAACCTTAATGTGTGTATAGTTTTTTCTTTTTTATAATTCTGTTTTGCTCTGTTTAAATTACATGGAGCTCTGTTATACAGATTCTCAACACAAAATTGAAATCTACACACTATATATATATATATATATATATATATATATATATATATATATATATATATATATATATATTCACAAATATTTAGAATAGAGCATCAATTATTACTATATTTCAGGTAAATCATGCATTTATGTAAATTATGCTTGATTTAAGTGTAGCTTATGTCAGTCGATTATTACATATATTTCAAATATAGGGTGTGGTAAGCATATTCCTATAACGCGAGTGTCTGCCTGTAAATGTATGCTTAAAATAAGGCGTGTATGTATAGGTAAATGGGTATGTTTGGTTCAAATAGATCGTGTGTTTGTGAGTCAGTTACAACGTGTATCCATTATTATACATATGTCAAATATAATATATGTTAATGTTTATGTATGTTTCAAATAGAGTTGGCGGTTATGTGTAAACGATTATCTATCTGTTAATAGTCAATTATTACGAATTTAAAAATAGATATGTTGTATATGTGACTATTATTATGTATGCTTCGAAAAGAGAGTGTGTACATGTGTTAATAGTTAATCATTACGAATTTAAAAATAGATAGGTTGTATATGTGACTATTATTATTTATGCTTCGAAAAGAGTGTGTGTACATGTGTTAATATAATTGTATGTTTTAAATAAAGAGTATATGTTTCAGTCAACTATCATTTATATTTCAAATATAGTATATATCTGTGTCAGTTATGATGTATTTTAAAAGATAAAGAATAAGTTTGTGTCAATGACAAATAGTATGTTGTTATGATTTCAAGTATATAGTGCGTCTATATATTAATGAGTATGCATGTTAAAATAGAGCGAATATTTGTTTATCAACTATTGCGTATGTATCAAATAGAGCTCGTGTTTTCATGTAAACGATTATGCATGGTTTAAATAGATCGTGTGTCTATGTATGTCTATCAGTCACATATTCTTTATCTTTCAAATAGAGCAAATGTCTATGCGTCAACTATCATGTCTGCTTCGAATAGAGTGTATTCCTGTGCATCACTGATTAAGTATGTTTCCAATAGACCGATAAATGTGCTTGCTCAGTAAGAGATTGAAACGCAAATATTGTCTGGAATTAAATATACTTTTTATAGATTTGATTGCTGAATATATTTATCATCTGCCGCAGTTCCTGTGCATGAAAATGGAGTCACTTTTTTATATAGAAATGAAAGTGAATATTTACTATCAAAGTACGAACTGTGAACCAAATGTTTGCAATAAAACTCTGCTATACAATCATAAAGTCACACGATAAAACATGCCTATTTTATGAATACGACGTTATCGAAATCGTTTCGCTTTCACAAAATGTTTACTCATCATTCAAAATGAATTTGTGATTTTTTATCGCAACGATTTTCATAAATCTTTCGATTTCTGGAAGCAAATTTTACGAATTATTTGTTTGTCTTTATTACAAATAAGAATTTTGTGAATGTTGCACTTTTGCAGAACGTGACGAGAAGCAATTAGTTTATTTCCCTAAGGAATTCTTGCATTCATATGGCATTAGTGAATACAGTAGAAGCAGAGACACGTGATTAATTAACTTTGATAAATAAGTAAAAAAGAAGAAGGATTTACCATATGTATGCACATTTCTTTATTTGAATTGAAAGATTGGTAATTTGTATGATAAGAATATTCGTCTGAATAATCCTGATAATATATTTCGTATAATCGTTTTCTTGTCAATTCATTCATATATGAATGCGTGTCTACCTATTTATTTCAGTAATTAATTTTTGTTATTATCGATCAATCTCAGTATTTTCAATCTCTAATTCTTTCTCTCTTTCTCACTTTCTCTCTTCCTCTCTTTCTATGTTTGTCTCTCTTTCTCTCTGCCTCTCTCTCTCTTTCGCTGGCGCACTCTCACTCCTCGATTTTAATCTTAGCATCACTCAGATTGGACTCATACACACCAAATTCTATAGGAAACCAGCCTGTAGAAAAATGTTCATACACTTTAAATCTGCCTAACCATTTAATCCAAATTAGAATATGCACATACAGGGATTACCCGTATATGCTAAACTACTGCTGACAAAATATAACACACCAATGACTTCCACCAGACTCTTTTAACAAATGGCTAACCCGCTTTCGTCATATCCATCCCCAACAACACCAAAAGACGCAAAAATCACATTCACTCTAATACCTGCATCCTGAAACGTACATTTCTTGATGATAACATCACATGTGTCATTCATCAAGCAATACGCAAAGAGACTTTAGACATTCAACTCAGCCACACTGACACCACCTTCGGAAATATATATCTAAAAGACACACAAGCCTGCTCTATGACGTATTTCCATATTCCCAACACAGACTTGTGTCTCCTTATTTCTAAACATAAGCCTTTTATTAATAACAGACTCGAACTTAAGTCTCCATTCCTTATACAACCAACCCCCTCACATCTATATTGGCGTATTTAATTTGAACTTATCTTGGAACAAATTACACATTCATCTTTAATCATGCGTATGTCTATTTATGCCATTATGTCTATATAGCTAACTTTGCTAGATCTGACTTAAACTGATCTTGGTCTATATTCAATATATTCATCCCTATGGCTATTGTGTCTAAGTTCATAATACTTGGTCACAAATTACTACTGTTATTACACAATTGTTGAGTGATAGCTAGATATTTAAGTATCTAAATTAATACATTTAACCAAATTCCCTACTGTTGCCTACATTTGATGAGATGCATGATACAACTTTGATACAATATCAATGAAGACGTTTTTGAGTGTGCATATGCACATACACTTTATGTGTGTATGTGTATTATCTTACTCTTTCAAAGTGTCTTAGTTTGTGCATATTCCACTTTTGTTGATTAATATCCCCTATTCTACCTTATGCTTACATTGGAATAATATATATATATATATATATATATATATATATATATATATATATATATATATATATATAGTCTCGGAAGTCTCTCAACCATTAAAACTATATTAAAAAAAATCTGAAGTCCCAAGTCGTTCAGTAGAAAATCACTCATGTAAGTCAATTTCATTTTTACAGTTATTATATTAGTTTGCTTCTAACATTATTTAAGGGATCATCAGTTGTTTACCATGAAAAATTGTTTCTGGAATTTAAAAACAAGACAGTATTTAATTTTATGGCTTCCCAGCCGAGTTGATCAGACCCCACTTCCCTTAAAAGACAAAAACATAAACGTTCCGTATACAAAACCTAAGTTTTGTTCCGTATGAATGTTTTGCTAACTAATATTAAGTTTTTTAAAAAACAAAAAAATAAAAATAAAAAAGTCCTCCTTACCTGTGTTGTTCGTCTGTCTAATAAAATGTATCCGTTACTTTCTGCTAGATTTTAAAGTGTGTAGACGAATTCATTACACTACTTTTTATGTGATTAATGTATTTTTAATTTTAGTTTTATATTAAAAATATAAAAATATAAACATATCGAAATATTAAAAAAAGGTTTAATTAAATTATATATATATACATATATATATACTTTTAGTCCTTTTTTCTCCCCCTCCTCCTTCTCCACCTCCTCCTTGGTTGTTTAATTTCTTGTCATCAATTTTAAATAAATACTAATCTTTCTTGCCAACTCACAGCGTTCATAAGCTTAACTGCCGATTCTTTTCTCTTTCTTCTTCTTTTTTTTAACTCACAGCGTTTCCAACCTGAGTTCATAAGCTAACTGTCTATTTTTCTCTCTTTCTACTTCTTCTTCTTCTTCTTCTTCTTCTTCTTCTTCTTCTTTTTTTTTTTTTTAATTCACAGCGTTTCCAATCGGCGTTATAAGCTAACTGTCGATTTTTTCCTTTTCTTCTTCTATTTTAACTTTTTTAACATTTCTTTCTTTTGATCCCTTTCTACTGTTTATTATACGTAACTATTTTTCATATAATTAGTATATGTGTTATATATATACGATTATACATATTCTGCATTATTTATATTTATATTTAGATAGCTTTAGATTTGCTCTATCAATTTATTTTGATTAATTTGATAAGACTTAAAAGCATCAGGGTGGCGAGTAATTGCCTTATTTAATTGTCTAAATATTTTATTCTGATCGCCACCTTGTTTAATCATTCTTATTATTAAGTCAGAAATTAAGGGCATAAAATCTACCAATTTTAATATAACACGAGCAATTCTCAGAAATTCGGACATAATACTCCCGTAACATATATACACAGGGCAGGTACTATTTTTATGTGGTATCCGCACGATACGAAAAGGAAATTAATTTCTGTCATCAAACAGTTTATAGATAAATATTTTATCTTCAATTTTTATATCCAAATCTAGAAAAGTAGCTTGTGTTCCCTTATGTTCACAGTTTAATTTTAACTCTTTAGAATATATTAAATGTTTAGTATTTGCAAACTCATCGCTATCATTAATGCAAACAAGGTCGTCAATATATCGCCTACATCCATGATAACTATACGCTCTAGATATATCGTTTTTTTATTAATTATGATATATACATATATTCAAGTCTATGTGAATATAGATTTACCCAAAATGGAGAAGGATCTAAACCCATTGGAATACCTATTGTTTGGAGTAGTACTTTATTTCCTATTTAAAAGTAACTTTCTTTTATTAGGTGACTTATAAGCATTGTCAGACCAGTTTTGGACACACTCGTCTTACCATTTTTAGTTTTACACCAAAAGGCTTTAGATTTTGCAAAGTCTATGTATTTACCTTTTCCTCCTGCAAAAATAAATCTATAGTATTACCTAATTCTTTAATAAGTTCTTTATGTGGTATTTTTGTATATATGTCGAGATTGATTTAGCCTGTTTAAGAGAATTAATACGATCCAATGTTTCTTTTACTAGATCTGAATTATTTAGCACCCAAAATAGGTTTATATTACTATAGAATTTACTGTTTTTATGGAAATTATTTATTTGATTTATAATTAATTTAAAGACAGCCTTACTTAAAGGTTTAGTGATGCCCATTTTTGAGGCAACAATAAAACGGCGCCAACTGGTGTTTTATGCATTTTATAGTATCCAATACATACATGGAAGTTTTTGTACTTTTCTTCTAATTTTAATCCTAATTTTTAACAAATAACAGTATTGTTTATAATAATATTATATATATGTGTGTGTTACATAAGATAAATAATATTAAATGATGAAGTAAGACATTCAAATAAAACACCGTAATAATGTAAAGAAAATATACAAATTAAAGAATTATAGTTTAGGTTTATAACTAATTAGTACTTTCAAACAATAAACTTATAAACTTAAGTTAACATATAAATAACAGAAATCGATCTCATATTTAATTGTTATTTTAACCATATTTCCTTTTTGAGTCTATGACGGCTGAGGTTAATTATCTCCCGTTGACCGGCTATCTATATAACGGCTGTATTACTTGCCTTTACGGACTTTACGTCGCTATAAATACCAGGAGCGCATGCCTCTCGGTGTCAGAACTACTCCAATCTAATACTGACTTTTTATATGCTATATTTATATGTTCTTTAATATACAATGTTTCACTCAATTCCGAGTTTATGTATTCTTTCCGGGCCCCATTACACGTCCAAAACAACTGGTGACGAGGAATGGCCCACGATACTACGTTAGGTGCCATACTCTACCAATTAACGCCGGAAAACCGATGAATCGCTCGCCGCGTCCAGACATTAACCAGAAGGATAGCAAAGAAAGAAAACTCCGTGGTCTTCAACGACGCATGTATAATATATGTGTGTGTGTGTGTATGTATTGAAATTCGCTCGTCAACTTATTAACTGATTATTATTAATTTTAGAACATAGCTGATACGCGTAATGTTGACTAATGAGGATGTAGGTTCTAGCAAATATGTACATTAGAAGCCGTTATGATAAGCATCGCTGCCAAACGTAAAACAATTATAAACTCTCAAAACGAATTTCTTTCAGCATGCAGACAAGAAAATGTAAATATACCAACTTTCTACCCCCAACTGACACCACTTCTCCATCCAATAATCAAGCATTCTCAGCTAACAGAAGACCTACTATAACAACTCACGTTAAGTGCCTTACATTAAAATTCACCTTAAACTATTTACAATCTGGTCCTCTCCAAATCCCTATTCTACTACCTATTTTATTTGCGGAGAGGTTTTCTCAAACAATTGAACTCGATACTTGCTTCTTACTATACATACATTCCCCCTTTTTTATCCTCATGTTCAATGTTAAACTTTAATTTCAATCTATTGATCCGTTAACTTTAACATCTGACCTTGACACTCCTTCCCATATGGTACACTACATTTTTTTAATTTAACGAAGATGCACCCTTATAGTTTGCCACTCTTAATAATCTACAACTGAACTTTTGTCACATGGCTTTTCAATCCCTAATTCTTTTTGGACTCTATCTACTCTACTCTTCCTATTAATCGTTCCTTAATGCATACGCTACAGATTTTAGCCGTCACCATTTAATAATTCTAATCTTCGTTACTTTTCTCTCCTCAACTAATCACTCTAATTAGGTTAGTTTATATAATTGGAACCAACTATTAAGGTATCAACTTCTGATCGTCCCAATTCCGACCCCTGTACTGACACTTGTTGCGTTGCTGACCCTAATTCAAACATCCGCAAACATTAACTAACGAGTTTTTTTTCTTCTAACATAAGTATTCACATAGAAAGTTGCTGTTCTTTTGGCAAGGCCTAAACAATAAAAATCAATATTTGAAAATTCACAGCCTATCTGTTTACAATACAATATACAACAATAAAGCAAAACAAAAATCTCCTTTACATCAAAGCAACAAATATCGATTAAAAAAATAATCGTTTCTTGCGTGCAAAACCATAAATAAAAATAAAGCACCAAAATTACATTTTTCCTCTTCACAGTAGCCAAGTGCCACCAAGCTGAACTACACTGAAAAAAAACTACGAAAATACGATTATTCATTTCCTTGAATGCACTGATAGCGACAATCTCCTGTCTGAACACAGATCACAAATACATTCTTCCCCAACCCTCTTTTTTAAATTTTATTTTTCCTTTTTTTCCTGTCTTAAGCACCCCCTTCCTCGCTAAAACAGCTCGTAACTTTAAACAAAGGATTCAGCAAAAAACAGAACAAAACAAAAAATACAAAATAAATTACACAATGTATGTTTGTCCTTCGAGACTGTATTTTAGTTTGTGTAAGTGTTACGGCATATCACCCTATTGCCATGCAAATATAATATTATATATATATATATATATATATATAGTTTTTCTTTCCTATTTAGTTCAAGTGTGTGTATCTTTCATCTATTTTCTTTGAGTTCATGTGTGTTTGTTTGATTTTTTCTTCTTTTCGTTCTTATCTTTGTAATAGTACATTGTGTTTTGCGTAACTTCTTAACTTAGTTCAAGTATGTGTGTGTTTCATTCTTTCTTCTTTCTTTCTTTTTTCGACTTGTTCGTGTGTGTTTTTTGCGTATTCTTCCTTTTTCTTTCTTTGTAACGTAATTTTTATCCTATGCAAGAAAGCCGAGGCCACTTAGCACCAAATCGAAATATGTTACATTGTCGTTTATAAAAAACGTTCTTTAGTTCAATTAATCTTAACATACTTTAAAATATTCTCAGTATACTGGCGCGCCGGCACGGTCGTCATCATCATCGTCGTAGTGTGTTGCATTTCGCCGTCATCATCATTATCGTCTAGTGGACTGCATTTCGTCATTATAATCATCGTTGTGTGTCTGAAATCAGGTAATTTTCCATACACAGACAAGAAAGCGCAAAGCGACAGGGAGTTTAAATGGAGTCTTTATTTTGGAGATAAATTCTCGTCATACGATTAAAAGTCACACATTCATTAAATGGAGAGAGGCCAACATTGGTTATCTTAACTACTTTGTTACGGGGGGGAAGACTAATCGCTATCAACTATTTTAAGAATTAAATTCCCATTTTCCTTTTTTTGACTCACATCTCTAATTCACATCTGCTAGTAAGGTTTCTAAAAAAACAGACTGACTAAAACGTTTTTTTCACACGATACCGTGACGTCACTGCTCAAGGGGCTAGAATTTGCCATAAGACAATTATGTTTGAAATTTCCATTAACCCCACACCTTAGTTCGATGCTTGTTTATTTTTCTAGCCCCGAGGGCACACTTGTTTTTCAGATTTCCGTGTTAATATACCTTGCACTGGTCCACTTAGATACTAAATCCATACTAGCTGATGTAACTACTCTTCACATACGTACATCCATTATGTAACAACCGATGTTGTCCTGATCTTCTGCAATATATATACATATATATACATATATATATATATATATATATATATATATATATATATATATATATATATATAGTCAAATGTTGAATTAAATAAAACATAATTGAATTATCGTTTAATTATACTAATAATCTATCGTGATAATATAAAACTCAATATATTGAATATAGCAATCAATAGTAGAGATGAAAGATGAGAATTAACAATTGTAAAGATACAATATTTATTAGAACATCAAAAGTTCAAAGCAAGGAGCTCCATATCCTTAATCCATGAATTTTCAAAAATTAACTCTTTTGATCAGAGAATAGAGAAAAATCGACAATGTAATTATAAATATTATCGGCAACATTAAACTTTGAATTTTTTTTGTTTACATAAAATAAAAACCAAAAGATAAAGAGTCTTTTGTTGAGATGATAGCCGTCAAAAAACACGTCAAAAATAAAACAGCTGTTATATTGGAAATGAATGTTCTAATAAATATTGTATCTTTACAATTTGTTATTCTCACCCTCTCTCTCACTATATATATATATATATATATATATATATATATATATATATATATATATATATATATATAAATATTTTTTTATTATCTACATACGTTTATATTTTATATATACGGAATCATCAGTGTAAAGATAACCATTTAAACCAAATCTAATTTTTTGTTTGCATTTAGGAGAGTAGAAAGTGAACTTTCAGTTTACTTTCGGCAGTCTCGTAACTCTTCCCTTATTTTGTTCTTTACTCTGTTTTCTGGGTCGGAATCTATCCCTCTAACCCATATTGTTGGTTAGTTTTTGACCTTGAAGTGGTATTTTTTTAGTTCCTTACATCGAGTGGCTTCGTGCTTTGTCTGGGGCGATTTCCATAAAAAGAAAAATTCAAAGGGAGATAATCTTGATTAGTTCATCTCCTTTGCATAAGAAATCTGCTTTTAGATATCATCATATCTTTATATTTATAATTTAAATTTTATATTAAGGTAAATTAAAATTGAATGCCAATATTTATTTATCAACCAATATACTATGGAGATCGATAAAGTACCCCGCCACCTCTTATTTAGATAAATATAAAATTTACATAATAAAAATAAGATATTATTATTATTTTTCTGCTTTATTGCGCCAATGTAAGTAAAATAGATTTCTTATGCAATGAAGCAAAACAATTTAAGAGTATCCTCCTTTAAATGCCAACATAAGATTAGAAAAGGTCACAGATAGCAGATTATTTCAAATATTTAGACAGACATTATACACATGGATTTCTTCAATTGTCATGAAAACCAACATCGAATTTTACTGGAAAAATATGAAAAAGATCAATTGATGAATTTAATAAAAGAAAGGAACCATTATGTTTCTTTTTTCTCTTTTCTCATATTTTCTTTTTTACTTTTCTTAATTAATATTTTTATAGGCCTCTTTTTAAGTCTTTTTTTCTTAAGAGGAAATAAGTATATTTAAAACAAACAACGAATTTATTACAAAAGAACAACATGACATAAATGCAAGTGTGCCCCATGGATCGATGACTGGACCTTTATGGTTCCTGATTATGATAATCGACCTCTCTGGTGACATTGTGTCTTAGATGGGTATATTACCTGATGACACCACACTACTCTCGTCATGTGACTAAAACGGATGCGAACATATCTAAGACAATGGCTCAATCCTTACGGAGTGACCTCCAGTCTTTAGTTGAATGGGGTCATAAATTGGTCATAACATTTAATGCTGCTAAGGCAAGCTTCTATCCATTCAACAACTACAATAAACCTCTTCAACCACCGATTACCATGGCAAATAACACCCTATCCAAAAGTCCAATGTTCAAACTCTTCGACCTAACATTCACAAGTAACATAAATTGGAACAAATACATAGATAACATTACCAAGGCTGCTGCAAAGAAAGTAGGCTCCCTGTCTCTCTCACCCTCTCTCTCTCTCTCTCTTTCTCCCTCTCTCTCTCTCTCTTTCTCTCTCTCTTAGACAAGGTCCAAAAAAGAGTATATACTCTTATAGGTCCCTCACTATCCATCGAGCTCCAGTCTTTGCCCATCTCCGCAATTTTGCATCCTTGTGATTGTTATACACGTAATTCAATTGAGTGTGCTCCGATGGACCTGCTGGTCTGGTGCCCCCTCGACGTAAATACACTCGACCAACCGGACAATTAGCTAAATCCTATCTATTCACTGTGGAGGTCCCCATATACCAGAGGGCCTTCAACTCCAATAACTTCTTTCCTCGAGCTGACAGCCTTTGGAACTCCCTCCCTGCTCTCTTTTATCCCGACTGTACCGACATGTAGAAATTTTAAACTAATGTGAACACGCATCTCACTGCGCAGCTCCCAACTTAATATGACACCCAAAACTTTCATCCTGATTCTCAGCAGCCCCTTACGTCTACAGTGGCACCCGCCTTGTTTGGAGTGAACTAAGTAAAAAAAGATCATCCTTTTTCTCTTAAGAACAAATTTGACTGAAGAGGGTCAGTTAGTGGTTTATAAGAAAAACTCAAGAAACACTATATTTCCCGTCTGAGTCCCTCTCTTAACTTGAAACCTAGGGTACAATGTTAATCTGAACTTCTGTAATATTATAAATAAATATGACACCTTTATTATTAAATACTTGAGCATTCTGTTTGATTTTTTCTACTAAGATAAACCCAGAGTCCGCCATCTTGAAACCACAATTTATAGTTAGCAATATAAATCACGAAACCCATCATAGCAATGTTAATTTAGTTGTTTTCTTCTATTTTAGCAAGTTATTGTTTATCTATAAAATAGTTCCGAGGATCAAATGTGAGTTAAAAGTTTCCTTTTGAACGTTTATCTATTATGTCACGCTAGTTTGCATAATTTTTCAAATTAAAAACTTTTTATGTACTTTTTGATGAGTTTGAGCTGCACGGATCCAATATTGGCGTAATAATGTTGGTTCGTTTACGATTCGTAAAATAATTTGCACTAAAGTGTATCTGTTTTGAAAATGTTTTGTAAGAAAAATTAAATCTTGGCTTTTGGAATATAAATGCACTTTGATTACTCATATATATATATAAAAAAATATGAAACTAAAAGTATAGAACATATAGTGAAATGGTTTACGCTCAATATACGAGATAGAGCAATTATAAAGATACATGAAGGAAGAGACATAAAGATGTGCGAATGACAAATCTATTTCAACTTCGATTGTTCAATGCAAGGTGTATTTTCAAAATTATATCCGAATAAGTGCATTCCATCTACGATTGAACTAAAATCTTTCTATTGGATTTACTTCATTTTGAAAATTTTCAACGCTGCCTTCACGAAGCCCCTTTTTCCAATCTTTAAATCTCCATTCACCGGACACCTTATCAACGGACATTAACCAACTGGACAGACCCCATATTTTTTATCCGCATACTCTTACTCTCTATTACTTTATATTTTTTCAAATTTTGAATTTTAGCTTTTCCACTACAAACTTATCCATCTATGTAATTCCTCTGATAATAAGATTTTAATCTTTGAAAAGCCTTGGCTTAAAGATTGAAAAATAAACATTTTTTTATCATGTACACCTTTGCATTGAACAATCGAAGTTGAAATAGATTTGTCATTCATACATCTTTATCTCTCTTCCTTCATTTATATATATATATATATATATATATATATATATATATATATATATTAGAATGAATATGAAACTAAAAGTAAACTTTTAGTAGAAACCACCTATAGTGAAATGGTAAAAGCTCAATATACGAGATAGAGAAATTATAAAGATAGATGGACGAAGAGTGATAAACATGCACGAATGTCCAAATTTATATCAAACTTCGATTGTTCAATGCAAGGTATATTTTGTAATAAAATTATGTTTATGTTATTAGCACTTATTGTATTTTGAAAACTGACATTACTCTCCCTACACTCCACCGACCCTTAACCGCTGCAACTTAAATACCATTATTCCTACTCTACACTATAATTCCTTTGCCTTTTGGCTAAGATCAAAGTGTAGTATCTGTTCCGATGGATACTACACCTCATAGAGTGGTATTGTCTTGGCCTTCAAGGCTTGACTTACGCCGGTCAATGGGTCTGTCCTGTGCAGTTCTAGGAGGTACACCCTCCCAGGCTTTTCCTCCCCTCTTTGGGGAGGAGTAAGTTGATTGCTTACTGCCTGAGGCGCCCCTACCGGGAATGCCGACGGGGCTGCCCAGGCAATTTTTAAACCCCACTTTCCCGACCCGACCTTGGGTCACATCTTACTTGTGGGAGTAAGATAAAAACTGGCCTTGTGCCTAACTCCTGGATAGGAGTAAATCAATACTCTACTCTATAATTCCTTTTTCCTTTCATGTTCTTCTTTTCTATTTGCAAACCCTCGCATACACTCTTCGATTCCATTCCTTCCATTCCTTTCAAGCTTTTTATTTTATCTCCCTTGTATCTACTACATCGACTCTGTATATGCTCCTATCCACCGACTATATCTTCATCGTAGTTTTTCATTTATCTCTCCTTTAACTACGCTCCTAAGTTACCCCTTCAATTGATCCATTTGCTTCCCCTATTAAGCTATTCAAAACCTCAATGCACTAGTGATATACTTACATTTTACATGATTCAACCTAACCCTACCCTAGAATACTCATAACTGATATCAATTGTTACATGCGGTCAAACTTTTTTTCCCCAAATTGATCCCCAACCCTAAATTTTAATTTGATTAAGTGGGACAGGCTAAATGCCTAACTAAACATTGAGCTTGTCTTACTTATTTATTTTTATCTGATTTTTTATTTAATTTTTCAACTTTACTTTTGGGCTGGTCTTATTTAATAATACTTTCAACCTTTTAAAATCTGCAGTATTTTAAATCTTTTAAATATATGACACTATATCTCTGCCCGGCTTAGTACTTTTTCTAAATTTAAACTACTGATTCCTATTCTTTGAAACCCCATTTTTTTCCCATCGGACACTCCTTTTTCTTTTTCGCCCTAAACCCGTCTTTAATCACGGCTCCCCCCCTCTTTTCTTCTTTTTCAAATAATAAATACACTCAATTGCCCTAAATCGACCTAAATTCTCAACCACGGGCAATCTCTACTGGCATCAGACTTAGCATATGCCAGAAATAACTTAATCACTAGAACCCCCCTTCACTACTCCCTTTCCCATCAGCAGTCATGGCTTTTTCATCTAACCCTCCTACCATTTGTCCCACCTTCCTCTTTTCTTCCCACCTCCTAATTCGACATTGATTTTAACTTAGGGCTTCTTTTCTCAGAACTACTTCAATTTGCTATTCCCATTGCTAATGTCATTCGCTTACGACTCATTTCTTGGCCGAGGAAGCATTGTTTTTAAATGGCCAGATTTCTTCATTTTAATTCCGTTTAAATGCGCTCCATCTACGACTTCAACTCAATTTTCACCATTGGATTTACTTCATTTTGAACGCCTTTCTCTAATGCCTCCAAAAACCTTTTCTTCTCCATCGAAACTTTCTTCTATTGGACACCTTATCGGCGGACAATTATCACCTGGACAAACCCAATATCTTTTTACACGAACTTTTTTCACCCATCATTTTTTTAAATATGTTTTCAAATGTTGAATTTTGGCGTTCATACTGCCAACTTATCTATCTGTATAATTCCTCTGATGATAAGATCTCGATCTTATAAAATCCTTGGTTTAAGGAAAGAATAATAAACATAATTTTATTACAGAATATACCTTGCATTGAACAATCGAAGTTTGAAATAAATTTGGACATTCGTGCATGTTTATCACTCTTCGTCCATCTTTCTTTATATATATATATATATATATATATATACATATATATATTAAATATTAACATAACCTTCCTGGTGTAGTAAAATAGATACGAAAATCGTAAGTAAAAGAATAACTTAATACGTGTGCTATGCTAATTAAGCTTGTAAACTCGGATTTAAAACATGAATTGAGAATCAACAACGAAATAAAAGAGACTAACTGCCGAATCATTTTTGCCCCGCGAGCATTTTTTGATGATCAAGGCATTTGAAAAGAATTTGTTCCAATTGGCTTTCGAAAAGAGAGGCGCAGATGTAGAATACTTTTTTAAAGGATTTCATATTTGTTTTTTTCTTGTTTTTTTTGCTTTTTGTGCTTCTTTGTCAAGATGATTTCCTCCCTTAATCTTGCGTTTGCTCGAAGGGAAACATATTTATTTGTACTATTTTGCTTGTCCTTCTATTCATAGTAATTCTCTACCCTAGAGACATGGAATAAATGCAATGTCAGTTTTATGCGAGAGATGAAGGCATCTTCACTTTTCAACTGTTTTTATTTCGGTTTTATTTTTATCAGTTTTATCTGTGCATGCTTAGAGCTAAAATGTTATTATTCTTTCGTTTTTCCAAAAAATTCTAACCCTCCATAAATTGTGTCGCTCGTGGCGAAAAGGAATCTCCATTCAATCGATAAGACATTTGCCTTGATCTCGGAGAAGCGTTTCCATCCAGAGCATGGCTGATAATTCCATCGTATAATAATGGTGAAAATGACGATGATAATATTACGATAATAATATTGAAAACACTACAAACAAAGAATAAGACTCGAACAAATTTTATGTTATATTTTTTTAATTTCAAAACTTTGATTTAAATTATTTATCAGCGGTAAGATGAAACAGATAGCAGTTTATGTGTAGTATTGGTGGTTCGACTATGGATGATTTGAAAAGACAAAGATATTGAAAGAAAGTGACATTCACCATGGTTATTCTCACCGGATTAAAAAATTCGGAAATATTAGCGGCAGTTCAGTGTTCCTTAAATACATTTAAAGCCATGAGATGTCAGCTGTAGACGGTGTTGTGGAAGCGGTGACCAACAGGAAGCAGTGACCAACAGGTGTTCTGATTGCCTGCACAGCGAAATTTCTCGGGTAACTGGAAAAAGGGTGTGGCAAGATCCACGCAACACAATGCCGACCTTCGAGGGTGATATGCATCGTAGTGGTGACGAACAAGAAAACGCGGAATGAGAATCTTCGCTACTCCTCATAAAAAAGTCGCAAGGACCAACACTTCACCATCAAGAGAACGGATTTACAAAAGCAAAGAAACTCCTAAACAAGATCAGACATTCAGTAGAGTTGGAATGGCCAGATTATTCTTGAGCGCACGTGCACTATGCGCAGTTTAACAGCTGGCCAGAGTCCGCGGGAATTCTTTTGCATTATGAAGGCCAGGTTTACTCGAACCTGTATGCAAAGATCACATCATACTCTCAACATCTTCGAAAAGACACTATTCAGATTGCTATATTTAGTTGTTGTCACATGTTGTCTAGCGCTGAGTGGATAAAGTGGCTGAAAGAAGGTTATACGTTTGGCAACAGGTCTCAACACTGTGTAACACCTCCGGGAAACCCGATGAAGTCATGTTCGAAAACTTGCCTGACATCACCACTCCCCAACTCGCCTTACTGCAACCACATGTACTATTATGTGTGAGGGGCAGTTGAAAAAGATACCAACGATAATGCCTGTTACAAAAAGGACGCACTCATTGTCAAGATCAAACTGGCGTTTATCGAAAGACAGCGTGAAGGTCGCCTGCTCCAAGTTCAGGTCCCGCTTGAAAACTGTTGAGGAGACTGAGAGTGTCTTCTTCGAGTGGTCTTTTCTCACCATCTACAATACTCACAACTTTTGGCATGCGCTTTTTACCTCTAACAAATGTTCGCTCGACATGCTGTGGGCGCTTCGAATCCGGTATCATCTCTATCGTTACAAATACATAGTAAATCAGTTGGGTCACATAACGGGAATATTTTTCATGTTTATCTGAATTTAAAATAATTAACAGCGCTGAAAAATACTATTGTAACATAAATTTCATTGCAGAGATTATTGATTTGTGCGGAAAGAAGAGAATTTATTTTAAACCCTAGTTCAAAAGTCATCAAGTAAAATGATTGAATACACATGGTAGCCATTGTAAGTAGCAAGACTAAGAATAATCTAAAAACGTACTGAGAGTTTTGTTAGTTGCGAAAACATGAGTTGTATTTATATATTTGTTTAAAAAGAGTTTTAAAATAGTTAATAAAAAATACATTCAAATTAGCAAATACAGTTTTTAAAAGTATAAACGTATCAGACGTTATTTTTATATTGTTACCAACGTAATGGAGGTTATGTTTTCGGTCGAATTTGTTTATATGATCTGTACAGCCTAGCATCCTCATCGCTTGATCAATTGTTATCAAACTTAGTCAAATTATCGGCTATGGTCTAAGTTAGAATTGATTTAATTTTGGGATATCCAAACGTGAAAGTAATACTAATTTTGTTTATATGATCTGTACAGCCTAGCATCCTCATCGCTTGATCAATTGTTATCAAACTTAGTCAAATTATCGGCTATGGTCTAAGTTAGAATTGATTTAATTTTGGGATATCCGAACGTGAAAGTAATACTAATTTTGTTTATATGATCTGTACAGCCTAGCATTCTCATCGCTTGATCTATCGTTATCAAACTTAGTCAAATTATCGGCTATGGTCTAAGTTAGAATTGATTTAATTTTGGGATATCCAAACGTGAAAGTAATACTAATTTTGTTTATATGATCTGTACACCATAGCATCCTCATCGCTTGATCAATTGTTATCAAACTTAGTCAAATTATCGGCTATGGTCTAAGTTAGAATTGATTTAATTTTGGGATATCCAAACGTGAAAGTAATACTAATTTTGTTTATATGATCTGTACAGCCTAGCATCCTCATCGCTTGATCAATTGTTATCAAACTTAGTCAAATTATCGGCTATGGTCTAAGTTAGAATTGATTTAATTTTGGGATATCCGAACGTGAAAGTAATTCTTTCGGCGATTACATCGGTTCTGTTCACCGTAAAGACTCGCTACTTGGCCCATATTTCAGCCAATGAAGTCCCGCGTCTCATCTGACATGTATCTTCGACCTTAACGTGTAAAATGCCGTCAATCTCTAACTTTTCGATGTTTTCCAAAGTTGATGTATGGGATTTAGTCACTTTAATAACAGTAATCGCCATGAAAAAATTCAGCCTGATCAGATAAATAGTTTTTGAGTTATCAATGTTTGAATGGCATAACTTCGGGAATATGTCATACAATATAGAAATGGCGCAGATGAGATTTTCGCTTATACTTAAGTTATTAGGTGGAGGTATGCAGTGTCACGACTGACTTATGTTTTTGTTATCTAAGTAATTATTTACAGCATTTTACGTAAGTTTCAGGCAACTACCTCAATATATTGAACGGTCTTATGTCTTTTAAAAGGCATTGGTTGTCAAATGTTCCAGGAGTAAAATTTTAAATGAATGGAAATAAATAGGCAGAAGTACGGAACAGGTGGGTCACGTGACTGCATCCGTTTAGTTGGGAGATGTTTAAGAGTATATTCTGTTAAAAAGCGAAACAGAAGAACACATGTTAAAAGATGTCAAATAAACGAACACTCTCTCTCTCTTCTCCTCTCTCTCTCTCTCTCTCTCTCTCTCTCTCTCTCTCTCTTAAACTATGAATAAAAAAGATGTCTGTATAATAACTGTCCGTGGTAATTCATTGAAATTAACAAATGGTTGTGTTCCTTCATCTTAAAATGGTAGCTTCTAGACGGGCATTATCAACAGCGTCAACAGTCACACTACTGGAAAATAACCCACGAATACATCATTTGATATATATTCTCGAGAAGATTATCAATATTAACGTTGTAAAATACAAATAATAAATACACAAACATATATATTCGGGGTACGAATCGTACGACTGGCGTGAATGATTATCTCTATACTGATGAATCTGAAAGGTTGAAACGTATACGTATGTAAATAATAGTTAAATATATTTTAATTTATTTAAAAAATAATTATTTGCAATGTTAGATAGTGGTGGTTGCAGGGAGTATGAGGGTTCTAAAAAGAGGGTAGGAGCCAAAACGGAAGTCGGAAGTGGCGGCACTACGGTGGGAGGCTTAATCGATCTTTTGTTTTTGACTCTCAACCGAGACTAGACCAGTGGAGCAGTAGCGCAAATGGTCAGAATGTCTTTCCTCATTAATTATTTCTTCTCTCTCTCCCTCCCCCGTGCAATAGCCTCATGGCTTGTTCGTCTTTGATGTTAAATAAAAGCAGCGTCCGGAGTCCATGTTATCGATCATGGCCGAAAGACAAGATAATCCAGCAAGCGGAAGCGAACTCTGGGTGCACACCCGTGAAGGTAAGCAAATAGTGAATATATTCGATTTGGGGTATCTAACATCTCCGAGTTGGTGCCTTGACCAGGATGAGAAAAGAAAGAAGAAAAAGAAAGAAGAAACAAGAGAAACGAAAATGAAATTAGTAACTTATTTTTTAAATAGTTATTTACCTATTATTATTGTTACGAAAAGACTGCTAAGTAAAACTAAAAAGAAAACAGCAAAAAGAAAAAGGAGAAACGGCAATGGAATTAGAAAGTTACTTTTAAGATTGAGTTTTTCGTATTGTTAATTCTTACGAAGAGACTGTCAATTAAAACGAACAGAAGAAATAAGAAATAAAAGACGATAAAAATATAAACGAATTTACCTTAAAAATGGACTAAAATTAGAGAAGAAAAAAGTAAAGACTAAAGTGAACATTGTGAATTATATTAGTAGAGAAAAAAGAAAGTAAATTTAATTGTCGGTAAAAGAAACGAGAGATAAAACATTGCTTAACTGTTATCTAGTGATTTTTTTAAGAAAAACAAAATAAAAAAAGAACAGGAACTGATTCAGATATGAAAAAAGAAAATCAAAACTCGGTTGAGGTGTCGTAAAAAGACGAAATACACGCGCCACAAGAGAGTGTGACCTTTTTTTCTGTGGCCACCAAGTTTTTTGTATTTTTGTTGCATCCCATTGAATCCAATTTGCATCCGATTGAAAGTGCTGCGACGGAAGGAAAAAAGAAATGATATGATGTTGTTGTTAGAATTGACGACAAAGAGAAAAGAGAGAGAGTAAGTTGACTGGCCAGCTTGGGAATGTGAAATGTTGCTTATGTATTTTGGATTTTAGGAAAAGGAAAAAAGAAATAATATAATGTTGTTGTTAGAATTAGCGACAAAGGGAAAAGAGAGAGAGAGAGTAAGTTGACTGGCCAGCTTGGGATAGTGAAATGTTGCTTATGTATTTTTGACTTTGGTAAACGGAAAAAAAGAAATAATATGATGTTGTTGTTATAATTGGCGACAAAGGGAAAAGAGAGAATGAGTAAGTTTACTGGCCAGCTTTAAAATATAAAATGTTGCCTATGTATTTTGGACTTTGGGAAAAGGAAAAAAGAAATAATATGATGTTGTTGTTAGAATTGACGACAAAGGGTAGAGAGAGAGAGAGTAAGTTGACTGGCTAGCTTTGGAATATGAAATGTTGCCAATGTATTTTGGACTTAGGGAAAATGAAAAAAAGAAACAATATGATGTTGTTGTTAGAATTAGCGACAAAGGGAAAGAATAGAGAGGGTAAGTTGACTTGCCATTTTTGGAATGTGAAATGTAGCCTATGTATTTTGGACTTTGGGAAAAGGAAAGAAGAAATAATCTGATGTTGTTGTTAGAATTGGCGACAAAGGGAAAGAGAGAGAGAGACAGTTGACTGGCCAACTTGGGAATATAAAATGTTACTTATGTATTTTGGACTTTGAGAAAAGGGAAAAAGAAATAATATGATGTTGTTGTTAGAATTGACGACAAAGAGAAAAGAGAGAGAGAGTAAGTTGACTGGCCAGCTTGGGAATGTGAAATGTTGCTTATGTATTTTGGACTTTGGGAACAGGAAAAAAGAAAAAAATATGATGTTGTTGTTAGAATGTGTGACAAAGGGAAAAGAGAGAGAGTAAGTTGACTGGCCAGCTTGGGAATGTGAAATGTTGCCTATGGATTTTTTACTTTGGGAAAAGGAAAACAGAAATAATATGATGTTGTTGTTAGAATTTACGACAAACGGAAAAGAGAGAGTGTAAGTAAACTGGCCAGCTTGGGAATGTGAAATGTTCCTTATGTATTTTGGAATTTGGGAAAAGGAAAAAAGAAATAATATGATGTTGTTGTTAGAATTGACGACAAATGGAAAAGAGAGAGAGAGAGTAAGTTGACTGGTCAGCTTGTGAATGTGAAATGTCGCCAATGGATTTTGGACGTTGGGAAAAGGAAAAAAGTAATCATATGATGTTGTTGATAGAATTGGGGACAAACGGGAAGAGAGAGAGAGAGAGAGTAAGTTGACTAGCCAGCTTTGTAATGTGAAATGTTTCTCATGTATTTTGGACTTTGGGAAAAGGAGAAATGAAATAATATGATGTTGTTGTTAGAATTTGCGACACGACAAAGGGAAAAGAGAGAGAGAGTAAGTTGACTGGCCAGCTTGGGAATGTGAGATGTTGCTTATATATTTTGGACTTTGTGAAAAGGAAAAAATTAATAAAATGATGTTGTTGTTAGAATTTGCGACAAAAGGAAAAGAGAGAGAGAGTAAGTTTACTGGCCAGCTTGGGAATGTGAAATGTTGCTTATGTATTTTGGACGTTGATAAAAGGAAAATAGAAATAATATGATGTTGTTGTTATAATTTGCGACAGAGGGAAAAGAGAGAATGAGTAAGTTTACTAGCCAGCTTGGGAATATGAAATGTGGCCTATGTATTTTGGACTTTAGGAAAAGGAAAAAAGAAATATGATGTTGTTGTTAGAATTGACGACAAAGGGAAAAGAGAGTGAGAGTGAGTTGACTGGCCAGCTTGGGAATGTGAAATGTTGCTAATGTATTTTGGACGTTGGGAAAAGGAAAAAAGAAATCATATGATGTTGTTAGAATTGGCGACAAAGGGAAAAGAGAGAGAGAGTAAGTTTACTGGCCAGCTTGGGAATGTGAAATGTTGCTTATGTATTTTGGACTTTGGGAAAGGGAAAAAAGAAATAATATGATGTTGTTGTTAGAATTGGCGACAAAGGGAAAGGAGAGAGAGAGAGTCAGTTGACTGGCCAGCTTGGGAATGTGAAATGTTGCTAATGTATTTTGGACTTTGAGAAAAGGAAAAAAGAAATAATATGATGTTGTTGTTAGAATTGGCGACAAAGAAAAAAGAGAAAGAGAGAAAGTTGACTGGCCAGCTTTTGAATGTGAAATGTTTCTTATGTATTTTGGACTTTGGGAACAGGAAAAAAGAAACAATATGATGTTGTTGTTAGAATTGACGACAAAGAGAAAAGAGAGATAGAGAGAGTACGTTGACTGGCCAGCTTGGGAATGTGAAATGTTGCTTATGTATTTTAGACTTTGGGAAAAGGAAAAAAGAAATAATATGATGTTGTTGTTAGAATTGGCGACAAAGGGAAAAGAGAGAGAGAGTAAGTTTACTGGCAAGCTTTGGAATGTGAAATGTCGCCAATGGATTTTGGACTTTGGGAAAAGGAAAAAAAAATAATATGATGTTTTTGATAGAATTGACGACAAAGGGAAACGAGAGAGAGAGTAAGTTGACTGGCCAGCTTGGGAATGTGAAATGTTGCTTATGTATTTTTGAATTTGAGAAAAGGAAAAAAGAAATAATATGGTGTTGTTGTTAGAATTGACGACAAATGGAAAAGAGAGAGAGAGTATGTTGACTGGCCAGCTTTGGAATGTGAAATGTTGCTTATGTATTTTGGACTTTGGAAAAAGGAAAAAAGAAATAATATGATGTTGTTGTTAGAATTAGCTACAAATTGAAAAGAGAGTGAGAGTATGTTGACTGGCCAGATTAGGAATGTGAAATGTTGCTTATGTATTTTGGACTTTGAGAAAAGGAAAAAAAAAATAATATGATGTTGTTGTTAGAATTGGTGACAATGGGAAAAGAGAGAGAGAGAGTCAGTTGACTGGCCAGCTTGTGAATGTTAAATGTTGCTTATGTATTTTTGACTTTGGGAAAAGGAAAAAAATAATAATATGATGTTGTTGTTAGAATTGGCGACAAAGGGAAGAGAGAGAGAGAGAGAGTAAGTTGACTGGCCAGCTTGTTAATGTTAAATGTTGCTTACGTATTTTTGACTTTGGTAAACGGAAAAAAAGAAATAATATGATGTTGTTGTTATAATTGGCGACAAAGGGAAAAGAGAGAATGAGTAAGTTTACTGGCCAGCTTTAAAATATAAAATGTTGCCTATGTATTTTGGACTTTGGGAAAAGGACAAAAGAAATAATATGATGTTGTTGTTAGAATTGACGACAAATGGAAAAGAGAGAGAGAGAGTAAGTTGACTGGCTAGCTTGTGAATGTGAAATGTCGCCAATGGATTTTGGACGTTGGGAAAAGGAATAAAAGAAATAATATGATGTTGTTGATAGAATTGGGGACAAACGGGAAGAGAGAGAGAGAGTAAGTTGACTAGCCAGCTTTGTAATGTGAAATGTTTCTTATGTATTTTGGACTTTGGGAAAAGGAAAAATGAAATAATATGATGTTGTTGTTAGAATTTGCGACACGACAAAGGGAAAAGAGAGAGAGAGTAAGTTGACTAGCCAGCTTGGGAATGTGAGATGTTGCTTATATATTTTGGACTTTGGGAAAAGGAAAAAATTAATAAAATGATGTTGTTGTTAGAATTTGTGACAAAGGGAAAAGAGAGAGTGTACGTTAACTGGCTAGCTTTGGAATGTGAAATGTTCCTTATGTATTTTTGACTTTGATAAAAGGAAAATAGAAATAATATGATGTTGTTGTTATAATTTGCGACAGAGGGAAAAGAGAGAATGAGTAAGTTTACTGGCCAGCTTGGGAATATGAAATGTGGCCTATGTATTTTGGACTTTAGGAAAAGGAAAAAAGAAATATGATGTTGTTGTTAGAATTGACGACAAAGGGAAAAGAGAGTGAGAGTGAGTTGACTGGCCAGCTTGGGAATGTGAAATGTTGCTAATGTATTTCGGACGTTGGGAAAAGGAAAAAAGAAATCATATGATGTTGTTAGAATTGGCGACAAAGGGAAAAGAGAGAGAGAGAGTAAGTTTACTGGCCAGCTTGGGAATGTGAAATGTTGCTTATGTATTTTGGACTTTGGGAAAGGGAAAAAAAGAAATAATATGATGTTGTTGTTAGAATTGGCGACAAAGGGAAAGGAGAGAGAGAGAGTCAGTTGACTGGCCAGCTTGGGAATGTGAAATGTTGCTATATATATATATATATATATATATATATATATATATCCCTGTTTGTTTCATTTTACTTCAGTCGAAGTTCTCAGAAATCTAGGAATCTCTATATGAGATACATAGATATACGAATATTCCATTAAACATTAAAGTTCTCCTTTACCAGTCAAACGTTAAGAAATTAAGAACATTAATTTCCTCTCCCCAATTGATCAGTTAATTATGGTATAGCATACCTTTCTTGTGGGTTCTTGGTCTTACCGGATCCCAGGACAATAATTCATTTAGTCTGGTGGCGTATCAAGCTAAGTGATGTTACTTGAAGTAACATTACTGTGATAAGATCAACCATTTTTCGTATGAGCCAGTGTATAGCTGTGTCAAGGAGATTTTATTTGAGCTGGTAATACTATGTCATTTTAATATTTGGTCAGAGTTTACAGAGAGACTGTATACTCGATGGTGGTATCTAGTAGGTAATTAAAACTCTCCAAGTATGTAATTCAAACTATATATATATATATATTTTAATATATATATATATATATATATATATATATATATATGTATATATATGTGTGTGTGTTTGTGTGTGTGTATAATTCATGAAAAACGTCCATTGTTCTCACATAATGGCTGACAAATAAAAATAAAAACGTTTGTTTTTTTAACTATGCAGACAAGTGTATTTTCACTATACTTATATGTCCATCAACTGCTCTTCTCCCTCCGCACATTTCACAGAATATCAAAGATTATCCTGCGACAAAACCATTTTTCTGTTTTCTTTCTTCATTTTTTTCTTCCAGCCTTGATTTGCCTTCTCCTCAAAAGTCACCCGAAACTTATATATTATTTTGTAGCCAATCGCCTTTCTGTTGGTCTCTCTTGTCACATTATTTACCCATTTCTTATCTATCTTATATCTGTGTTTCTAAAATCTCTCTCTCTCTCTCTCTCTCTCTCTCTCTCTATATATATATATATATATATATATATATATATATATATATATACATATATAATGTATATAAGAGAGAGGGAGAGAGAGAATGACAGTTTGCTTAAAGCATTGCTGGTAATCGTCATGAATGTATTAAGACATCTGAAGCTGGAAAGAACAAAGGTAGACAATAGAGGGAGAGGACTTACAGCTATCTATTTCTTTGGGAATTCTACACAGTCAGACTTTTCTTTTGTGCCCATTTTTTGACAAGGTGAAGATTCTCCCAAAATATCAAATCATTTCTAATCATCATCTGGATATTAAACACAGCTAACACCATTCTTGCTGCTTATGTAAGATTGAAAAGGAAGATAAATAGCTAGTTGTTAGTCCTCTAATTCGAATGTTTAATGTTGTTCTTTCCAGTTGCTGATCAGTACATGCGTGTGTGGTTGTGTGTATATGTTCTAGTTTCGCAGGACATCCGATCATCAAAAGTCGTGTTAATACAATATGTATGGCTCAATACATGTGCTTATGAATTCAAACTAACTATAAAACTAATTCTAGAGTATTTAACGTCTCTTTTAGAAATTGACCATGTTTAATATGAAAACAATTCATATATTTATCAATATTATCGCGTTATGCACACATCCCCTTGTAAAACCTGATATGTTGCGATAACTTCATGCCATTTAAAACAAATGTTAGCTTGTTCATAATTTGGTATTTTGGACAATTTGAATTTTTTGTTCAGATGACTAAAGATGGTACACACTTTATTATTACAATTTGATAATCGGATTCCCGTAAAACAGAAGTAAACGTTCATTTAAGCAAGGATTGCGTCAGTCGTGAGTTATCATTTTTTTTCTTATAATTTAATAACTACTGGATGAATTTGCGTAATTTTTTCTGCACAATCTTATTTTCAGCTAACACGTAAGTACATGATAAAGTTTATACATTCTTTAAATATTTCACTGTCAGGGTTGATATGCACAAGCACCGAAAAAATGTATTAAAACCTCTTAAAACGATTAGTAGATTTTTACTCGAAATGGGACCTCATTTAATATTATTTTTAAAAAACAACATAAAACCATTTTCATCGCCTATATATATTATTTTTTATTACAAAACTCCAAACTAGACCATTACCATTTCATGATATAAAAAATACTATATTATATTATTACGGTATTGTTTGGCCATTAAATTAATAATTGAACCAAATTGTTATAAAACTAGAACTAATTTGTGTCAGATGATGTTGTTTTAATGGCAGCCATGTTAAAGCTGAACAGTTCAAGATAACCATCAATTTAATCTAAAATCTGGAGCCAAACCAAGTGAAATAGACGAGATGTATCAACGCTTGCTATTCTAATTTTTCCAGATAGCAACGGATTTGATGTAAGTCTTCTATTTCAGGTCTAAACTAAAGGTCACATATTCAAATTTTAAAGATTTCAATAAATCAATGTTATTAATGCATCAAATTTCAACGATTCATACAAAATAATGAATTTATATGTATTAATATATATACTTGTTATGTTCTTATAATTTATAAGTATACATTAAACATATTAAAAGCTATTGATACAAAATTATATATTTATTAAAATTTTATTATTATTCTATTCTTCTTATCATTATTTATTATTATTATTAAATTTGAATGTACAGTACCGTCCAAAATTAAGGAACAAAAATTAAATCTTCTGAATCTAAACAAAATGATATATTAATTTTTGTGAAAATTTCACTGAATATACATATAATGTAGTTGGACTTTTATCGAGATTTTCAGATAAATTAAAATAATATTTTTTTAAGTTATCCACCATTTTACAAATTTCAAGTGTCTACAATTAAGGAACAAAATATCATTTTTAACTAAATTAAAAGGCAAAAGAGATTTAATATTTGGTACTTCCACCTTTGTTTTCAATAACTGCTGCGCATCTACGACTGCAGGATTTCACTAAATCTTGACATTACGCCAGAGTTATCTTGACCCATTCATCTTTCAATTTCAGCCACAAGTCATCGATGTTTTACGGATTCTTTGCCATAACATTCTGCCCTAGAGGCTTCCATAAGTTTTCTATAAGGTTCATGTCAGGACTCTGAGCAGGCCAGATAATTAATGACCAGCTTTGCCTTATGACAGGGAACATTATCCTGCATAAAAAGGCTTTTCGATACCAGAATTGTGCAACACTGGCAAAACATACTGTTCTGTATACAGTAGCATTTACTCTAGTATTTTAGCGTACAAGTGGTGATGTACCCTGCCATAATATCATGCCGAAAACCATCACGCTACCTCCACCAAATCTAACAGGTTTTTTTTAGACAGCTAGGATCCAAACTTTTGCCTTTTCTTTTTCTTACCAATTATTTTCCATCACTGCCAAATACATTGAATTTCGATTCGTAACTGAAATAAACTATTTTCCAATTTTCTTCTGACCATATAACATGCTTTTTTGCGAACGCCAATCTAGCTGCTTTGTTTTTCTTTACTTATTAGCGGCTTTTTTCGAAAGCAAAATTACCTATTTCATGCAACCTTCTAAACACAGTTTGTCGTGAACATTCGTGACACCTTCCATTTGTTTAGAAATTTTGCCAGTTGTAAGGAAATGGTATTTTCAAACAAGGCGTTTTATAAATATGTCCTCTTTTGCCGTTGTCTTTCTTTGTCTACCAGGTGTCTTTGTGTTACTTAACCTTCCAGTTTCTTTATAGAGTTTGAGAACTAGGCTTACAACACTTTTTTCAACTTTTCCTTTCTTAATTTGACGATTTTTGCTTTATCGCTTAAATCAGTTTTATTTCTTTTTGACCTGATTGGTATTGCGTGACTTGCAGTAGTGATGATAATTAAAGTTTAGAATATTTATTTTCATCTTTTTATACAAAAAACCTACTGTTTTAACTTTAAACAATTATTTTTCCTTAATGTTTCTTAATTTTGGACACTTGAAATATGTAAAATTGTGGATAACTTTAATAATATTATTTTAATTCATCTGAAAACCTTGGTAAAAGTCCAACTACATAATTTACATATGTAGTGAAATTTTCACAAATATTAAAAGATAATTTATTTGAGATTAAGAAGATTTAATTTGTGTTCCTTAATGTTGACAGTGCTGTATTTCTATTGTCTTTAACTTAATTTGAATTGGTAAAATTTACATTTTCGTTTATGCAAACAGGAAGATATCTTTTCCGATGTTTAGTTCAGAAGGCTAATATTTGTTTTCAAAATAGATAAGCTGTTACATTGATGTGGGCCATTCCAGTTGAAACTAAAGCCACTACTATAAATTGTGAGAAATTTTGGTTTAACTGCGTTGTTAGATTTACACAGGCGCGGGGGATGATTGATGCCTGCAAGGCAAGATAGTAAAAACAGGCTGAAATCAAACAAATAGGTCATTTAGGCCATGAAAGCCAGAGAAGGGCAGCGTGGTCACATGAGAGTGACGTCAATCGTTTGTCGTGGGAAAGAAAACGAAGGGATGTTTATCAGTCGGTGCATGGGATTTGAACGAGCCAGACGTAAAATATGCGGTGAGAAATAGCAAAAATTGTCTACTTAGACAATAGGTTAATCCGCTCAGAGATACTGCAGAGCTTGAGAATGCTGATAGCTAAGGAAAAACGGTATCTCTCTCCCCAGATATATATATTCTTCCAGAAATAAAGACTTTTCGATCCTCAAATTAACGTTGTTGACTCACTTTTAAGAGCAAACATAAACAGTTACTTTGCAGTCAAATTAGACAATGACAAGGTCACACACAGAGACAACATCTACACAACATCAGGCGATCACAAGGCCACACACGGATACGGTAAGAACGATGGGTCCACAGCGAAACAAGGTATAATAAATCCTTTAAACTTGTTATTAAATAGAGATTGTCGCTTGGCGACTAAAGAAAAAAAGAAGAAGGAAGAATAAGACTTTACATTAACTTATACACCCGTTACGTGCAAAAGATGTAATTATACGCATGTAAAAACAAGAGAACTCGCACACTAGTATAAAGAACTCTCTCTCTCTCTCTCTCTCTCTCTCTCTCTCGATAGAAAAGAATGAAATAAAATCAAGATACAGACAAAAAAGTACGATTAACACTCACATACACTGATACACGTTAAAATATATACCTCATAATTGTACTCCAACGCTCACACCCGCACACATAAGTTAAGAGCAATTAATGTCCGAACACCCACACCCAATTATGTATATTAGAAAATAAGGTTATAAGAACTTTTAGTAACGTTTCAGTTTTTCGACATTTTCCGAAACGTTACTTATATATACTTTAGCAACGAGATGTATAAAGAAATATCAAACAAGTTTATAGGACTTTTAAAGACAATTTACTAACCTTTTTTTAAAAAAGTGATATCGGTACAAAGCTTCATTTACACAAAAATTACGATATTTGCAATAGAATATGGGATTTGTCTATTTTAACATCCCAAATATGATGAGAAAAATGGCTGTATTAATGTAGCTATTATTAATAAAGACAATGATTATCTAAACAAATCTTGTTTTAAAGTTATTTTGCAGTCGGACTAATATAAGTAGGTATATTGTTTCCGTTATTATTATTATTATTATTATTATTATTATTATTATTATTATTATTATTATTATTATTATTATTATTATCATTATTATTATTATTATTATCATTATTATTATTATTATTATCATTATTATGACTGTATTTTACAACATATTCATAAACTGCATGAATTTCCATGCAAAAATTGTTTAGATGGCAATTATTTTGGCTTTGCATTTCAAATTATTAAATACGTCTACTGAATAAGAGTTTTTATTCATTTGTAATTTTTTACGGGTAATTATGTTTTTATCTAATTATATTTTCATCTGATTATGTTTTCATCTACTTATATTTTCATCTAATTATATTTTCATCTAATTATGTTTTGATCTAATTATGTTTTCATCTAATTATATTTTCATCTAATTATGTGTTCATCTTATTATATTTGCATCTAATTATATTTTGATCTAATTATGTTTTAATCTAATTATATTTTCATCTAATTATGTTTTGATCTAATTATGTTTTCATCTAATTATATTTTCATCTAATTATGTTTTGATCTAATTATGTTTTCATCTAATTATATTTTCATCTAATTATGTTTTGATCTAATTATGTTTTCATCTAATTATATTTTCATCTAATTATGTTTTGATCTAATTATGTTTTCATCAAATTATATTTTCATCTAATTATGTTTTCATCTAATTATGTTTTCATCTAATTATGTTTTGATCTAATTATGTTTTCATCTAATTATATTTTCATCTAATTATGTTTTGATCTAATTATGTTTTCATCTAATTATATTTTCATCTAATTATGTTTTGATCTAATTATGTTTTCATCTAATTATATTTTCATCTAATTATGTTTTGATCTAATTATGTTTTCATCTAATTATATTTTCATCTAATTATGTTTTGATCTAATTATGTTTTCATCTAATTATATTTTCATCTAATTATGTTTTGATCTAATTATGTTTTCATCTAATTATATTTTCATCTAATTATGTTTTGATCTAATTATGTTTTCATCTAATTATATTTTCATCTAATTATGTTTTGATCCAATTACATTTTCCTCTAATTATATTTTCATCTAATTATATTTTCATCTAATTATGTTTTGATCTAATTATGTTTTCATCTAAATTAGGGTTTGTAGAATACGATACGATTATGGTTTTCTATTTATTTCTTTAGTATATTCATAGGAAGATTCACAATGTGTTTAAATTAATTTTCAAATTCTCTAGGGATATTTATTGAACGCTAAGTGTGAATGTGAGATTGAACCAAGTAAACTCTATTTTTCTTAAATTTACTATTTACTAATATATATTTCTTTAATGATTTATTACTCTGTACTGGCTTTTAGAACCTGCATCTGTGTTCGTCTGATTAGGGAATATAACCTTTTTATTAGAATCATTAGTATGATATTTATTTTATTTTCTATGAACATATTATAAGATCAAATGTTAGATTTTTTCATGTGTTTATTTCTAATATTATAAATTAAATTTCATCTGTATATCCAGAATTCAAAAGAGCGATATTGTAGTAAATAGAATCGTATTCAAAGATGAGTTTATTTGAAGATAGTTTCGAAATTCTATTGGAGATGTTTGGGATGATTTATGTAATAATAGACTAAAGGTGATTTGATTTGCACGAAAGGAAAATTTGATTTGGTTTATAGAATAGCAACTAACTATTATTATCGACATTTAATTAGTAAAAGGAAGAAGGAAGAGGTACTACTACTAATACTACTACTACTACTACTACTAATAATAATAATAATAATAATAAATGGCCCTTATCAGCGGGAAATCGTTGGTAGGTGGCTGTTGCGATTACCGCAAGGTCATCAGCGGTGATGAACGAAAAGAGGTGGAGCATACTGGAGGCCTGAGGAAACTTGTTGTCACTCGGACTCCAGGGAATACCACAGGTTGTCGGCAGTGGGCGACCACTGACGATGACCAGTGTGATAACTCCTAGTGAGTAAATAATAATAATAATAATAACAATAACAATAACAATAATAATAATAATAATAATAATAATAATAATAATAATAATAATAATAATAATAATAATAATAATAATAATAATAATAATATAAGCAGTTTATGCTTTTTTGGTTAATATCCATAATAATTTTAGAAGATATTACGTACACAATTTATGTAGTTATTTTCTGTTTTCTTATATGAAACTTTATAGTAAAAAAAAAGCCGTTTCTATAAATACTTTATACCAGAGTATGGCAATGTACTTCAATTTCCTTTAAGAGTAAGAATCCAACTGATCAGTAACCTGTGCAGAATCTGTTGAGTTTCATCAGATATCAAACTCATCAAGTGTGTTGCTTCTAGTCCAATGCTTTCTATCAAATTCAATGATTGATTTTCTAGCTAAAAGAAGAATTTCTATTCCTGTAAATGTGATATCCGTAATATTTAGCCATGTCAATAGCTTTATTAAATAGTATAGGTGAGATTGACTAGTACACTTATGTTTTAGTTTAGAAAACCAATCAATCACCTGGTTGAAATAGAGGATTTGTTTAATCTTAGAAATCTACAATGTGTTTACTATTTTTCTCTAACTTCAGACTAGATAGACATATTAAACTAATAGAGGGATTCGTGTTAAAATCGGTCGGATAGTTCTTCAAGGAAATTCTAGATGTTTTATGTACTATAATTTCAGTATATTTATAAACTTAAAATCGGTCGGATAGTTCTTCAAGGAAATTCTAGATGGTTTATGTACTATAATTTCAGTATATTTATAAACTTAAAATCGGTCGGATAGTTCTTCAAGGAAATTCTAGCTGTTTTATGTACTATAATTTCAGTATATTTATAAACTTCTAATCTACTTAAATGGTTCTAATAGGGATTTAAGCTTCGTCGGGGTTTATATTGTTTCAGACTTGGACCTGGAGATGATAAGATGTGTAGATTAGTTGAAAAAAACCGAGTCGAACTAAACGTTTGCCATAAACAACTAAAGATAAAGGTGGTGAATATACGACTCGTTAGTGACGTCAGTAGAACAATCAATAGAAAAAGATGAATTACTCCCATGCACTGCGACTTCTTGCTCTTGTAGATCGGCCCCTAACAACCATTCTCCGCGCTACATAATCCTGATTAATGGAGGAAAATCGGTGGTAGAAACTGGCGCACATCTGACGGGAGAAAGAGTAAAGATAGACGGCGAATGCTTGGGAAAAAAGGTCGGAATTAAAGCATAACAGAGGGAATAAAAAAAGTTACTCAGAAAATGCATAAATGCAGTTAAGATAACTCATCACTTGTCCATCCGGATATTTCTATAAGTCACATGCGGCCGTGTGACGTTGGCACCCTTCCACCAGACTTTCAGACCAAATGAGGTGAAGAACGACAAATAATGTGCAACCCGGCAAGAAAAATACGGGGAACCATAATTTTCCCGAAATAAACCTCACTAAAATTGAAAAGTAGCAAACAGAAATACATCTTAATTAAACAATGAATTCGTGTGTAGGGTGTGTGGGGTGAGAGAGCAGATGTAACGTAATTTTAAAAAATAGAATGTCACTGGACCAATAAAACAAAAATAAAGCGTGTCTATCTATCCAATAAAAAGGGGGGGAAATTAAAAAATAAAACTGTATAATTAGGGTGTCTGTGTGCCAGTCACCAACATAAATGCCATTTTTCTAATTAAGGCAAATATCAAAAGACGAGGTGGGAAACGTTGCACGAGAAACACAAAGTTACCTTTTTTGTGGAACGTTGCACCAGAAATTACTAAAAATACATAACCAAAACTCTTTTCGCCGCGTGAAATAGTCACTAATGAATGGACAACGACTATAAATACACAAGTGAGAGAAATCATATGTTAATCACTCTCTATCCAACATCCCGTACTGAAGCGACTCATCAGTGACAGAGAGCAATCAGGTCAGCGAGGAACAACCTTTCACTGACGTTGGCCACCCAAATGTTAAACTCGCGGCGTGTGCAGTAGGAGACGGCAGAGTGGATTGCTTTAATTGACAGTCGGTGTTCGCCTACCGTTACTTTCTTTTTTGTGTTTTAGAAAAAGCAATTAGTTCGCGGCTTGACTTTGCTCGGAACACACGCGACTACTAAATGCCCCAACACAGTGTCTGGCCGGATAAACGAGAGAATTAATAGATTTTAAGGAATAAATTACATATTTTATGAATGATAAATCTTTAGTTTTAACCAGCATCCATTTTCAGCTGTAAACCCAATGAAGATGAATTCTTCAGCCTTGCAGAGAATTAATAATAGATTAGACCGACTTACCGCACGTTCCTAACACAGTTGCATAAAAATAAAGTTCCACGTATCTTAAACACAGCGTGGGCGTAGAGCGATTGACGAAGCAGCAAGTCGGAACGCATGCGATCCTCGTGGCATCAGACTATATTTAATGCCGAGTCACCAAGAATTTAACACTGAATGACACCTGATGCCACAATAGAATCACAGAAGAAAGTCTTAACCGTGAAACAATCGTACTATTGAATTTTGTACGCGCTTTGAAAAGTCGTAAATATTAGCCGTTAAAAAATTCAACAGTAAAGACATAGTTGTGAATGCACCAAGAAAAACCCGCCTTGTGATAATTTGATTAATCAAATGGAATGAACTGGAACAAGAAATCAACGGAACTTACATATACCAATTTAGTTGAAATACTAAATTAGCTATTCAAAAAATAAAAAAAATAAAAGAAGTCTCATAAAAAGCACTTCGCGTTATTTAATAACATTTTGACAAATGAAAGCATGTGGCCTAAATACACAATATATATATATATATATATATATATATATATATATATATATATATATATATATATACTTATCATATATATACTTATCATATATATACATATATATAAATATTTATAATATATATTTAGTGTGTTAGGTTGTATATGAAAAGAAATCAAATAAAGTGCTCAATCATATAAGAGAGCTAATATAATTTATTTAGATACTGTATATTACATATTTCAGCAATGTACCGCGGTTTCATCCAAAAGGGCAGATTAGGACATCTTTAGTAAATCTCCGTGCACAGTGGAATCATCGGCAAGCTGAAACGATTGTAGTCACGGCCCGATAGGGGATGGCGTCAACAATGACAGAAAACGGTGTATCTCTGAGAGGGTCCCCGAAAAAAATCCGGTGTGGGATAGTGATTAACTAAGACTTAAGGGAGATCGATGTTAGTTCGTGTATGGAAGGCCTTCATTTTATTCCCTAGCAAGTTTTATTTATTTATTTATTTATCTGTTAGCAAGTTTTATTTATTTATCTGTTCTTTTTGTAATGTTATTGTTATACCTAGTCTGAAAAAATACGAAAGGGGCGGCTATATAGTTTGCCGTTTAGGTTTGTGAAATTAGGGTGCTTTTTTGTTGTCGTTTTTGGGAATAAATTTATGTATCGAATTAATTGTTTGATATAGTGCTGAAAAAGATGATGCAATAATGTTTTTATGGACTTAACGTATTTGTTTAATTGTGTTTATTGAATTGGTGTTTTCGTATTTTCTTGATCTTAATGGGAGGAAAGCGGTGTTACGTTAATATATATATATATATATACACAGGGTGGGCCAAAATAAGGGTCCTATCTTTAAATTTGAATAACTTAAATTTGAATAACTTCCACAAAATAAAAGTTAAACTCACCAAACTTTATGTGTGTGTAGATTGACCCTTTCGAGATTTTTTGAAATAAACAAAACAAATTTTAGCCGAAAAACACTTCTTAAAACTTACAAAAACTAAAGTATTGTTTTTTACACTGTTTTGAGTTTTTTAAGCAAAAATAATGTTTTCTAAATGAGGGTACGTTCCTTAGGGCTAATACGGCTCATGCTTGCTTCGGAAGGGGTCCTTTACTTATTCTAAAAATAAAAATCCAAAAAAAATCAATAAATAAAAAAGTTATGAATTTTTAAAAATAGGACCCTTATTTTTGCCCACCCTGTATATATATAAATATTTATATAATTTAGACGGCGTACAATGCTGTTCGCTTGAAAAGGCATAAATAGCGTGTATTTCTCTTCTTACTGCATAGCTGTTGATGTCAGACTCATTAATTACGATCTTCGGATTTGAGTTTGAACGCGACTCGTGTCCGCGGTTCGGATCGTGCGACTAGTTAAACAGTTATCTCCACACTGAAGATTCCGCAAGGATGCAACATATACGTATGTAAATAATATTTGTTTAAATATATTTATTATTAAATAATTATATATATATATATATATATATATATATATTAATTAACTTTATACTACATATAAGTATATATATATATATATATATATATAAGAAAGAGAGAGTTCCATCTTTTATGTCGAACACACACACAAACACACACACACTCTCTCTCTTTCTCTTATATATATATATATATATATATATATATATATATATATATATATACAGGGTGGGCAAAAATAAGGGTCCTATTTTTAAAAATTCATAACTTTTTTATTTATTGATTTTTTTATTTTTTTTTTTTAGAATAAGTAAAGGACCCCTTCCGAAGCAAGCATGAGCCGTATTAGCCCTAAGGGACGTACCCTCATTTAGAAAACATTATTTTTGCTTAAAAAACTCAAAACAGTGTAAAAAACAATACTTTAGTTTTTGTAAGTTTTAAGAAGTGTTTTTCGGCTAAAATTTGTTTTGTTTATTTCAAAAAATCTCGGAAGGGTCAGTCTACACACACATTAAGTTTGGTGAGTTTAACTTTTATTTTGTGGAAGTTATTCAAATTCAAGTTATTCAAATTTAAAGATAGGACCCTTATTTTGGCCCACCCTGTATATATATATATATATATATATATATATATATATATATATATATATATATATATATATATATATATATATATATATACATATATATATATATATATAAGTGCTCTCCCAATGAGAAACACTCTATAGATGCTTACTATATTCGTTAAACGAATGATAAGTGTATTTCTTTTTTTTCTTTTTCGTACAGCTGTTTTATTGGCCGTGCGAGTAAATGCGTCGGGTAGAAATCAAGGATTACTTTATTCCGGAGTTGGAATACTGCGATCAGTAATACAGTTATATCTACAGACTTTTGGTTGAGATGAAACATATATGTATGTTTATATTGAAAAATCTTTTTATAAATAATTACATATTGATATGAGTGTGCCTGTGTGGTGGTGGGTGCAAGCTTCTGTCCCAATATGTGTACGCTTATGTGAGTGGACAGCATTTGTAGTAATTATGTAAAATGAAGTCTGAAGCTTAGATAATTATTTACGTGTTTAAGGCGAAGTAGACATGTAAGGCGCCAAATTGTCAAGGCGAATCTTTTTCTTCTTTTCTGTTTAAAATATAACTGAGAGGATAGAATTCTATTTAAGCTAATAAGGCATCGTAAAAACAACTTTGCTTTGCCATCATGGTGGCAATAAGATCGAAGTTGGGAGGTTTTATAGATATTAAGTGAAAGCCAATTTTGTGAAGACACGTCCGTCGGTCGGCGATGCAACAGTATCCAAGCAGAACTGACACCTGTCTGGAAACTTAGCGATTGCAATCACGCACAAACTTTATGAGCGATTATATTAAAAGGGAAAGATATATTTTTTTATAGATGCACGATTGGGGTAAAGTATTAAACGTCTTTCACTTATAGCAAAACATTAAGTTTATTTTTTTTTGTATTATTTATAACAAGCTTAAATAAATAATATGTACCTCCAAGTAAAACTAACAGCTGGTACTCTTAAATATTGATATAGTAATATTTAGATGCGGTTAAAATCGGAATTTTCAAGTTCGAATTGAGTAAGAAAGTAGAAAATTCTAAAAATTTTGTTTTAAAATCACAACTACGTGGCCAGATATGACGTCACGGAGAGGAAGTTCGAAATAAGACGTGGCAAAGAAAGTGGAAAGATCTGCTTCTTTTGGCCCGTAAGCTTACTGTATTTACATGCTATTTTTTGAAGCTCTGTTTTCGTTCACCCTCTCTGGGGAGCGGGCGAGAGTAAGCACACGTAATATAAACAATGATAAAACATCTAAATGTATGACGCCATTGGGCAAATATATGTTGACGTTTTTTTTATTATTCTGTCACAGTATTGCAGCGAAGAGAGTAAGATGGCTGCTATCATTACAAGCAGAGAAGAGAAAAGCGAACAGCTTTGTTTCTGCTGTTTAAATACTACGTCGATGAATACTACTGCCACGAAGATAGATTAAGACCACTATTAAATGACATACGTGTCAGAGAGACGAACAGCTATTTCTATCGACGGAAAAGATATGTAAGAATCCCCCCCGCCATACTACATAGACAGCATTAAAAATAAATCAAAACATTAACCACTTTCAATGAAATAACAGACATTATCAACTTTCGGTAAAATTTCCAATAAGTATCCAGTAATTCCTCTTAGAAAGAGAAAGTATAGTTATTCTAATATTTCGAGGTTAATTTAAGTCTCCCTTGCTTGACGAAAATCACGCAGAAAAGGGTTTTCGACTTCCAAAAATTTGAATTTCTAGCAAGAGATTTCCTTAAAAAAGATCCCATATTAAAAAAGCTATAAAAATGAATTTAACACATGATAAAATATGCCGTGCAATTGAAACAATGTCTCCTATAAAAATCATGCAAATATTGCTGTAGGAAGTTGAAATTGAGGCTAGTTTTAAATGAATGCGATTTACTTCACATCGAAAAAAAAAGATGATATGCAAATTGTATTCATTTGTAAATAAATGCATATATATATATATATATATATATATATATACATCTATGAATGTTTCTTAATATTAAAGTGTGTTTTGTACTTACAGACGAATTTGTTTCGGGCTTTCTACCCACATTAGTGCAGAGGTGGCACTTGCAGGCGGTCGCATGTGATAGTACGCAGTTCGTAGATTCAGCTTAGAATCATATATATATATATATATATATATATATATATATATATATATATATATATATATATATATATATATATATCAAAATCAGATATATATGTATGGTAATCGAGAAGTTTGTTGAGGGATACTTTAGAATATTTTAAATTGAAGTTAGCTTTTACAAAAATTAAGTTATTTCAAGAGAGACATCTTGCAAAGTTAATATTAAGAATCAACTGGTCGTATTTGTATTAAGGCGTTTTATAACGCATATCCATAAACATCAAAGATGGTGTATTATTTTGTTTAAGAAATAAATAGAAAATGGAAATAAACGGAGACCAGGGCTGGCAGTTGAAGTACACAGAAGGCTTATTAGTTACAGAGCAATGCTTACAGTGCTTGCTAGTATATATATATATATATATATATATATATATATATATATATATATATATATATATATATATATATCCTGTTTTGAATCCTGCGACTGGTTTAAATAATTCTCTCTACACTGACGATTCCAAAAGGATGAAACGTATACGTTTGTATATAAGCAAACATTTATAAGTATGTGTCGCCCACATTTAGGCTGGGCACTCTAGTGAGTAGTATAAATACAGCTGTCAACATCATAGATTTAATGCATGTTCCTTTTTAATTGAACACTGTTTACGTTGGCTGACAATCGCGTCAGCTCGTTTCAATAGGATTCAACTCTCACCAGTTTATGTAGTTGTGCATGGTGGTTGCAACGGTTAAAGCGTCGAAATTTGAGTTAACATGACTTCTGTTCCGACTGGTTTGAAAAATTCTCTCTACACTGACGATTCCGTAAAGATAAAACGTATACGTATGTAGATAAATATATATTTATAATTATATATATATACATATATAAGTATTTATAAATAAATATTATTTTAAAATTGACCAATATACACATGTGTGGATCGATAACATGTGGGTATATATATATATATATATATATATATATATATATATATATATATATATATATATATATATATATACTGCAGGCATTTGTTCGCTAGATTACTCTCTTCAAAGAATAACACGCTAGGTACAGTTTTTTATTTATTTATTCAGCAAACTTGAGCCAGGTTGTAGGCATACTTTGTTCTGTCGATTTCACACGTTAAACTCGCCGCATTTGACTTTAATGAAAGCCTCGACGCGATCAGGAAACTGGTCACAGATATTTGTCAATCTCTCACGATGTAGGCCCTTTAAATCTTCTATAGATTCTGGTTTTTAGTTCGTCTCTCGTGTTGCAGCTGGGTATGTTAGCGTCTTCTCTGACTTTGCATCACACAAAAAATGTCGGGGGGTGTAGTCAGGAAACCTATAAGACCATATGCCAGGTGAAGTGTGATCGACGCGGTTCTCTAACAAGCGAGTGTGGGTCTTCCGGTTCATATGCCATGGTGCTGAGTGTTACATATAGACATATACAGGCTCCCCCCCTAATCCTGGATTTTACAACATAGCTCAGCACGAGGATGTAGCCATCGGTGTTGAGACTGAGACACCCAGAGAAGAAGTAGGATGGTATGACGTCACCTTCACTCTTGACGACGACATTCTGACGTGTGTTAGATTATCGACCATGCGTGTTTCTCTTTGATGTCGTCTCGTAGCCGAATGCAGAATCTTTCAATTCCTTTCTGGCTGTGTTTACCACTTACTGACGCTGAAGAAGTCTGACATCTCTTTTTATTTGTCTTTCCGGCAAACAATACAATGAGAAATTTTATTTTTCTCACAAATAGAGAGATTATAAATTGTCAGTCATTAATTATTTTGCGAGAAAAAGAATCGTGCGTTTCGATTAATCGTTTGCTTCTTGTTCTAGAGTTAATCCGAGTAAGAGGCATCCACCTACACCATCGAGTAGAGAATGGCATCGTCAGATCTAAAAGAACAACGACCAACAACAAGACATGTTCTCTTCACACAGAAATCTTCACAGAATTATATGAAGGAACTTTGAGAATTGTAAACCGTACAACATGTAACAAGTTAAGTCCAGCAAAACGACCAATTTCAACACCCAACCTCCCTCTCTATCTTTCTCTCTCTCTCTCTCTCTCTCTCTCTCTCTCTCTCTCTCTCTCTCTCTCTCTCTCTTTCAAGACATATACAGGGTGGGCAAAAATAAGGGTCCTATTTTTAAAAATTGATAACTTTTTTATTTATTGATTTTTTTTTTTTTTTTAGAATAAGTAAAGGACCCCTTCCGAAGCAAGCATGAGCCGTATTAGCCCTAAGGAACGTACCCTCATTTAGAAAACATTATTTTTGCTTAAAAAACTCAAAACAGTGTAAAAAACAATACTTTAGTTTTTGTAAGTTTTAAGAAGTGTTTTTCGGCTAAAATTTGTTTTGTTTATTTCAAAAAATCTCGGAAGGGTCAGTCTACACACACATAAAGTTTGGTGAGTTTAACTTTTATTTTGTGGAAGTTATTCAAATTCAAGTTATTCAAATTTAAAGATAGGACCCTTATTTTGGCCCACCCTGTATAAATGTGCTTCAATTTATGTTTTTCTAGTGTTGTCATGTGTATGCATCTCTCATTCCGAATATTTCTAAAACTAAATACCTAATTGCGCGAAATCCCAACGATATTGCGGTTAAGTAAGACGGACTGACAGACATCGTCGGCAATGTTCACATTTAGAATATATATATACGACCATTAAAAATCAGTTAGTGTTTGGTACGATAATGCGTTCACTAAAATGCCGAGAACTAGATTTTTATCTCTCCATCTGATCAAAAATCCTATTGGAGTATAACAAAAAAATGGAATGCTGTGTTTCCGTATCACTAATATGTCACTTCAAACAATTATATTTTCTCAACAATCACAGCAATACATAAAAGTGACGCTATATTTTATTAATCGTTGTTTTATCGGGGAAAATGTGGAACGGGTACATAAATTCAGTAAATTTTATTGATTTGCATTTCTGCAATCAGCCATAAAATATTTGTTGCCTATTTATAGGAAACAATAGATTAATCATTTCTAGTTGTTTGTGGTTTCGACATATAAAATTATGGCCAACGAAGAGAGCCTGTAAAATCGTATCGAAGAATCAGAGTTTATAACGTGGAATAAAAGTGTTTAAAAATAAAAGATAAACACGTATTCAGTACACACGTAAATAGTGATCAATAATGCATACATGCATGCTTTATATTTATACTAGCTGACCCGTGCTATGGCACTGCCCGGGAAAGGAGATTAACTCAAAAAATTACATGCATAACCTCGAACGATCCAGCACGAACATAGACCACACAATAGAAAAAGCAGATACTGAGATGTTCCTATGTATGTACGAACAAAATCTGTTCTTACTTGTATAATCGATTCGTAATTTCTATTTTGTTGTGATCCACCTTCAATTGTAGGGTGGGGTGGTGCATAATGGGCCAGTGAGACATAATGGATGAAGACTTCTTTAATTTCCTCCCAACTCAAAGTCTTCCTATGCTCTCCTTCCTTGATTTACCAGTTTCGAGAAGTGTTACTGCCTTACTGTTTGATGGTAAATTTGCCTCTGAAGAAAAGAACTTCGGCTTGGGAAACATAAAAAAAATTGAGATTGACACTTTACTAACACAGTTACAAAAATCACTTACTTTTCAAGATACGACATAATTGTTCTCCTCATATTTTTATTGAGTGGGGCATCGATTCAGCTTCCTGTTAGCAAGATAGTAATCTGAATAGATTTCTACGAATGAGATTGTGCTTATGACATTTGTGTTCGATATTCAGAAGATATGAAATAACAAGAAGGATTTTCTAGGTAAGAAATACATATTCTTGCGAGATGTTGTGTTTATGACATTTGTGTGCTATTCCTATATTTCGCCTAGTTATTATTTTATAACGATGTTCTGTATTTTTCATGTGAAAGACTTGTTATAGTAGTGGTTGCTTTAAATATTAATATTTTCAATATTTCTTATGTTGCATGTTGGAACTGCTTATCACCTTTTGTTTTGACAAAATGGGGTTTTATTGAAGAGATACAATGGTGACTCATTATGCCCCACCACGTAAATAATTTAAACAATGTTCATACCGTTGGTTTGAACCCATTACATCTGTGAACAATGTGATAATGATTTAGAAAACAACCCTCAAATGGACTCTTTATAGATGAGTATTAATATAGATGTGCCGTTATTCCTTCAAAATCCTCAAGAATCGACCCATTATTATTTAACCCTACTCTATTATCTATATGTTTTAAATTAGTTTTAAAGCAGAAAAAAGCTAAATTCGAGAGGTAAAAAATGACACTCGCCAATATATTTTACAGTATAATACGAAATAGTTTCCGCGTTTTAAATTATGTAGTAAAAATATTACAAACGAATAGATTAGGTGGCATATAAGTTGGCGATATTGAATTATCTTCGCTCAAATGCCCCTATCCCGATTCGTGGCCGTGGGCCGTCACCAGTGTACTGTTTCTGTTGTACGAAATAGTAATAAACAACGTTATAAGTGTAATTTAGACGGTTTGAAACCGACTGAAATGATTGCACAAAAATTTAAAACGAATCGTTTTTTTTTTTTCATCATTGGTTTTCAGTAAGTGGACCTTAAACCATAATTAGGGGTCTTTTGGTTTGTTTTGATGGCGCCCTTGTCGAGAAAAGTGGCGATGCAAAGGGAATAACTCTCGTTGACTGAGAGATTCCTCATTTATTTCCAAAGAGAATTTAGGACGCTAAAACAAACGCAACTTAGAAGAATTGTGTTTATATTTTTTTTAAATGTTGAAAATACGACGATAGTTGCAGAGGAATTGTAATGCTTATTAAAGAAAACTGTTACCTTTTTTAATGTAACAAACTTTATAACATTATTTAAGAAATGTTAAGACCTTTAATATTTTTTTTTTAATTTAAAGAAACCTGCGACGAACGTGTTTTTCATACAAAAAACAGTCGTCGCAGCTTTCTTTTCTTTTTAATGTTAAAGACGTTAACATTTTTAAAAATATGTTGCAAACTATCGAATTATTAGTTTTAATCAATTAATGCCAGTAACCACCACCTAAAAATACACTTGGTATAACGTTATGCTATAAACTTTGTTGCATTAAAAAATAAAAGTCGTCGAAGTTTTCTTTAATAAAAATACCAATTCCTCTTCAACTAACGTATTGTTAGTTTTAATCAATTAATTCCGAAGTAAAAAGAAAACAGTTGTCATAACTATTTTGAAGGGAATAAAGCGAATGAAAGTAACGTTTGATTACACAAAGTGTCAGGCTAAGACGCCATTGTGATTTATTAGCCGTTCGTTTCTGTTATTCGTGGAAAATTATGCAATTCTAGATAGTCAGACGAAACTGCCGAAATAAAAACAATCTGATATTTCGCCATTCTTCTAATACTGCAAAGAAGCTACGTAGAATGTAATTGAACTTGAGGGAGTGGTTGTTATTTCTATGCAGAATTGAGCGTAGTATGTAAGCAATAAAAAGAGTTTACAAAAGTCAATCATGACGGCGCCTGAATAGTATGTAGCCTATTAAAAAGTAACTTGGTGTCTTTGAGTTACAAATGAGGATATGAATAGGAGCGAGTAAAAACGTCTGCTATCTTCTTTTTACCATCACAATATATAACAAAAACAAACACATTAAAAATTGTTCATTTACCTCATTTGTCCCTTTTTTCTTCTTTTTGTTCACTTTTCACATACAACGTATTTGTGAGAGTCGGATTGATTGGATAAAATGTAACAATAATTGAAAGGGTGTAAAATAATTGGATAATTTCTAGAAACACTTATGACGATGTAGGCTAGTTGCTTAGTGGAACAGTTTATCATAGGAAGTACTCAGTTATTTTCCTTTTGAAACAAAATTTACAGGGGAAAAACAGAGATTACTTCATATATATATATATATATATATATATATATATATATATATATATATATATACATATTTTCACTTTTCCGAATGATCTATTTAGTGCGGTTCGGTCAAATCCGTCTATATAGGTTTTGTGGGTGTCCTGTCTCATTTTCGATCCCTTTCCGCGAGTACTTTCGATTTGATTCAGTGTTAGTCTTGGTGTATTTACAGATATCTCTTTACTGTTGAGTTTTTTTTTTATTATAACGGCTAGTAATTTAAAACTTAACAAAAGCTTCTATAACATTGAGATGTTACATGGGAACGTGATTACGTTCTAACAGCGTGCAAGATTCAAAAGTTTGATTGCTTAACCGCTAAAAATTTATATTACTGTTGTGGTGGCAACCACTCATTTGCATATACGAATAACGTTACACTATAAATGGCAAGCCTAGGTTGGCCTTAGTGTGTGTTACCTAAATGCCACCGGAAGTGACGCCGAAGAGCGTACATGTCCTCCCACCAAGACTCTCTGACTCGACACCATCATTTGTACATACTGTAACTATACCTTTTCTTTAATACACTTATTATTGCATTCTCCTTGTTGTTTTCGTCTTCATTGTATTCCTCACTAATTATTGTTCAACCTTGCAACCACAACAGTTGGCGACGAGATATGAAGCGTCAAATATAACAGTTTGACGAAGAACTATTAAAAAAAAGTACAATGCAAAGTGTTGACGAGCAAACGGATTTTACGCTAAAGAAAAGTTTCAACTTAAGTGAAAAAAAAAAAAACTCGAACGTGGCAAAAGCGACAATTTACGCCGTTTTCTGGGAATCCGACTTGCAAACGAATGTAAAAGTGAATTTTTGTTTTGTCGACAAATCTGTTTTGTATTACTAAAGGACCAACTTGCAAACGAAAAGCGGATTTTGTTCTGTCGCAAAACGACAGGTCAGACTCGTATTACGAAAAGCAAGGAAGTAACCTACGAAAAAAAAGGTTCACCAGTGGACTCTAATTACTGCTACCCGTTAGCAAAACAACAACTAAAGGAATGTTTTAATTAATAATTTGTTTGGCGGCGGTACTAAAAGGAAATACCATAGCTAGAAATTAAAGCTCAAGGAAAGGATTTTTTTTTTTAAATTGTGACTCGAAAAAAAAAAATGGAAGACTTATCAAAAATGTTCATGCAATTTTTACAGGCACAAGCTGACCGCGAGGAAAGACAAAATCAGGCACAAGCTGACTGCGAGGAAAGACAAAATGAACGTTTTGCTAAAACACTGGAACTACTAAAGAGTAATCGAGAAAATGTCGACAGTGTTAATTTCTCCCATACAACTATCTTTAATAGTATGGACACATTTAATTATGTGCCGGAGGAAGGAAAGACTTTTGAAGCATACTATACAAGATACGAGGATGTATTTCAACTGGACTGCAAAAATTGGCCAAATAGCCAGAAAGTGAGCCTCTTACTCAGGAAATTGGGTACATCAGAACACAGCAAATTCATAGATTACATATTACCTAAAAAACTGCGGAATTAGAGTTCATGGAAGCTGTGAAATTACTAAAAGAATTATTTAATCCAAATATATCTCTTTTTCATAAAAGATGGCTGTGCATGAATCTAAGAAAGATGGACAACCAAGATTATTTGACATACGCATCAGTTGTCAATAAAAACTGCGATAATTTTAAGCTTGCGGAACTAACGGTAGAAGATTTTAAATGTCTAATCTTCGCACAAGGGTTAGTTTCCACGAAAAATGCAGAAATACGCAGACGAGTGTTGTCTAAGCTGGAATCTGAGCAAGATTTAACTCTCCAGAAACTAGCAGAGGACTGTGTAAGGGTCATTACACTAAAAAAGGATTTAAAAAATATAGAAGAATCCGGAGTGGCATATGTAAGAAAAGTTAGAAAACCATACACACCAACCAAGAACTTTACAAAGAAAAGCAATCGAAATGGAACGGGATATTACAATCCTAATAACAATAATTATAGGACAGAATATAACAAGCCTCTTCCTAGATATAACTGTAAGAGATGTGCAGAAAAGCATTGGGAATCAGATTGTCCTTATAAGAAGAAAAAGTGCTACATTTGTAAGAAGGTGGGACACAAAAGCGATTGCTGCAGATATAAAGATTACACCAGAAAGAGAGTACAGCAAACAAAATCAAATACAAAATTAGACAAAGATCGGCGAAAATACGTAAAAGTGGAAATATTTAAAACACCATGACGCCGAAGAGCGTACATGTCCTCCCACCAAGACTCTCTGACTCGACACCTTCATTTGTACATACTGTAACTATACCTTTTCTTTAATACACTTATTATTGCATTCTCCTTGTTGTTTGCGTCTTCATTGTATTCCTCACTAATTATTGTTCAACCTTGCAACCACAACAATTACGTTCTAAGCGCGTTCGAGATTCAAACGTATAATTGCTTAATAGTTAAGCATGTGGTAACGTTAATTACTATGCTAGACACTTTAAAATGTTGTGACAAGTTTCGTAATTCCCATTATCGATTGTGGGATGGTTACATAATATAGAGTTTCAAGAATTTTTAATCTTTAGATGTTTGTATCGTGGTGTATTATTTTAGTATTGTTAACTAGTATGTGTCTATATTGTGAAGGGGGCAGTCATGTTTTTTAGGTTTTTGGCAAATGGAGCTAGTGTCGGAAAGATGTAAGGTGAGTATTCGGGAAAGTGTTGTTATAGTTAAACTGATGTAAGTATTAGTTTTATTATTATTTTCGGAGATATATTCTCCCATGGGGCATTGAAACTGATATGTCACGTTGGTTCTTCCTAATGTACTTTGGGTCTGAGATGTGTTATTTTTAACTACATGGTTTTGTGTTTTCATTTGTTATAATTATGATTAATCTTCTTTTATATCTCGTTTTATTATCAGAGTTGAGATGGAATATATAGCGATGTATTATATTTTTAAGAGCTTTTATATCCAATTTAAAGTTCGGATGCGTTTTGTTAAAATAGAATAGATTTATGTAGTGGGAATTATTTAGCTGATAATTATTAGTAGTGTCTAAGTTTATAATAATTAAGTTTATTTGTTCGTCTATAAAATAATTGGGAAATTTATCATTAATCAGGATATGCTTAATGTTTTTTTTAATTCGTTAAGGAATATTTTCTTACTTGAAGAGATTGGCTTTGCACGGTTTAATAGATTTTTAATCATTGCAATTTTATATCGATATGAATATTCACTTCTATGACTTAAAATGCATGTATTCATAGATGTAGGGTTTTTATAGGGAGAGGTGATGAATGCTCTAGTTTAAGAGTCAATGAGAACATCTAAAAACGGAATTTTGTTATGACCGTTAAGTTCATGAGTGAATGTAAGTACGTAGTTATTTTGAAAAATATTTTGTAGTGTTTTTATCTCATCATCTTGTCTGCTAAAATAAGATATCATCAACGTAGAGGGCATAAATGGAGGGTTTAGTAATTATATTAAATATTTTATTTTCCAGATCAGCCGTGTAAAATTACCGACGGTTGGTCCGATTACTTATCCCATAGAAACACCGTTAATTTGGGTATTTCAATTCAAACAATTGTTTCTACCTGTTTCAAAACATACATTATCTTGATAACAAAATTCAAGTTGTATTCAAAAAAGTTTCATCATTGAATTTTTACCATCAAAGTATAGAACAAACAAACAAACAAACAGACAAACATTAAAAATTGTTAATTTAGCTCATTTGTCCCTTTCTTCTTTTTGTTCACTTTTCACATACAAATGGTAATTCTTTTTAACTCTATCCTTCTGTAGGTAAAAGTTAAAACTAAAAATAATCTTATTTTCTTTTAAAATGTCAGCCATTATTTGAATTAATTAGAATACATACATACAAATCTCTATATATAAAATAGTAACTCTGTGTGTATGTGTTCGCCTGATCTGTGTGTCATATGTTCACCGTTGGACAGAATTGCTTGAAAATTGGCATGTTGGCTACTGACCTCTCAGTAAAGGTCATAGGCTATATAAGAAATATATCACTTCAACACTGTGAATCCCCGCGCGGCACAATCAACTGAAAACAGTTTTCCCTCTTATTCAAATGAAATTTAAACATAGGTAAATGACCAAAAAATGAGGTGTATTCCCTAACTTTCAGCAAATTCTGATAATATTAAGAGGGTTCGCACCTCATCCCACTGAAAGCTGTGTTCCTTTTGATCAAATTAAATTTAAACCATAGGTAAATTATCAAAAATGAGCTCTTATTCCACAATTTCAGCAAACGTTCATAATATTAAGGCACAACCCCCTCACACACACACTGAAATGTAAACCATAGGTCCACTGCAAATTCAAATAGGTCCAATTTCAATGAAATGTATACCTTATGTAATACATATTAAATAAGGGTGAAACGAGAGCTAGTCTATATATAACAAATAAAAAATATTTTAGGAACACTTACTATAATCGTTATCTTTTGTCATTGGTCCTCTATTTTTCTTTTTTCTGCTTTTTTCCTCCTATTTTTCACATTTTTTACATAAACCATTCCAAAGATTTTATACGGCCGTTTATATCACCTATTAACTTCCGATATTAACCTCTTAATAGTTTTGAAGTGAAATTATCTATGTATTACTTTTATTTTCTTTCTTTTTTCATCTGCTTCTTTTTCTGCTTTTCTTTTCTTTCTTCTTCTTTTTATTTTTCTTCTTATTATTATTATTATCATTAATTATGTTATTGATTATGTTATTAATATAATTTTTATCATAATCTGAAACTTTAAAAGTAGTGTTAACTTCAAATTAATTATATTATGCTTTAGTTTTAAATTCTCCATTTTGTATTATTATTATTAGTAGTAGTAGTAGTAGTATTATTATTATTATTATTAGTAGTAGTAGTAGTAGTAGTAGTAGTAGTAGTAGTAGTAGTAGTAGTAGTATAATAATAAGTATTTTATAAAGTTCAGTACTTCCAGTTTCAACATAAAATCACCTATATATTAATTGTCTTTTTGTTCATCTTCATCCTCGTATTATTATTATTATTATAATTATTATTATTATTATTACTATTATTATTATTATTATAATTATTATTATTATTATTATTATAATTATTATTATTATTATTATTATAATTATTATTATTATTTTTATTATTATTATTATAATTATAATTATTATTATTATTATTATTATAATTATTATAATTATTATTATTATTATCATTATTATTATTTTTATTATTATTATTATTATTATTATTATAATTATTATTATTATTATTATTATTATAATTATTATTATTATAATTATTATTATTATTATTATTATTATCATTATTATTATTATCATTATTATTATTATTATTATTATTATTGAATCTAAACTTAAAATTAGTATTTGGTTCTACACAAATAATTCTAACTTCTGGAAATTCAACTATTTGAAAACGACTCAGATAGACCAACTGAGTACGAATAAAAAACAATACACTGATTTTCCATGCGTCTGTGGACGAAATTTTAACTCCCAAAAAGGAATGAAGATTCATCGAAGCATAATGGCATGTGCTCCTCACCCAGTGACTCATAAGAAGCGCTCTGTTATCACAGATAATACGTCAGAAAACCAAGGCCAGGACGCAACCCACAGTGCCGAGGATATCCATGCAGTTGTGCCAGAGTGTGAGATGAAACTTCCAAGAATAAAATTCCCACCGGCCAGCAGTTCAGAAGAATAGTGCATGCTTGACCATACAAAAAGCAATGCATTACATAAAGAATTAGATAGACAGAAATATGATATACGATTGGGAAAATGTGGTCTTGTTATATACCGGATGTTTATGGCATTGTATGATGAAAAAGGGGATTCTATTAAACAACTAGTCAAGAAAAACAGACGACAGAGGGAGATGGAAAACTTGTTAAATAAGAAGAAACATTTGAAAAGTCATCTTCGCATCTCAACTCCTGCTCAGAAGGAGGGTTTACTACAGATCCGGAAAGATCTCAAAGGCAAGCACAGCGCTCTCAACAGGGCAGAACGAGTTAGGAAAAACGTCTTGGACGGAGGGGAGAGCGTGAACGGTTTGTTCAAGAATCATATAAATACGCAAATGGTCTTTTCGACCAACCCAAATCAGGAATGCTTAAAACGGAACAAGGCGTTTTAGAAACGCACATAACACATACATGCTCTAGCCACCAACGGCACATCCCACTGGAGAAAATAGCAAGCTGATATGGGCAGATATTCTTAATACGAAGTGCAACATGAACATAATAATGCACAAAGAAGTAAGACGTGCTGTCAACAAAGCCAGAAATAAATCTGCATCGGGCCCGAACGGAATACCTTTTTTATTCTACAAAAGATGCCCTAAAGTGCTTAAATGGCTCCATATGAATTTTAGGTTGGCATGGAAAAACCTTCATGTCAGTAACCAGTGGATGAAAGCAGACGGTGTTTACATAACCAAGAAACAGAACTCAGAAGCCATGAATCAATTTCGGCCAATTTCACTCCTTAATGTGGAAAGAAAATATTTTTCGCAGTAATGGCTTCAAGACTAACAGAATGGATATATCGACACTTCCGTGTAAAAAAGTTGTGTCCCTGGAATAGGAAGTTGCCTAAAGCATGGAAGCATGATATTGGAGGCTATCCAAAAAGCGAGAGTTAACAAAACTGATTTGGATGTCATATGGCTCGATTTGGCTAATGCATATAGGGTTGTGCCTTATCAAATAATTTAACCATCCCTTCAGATGAAATACGAACGAGGTTGCAACATATTTCGATGGGATCCATATGCGGTTTAGCACAAACGACTATACCACAAATTGGATGAGACTCGAAGTATGAATAGCAATAGGGTGTACAGTGTCACCTATACTTTTCGTTTTAGCGATGCAGATAATTCTCAAAGCCGCAGAAAGCAATTAAAACCCTGCTACCTTAGGGGGAGAATGGCAAATGAAGGATTTACTGGATGATACTACGATCCTCATATCAAAAGAAGCTGAGACGCGCAAGTTACTCAGTATAATGGATTATCTGATGATCTAATCGAGGATGACCTTCAAGCCTAAAAAGTCCAGAAGTCTCCTTCTCGAGAAGGATAAGGTACACCGGGATATCTACTTTGCAGTGGGTGGTCAGAAAATCCCGACGGCCTTAGGAGAACCAATAAAGAGCTTGAGTAGATCGTATGATAAGCCTTTAAAAGACAGCAAGCAAGTTGAAGCCACAATAAGAACAGTTGATGAAAGTCTAAAAACGATTAAGCGCTGTCCACTGCAAGATAAATACAATATATGGTGTCTTCAACACATGCTCATCCCAATTCTGTTATGGTCTCTTCTCTTATATGAAATAAGTATTAGCACAGTTGAGGTAATAGAAGCAAAAATCAGTAGATATACGAGAAAATGGCTGTGTTGCCTCCAGGATTGTCAAATGTAGGACTATATAGCAAACAGGCCAAACTAAAATTACCGATCAAGTCTATTGCAGAGGAATTTAAAGCTGGGAAAGGCAGGTTTCAGATGATGCTGAACGATTCCAAGGACACGATAGTAAATGCAGTGCAACCCTCTCTTCAGACAGGAAGGAAGTGGAAAGTCAGAGACGCTATAACTGAGGCTAAAGAGAAACTATGTCTCAAGGAAGTCATTGCACTCACTCAGACAGGAATATTTGAGCTGGGAATGACCAGCATTCAAAGATGGTCCACAGCTTCAGTCAAAGATCGCCCCAGCCTGGTCATTCAGGAAATAAGGAGCAAGGAGGAAAGCAAAAAGCTCGTAAAAGGAGTCCAACAGTCACAGCAGGGGCAATGGATGAACTGGGAAGAAGCTACCTAAAGATCACTTACATGTAATCTCATTTGGCATATGGCGCCACTTAGGTTGAGCTTCATAATATGCTCAACTTACGACGTGCTTTCGTCAATGAGCAACCTCGTCAAATGGAAGAAGGAGGACGATTCAACATGTCTTTTATGCAAGGAAAAGCCCCAAACAATGGACCATGTTCTTAGTTCATTGCTAATGGCTGATATACGTGGCGGCAGAACCGGGTACTAGATGAACTGACCACAACAATTAGCAATCATATGAAACCCGAAGCACTTAACACCAGCCCAACGTGTTTTTACAGAGAGAGGGAAGATATGGATCGGTTCTAAGCGTATAGCAGGCCAATTATTAGTACCCGGCCAAAATATTCTTAAACCGGATGACGAGTGGATTGTAACTGCAGATCTCTCTGGTATGTGCAATAATTACCCCAAGATAATTAGTGAAAAGGGTCAACGGCAAGACATTGTTCTAACGTTAAGAACAAGCAAAAAACTCATCTTGGTTGAATTGACAGAACCTTATGAGAGCCGAATAGAAAACAACACCAATATAAGATAGATAAATGCGAATACCTACAGAGAGAGCTGACGCCGTGAAGGTTAACTTCGTTATCCTTCGAGCCGTGTAAATTGGAGCACGAGGTTTCCTTTCAGGCTCTCTGTATCAACTCCTAGGTTATCTTGGAATTAAAGGCCGAAAAAGAGTTGCAGCCAATAAACGTCTCATCGAGATAACCGAACAATGTGCAATGTGGCCCTGGGCGAAAAGGAATATCACATCGTCATATAATAGAAAGTGTTCACTGTATAATTATATCTGTGATAGGAAAACATGTTTTTATTTACTGAAATTATTTATGAATAATCTCCCTTGAACCATTTGGATAATTTATCTCCCTTGAATCATTACTCGGCATTTAATGTTAGCATTTGTTTAGGTATTTATTTATTTATTTATATTCATTTTATTTAGTTAGTAGTTATTTACTTTATTTAATTTATTTTTTCTCCTCGATATAAGAGAACGTTTTCATACAACAACAACGTAAGACGATCAGCCGTAAAAACAAAAACAAAAACAGTCATCAAACGACACGTGAGATGATAAGCCGTTGAAAAGTCAGTTGTTTTTATTCTATTGCACTGTTATATTTAACTGCGATTCAGATAATGGGGCCTCACATCAGTGCGGGGGACGATACGCAAGAGAATCCGTCGCGAGAAAGGCCCTGAAACGGTGCCTAGTCTCTTCTGATTACCTCACATTGTTTGTAGGCTGAAATAGAGTATTCCACCAGTAAAACAGCCGAGGATATATATATATATATATATATATATATATATATATATATATATATATATATATATATATATATATATATGTATATATATATATATATATATATATATATATATATATATATGTGTGTGTATATATATATATATATATATGTATATATATATATATATATATATATATATATATAAGCCCACAAGTTAAGCAACAATATCTTCTGTTGAAGCGAGTTTTATCAACTATTCCGGTGGCTAGTTTCATTCTTTTATTAATTATGTCATTAATATAATTGTTATCTTAATCTGAAACTTAAAAGTAGTGTTAACTTTTAACTTCAAATTAATTATACAGGGTGACCAAAAAAAACGGGCCCCAACACTAATTAGGCCCCGTTTCTTAGTGTTTCGTCCGAATGAAATAAATTTTTGGTCATAACTAGTTTATTATATTCAAAACATCACATCAAAACACTAATGGATTTGGCTATTTGTCTCCGTTCTACAGCATGTGTTCTAGATGGCCCTCATTTAGCTCCGTGCATTTCTTGAGGCGCAGAACGAAGTTGTCCATGACGTTCTTACAGACTGAATTGGGAATGGCTTTCATCTCCTCCCTGATGGCTTCCTTGAGTTCCGTGATGGTTCTGGGTTTCCCTGCGTACACTCTGTCCTTAAGATAGCCCCAAAGAAAAAAAATCTGGGGGGCTTAGATACGGGCTATGCGGTGGCCACTCAAAATTAGTCTTGAGACTGATCACTCGGCCTCCGAAGTTCTCTTTCAGCCAATCTCGGGACAGGTTTGAGGTGTGAGTACTTGCTCCGTCTTGCTGAAACCAGAACTTGCTCATGAGCGACGGGTAGAGGGTCTGGAGCTCACTCTTGAAGGTTTTGAGGACCTCCACATACCGCTCCTTAGTGACTGTCACTGCTGCGCCAGATTCTTCGATGAAAATTGGTCCGATGATGCCTCTGACCGAGATTGCAGCCCACACTGTGCACTTAGGAGAGTGCAGGGGCTTGGTAGCTACTTCATTGGGTCTGGAGGAGCCCCAGAAGACATTTGTCTTGGAGTTCGCCTTTCCGTCAAGATGGAAGTGGGCTTCATCTGAGGTCCAAAGGAGGTTAAGGAAACTTGGTGTCTCCTCGATCTTATCGAGGATCTTGACTGCCATAGCGCTCCTCTGCTTCTTGTTTGAGGCTGTAAGGGTCTGCGGCGTCTGTATTCTGAATGGGTAAGCCATGATATCGTTCACCAGCACTCTCCTGCAAGTTTCACGGGTGATACCGAGGGACTGTCTTCGCTTACGCACAGAGCGTTTCGGACTCTCCTGGAGAGACTCTCTCACACTTTCGACCAGCTCGGCTGTCCGCTTCTTGGGACGTCCCGAGTGGCTTGGACGGTTCTCACTGGGAGCGTTGAGGTTCTCCACAGTCCCATACTTCTCGAAGTGGTCCACCCAGTTCTGAATTCTGCTTTTGGATGGAGCCTTTTCACATTCGAACTGATGCATGAAACTGTCCTGGGTTTTCTTAAACGAGCCTGTCTTGTAGTAAAATTTAACACAGTGTATTCTTTGTCCCAGCTTCCACTGAAGTGTTGGAGTACTCACGGTCGTTGATTCTGACATGTTTTGTAAAATAAGGGCAATCGGTGAATAAATAAAGGAGATAGCATATAAAGTGTACACGGGGGCCCGTTTTTTGGGGTCACGCTTTAGTTCTAAATTCTCAATTTTTATTGTTATTATTATTATTATTATTATTATTATTATTATTATTAATAATAATAGTATTAGTAGTAGTAGTAGTAGTAGTAGTATTAGTAGTAGTAGTAGTAGTATTTTAAAAAGTTCAGTACTTACACTTCATGAAACTAACTTCCGGTTGGTTTCGATATAAAATAACCTGTGTATTATTTTAATTTTTGTTTACCTTCATTCTATTATTATTATTATTATTATTATTATTATTGTTATTTAATCTAATATCATTATTATTATTATTGTTATTATTACTATTATTGTTATTATTATAGTTTTTATTTTTATTATAATTATTATTGTTACTATCCTTCAAAATTATATATTATTTATATTACTATTACTTTTACTATTATTGTACTTCCTATTATTATAATTATTATTATTTTCAATCAAAGTTTCTAATGTTATGATGTTTTCTATCACATTTCTTACATTTGTAAGCAACATCCTATTTGTTTAATGTTTCCATTATTAGTTAGAATTTTCACTGATTCAGCAAGGCATAGGTTACATCTCTTACAGTTTTTTTGGAGGGGTAGGTTAATTGTTAACTTTTGTTTATATCTGCAATTCCATTGTGTATTGTATGTTTCTATCTTTAAGTTATTTGATATATGCAGTTAAGAAAGTGGGTGATCTAACAATTCCATGCTTTTTTTGTAAAACGATCTGTCGTTGAACTCAAAATACGCCTCAGTTTATGATATTACTTCTTCAATCAAGGGAAATCTGAAGCTTTTGTAGCCATATGCAAACAGGTAGTGCTCGTTGAAGGCCATACCTGTGGGCGCGGAAGCAATTCGAAATAAAATTCATGTAGTTTTGCCATTGCTGCGACTGACTTGTAAAACGGCGCATTGTTTTCTTCATTCGTGGTCGGTTTTTGGCGGGTTCTACCTTCAAACGAACCAATCATGCTACATAATACTAACTATAGACATAAAAACTCCTTTTTATTTTGTTGAAACTGTTGGAAACAACACACTGAATCGTCGACACGTTCTTTGTTTTTTTAATGACTGTGAGCAACATTAGACCCACTTTGAACACAGCATTCTCATTGACAAAAATCTATGCAAAATTGTGAATGAACTGCCTTCTGATATGTTCATTTCCTCTGCTATATAACGCAACTTACATTTACAATCATTTAAAGTTAGCATATCACTCAGCAGAGTCCGAATAACACTTATCACGCCATTCCCTTGCTCGAACAGTTGTATTCTATCAGAAAGCAATGCTTTATCAAAACTCACATTTTTCATTGTTTAAATGTTCAACTATACTTTCTATTTAAAAAAAACTTATGATCAAATTGGGCTCAAATTTTGACGCGAGTCATTTGAAAGTTAGTACTTCATGGAAATCATATGTATTTCTTATTACTGGTGGCATCTATATGTCACGCCTGGAACTTATTGAGCGTGTATTACTTAAGGATAAGCAATGTGAATTTCGTCTTACAAGATAAACTGCCGATGTTCTGATTCTGACTGTAATACCGCATAAGATTTGTTAATCTCTTGGTGAATGCCTTGTCTATGTGGGTCTGGCACTAATGATTGTTTCAAAAACTGGCTAGCTATCGAATATCTGACAATATTTCCTTCCTAGGTTTATAATAGTAGTTGTTGGCGGGTAAACGTCTGGAACACGCAGTATCAACACCGGCGTACCACAAGAAACTATTACATGACAAACCTTCTTCCTGATTTTCATTAAGCATTTTCCATATAATATTCTATGATAATTTGTTAGCATCTATACAGACGAGAAAACTGTATATTGCAGCACTACAACGAGCATTGGTAATTACGATAAAGCTGATACTCTATCCTCCAATCTGGAGCACGTGGTGCAATAAAAAAGACGGGTTTATTATTTTTAAAAGCTTCTGATTTCTACAGCCACTTTCTCACAAAAGAGATGTTGCTAGTTTTTCTACTCTATCGTTATTTCGATGGCAGATGCTCGTCTGAGTGGTGGCTATCGACGAAGTAAAAAGAAAGAAGATGGTCGCTCATGGAGACAAATCTGATGCGTTGGACTTCCGGGCTGACCAGACTCAGCCATGTCCGAAACTACGCTGATCTCATAAAAAATGAGGGAAATTCGTGTGCACTCGCACGGACATGTAATATATATATGTGTGCATTACATGTCTGTACCAGCGTAAAACCCATTGCCAAACTGAGATGCAGGGTGGAGGCACCTGGGCAAAAACTAAGAGGATGACCGAAACAAGGGTGGCTGGGTGACCTGCAATTCTGTCTGAAGACGACCAGAATAAATCCTGACAAAGCCTTTGATCATGTATGGTGGAAGGAAACATCCAGTGCGAGATTAAAAAAAAGAAGAGAATGCCTTCAAAACTTTAATGAATTCAGTTTTGTGAGTAAATAACTTCTGTTATGGCTATGCGTGAAAAAAACATCGATAAATTACAGTGGGTTAGAGTTAAAATAATCTAAAATGGCAACACATCTAAGTATTGATAAAGCTACACGTCGCTTAACTTCGGGTGTTAACGTAAGTATAGATGTTTACAGATCCATATGAATATAGGTTATATATATACCTATATAAATATGACATTATTAGAATAATGAATTTAGTCCATATATACTGGAACATATATACATAGAAAGAAAAAAGAAAATACATTGAACATGATGTAATATATTTCCGTAAAAACATGAGTACTCTATGTTACTAGTATTGTGAATTCGTCCACGAATGAAAAAGTACATTTAAGTTCCTAAGCTCATATGGTAAGATATCCTATACTACTGATCAAAAATAGAAGTGATCTGCCACTTGGCTTTCGAATCTCAAGGTTATTATACTTGCGAATCTAGCCGCTCTGATTGGTTTGTGAAACGACAAAACGATTGTATATGGATGACTATGATTATGTTCTTACGAAACGTTATCACACAAGTCATCGTCAGCGATTGCTCACCGACAAGAACCAGTGGTTTTTCCTGGAGTGACAGCAAGTCTCCTAAGATTTACAGCATTCTCCGCCTCTTTTCGATAATCACCGCAAATAACCTTGTGGTGCCGCAACAGCTTCCTAGTATTAATTTCTTGCTGGTAACGACGATTGGTCTCCGGAGGGATTTGGCTAGCAATAAGCCTCTCAAATGTCCCAGTACTCTCCCACTCTTCCGGTGGAGGTCTGGTTAGTAGTCTCTCTCCTCGGCGGTCCCATGCTGCTTGACCCTTCATGATTCTTTAGTGTAGGGTTAGCCGAGGCTGGTGTTATCACTTTGGGGGGTCAGTTTATGGGATTTCTTTCAGTTGCTGTTCCTTGGTTTGTGTTGCGGTGTTCTTTCTGTGATTTTGTTTTCTTCCTATTGTAACTTCCATGTGACTAGTACTATTCGTAGTACTATTGCCGTCCATTGTATGGTCTCAGTGATCCCTTTGATTTCAATTTCTCTGAGCCTTTTTCCAGTTTGTTGGTGACTGTTGCTTGTGCTCCTACGATTATTGATGATATATTGATTTTCTTCAAGCTCAATATCCCTTTCAGTTATTTGGCAAGTTCAATGTATTTGGTTCGTTTTTAAGTCTCCTTGATTTTCATTCTGTGGACTGCTGGAACGGAAAAATCAAAGATTTGGCAGTATTTTTTTCTATTATGATATCCGACTTCCTTACTTATATGAATGTCTGTTTGTTCCTCTATGTCTAAGAATATTTTGTGATTTTCATTTTCCAGTACTGTCGCTGGTTTATGTTTGTACCATTTGTCCTCGTGTTCGAAATGCAGTCGTTTACATAGTGCAGTGTACAGCTTTCCCCACGCAGTTGTGTCTATTGTTTTATTGTTTTGGGGTTAGTTTGCTGCATTCACTTATGATGTGATTTACTGTTTCGTCTCTTTGTCTACACAATCATTTACTGTTTTCCTGGGTTTTATCTATTGTAGCTTAAATGTAGTTAGTCCTAATCGCATTGTTATGTGGAGCTGTCAGTAGAGATTCCGTTTCTCTGTTTTGGTGTCCTTTTCTTAGCCATACCCAGCAATCTTGGTTGATCTCTTCTCTGGTCATTCTTATGAAACGCCATGTAGCTGTTTTTATTCCCACTTTTCTGTTCTTGTCTTTTTTGTTTCTGGTTTCTGTGCTTCAAAAGTTGTTCATTAGGACGGTGTCGTATGCTGCGGTGATCAGCCTGTCTGTGTTCTGGGTTATGTATTTCTCCAGCTGTTTTTGTCTCTTCCACACAGTCTTTTATACTTAACAGACTTCTTCTCCCTTCGTTTATTTTCACGTAGTGTATGTATGTATCGTCTTTCTGGTGTAGTGCGTTGTGAATGTTTATTAATTTTCTATTTTTGGGGTCAAGATGCTTGGCTTCCTCTTTAGTCAAGCTCATGAATAGTCCAGAGTATCGTATTATACTACCCAGATGTGTATTCCTTTTACAAGAGTTCTGTTATATATATTCGTTTCTAAGAGTTTCCTTGTTATTCTCAGCTATTCTTTTTTTAAATCTGCTTTTTCATTTCTGTTGATTTGATAGTTTCTGCTTCCAGAACTCCTAAATATTTATAGCGTCCTCATCTGCTATTGGTTAGGCAGTTCCGTACCTCTATTGTCTCCAGTTCTCGACTTTTCATCTCTAGCAGTGCGCAATTTTCCATTCAAAGTTCCATTTGAATGTTCTGGCTGAAGATTCTGGTCGTATTTATCAGCTGATCCAGCTCCTTTTTGTATTTTATAAAAAGCTTCAGGTCATCCATGTACATTACGTGGTTTATTCTTTGTTCTGTGTCTATAAATTTGTATGCATCACATTTCCTGAGTATGTTGTTGAGTGGCATCATGGCTACGATATATAGTAGTGGTGATAGGGAGTCTCCTTGGAAAATGTATCACTGTATTTTTATCTCAGTCAAGTGCTGTCTGCTAGCTGCCAGTTCTAGTCAACATGTCCCCATTGCTTTCTGAATGATATTAATAATCCTGTCGGATATCTTGTAAATTTTTTAGCATTCAATTACACTGGGTAACAAAAAAATATGTTTTGAAAATCGTCCTGGGTTTTCCAGATGAATTAGACAAATTTTGATGCTCTGAGTCCGAAAATGACCTTGGTTTTGCTCAATCAGGTCAGGTTCTTTTGCTACAGAATTTTTTAAAAAATCGATTTTTCGCAAAAAAAAAAGATTTCTGCGGATCATCAGCTGAGAAACCCCTGATGATTTTTTCCGTTTTCCTCAAGAAATAAAAGTCAACGTATTCATTCAGTTTTTATTTAGTCCATCAAATTTGATAAGCATAATTATCATAATATTTGTATAAGTATGAGCGTTACATGACACATAAGTTCAGAATTCACGGCATAAATCGGCGTTTCTTCGATTTCCGTGTGTGAGCAGCTGCTTGGTTGTCTCTCTTCAGCGACCAGCAGTAGTCCGCCATCATGACTGTGTCCCACCTCCTCTGGTAGCTCTCCTCCATTTGGCGCATGTCCTGATGGAACCTTTCTCCCTGTTCGTCGCTCATCGCCCCAAGGTTTTCAGGAAACTTCTCCATGTGTGAGAACAGGAAGTGCATCTTTATACTCAGCAAACACCCGAGTTTTTGGAAGGCCTCTATCATGCTGCTGATGAGTCTGGCGTGGTTTGCTGCCTTCGTGTTCCCCAGGAAGTTGTTCACCACCTGCACAAACGATTTCCATGCGGCGCATTCTAGGGTGTTTATGGAGTTTTGGAACTCTGTGTCCTTTATGAGCTGCCGTATCTGTGGGCCATCTAAAATGCCGGCCTTCAGCTTCTCAATGGTCAGTCGAGGAAAGGCTCGGCACAGGTAGTTGAAGCACCTCCCATCTTTGTCCAGAGCGCGCGTGAACTGTTTCATTAACCCAAGCTTCATGTATAGCTGTGGGATCAATATCCTCTCCCGGTCAACAAGAGGTTCGTTTATGATGTTTCTAGCCCCAGGTACTAACTGCTCTCGCGCCGGCCACTCTTTCTTTACATAGTGCTGGGCTCTGTCTTGACTGCCCCACATACATATAAAGCATGGGTACTTCGTGAACCCTGACTGCTGACCAAGTAGAAAGTTCACCATCTTTAAGTCAACGCAGTTGATCCATTTGTGCTGCTCATATTGGATTTTGTCGAGCACGTACTTCACTGCTTCATATTTCTCTTTGAGAGTTGTGGAGTGCGCAAGGGGGATTGAGGTGAACTGGTTCCCGTTGTGGAGGAGCACACACTTCAAAGAGCGCCTGCAGCTGTCAATAAAGCTCGGATCGTATTGAGGAGCGCCGAGTTTAACAAGAAGACCGGCGATATCTCGGCAGTACACGAGGTCTTCCTCCTGGCAGAAGTAGCCCATGTAGTCCTCATGCCTTCTACGAAAGAAAGTGATACGCGCGTCCTTGCAAAGTAGATTTTTCTCTTTGAGTCTGGAGGCCAACAGCTCGGAGGAAGTCTTCGACAAGCTGAGATCCCGAACCAGATCATTAAGCTCACATTGTGAAAAGAGCTGCGGACCATCTTGTGCTTCATACTCGAACTCTTCTGTCTATCCTTGCTCGTCTGTAGTGGTGGCCTCGTCGTCGCAGTCGGGAATCTGTGTGAACGCTGGTACAGGAATTTCTTCGCAGTGAGCCACTGGACGGCGGGAAGATGGAAGGTCGGGGTACTGGAGGCTGTGCCGATCTTCCTGTTGATGCCAGTAGTATTGATGGCGCAGAAGTAACAATCCGATGCATGGTCAAACGGCTCCCTCCAAACCATCGGAATCCCAAACTTCAGTGAAGTTTTCGCTCCCTTCGTCCACCGCCGGAGGTATTCCATGCACGTCTTGCACACCGTGTGCGGTGCCCAGGACTTATCTTGGTCACCCAGCTTGACTTTAAAGTAAGCCACGTAGACGCGCTTCACAAATATTGTGATGTTGTTCCTGTCCCCTGACAGCGTGTATTCTCCGCAGATGTAGCAGAACACGTCAGGATTATTCCTGCATGACCGTCGCGCCGAAGCCATCACAATAAACTGAAAGAAAAAAGAAAGATGCAGCTGAGTGTCAGACAATGAAATTTAGAATCAATTTGATTGGCTAAGGGTTAATTAAGTAGTTTTGAATTATATTTTATTTATATATTCCTATGGAGTAATGGTGAGACAAGTATTGATTTGATTGGCTAATTGTGGAATTCCCTTTATTGTTCTAAAAACCCGATAAATTCGAAAAAGGAAAATAAACAAATATAAGCTGAATCCCCCGTTTACTGCTCTTTAAATACGCTTATACTGAAACACAGAAATTTAATAAATTAGTACTAGGATGTATAGCCACTGAATATGCCATAATTGTACTATTTTCTCAGAGACACAAACCCGCATAACAAAACCGGCGTGCACTAACTTCTACGTCTAAACACACACTGAGTGCACAATGAGTTAATTCAAGGCAAAGGCAATGAATGTTATAAGGTAATGAGAATATGAGAGAGAATCTAAGAGGCAATATTGTCACTACGGAGTCCTTGGGAAGAATGACCCAAATTTGATAAAGTAGACCCCTCGTTAGCCTAAATTCACACAAAAATATATCAAATATTAAATAAATTCTATACATATTTATACACATAAATTTATGATAAACACAAATATATTAATTATTTATAATATTATTCGTGTCTGTGCATTGTAATTCGATATATTCTTCAAGAAATATATGATTGAACTCAAAACCCCTGATATAAGCATATGTATAGCTCGTCAGGTAGGCCTATGGCTGTATCTCAAAAAGTTGACCTGATAGAGCAAAATCAATGTAATATTCGGACTCAGAACACCAAAATTAGTCTAAATCATCTGGAAAACCCCTGACGTTTTTTGGCTGTTACCCAGTGTTATCCATGCTTGATGGATTCTCTCGTAAGCGTACTTGTAGTCAATACATGGCATGGCTATTTTCTTTTTTTACTGCTTTTTACTTCGTTCAGGGTCATTTGATCTATGTATAACAGATCATGCGTCCCTCGTTTTCCTTTCCGGCATCCTTTTTGTAGCTCGAGTAGCAGTCCACGATTGTTCAGGGATTTGTTGATGTGTTCTCTCAGTTGTGCCGTTTGGACTTTACCACACTATTATTATTATTATTATTATTATTATTATTATTATTATTATTATTATTATTATTATTATTATTATTGTGGTTGTTGTTTCATAGTAGTCTCAACTTATAGATGTTTTTAGTTGAAGTTTTCTTTGTTGAACATCAAGTCAATTCCCGTGACTTTAAACATTCAACCGGTACCTTAACCCTTTCGCTGTTCCTAACAGGCAAGCCTGTTGTAGAATTAGAAAGGAAATTGTCTCGTCAATCTGTTTATGTATTCTATGGTGGCCTTTCCTTGTGGTTCAATGCGGTCCAATTACAATGAGAATCACCTTTACTTCTTTACATTTCCATGGTCTAACTAAGTCCCATTTTAGATCTTGATATTTATTTATTAATTCATATTCTTTCTCCTGCACTCGTACATCGAAAAGGGCAGGCTATATCATTAATTAAGCAAGTTCTCTTGTTTTTGTTTTGAAAGATTAAGTTGTGTTTTGAATGTTCAAGAACATTATCAGTTTGTATGCGCATGCCCTTAAAGAAGTTTAACATTGTCGTTCTCCTGTACCACTTCTGGCTTATGCTCATACCACTTCTCATTGTGGTCCAATTCATAAAGTTTGCATATATTCCAGTGTAGTACCTGAACGACTCTGTCGTGTCTCCATTTTTATACTGATTTTGTGGTAGCATTGGATATTCAGATACAATATGCGCTAAGGTTTCTTCACTTTCATTACACAATCGACAGTTTTGTCAATATGTAATGTTTGATGGGCATCGTGCGAGTGGCTTGTTTCTGAGCTGCCATTAAGGTACTCTCAGTTGATCTTTTGAGATCATCCTTGATCAACAAATTCTTGCTGTCATTATTTCTAAATGCAGTATTCTTAAAGAGCACACTGTGTAATTCCTGTCATACTAATTTTAACCCTCTCTTTTGTAAACTTTTCATTCTTTTTCACTCCAATCCTTAATATTTCCTCTTTTTTTCACTTCATGAAGAAGAATCCCATTACTTTCAGAAATCTATTTATATAGACAACCTTCTTCTATATTCACAACATATTTAACACTAAGCAGACCTCGACCACTTTCCTTTCTAGGTAGATAAAATCAATCTCCATCTTTTTTTTGCAAAAGCTCCATAAATTGTAAGCATTTTCCGTGTTTTGGTATCCAAACATTTTAGTTCATCTACATTCCCGTCAAGTATACTAGCAGTATATCTAATTCATTGATAGCATAGATTTTATTGCGAATGGATAGGTGTTATTTAAAAAATAATCTTTACTCTTCTGTTGTACTCAGTTGTGACCTGGTTTTTTATTTCCTTGTTTGTAATTTTATCCGCCGTTAATATTCCCAAGTATTTGTAGCCTCTCTTACTGTATGTATTCTTTATCAGATCTGTTGTTGAGAGTCCAATGCCATCTGAGTGGACAAGTTTACCCCTTATTACAGCAAGCATGGCACATTTAGTGATGCCAAATTCCATTCGTATGTCGTCACTAAATTATTTAACCGTATTCATTAGAGTATCAAGTTGAGTTCCATTCTTTCCAAACACCTTTAGGTCATCCATGAATAGTAAGTGGTTGACTGTAGGAACTCTTTTCCCAAGTCCATATCCTGCCTTCACATTACGTAAGAGAAGTATCTTTGGGATCAAACTAATGATAAACATCAAAGAGGAAAGACTATCGCTCCGGGAAATCTCTCTCCTGATTTTCACTTTACCTAATGCAACACCTCCTGAAGTGAAATTTGTTTTCCAATTCTACTTGCTATTCTTCTGTTTGAATGTGGGGAGGGGGGGATATTCCGAAAATCGTCAGGCATTTGTGTGTCCATGAATCATGGGGGACATCCCAAATTCTTTCTTATAACTCCCCCAACATATGGCAAAGTTAGTAGTTCTTCATTTGCAGTTTCTTAAGATAATGTTATCGATCAGAATCTGATCTTTGGTGCCACGTGATCTTTTTCGGTAGCCTTTCTGTTCCTCAGACAGTAAATGGTTTAAGTCCAAATGACCATAAATACTTTTAGACAATATGCTAGTGAAAGGTTTTTACATAACTGAGAGGCAAGTGATTGGTATAAATTTTGTCACCCAATTTTTAAAAATCTTTTATGATCAAAAGTGTGGTGCAGTTTGCCAGCCATTCAGGGAAGCTACCTGTCGTTAAATAGCCATTAATCATTTCTGCAAGACGTGAGTGACGAGCCGGAAGGTTTTTCAACAATTATCTCTGGACTCCGTCATGTCCAGGTGCTTTCCAATTTGAAAGTTTTTTAACCCTCTCCTTCAGCATTTCAACGGTGACTGTTATATTCGTTTGTCCTTCTACTCTAAAGGACGATTCCCTTTCAATATCTTTGATCTATTCTGCATTATCTGTATGTTTTACTTCCTTTTCTTAAATGCCTTTCCAGAATGCACTAGATTGGTCAGCATCACGTATAACGTCATCCCCTATTTACATCCCTTCTTGTTGTTCAAAAAAGAGTTTGTGGTTGTACTCAAACAGTCTGTTCTGTTGATATTACTCAATTCTGTCGCTGTAACGTTTAGTTTTGACACTTTTAGCTACGACACGCTGTTTTAGTTCTTCAATTACACACTTGAAACCTTTTCGGTGTATGTAAAACTTACGAATAAGTCTTTCACAAGCAATCTGACTTTAAATTTTGTCATTTTCGACAACATGCATTTTACTTAAATCCTTTCTGAGTTGTTTTATCTGACCATTTAAACGTTTCATCTACCAGGGCTTTTTCTTTACTTCTTTTTTCCGTTGTTCCACTAGTGTAGATTTGATACAGTATGGCAGCAGCTTTAATAACTTTATTACACTGATCAAAATCATTTACTAATGAAAATGGCAAGACATAATTCAAGTTGGTCATAAAAGTTTCAAGTATTTTCCTATTAGCAAATTTCAGATTCAGCGGCTGTTCTAAATTACCAGTTCTTAGCTTCTCGTCTAACAATCTGAAAATATCAATATCTTCTTTCATCATCCCATGTTTTACGATTGTATTTGTGGAAACAGCCTGATTACCATTAGTTACAATATTTTCCCCTTCAAAGTTTGTTGTCGTTTCTACCCTAGCCTTTTCTTCAACTACATTAGGTTTATTTATTTCCAAAAGCTCGTCTAAGTCTTCTCTCTCAATTTCTCTTTTTAGTTCTTTAATTTTAATAGCAGATAACCATTCATTAGTTCTAATCATCCGGGCTTCCCCTGCAAGTTTTTGTTCTGATAGTTTAAAGAGGCCCAACTCATTCCAGCTCCGGTGCATTCGCTGTCTATATCGTATCTAAGGAGGATCACTCTTAAAGTAACATTTTATCATATTTCTATTAATGGCCTTAGTCAAATTAGTTCTGATTGGTTCTGATTTTAGTGTTAGTGTTTCGAGGGTGTCCTATGATGACGACTTGGGAATTCTGGACTCACATACACATGAGGAATGTTTTGTCAAAGGTTTTCATTCCTTATTATTGAGATACCATCTCTAGGAGAGTTGCTATCCAAAGCTGACGACCCAATCCTGGCCATGAAACGCAGTTAAACCCCTGTCAAATATTAACCTGTTATTTACAACTGCCTGTGCATTCCATTAGGTATTTGTTATCCTTCAAGTTGTTGCGTTCGCTATGGCTTGCTGGAGATTCTCTACCCCCTATGCCAGTCGACCCGTGGCTGGGATAATTGTTCTTTTCATCATTATCATCATGACTATTACCATTATTATCATTATTACTACTATTATTACATTATTCCTATTATTATTCAAACGATAATTACATTCTATTTTTTTTAATAAACGAAGACACATTGCAATTAAATCAAATAACTTACCAACTGCAACAATTTCAATAGTGAGCGATCCACTGTAAAACACAAGTCGCCAAATAACTTGGTGTGTATAAAATTCGAGTAGAAATAAGCATCTTCACTGAATGATCTTTTTTTAAATACATTATTTGTTGCGTTGTTGTAATCGTCGTTCGTTCGTTCACACATTATTATTATTATTATTATTATTATTATTATTATTATTATTATTATTATTATTATTATTATCATCATTATTATTATTATTATTATTATTATTATTATTATCATCATTATTATTATTATTATTATTATTATTATTATCATCATTATTATTATTATCATTATTATTATTATTATACTAAATGTGAGGAAGTCAACATTTAATTCACTAAGTCTTTTTTCCTACATATTTAAACATTTTAACACAACATTTATGCTAAATATTGATTAGTTTTGGGATTGAGTTATTGTTGAAAATTTGTTTTAATTTTTCTAATTAGTCGTAATTTATAATTAATTGAAAACACCGAATATCTTCTTTTTAGCTATGTATATATCGATCTGACCACTCTATATGTCTTAATGTATCTGTAAGCATTAAGAGAAAGAGTGAATCTGATTTGTCAGCGTCTAATTTATATACGTATGTATCTATACACCACAAACACGGATGTAAATTAAGTGACAATTTAATAAGTTTCGTGACTTCTATATAATAATAATAATAATAATAATTAATTACTAATTATTATTTGAAGAGGTTAGTATACTATGTATCTATTCTGATACCACTCTCACACGTATTACCTCCTTCTTTTTAGAGGAGTTAGTATGTTGCATATTAACCTTACCGCGTCTGTACAAAATCCGTTACGAACGCGTGCCTTCGTCATTACCGCCGTCGTTGTGGTGAACCCATGTTTTTTTCATTTGTTAGTAAAACTTACTCCGACATTGATTGTTTAGTTTTTAACAATATCTATTTGAAACAGGACAGTCACAGAAGCAAGTTGTGTTCGTATACGGTAGATATAAATAAATAGATCGACAGATAGTCCTATTCGCTACATAAGTCAGTCGTGTGCGCTACCTCCACCCTTTCCTTGAAGAGAGCCGTCAGACACGTATTTTCTGGTCGAATTCTCACCGGCTAAAAATGAAAGATACTTTCGCCTGAAAATCACGTGGTTTTAAACTTCTGTATGGTGTCACTCTCTGACCCTTTTGACTTCTAAACTTTTCCACTCAAACACGGCTCGTATTATGTAACTAGTGCAGTATTTGTTGTTTTCATGAGACCATCCTCCCAGGTATTACCTCCTTTTGGGGGGTGGGATAGCGTAAGTAAACAAGAAAATTGTGACAAACAAATGTTCATTAGCGAAGTCAGCACTTCATTATATATACTGGCAAAATATGCAACCGGAGGGAGCATATTATTGCAAATAATAATAATAATTATTATAATAAGTAATTACTGATTATGACCTGTGTGAGAACTCGTAGTCAGTACAGATAATAATAATAATAATAATAATAATAATAATAATAATAATAATAATAATAATAATAATAATAATAATTATAATAATAATAATTATTATTATTATTATTATTATTATTATTATTATTATTATTATTATTATTATTATTATTATTATAAGCAATTACTGATTGTGACCTGTGTGAGAATTCTTAGTCAGTACAAATAATTATAATAATAAATAATAATGATAAGAAGAAAACGAAGAAGAAGAAAATGATGAAGAAAAAGAAAGAGGGAGAGAAGAAGAAGAAGAAGAAGAAGATAAGAAGAAGAAGAAGAAGAAGAAGAAGAAGAAGAAGAAGAAGAAGAAGGATAATATGTATAATTTAAGATACTCATTATCATTAGTTAAGCAAGAAGAAGTTCTTTTTTTAAATATGTCACAGTTTATGAATTTTCGAATGCAATCAAAATAGAATAAATAGTGGTAGTGGTCTACTGAATTAAATCTACTGGCTCTACCCACTTACACATTCGAAACAACCAGCCTATTTTCGTTCCGTCTACGACTTTCGATGAGCAAAATACTCGATGAGAAAATCGGTCTCAGATTTCTATAAGTTCGTTAGCATTGTGTGTTTGGTACTGAACATGTTGACGTCTGAGAGAATCAAGTAAATAACATTCACCTTTGCCCAATCCGTGTCCCAATTTTCTCTAACGTGAAATGACAGTGTGAAGCAAATGTGAGTACCGTTAGGCCGAAGGTGTTGACATGATAGATGAATGGGAATTTGGCTTGTATTCAAGATCATTGTATGAACGTTGTGATTTGCCTTTTGTTAGAATAAACGGGGTTACTGTTAAAGGTTCTTGCAATTGGCGAGAGCTAAGAGGGTACCAAAAAAGTAACTAAAATATCAAGCGGATTTTAGATTAGTACATGAAATAAAACGAACTCATTGAAACCCTTACTTATATGGAGAGTGTGTGCGTTTGTAAGTATGTCATAAAATATCAGAATATTATTTTTTTGTAATTATTAGTATTAAATGTCAACGATCATTATAGGAACACATCAGTATTCTTTAATATAGATGACTGGATTATTTAAAACCATTTTTCCATTAAATAATTCTGAAGTTATGTTTACAAAGATAAAGGAATTAAATATCATTAAATGTCGGGATACTGCCACCTTATCAATTAATTCAGGGATGAAAGACAGAAGAAAAAAAAAGAGAAGGCAGCCAGTTTTTATCGATTGATAACCTACAAGAATCCAACCATTAGATAATTTTTAGCGAGATTTTATTGTAATAATTTAAAAATTACCTTTTCAAAATACAAAAAATACATTAATCTTAAGTTGAAAAAAGAACTTGCAAAAAGCGTAAAAAGCAATAGACTAGTTTCTATAAAATGAAATACCAGACATATAAGGATATTTTATATAAAAATGATATAAGAACTATAAAGCAACCCCTCCTAGAATTCTTAATAGCATTAATTAACAATCAATGAATTTACTAACACACTGAAATAAGTACACCGCAAACCCCGAGAGTCAGACTTAAGAACCATACACCTACCTATCAGAGTAATTTTACTCTCTAGTTCTAATTTTCCTAAAGCTTGGATAGAATCATTCCTATAATTAAACATAAAATTACTTAGGTTTTTCTTCTCGTAAGTAATCGATTAGTTTTGTAATTTAAAGCAAAAACAAAATCTCATGTTTAATAATTTCGATATTGACTTATGCTACTGTTGTAGACCCGTGCTAGGGGTCACAAAGATAACAACCACAAATTGTGACAGGTTAAAATATACAATGTATTTATTCATAGCAATACAGTAACGCCACTAAATGTGGTAGGAGATGACCGGATTCCTACCATGCGGTAAAACATGAATAGGAATGTCCTCGATATTTAACACCTACCCACTATAGGAGTATGTGACACAAGGTCGGAAAGTGGGATTTGAAAAGCCAGCGCCCGAGAACGTGAGCGCTTTAGCCATTAAAAATTGCCTGGACAGCCCCGTCGGCATTCCCCGGTAGGGGCGCCTCAGGCAGTAAGCTATCAACTTACTCCTCCCCAAAGAGGAGAGGCAAAGCCTGGGAGGGTGGACCTTCTAGAACTGCACAGGACAGACCCATAGACCGGCGGAATCATGCCCCGAAGGCCAAGACAACACCGGTCTATAGGGTGTAGTATCCATCGGAACAGATACCACACGTGGACACTCACATGATAGGAGTGTCCTCAATATTTAACACCTACCCACTATAGGAGTATGTGACACAAGGTCGGAAAGTGGGATTTGAAAAGCCAGCGCCCGAGAACGTGAGCGCTTTAGCCATTAAAAATTGCCTGGACAGCCCCGTCGGCATTCCCCGGTAGGGGCGCCTCAGCCAGTAAGCTATGAACTTACTCCTCCCCAAAGAGGAGAGGCAAAGCCTGGGAGGGTGGACCTCCTAGAACTGCACAGGACAGACCCATAGACCGGCGGAATCATGCCCCGAAGGCCAAGACAACACCGGTCTATAGGGTGTAGTATCCATCGGAACAGATACCACACGTGGACACTCACATGATAGGAATGTCCTCGATATTTAACACCTACCCACTATAGGAGTATGTGACACAAGGTCGGAAAGTGGGATTTGAAAAGCCAGCGCCCGAGAACGTGAGCGCTTTAGCCATTAAAAATTGCCTGGACAGCCCCGTCGGCATTCCCCGGTAGGGGCGCCTCAGGCAGTAAGCCATCAACTTACTCCTCCCCAAAGAGGAGAGGCAAAGCCTGGGAGGGTGGACCTCCTAGAACTGCACAGGACAGACCCATAGACCGGCGGAATCATGCCCCGAAGGCCAAGACAACGCCGGTCCATAGGGTGCAGTATCCATCGGATCAGATACCACACGTGGACACTCACAAGATAGGAGTGTCCTCGATATTTAACACCTACCCACATTAGGAGTATGTGACACAAGGTCGGAAAGTGGGATTTGAAAAGCCAGCGCCCGAGAACGTGAGCGCTTTAGCCATTAAAAATTGCCTGGACAGCCCCGTCGGCATTCCCCGGTAGGGGCGCCTCAGGCAGTAAGCTATCAACTTACTCCTCCCCAAAGAGGAGAGGCAAAGCCTGGGAGGGTGGACCTCCTAGAACTGCACAGGACAGACCCATAGACCGGCGAAATCATGCCCCGAAGGCCAAGACAACACCGGTCTATAGGGTGTAGTATCCATCGGAACAGATACCACACGTGGACACTCACATGATAGGAATGTCCTCGATATTTAACACCTACCCACTATAGGAGTATGTGACACAAGGTCGGAAAGTGGGATTTGAAAAGCCAGCGCCCGAGAACGTGAGCGCTTTAGCCATTAAAAATTGCCTGGACAGCCCCGTCGGCATTCCCCGGTAGGGGCGCCTCAGGCAGTAAGCTATCAACTTACTCCTCCCCAAAGAGGAGAGGCAAAGCCTGGGAGGGTGGACCTCCTAGAACTGCACAGGACAGACCCATAGACCGGCGGAATCATGCCCCGAAGGCCAAGACAACACCGGTCTATAGGGTGTAGTATCCATCGGAACAGATACCACACGTGGACACTCACATGATAGGAGTGTGCTCTATTTGAGTCTTTGCAACCATGGTATTTATTATAGATGGTTGCTTCCATTAGTTCTTCAATAGGGGTGATTTGTACCCCACAACAGCTACAAAACAATCTCACTAATTCTCCAAACAAAGACTTTTATAATGGATAGAAGTATGACAGACATAACTCGACAGAAAGCTATTAATAATGGAGACTATGTATCTGTCTATAAGTCTGTCTGTCTGTCTTTCTGAAGCCGTAACTATATTATTAGTTTTGATTGCTCTATTTTAAAGCCTAATTATCAGATCCTATTATTACTACTACATCAACAACAACTACTACCACGATAATCGACTATTCGTACTGCTATAATCAAACATCAAGCGTCTTTTTAATTTACATAATTAATTTATTTTAAAGTTTCTAATAAATTAATATTCGCAAATATACACTCATGATGATTTTTTTAAGATTTCCAGATATATTTAAAATGCTTTCCCCGATAATAATAATCTAAATAACAATTATAAATAGAATTAATTGAAGACATTGTTTTTTTATATATACAATTGAGTTACGTAATGAAATTAGATTGTAATATAATATGATGGAACAGTTGGTGGCTATTCTAACATTTGGTTTCTCGCCCTCTGATTATTCGAACGCACAGAAAGTTCTATTTTAAGAAAGAGAGAGGAGAGAAAGAGAAAAAATAGAGGGAGAAAAAGAGAGACCTGGACACACATTATCGATTAATAACATGTAAACAACACATTCTCTGAGATTTATGGTACGAGTCACTCAAAAATGATATTTGTGTTGTTGATTTTGTTATAAAAACGTTTGAGTATGTTTTTTTTTAATCCTATTAGAATCATGTTTTAAAGTACAAATTCATTTAATCAAGTAGTAGTCGTAGCGATGGTGGTAGTAGTAATATCAGTGCAAATAGTCAACACGCTGCTGGTAGTAGTCGTTGTTGATGTCATTATAGCAGTACGAATAGTCGATTATCGTGGTAGTAGTTGTTGTTGATGTAGTAGTAATAATAGTATGAATAGTTGTATTGTTGATAGTTGGTGTAAATGTTACAGTATTAGTACGAACATTTGTGTTACGTCGTCGTAGTCATTGAAAATTGGTTAATTAAAAAATAATTTATTTCAAAATTATGTAAAAACTATGTTTTTTTTATTATTCCGTATTTTATTTATTAAAATAAAGGATGAGGTTATTTTCTTTATTTTTTTACAAAAAACAAACAAACACATTTTACTGATTTTAGAATCATGTTCACTGTATTTTATTTTTTGGATTGTTGATTTTACTTTAGGTAAATAAAAGCTTAATAAAACAGTAAAATAACTTCCAGTTAACAACTTTCTTCTATTTATCGAAGAGAATTTAAAGATTTGTTTTTCTAAACACTTTCCCTGCGATTACTTTTTACTTAGCTTAAAATGTAATGTATGTAATATGTAACTTAAAACAACTAGCAAAAATATGCGACCGGGGGGAGCATATATTTGCTCGTTAATATAATTATCCTAACATAAACCTGCGTTTTTTATGTTAAATACTAGACCAGATGCAATACACCGGATAATTTTAATTCGAACAGAGCATAAATCACAGATCTGATGGGATTATTCTTATTGTAAAAGATCAATTAACTCCTACAACTGTTTGCAAGGAAGTTTTATCAAGATGATGCTCTCTTCGCCATTAAAATGATAAAATCTTTAAAAACAATTACATATTTTTTTAGGAATATTGTTTCAGAATAACAATATGCAATAATAAAAAACACTATTTTATTAGGTGACACACTGGATCTATCAAAAATACAATTTCTCCATATCATATTGTCATAAAACTCCTAATCACTGAAACTCTATAATTAAATCTATTATCTCAGCGGTATCAAATAGGATTACTAAGCAAAAAATATATTTGACCAAAATATTTAATTTTATAAAAACTAGAATTATGGACCCTACTACTTCAAATTCAACTATTCCAACGCTATTCATTATGTTACCCATTCATTTATTAAGCTTTTTTCGTTTATGTTTGACTTCATGTGTTGAAACATGACGTAAATCATGATTTTATGACATAACGCAAACGCTATAATTATTTTGTTATGGTAATGCTTTAAGCTCTATTTATAAGGAATTCTAATAGTTCAGTTGGTAAAACTGAAGATCTTAAGGTTTTCATTCGATTTATGGTTATCGAATCATCCGCTATATTTGTTGGGAATCTATTATTTACTATTAAGGCAATATTACATTTCTAAAAGTAGTTAATATAATGTGTTTATTATGTTTGGAAAAATTATGACTGACGGAAAAATTGTGACTGACAGACTGAAAATATTTCTATTTATATTGTTGTGGACCTAGGTAAAGCTGAATAAATGACACAGGAACACATGGTTTAAATGAACAAAAATATATATTATATAATAGAAAGAAAGATATTACAAGGAGATGTTGCTCTCAACCGCCATTGCTGGTTTGCCTGGGAAGAAGAGAACAAGTGTCACGTGCTTCCCGTATTTATAAGGTGGACGAGTCCATTAGTTCTTTGTAGGTAGGTACGGCACCATAACACCCCCTTCCAAGCCTTACCTCCTCAGGAGTCTTAATAACGTTTCCTTTTCGGATCTATCTCTAGGTAGTCCGGAGCCATTCGTTTTCTTTTTGGTTGTCGTTTACATGTGACTACCTGGGGTGCTGGTAAGTTGAAGGTGTCATATATCACGTCCATCACGTCTTCTCCTTGTGGGGCGCTGTCAGTGTCATCTGACAGTCTTTTTCTGATCTGATTTAGATGTCTCTTATGCGAGAACCGTGGTCCTTTTATGATATAGACCATCGATCCGATCCTCTTTTCAATTGTACCGGGTTCCCAGAACGATGCATTGTTTTTGAACATCTTAAAATATACCCTATCTCCTGGGTTGTATTTTTTCTTCGGTACCGTAGAGATTCGGTCATAATTATTATGTTTAGGTAATAATTTATCAAACACGGACTTCACATTCCGCGCAAACATCATCTCTGCGGGGGATAATGATGATGCTATGTTCATGTTTTTTGTAATTCTATATACTTGTAAGAATTGTTGTAAAGCCTTCTCCTTAGGAGTATCACCGGCCTTTTTTAATGCTCTTTTTAATGTGTCTACGAAGCGTTCCGCCTGGCCGTTTGACCTAGGATGATACGGGGGCGTCGTTATATGTCTGATTTGAAACGTCGCGCAGAACTCCTCAAAATCTGATGACGTGAACTGTGTCCCATTATCACTCACCAAACAATCCACTACCCCAAAACGGGCAAATAGTTCATGTAGGAATCTTATCGTAACCTCTGACGTGGGACTCTTGCAACGTAGTACCTCGGGCCACTTTGAAAAACTGTCGACTACGATTAAGTAGTAAAATCCTTCCAATGGTCCCGCGAAATCCACGTGAATTCTTTCCCACGGACGGTCGGTCTTTGGCCATGGGCTATGCTTTATATGCGGTGCTTTTGCCGCTAAGGCACAGCCTTTACAAAGCTTTACTGCTTTTTCAATGTCATTGTCCATACCTGGCCAGTACACAAAACTCCTCATTAACCCCTTCATCCTGGTTATCCCTGGATGGCCAACATGAAATTCTTTCAGAATTTGCTTTCGTAGTTTTTCTGGGATGACCACCCTTTCGTTATGCATGAGTACGTCATCACAGAGTAAGAAACTCTTTGCCGCATGTAAATCCTTATCTACCAATTTCATTTTTGTTCTGGTGATAAATTCATCCTCTTGAGCTTCTTTTTTTTATCTCGTATAGTGTCACCGGGAGCTCTCTCACTGCGTTGCACAAAATCTCTTTAAAATCTCCTTCTGTTTGAAGAGACGCAATCACTGTGTCTTCTAGAGTCTCTCTCAGTTTTGGCACTAATCTCGACAATCCATCTGCATGATAGATTTTATTTGAATGCAAATGTTGCATTTTAAAGTTGTAGTTTAATAAGATAGTTCCCCATCTTTGTAGTCTATTAGCTGTATATACAGGTAGGCCTTTTTTAGATCCATAAATTGTAATTAGCGGCTTATGGTCTGTCTGTAAGGTAAATTGTCTACCATGTATGTATCGGTGAAACTTTGTTACTGCAAATATTATTGCTAGGGCTTCTTTCTCGATTTGAGAATACTGTTTTTCCGCTGGGAGCAAGGTCCTTGATGCATGTGCAATGGGTTTATGGGTTCCATCAGGCATTTTGTGTAGGATACATGCTCCTAAACCATATGAACTAGCGTCGCTAGCTACGATTATGTCCAATTCTGGATTGTAATGTGTTAGAAATAACTCTGACGTAAGTCTTTCTATGATTTTATTAAATGCATCCTGACATTCAGGTGTCCATACCCAGGCTTTACCTTTTTTTAATAGCTCATTTAATGGAGCACGCAAATTATGCATTTCTGGGATAAAAGCCTGGTAGTAATTTGCTAGGCCCAGAAAACTCTGTAATGTCATGACGTTTTCTGGCGCCGGCATGTTTTTTATTGCGGTAGCCCTTTCTGGGTCTGGTCTTCTGCCGTCCTTGTCGATCACATGACCCAGATATTTTATTTCCTCCAGGAAAAAATCACATTTTTCTTCTTTTACTTTGAACCCATAATCTTGGATTCTCGCAAACACTTGATTTACATGCTTTTGGTGTTGTTCGATATCTTTGCTGTTGATCAAGATGTCATCGAGATACGCTATTGCGAAATCGAGTCCGCCCAGCATTGTATCCATTACTTGTTGGAAAATGGCTGGCGCGACCTTAACTCCGAACGCTAATCTTTCGAATTTATATAAACCACGATGTGTGCTTATACATAACAGCTTAGAACGATCTTTATCCACCGGTATTTGTAGGTATGCCTCACTTAGGTCTATTTTTGAAAAAAATCTTCCTCCATTTAAGCTTGTAAACACTTCTTCCGGGGCATGGAGTGGGTAGTGATAGTCCGCGAGGGCAGTATTCAGTCCTGTTGAAAAATCTGCACATACACGAATCTCATTAGATTTTTTCTTTACATAAACCGTGGGTGCTGCCCACTGGCTGTGTTGTACTTTTGATAAAATACCCATCTTTACCAGTCGGTCTAATTCAGCGTTTATTTTTTCAATCGAGGCGAAGGGTACTTTCCTTTCTTTCCTAAATACCGGCAGTACATTTTCTTTTAGACGGAATTTTGCAGTCATTTTAGTGCAGCATCCAAGACCGCCAGAAAAAACCTCTGGAAACGAGTTTTTTAATTCTCGTTGTGTTTTTCCGATTCTGTTGCGCGACTATTTATTTTTTTACAAAATGTATTTATCGGCAACTTCCATAAATCAAATGCCTGCATAAAATCTGAACCAAAAATATTATTCGAATCCTTCAGTTCCAGTAGTTTGAGTTTTTTAGTATTTCCCATTAGGGACACATTTGTGATTAATTCTCCTTCAAATGTAATTCTTTCACCAGTAACTGTGCTTGCCAGCCTGTTTGTTCTTGATAGAGTAGGTTTATTTAATCTCCTCCATGTATGTAAATTTATAATGGAAACGTCTGAACCAGAATCCAATTGCAATTTTATATTTTTATCCAGGATTTTCACCTGTACATATTTTCTTATGTTCATGCAAGTTTCCTTCTTTGTCCTAGTGGCTTGAATCCGCATTTTATTTCCTCTGCCCGTTCTGCAGTGCGAACTTTTATGTCCAACTTTTTTGCATTTCATACAGGTTTTAAAACGGAATGGGCACTCATTGTACCAATGTGGATTACCACAGCGTGAACAAGGGCTTGGTGGCAATTTATTTATTTTTTTACTGGTTTGGTTTTTCTTTGTTACATCAAAATTATTATTTCTTATTTTTCTATAAGGTTGAGCTTTTGTTTTTTGATGTACCTTTTTTATGTGCGCAATGCCGGACAATTCAATGTCTTTTGAGTCCTGTTTTACATTTACAAATCTTTGACAGTCCTCAGCCAACTTTTGCAGCGTAAGGCTTGGTTCATTCTCTAATTTATTTAGAACTCATTTTTTTTTATTGAGTAACGCACGTGTGTTCATTTCATGTTTTTGTTTCATATCTGTTCTTAAAATGAAGCACGTGGTGTCGGTTTCATTTTTTGTGTGTGTGTGTGTTCGTCAAAAAAAACTCGCTGTGACGTTCGTCTAAAAAAAACAATACTTGCTTAATCTTGGTGTTCGATATTTCTTTTGTTTTGTTTTTTTAGTTTTCCAACCCAGAGAAAAAAACGCGCATTCAATTTCAGTTGTTTTTTTGTTTTTGTTTTTTTTTCCAAGGCAGTTTTAAAACTTAGAACACAACAGGTCTATTTCAGTTTTCTTTTTCTTAAAAGAAAACAATTTTCTCGCACTTAAGAATTCAAAGTGTTTTTTTTTTTAAGTTGAGTTCTCTTTTCTTCTCTCGACCGTACGGCAAAAACCTTTGTTTTTTTTTTTGTTTTTTTTTTTTTTGTTTTTTTTTTGTTTTTTGCGTGCGGCTTCCTGCATTACCGGTGTGAGTGCATTTTCACGTGGTATTTTCAGTTTTTTGACCCAAGAGTTCGAATTGCCTCGTCGCCATTTGTTGTGGACCTAGGTAAAGCTGAATAAATGACACAGGAACACATGGTTTAAATGAACAAAGGTATATATTATATAATAGAAAGAAAGATATTACAAGATGTTGCTCTCAACCGCCATTGCTGGTTTGCCTGGGAAGAAGAGAACAAGTGTCACGTGCTTCCCGTATTTATAAGGTGGACGAGTCCATTAGTTCTTTGTAGGTAGGTACGGCACCATAACATATATAAAATGCATTTTATGTTAATGTGTGTTTGTATATTTATATCTATCTGTTTGTGTGTATATATATATACATATGCTTTCTCTTTATATATGAGTATGTATATCCCCTTTAATATATGTCTCTTCAAGTTCTATATTTTTATTATTATTTTATTATATTATTATAATTATGATTATTATTGGTATATTTTGTATTATTATTAACTATTCCTTTTATTTTATTATATATATTTCCATTATTTGCATTATTATTTTATTTTTTTATGTTGTTATTTTATTGTGATATATTTTCTATCGTTGTTGATTTATTTGTATTAGATTTATATATATATATATATATATATATATATATATATATATATATAGGTAGCTGTGTATAGATATATCTATGTTCATGTGTATTTGTATATATGTATATATATATATATATATATATATATATGTGTGTGTGTGTGTGTATGTGTTACGATGTCAAATTTAAAAAAACGTTCCTAAATGTGTTTAAACTGTATTTGTTCTTCATTTCTACTTACGCGGTTTTCGCGTATTTTAGATATTTCAACAGGTGTGGGTGTGTTCATCATACGTCTGTAGCAAACATAATTTTACATGTGCACCCTTAAGATCGTTTATGTGTATCTGTATGTGTATCTTCTCTTTCACAACTGTGTTGACTGCTGTGGGTCGCTTCGCCGTTTATTTCTTCGTCGCTGCATTAGTTACTTCTTCCTTTCTTTTTCTATGGCCGCTGGCCGTGACCGTCTAGCGTGTTTTCTTTAGTTTTCTGTAACAAACTGTTATTCACTCAAAAACGTAAACAAACACTATATTTTCGAATTTCAAGTTTTTTTATTCTTATTCTGGAGAAAAACATTGACTCACAGAGAGATCATTTATCTTTACTACTGCCTATTTATTACACTTGCAAAAAAGTTTAATACATAACTTTGCTTTCCAGAGTATAAGTGCAGGACTAATTGTGAGACGCGACGAACAGACATTTTCGTTGGGGGGGGGGGCATTTTTGACTAAAAGCGATTTTTAACTGTTTCAAAGTTTAACAGCATGATTATTTCACGTCTGCCTAGATTAAACTCCCATCCAGAACTCCTGGAAAAAACTTCGTTTCTTTTTCAACGAAACAAAATGACGTCAGTGTCATCTTGACTAATTAGTCTTTGTGTCTATATTTCATCGACTCTATGCCCTGTTCGCTTGAAATTGATTGCATCCTGTCTAGATATTACTTCGTGGGGAATGATTCATTTCTCACATATTATTTTAGCCGTACCTGCACTAAGCTCGACTCTTTTAAAAATTCATATTAGTTGAGTTAACCCTTCTCTTGCATAGGGTCATTAATAATGTAGCATACCTTTTTATCTTAAATTAAAAAAAGCTAGGATTTTTTCACACACACCGCGGCTGTGTCAGGACTTCACCCTCTACTACCGGGACTAAATTGTGATGGCCATTTCTATTACCTATCCACTTTTATTGATAACTTGCCGGCATGCTTCTTAGGCACCTATGATATTCCATCTGGGATGTAAGTACATTCTTTTTACGATCGCAGTCATTATTCGATTATAAAACGTTCTTCGTTTCTGTGACCATGCACAGAATTTTAAATCACATCATAGTACACACACAGAGTCGTATTGTTTCCAAACGGTCTGACCCTCTGTCCTACGGGGCATCTGTATACGATCCCTAAGTATTCAATTCCCATCAACACACAGTTATCTAATGCATCTTCGAGTACAACCGATTGCAGTTTAAACTAACGCACGCGTATTATTGCGATATAAGAGGAACAAAAACAAAACCCTTCCTTTTAAAACATATTTTGTGGTCGTCCACGGATTTTACATTAGGTACCATTCTATACATAATTACTACTTCTGGACCATAAGTTTAGGACAGTTCAGCGCTACGGCGCGAATGCCCGAGGTCATCACATCTCAACTTAACTCCCAACCCATTTCTCTGAGCGAGCGACAGCTCCGAACTCTACACAACTGACCCATCCGATGGTTCTAATTACACAGCATGGCAAATGTGTGAAAGGTTACATCTTATCCCAACTAGGAACGGTATATTTCTTTAATTTGACCACATACATGGCTCTCTCTGCCTTATGATGCGCAGACTGAGAGATCCCTCATCCCAACTTAACTTCCAAACCCATTCGATATACGTAAGCTCATTACTGTTGATTCGTACCCTGCCCACCGTTCTGTCTACGAGGTGGAGGGCGGAGAGTCGTACCAAGCGCATAGGTCAATCAGCATCCAAAAGCCAAAGATTGGACCACATTTTACAACCTAAATTAAAAATCACTCATACAAGATCGATTTTGTTATTGTGGACTACTTGAGTCTCAATAAAATGAACATAATCCTCTGTCATTCATCACTCGTTTGCTGTTACAGTATGTGGAGGGGAACTCTTCTTCCTGGCCCAGGTCGAACATCCGCGGTTGAGCACTCTGCTCCATACCGCGAACCTCGAATATCCCTTTTAGCTTCACTAAACCTTCCCATGCGATGGACACTGGGATGTCCCCGAGAAAATTATACCTTGCTCCAGGTTTTCCAGAAATCCCAAACTTTACCAACACGGTTTAATTCAATTCCGAATTTTTTTTACTGTCCTGCGCAGAACATATAGATTAAAATGCACATTACACATATCTGAACTTGAATTCCTAATTGACTGACTATGAATTCTAATATCCAACTAACCGTAGTAAACTGTGTTTTTAGTTGTTTTTCTTGAATTCAACACAAAGAAAAAACTCTTTCTTGTTAACCTTTTAAAATTACTAATTCACACAAACATCATTCATTCTTTTTTACCTTTTACAACAAAAAGTTTCAACACATAACCAAATTTTTCACCCTTTTTTACAAAATTTAGAAAGCACGAAGGTTCAATATGCCATTTATTTATATGTCAAAAAAAATCTGCAAAAACATCACGACCGTTTTTTCTCCCACTCACCCACTCTCCTCCATATCTCTCTCTCTCTCTCTCTCCATCTCTCTCTCTCTCTCTCTCTCTCTCTCTCTCTCTCTCTCTCTTCCATTTTACAAATGCGGACAGCGAAATCACTTTTTTAAATGTGTCATAAAGCGATCGTCACATCTCATCTCTTTCTCTCTCTTCCGCTCTCTCGCACTCATTCTCTCTTTTTTTTCTTATAACATTTTACGCCAACGAACACCCACTCCAAAAAAAACAACCCTCACTCCCTTTTTTTACTCTCCTCGTCCCGTCTCTGTTCGCACGTTTCTCACCATCCTTACACACGCAATGCACCCCCACATCGGCGAAAAATGGCCGACAACCAAAAATAAAAATGACAAAATAAAAAAGACACAACAGAAAAACTATGTCTCATCACGAAAATATCATCATAAGCTTGCATGCGTGTTTGTGTGCGTGTAGTCTCTTTTTTACGACACATTTACCCTTTAATTATTTTAACTTTTAAATAGTTCTAATCGTCCATTTAGCTCCTTTCTTTTTTATTATTCTTTACTCTATATACTCTCCGTCTGTTTTTGTATAAATTCAAAGTCAATCTTTCTTCTTTATCGTATCTTTTTTCATCGTTTCTTTTTCTACCTTAACTCGATAGAATGTTTGACAAATGTCCTCATACTTTTTCGTTTTTATGTGTAACTAACTTCATTCATACTTTGGTCAAACAATGTCTGTTAAATGTTCTGTCTTATATTTTCTTTTTCTTGATTTTTACATTCTTTTTCAACAACTTCGCTCGATAACAATCGTCATTGGTCAATCTAACAATACATAAAACTTGAAAAAAAGTTACTTTGAATACGTCGTGTCTTTCTGTTTCTATCTCCTATTTTTCTTCTCTTCCTTCGTCCCTTTCTCACCTTTTTTTCTATTTCTCACTTTTCTCTGTCTTTTGTCTTTAACGACGACTCCTTTCTGTTGTTTCTTCTTCTATCTTTTGGGGGTGACGCGTTTTCGTCGTGACAAACCCCGGATCGTAATGTGCCCGCATTGGGAAAGCTCGAGGCACGGCACCAAACCGAACAATATTACGATGTAACATTTAAAAAAACATCCCTAACAGTCTTAAAACCTTTTTCTTCTTAATTTCTACTCACACGGTTTTTGCGAATCTTAGTTCTTTTAACCGTGGTGTCCGTTATACGTATGTGCGTGCACATAATTCTACATGTGCACCCTTAAGATCTGTTACGCGTATGTGTATGTATGTATGTTTGCAATTCTTTAGTCTCTCACTCTCTTCCTTTTCAAGCTACTAGCGACAGTTGTCTAACTGTCCATTTCAACATTAAAAATTATTTACCATTTTCTTTCTGCAATTTTTATCTTCTCTTTCGTCGCTATATAAACTTTTGTGGTTCGCTTCGCCGTTTATTTCTTCGTCGCTACATTAGTTACTTCTTAATTTCTTTTTTCTATTTATCATTTCGTGGGAATGATTCATTTCCCAAAGTTTAGGTTACTTGACCTGCACTAAGCTCGACCCTTTTAACAATTCATACTAGTTGATTTTACCCTTCTCTGGCGTAGGGCCATTCATAATGTGGCATATATATATATATATATATATATATATATATATATATATATATATATATATATGTGTGTGTGTGTGTGTATGTGTGTGTGTTCCGTTAATAATGTTATAATTATATTATTTATTAAAATCTCCATCTACTTTTGACACACTAATAAATGAAAAGATATTTGTTTATACATTTATAAATTTAATTAATTTTAGATAAAATGTAAAGCGTAATATAGTTTCTATAGACATAAAAACATCTTACATTTTTTTAATTAACTTAAGCGATTTAAGTGGTAAATTATTTGCACCAAACATAGTGATTGTGGTTTACAGAAGATACATTTTGAAAGGGCAAAATCATTGAGGTCGAATCCTTATATTTCGTCCAGACAAAGTTCAAGATGTCGTTATCCTGAATGGTGTTGCTTATATCGCCAAGATGTCTAACATATCTGATGATAGAAATATGTATTTCAATTTGAGTGATTTAAGCAAAGACGACACTTTTCGTATTAAATTAGAAATCCAGAAAAAAATTTCCACAAATTAATAAAAAAGAAATATTTACGAAAAGGATTTACGAAAGAATTTGAATTATCAGTTCTCAAAGGTTTAGAATGAAAAAAGACAACAACTTTTATTCAAAATCAAGTAAAATATGTTTGATTTTTTAAAGTTCGTATTTTACGATTAAACGTTGATATCGTAAATAAAAAGAATAGAATATAACGAATTGCTCATCTAAATTTATAGAGAACATGCGACAATAAGTGTGAACCACGGACGATGCGACGAGTGACAATGAGTGTGACACAATGAGATGATAGACGATTATTTCGTCATTACTGACGAAGAACTGTAGACTATAGTAATAAAAAGGCGAATGCTATGGTTGCAAAATTATTGAAACGCAATTGGTTAAAAGAAATTGAAAACGCTTGGAATTTTTGATATGGCGTCAGTAAATGGTAAGCAATTTAAACAAATGGAATTCCCAAATGTAAATTGACGTAAAAAATATCCCAATTCCGACCGTATTTTATGTTTTCGATTGTTTTAAAGAATGCGAAGAATGCTTATGTACGTCAATCGTGATGTAAACGGCATAGATAAATAGACACGCAGAAGATAGAGTACAGTAGCGAAAAAGGTGGAGAGAAGAGAACTCGAAAAGCTAATACGAGAGAAAGAGGGAGGAACGAATTTACGTGAAAGACGGGTACACACACAGCTCACTGTAGTTCGCATGTCACAACGCACACACGCATATAAACATACATACGTAGATTCGAGTGCTAGTCTATCTACTAGAGCATGATTGAAGTAAACAGATTTTTATTCCGTGTGACTCGTATTAATAAAATAGAAGAAAAAAACAGAAAAAAAGCAAACAAACCGATACATTACAACAGTCTATCTGGCTTCGATCCCACACAAAGAATTTAAGGTGCTATGTTACAACATTCTTAATAATATCGGTCAATGTTACGCAATCAGGAGAGAAAGAGACAGAGAATGGAGATCTGCTGAAACGAAAGAAAGGAGCATCCAACCCACCTATAATAATCACTACATTATATAGGCTGGTTGTTGATTGAACCAATAGATACCGTCCTGAGTTAGCGATTTAACTAAGTCGCGTTCAAATCTAATCGGATCCAGTGTGTGAAGTTATAAACTAATACTGCTAGTAAAACTATGAACCCACACTTTTTCTACGATGAAAATAACAACGTGTGTCGCATTCCTTGTTTTATGATATAAATTTAAAAGAAAATAACTCAAATAGTCAGGATATGCCTTAAAACAGCTAAATGACAACTGGCCCGCGGATGTGTAACTAATCTAATATATTATGTAACGTTATGTGGAAATAATAAGGCATTTGTAACGTTGGACCCAACTAAATGGCGCGTAATATTCTTGACGACAGAAAATAACTGGCCTCTCGATGACACGTTGTAAGTAGTTAGCTTAATCTGTACCGATGGCTCTATTTCTTTCTCTTCTTTTCCATGGTTGTTAAACCGTCGTCAGAGTTGTAATAAAGACATAGCAACAGTTGTTGTGTCTTCCTTCTTTCCTCTGTAATGAAGTAATAAACAACATGCTTCCTTAATAGCATCACATGGTTTTATTCTTTTCCAGCATTGTGAAGTCACACATTACTTAAAGTGCCCGTCTCCGAGGATACAGAGCTTCGAATAATGCGTCCGAGACGAGTTAGCTCACCTTCCAAAGATGAAGATCTTCCTTCTTCGATATTTTTCAATTCAAATTCCTTGCCCATCATAGCCCTAACTGTAATCTTTAACTCTTAATGGAATTTTCCATTTATCTGAACATCATAACCTTATTTGGTAAATACCGTTTTCAACACAATTTATACACACCCACAGTCAATCTTGTTGATATGAAGAATCAGCTAAGCTGAGTTCAAATACTATCGATGCTATAGTCTTGTGTAAAGTATGCACTCACTATTTACCACCAAGTATGGGTAAAATTGCAATGTATATTCAATAAATCGTATACAATCAATTATTTATCATGAAAATTATCTTTCAGCATTAAATATCCCAAAACAGAGTATATTTGACGTTAACCAAACACACCAAACCGATATGTCACACTGCTTAGAACTTTTTGTTTTGTTTTTGTTTTCTGCTACATAGCATATGAAACAATTGAGTTATTTAATAAGTAAAAATACGAATTAATGCAAACGATCCATTAAACAAAAACATCTATTTTGCGGGTTCAGATATTCATTCTGGGGGATAGAACCTTTCCGAGATAGCCTTGTGTGGCGTCCTCGACTGGTTCTGAATTACCCAGCACTATGTGATGATTGCAAAGAACTTTGTGCATATGCAGTTTGTAGTTAACCTATCTATAGTGAATGATCGCCGGTGTGTGGTGAATAGTCACTCACTTCACGAGCTTATCCTTTTAATATGCATGGACGTAAGATCGCAGTGGTGGTTAACCAATGCTTCGACAGAGATAACGTAACAGCATCGGGAAAGATCATCTTGCATGACAACCGGGATGTGCATTGCTCCAGTTAGCACAACCATGGCCACCGAGAGTTACTACAGGCCTGTTAGCTCGAAAATGACGTCACTACATTGCGTGTCAAACAATGGCCGTCGTAATAATAATAAGAAGGCATTTCGACTTCTCCATTCACTAAATAATCCATCAAAATTCAGGAAATCAACCAATTTTAATGACATTTTCAGTATTAATTAATTAATGATCACGGAATATAATAAATCCATTACTTTATTAGAAAGCTTGGTGCAAATGTATTATTTCCTGTAAACAAAAAATCAGTTATCGAAAATATCAAAACATTTCGCCTTCTCCATTCACTAAATAATCCATCAAAATTCAGGAAATCAACCAATTTTAATGAAATTTTCAGTATTTATTTATTAAAGATCACGGAATATAATAAATCCATTACTTTATTAGAAATCTTGGTGCAAATGTATTATTTCCTGTAAACAAAAATCAGCTTTACTAAAGTTATCCAAAATATCAAAACACGTTGACCATACGATATTGTAAATATTTAAAAAAAAGCATTAGAAAACTTTAAAAATTGCATGTAAAAAAGAAAAGAAAGGAACACGATTCGATTTATCCTGAAACTGATATTTACTCAATATAAATTTATAGAAACTATTTAGTAGAATGTTTCTAATTTTCTTTTTCTGTTTAGCTTGTTCTTATTGATGTGATCATTTTTCATATCACAAAAATTGTTCAGTATAGAATTGAAGGAACTCATGATAATCATCTAAACAGAAGATTAGCATTTTCTTTAATGAAAATAAAGGTATGTATATGTTTAAAATTAAAAAATCATTAATTATTTCGTATATATTACGAAAAATGCCCCTAAACTCTGTTAATAAAATCATTATACCTCGAAGAAAAATTAATTTTGTTAATTAACGAATATTATCATTGAATTAGGCATTGTTTAATCAATATTTTCCCCCCCAAAATATAATTTCATAATATATTTCATGTGATTTACTATTTATTTAAATAACATTGTTCCAAATTGTTCGAAATGTCGTAAATAAAACTTTTTTTAAAATCTTAGTGGAAATGTATTATTTTTTTTAAACAAAATACACCATTACTAAAGGTATATTTTTATGAATTTTTTTTAATGAAAATAAAGATCTGTATATGTTTTAAATATTTTTTTTTTACTATTTCGTATATATTACGAAAAATGCCCCTAAACTTTGTTAATAAAATCATTATAACGCGAAGAAAAATTAATTTTGTTGATTAACGATATTATTATTATTGAATAAAGCATTGTTTAATCAATATTTTTTGTATGTGAAAATATTTATTAAATATGCCGTTATTATTTCATTTATTTAATCTACAAAAGTACAGAGAAAAGATTAAATATACTACACTTAAAAAGACATCGAAAAAAGTAATTTAAAAAAATGGAAACAATAATTATTGGCTATACACTACTTTTTTATCAAATAATGAATAAGTAATTCAGACTTTTGATTTTTTATATAATTAAAAAAAAAATTCAAACTTATTTGCGTGTATCCATATTTGCCGTAATTCTTTCTCTTTTGGAAATCCAAACACATGCAGTAGCCATTTTAACTTTGTGAATGATGAAATGAAATTTTGAAAGGCGCGAAATTAAGTTGACTAACCACAATGACGTCAGAGGGGCAAGAAGTTAGTTGCTTCGCCTTTTTAACTCTCGGTGGCCATGGCACAACCCCATAATACATCTATATTAGTGACTTTTCTATAGCAATGTCATCAGCGATAGAAAGATGGAAATGGCAGTCCCTGGAAGGAACGAATTAGGAGAAGAATTCTTGACCTGATTGATTGATCTATTCTACCTTGATCTTGAGGTAAGTACGGAGGCAATCGCTCCCCCAACAGAAATAGTAGACATAATAAATTCAACTGGATTTTAACTCTGTGGTGTCGTTTGCATTTTTTTCAGTAATAATTACATAAACTGTACCCAAACACCACTTACGCATGGCAGTAATCCTGTTAATATGCATGGACATAGTCATAAAACGAGAAATCTAGAAGAACCTAACTTTGGAAAATAAATTCATCTATAAATCCGACGTGATTTGAACTCAGTGATGTCGCTTTCATAATCAACAATTACATCAATTACACCCACACACCACTTACGCAGGGAAGATTAATAAAGATTCCCAGTTTTGCCTAATAGACGCCATTGCATCACAACCAATAGCAAAAACGTTCAAATAAATAGAATTAAACGCAGAGAGATATCATGAACAATTCAAATTAAATCAGTCATCCATAGCGAATTTGCTTTCGTGTGGAAGACGCCATTAATTTTTTCCTGCCAAGTCAGAGGATCGATTTCATCAATAAACGAACCAGCGATTGTGTGTATAAATAGGGATGCCGCTAATGGCACGGCGCGGCGTCGATGTGCGCATGCGTGTAGGGTGATCCTTGCATGTCTTCTCTGACTGCACAAACATGGGTACGAAAACATAATCAAAAGTAAAGCTTAGACAAAATTATATCGTAAGGAAGAAATAAGTGGATAATAACAATGGCGGAAAGATATTTGAATTAGAAAATAGCGTCGCTTAAAAAAATTATAAAAACAAACGAAAAATAAGATTAGAATAAAAACAAAAAAAGACAAAATAAACAGGAAAAGGAACACAAAGTTGATATTCCTAAAATACTTCCCGAAACTTTCAGAACATAAATCAAAATTTAACTTATTTATATAGTTCAGTGATTTTTAAGCGAAAAAGAAAATATTTGGTTCTAAGACGAAACTTGAAGATTAGATTAAATATTTTCCATGTCAGTGGAATACGAATTTACAAGTGAATTAACACAGTTTTTGGCGTAGCACGTTTGACCTCTTATAAGATTTCATCATAGCAAGCCAAGCGTAAGTTGCATCAAATTGTAATTTCTTTCTTGTGTTCGCATAAGCTACTCTTTATTTGTTTTATCAATTAATGCTCTTATAACATTCAAACGAACTTTTATTTATGGCGTCTCGGATTTGTTTAGCCGCCATCATTTATGTGTTTACACTCGGTGATTGTTGCCAGAGAATGATTAACAATAAGTCGGCATTAATCGTGTACGGTTTTAACAGTACTATTATAGTTAACAACAATTAAATATATAATATAATATAAATGTTGGCTCTCTGTATGTTTTTTTCTTGGGGGCTAGTATTTTTCTTAGATTCGGCAGGCATCTGAAAATCAAAGCATATACTAAGACCTAAGACAACATTTTTCAAGAAAGTTCAAACGAAAAACCCAATGGCGTTATTAATTCTGTATTAGTGTTTTTAATAGTATCTGAAACTCTTCGTTTGTTTTAAAACTCTATTCATAATAAGGACCTGTAATGAGATTACACGCAACTTTTCCGCGGTAGCATTTTACAAAGAATCAAATGATAATAATTATTATTCAAACCGAGAGTTTGATTTTCAGGAATTTCCAAAAGATCTATTGGCAGAAAGCATTATTATATTCTCGTCTTTAATTAAGTTATCACCTTCCACACCCGTATAAAATTAAGATCGTCCGGTTATAAAATATCAAATTGAATAGTAAATGGTATAGCTGCGATAAAACATTCAGACATATACCAATTTAAAAGTTAATTGTTCCAAAATCGAATTCTGTCGAACACTCCATTTAAACAATTTTTTAAAAACATGCAGTAAGCATTCTTTTGATGTCATGTAAATAAGTCTATTTTTTAGAGTTTTAAATAAATATGATGTTAAAAGTGGCGTCCGTTGTATTTATTTAAAGACTATAAGCTGACAATTATGTTACGGTAATAAGAAATACAGTATTCTTAGGAATATTTATAGTGTTATAATTGGAAATATGAAAATTAATGAGAAAGTCTGTGTCCTACTTCAGAACTCATCAAATCACATTAGTTTTTAATTCGGATTCTTTTATGCTTTCATAATATTACATTTTTGTGTGGAGATCAAGGATGTATTGAGGGAGTTCATGTTGTACTACCTTTTATTAAAATGAAATATACTTATCCAAGAAACGTGAGTTATGTAGCTTAAAGATATACATGGTTACAGGTATATCGGTTTATACTGGTCTATCTTCAAAAAATAAACAGACAAATAAACAGACCAGAACTATAATTACTTCTCCACCCCTCCTCTATCTATCTCTTTCACTTTCTCTTTATCGCTATTAATACATATATACAGGGTGGGCCAAAATAAGGGTCCTATCTTTAAATTTGAATAACTTGAATTTGAATAACTTCCACAAAATAAAAGTTAAACTCACCAAACTTTATGTGTGTGTAGACTGACCCTTCCGAGATTTTTTTGAAATAAACAAAACAAATTTTAGCCGAAAAACACTTCTTAAAACTTACAAAAACTAAAGTATTGTTTTTTACACTGTTTTGAGTTTTTTAAGCAAAAATAATGTTTTCTAAATGAGGGTACGTTCCTTAGGGCTAATACGGCTCATGCTTGCTTCGGAAGGGGTCCTTTACTTATGCTAAAACAAAAAAATTTTTAAATCAATAAATAAAAAAGTTATGAATTTTTAAAAATAGGACCCTTATTTTTGCCCATAATTTTGTATATATATATATATATATATATATATATATATGTGTGTATGGGGGGGGTTGTTTGTGCGTGTGTGTGTGTTTAAGATGGATAACAAAGTCCATCTAAGAAATAATATTTAAAGGGAAATAACTTTTGTACACTGAAGTTATTCCCCTTGCCAAAATACATTTTAAACATGATTCATCCGTCCAGAGTTATCTGCCACAGACAATTAAACCCTCATTATTTCATAGTAATTCTTCCAGTTGTTAAAATGTTGACAAATCATGTTATCTTGTTGATCTCCATAGAATTTGTCTCTTACCACCCACAAATATATATATACAGATATGACATATATAAATAGATATTTCATAGATATATATATATATATATATATATATATATATATATATATATATATATATATATATATATATATATATATACAGATATAATATATATATATAGAGAGAGAGAGAGAGAGAGATACATATATAATATATATAGCATTTAGCCTGACGATTCCCCCCGGGGATGAAACACGGGAGCCTCTGTGTAGCTTGATTGCCATATATATTTTCATTGCTTACTACCTAGCTCTACTTACGTATCGAGCACTGTTGAAGTAAATACTGAAAACTGATACATAAAAAATTATATCTCCTTATAATATTTTATGTGGATACATGAAGTACTAATAATATATATATATATATATATATATATATAGAGAGAGAGAGAGAGAGAGAGAGAGATATAATATATATATATATACAGATATTATATATATATACAAATACAGATATAATAGATATTATATATATATATATATATATATATAATATTGTTCAGTTTTTATTTATTTATGTATTTATTTATGTATTTATTTTATTTATTTATTATATATCATCCTAAGGTAAATTTATTTCTGTGTAAACAGCTGTTTGCTATTTCACTTCTAGAGTTTAATAGGTTTCGGGGATCTTTAAAATTTAGGATTCCATATTTTTCATTCAGGCATAATCTACACGGGTCGTCAAAGGTTCCACATGTACTGGCCTGTATTACTATTTTCCATTCAATTATTGGTGAGTGTCCATTTTCTTTGAGCTCCCAATAATGGTTAGCTAGTGCTGTTTTAGTTCGACGTTCTTTGTTTTTAAATGTGCTTTTATGGTCATAGTATCTGGTCTTAAAGTTTAGGGATGTCATACCACGTATGTTGAGGGAACAACAAAGAATCTGATTGGTTAACTAGCAAGCCATGTACATAAAAACACCTGACAAAAATAACTCAATTCATTTAGCCTGACGATTCCCCCGGGGATGAAACACGGGAGCCTCTGTGTAGCTGATTGCCATATATATTTTCATTGCTTACTATATATATATATATATATATATATATATATATATATATATATATATATATATATATATATATTATGTTAGAAATAGCCTCCAATGTATTTAAAAATAAACTCTGCATTTAGAAAGTATACCAAAATAAATTTATTTTAAAATTGAATAAAAGTGTGCACACTTATGTAAAATAGTTTGTTTCCGTAAAATAATTAATGGAAGTAAAACTATTAAGAAGAAATCACTCTTGATCTCTAAAATACACGCATACTATTTCTAATCTGTCTCTGGTTCAACTATACGCTTATAGAATTATCAGAAATGGCAGTAGAAGTTTTCAGATTCTGAAAAAAATCAAATATTTTTCAATGATATTCTACATTTTTAATCTATTTTGTTCAACATTATACATTTTCCTTTTAGATCTACTTCATAACTGACTACTGCGTGATAGTTTTTGTAAATTTATATATGAAAGAAATATGTGCGTGCGCGTTTTTCTTTTTTCGCATCAAAGCAGACCAAAAGACATATTTTGAATACGCCCGTTTTCGTCGTTTGTCACAAACTGATTTGAAATCTGTTACGTTTTTTTTTCTATTATAACAATGCATAAAAAAACTGTTAACTTATTTTTGTTTTACGGTCACTTAATTCTATGGACCATTTTTTAAGAGATGTTTTAGTTTTTAAAACGAATTCTTAGAGTAAATATTATTGCGCAAGATTAAGATATTTGATACATAGAAAACGTTGGGTAAACCTGCTAGATGTATATCCCTTTTAATTTCCTTTCAGTCTATGGCATGCGAATTCATTGAAGCTGTCCCTTTCATGTTTATTTGCAACTAATGAAATCATATGAAATATGGATAGGAATTGGATATGATTGTAGAACCACAAAGAAAGTGCAACTGAATGTGTAAATAATTAATATGATTCAAGTTCATAAGCGAAGATGTATTCTGAACAATTATAATATACTTACTGTAACTATGAAGTAATTTTATTTAAAATATCTGTTATAAATTGGATAATAAGTGTAGTTCAAATGTAGCACGATGGATGAGAGTGTGTTAACATAATGTTAGAAACGGAGTTTTATACATAAGGCTATAATAAAGAGAAGTCGTAAAATTCCATTAGAATTTCAGAGTAGAACTAGAGCTTGTTTCATGGATAGAACGTTCGAACTGGCACATGGCGGCGAAGAGAGAACAAAGAGAGAAACGTCTTTCTCTTTGGCATGTGAGCGAACTGTGTTCGGACGCTTGTTTTGGGGGCTCTGTCTTTGTTTGAGTGGAACAGTAAGGGGATCTCACGTAATTAGTAAAAAGATGAAACACGAAATAGCATGACGCCATTGAGTAAAGGTGTGGTTATACTATATTGTAACGTGATCAGTGAATCAGTCTTCATCCTTTTTCTGATTAATCAAATGTTTCGGGTGCAATAAAAATAACACCATTTGTCCTTCCGTTCTCATCGGGAAAGAGTTGATTTCCTTGGTATTAAAAAACAAGACAGTGTTATTCGGACTACTGTTCTCAATTTGGATGTTATTCTCACAACGTTTCGGCCAATGTAACTCCGACCTTCTTCAGGTTTCTCTTGTCGAATTCGGGAATCTTACTGTCGAGCTCGCGAATCTATACAGAATTTCTAACGGAGCCCTTTATTTAATTCACGGTGGTAGCTTGTTCTAGTTCCGTCACCCATATGTATATAATTCGTAATTGCATTATTAGTATTGCTCACACTTCAATCTCCAGAAGACTGTCACTTAGACTGATTTATCACTTAGAACTTGATCTGTTACAATACGGGTGCTTGCGGGGGTTTTGTTATAGAATTATTCAATTAATTCAGAAATGAACACACAGTTACCGAAATCTTTGCGCGAGAATTCGTAACTCCCGATCTAATTGTTCAATTGTCCGACATACTTCTATTCTTCTCCAAATATCAACCTGTTGAATAAGATTTGTTTACGTCAATTGATGTTATTTTTGCCGTCAATGTTTGCGACCACATATTTTCGCACAATATTTCACTTGTTGCTTTTGCTTTTAACTTACTAACGTTAGGAACAAAGGCATGTTTCTTTTCAAAATAATTCTTTTTTGTGTGCCTTTTTATTTCACCTTAAATCACTCTGCCAACGTTCGAGTTTCTAATCCTTGTCCTACCCAATAAAGTAACAATTGCAGCTACAGTAAAGAGAAGAAGACAGAGAAATCTCGGCTGCTGCATAACCACTACGACCACTTTTATAAGTAGACGTCACCATCCAACGCGCTAATTACTTACGTATTAGCGAGATAACATTACTTCTGCCGACAAAAAAAGATCATGGGCCATCTGGTGAGGATCGAAGAGACCCCATGTAATATTACACAACTTTAACGTCAATAAATTGTTTAAATAAAACGTGAATATTCAATAGTAACAGTTGTACACATCTTTTCATGGGGTCAATTGAAGATAATAAAATATCAGTTAGCAACAAAATATTGAATAGATAATTCATTCGAATTATTCAGTAATAAAATGGGTTATTATCTATCATCATGCAAGAATAGTCAGGTAAACCCCTATTTAATCCGTTTTTATGAAGAAATGTGATTTTTGTTTATAATTTACACATGAATCAATAAGTATCACAGTCGGAAGTCCGATAATTAGCTGACAACTCACCCAGTGTCTCAAACAAAGAATACCGCGTAGCCACTACGTGCGCGCCGGAGCTTATTTCCGATTAAGGGTTTCGTTTTCGTATACGCTCTTATTGAAAAAAAAACAGATTTTTCTTCAAATTAAAATAGAATTTTGTTTAATTATTTCAAACAAGACAAAAACATCCACAAGAACCTGCTATTTTCTAAATATTTGATTGAGTTTGTTCAGAGATCAGCCATTGAGAAGCGATGCGTGGATAGACAGAAAACCAAACAGATAGATTTTTACTTTAGATATAGAGACGACGTCATTTTGTGCACTAAAATACTTTCAGAATTAAAGAGATGATTTTTTTTATTTTCGATGTTCAAAATTCTGCGGTAATTAATTATTAATTATTT
>OY744517.1:7430877-7480877 GCA_963556195.1 Sepiola atlantica | reverse complement strand
TAAATAAACCCAACAAAAGAAGAATAAAAGAAGTGAAGTTTCAGGAATACAAATAGCAAAAGCGACGAAGGCCACACCGTAAATACAAACTATAAAAGAGCAACGAAAGAGCACATTTATCGGTTCGCGTAGCAATTGTTCGTATTTTTCTGCTTGTGATATTCACGCAAGAAAAAGTGGCGGGAATCAGTCGTGTATGGATTCGCTTCTACGCTGTGCTTTCAAACAGAGATCAAATCAGTCACACGAGTGAAAAAATGGGACAGAATAGCAAAGAAACTCTATTGCCACTCGCCAGCAAACAAATGTCATTCATAAAATTTATGTTTTGCTTTTAGTGGTGGACCTTTACATGACATTAACACCGATTCCTAATGCATGCGTTTTCATGAATATGCGCATGCGAGCATATCTACTAAAATGTATAACGACAAGCCAAATAATAAAGGAACATGAATTCTGAACCGCTTTCATATATATATATATATATATGTGTGTGTGTGGGTGTGTGTGTGTATGTGTGTGTATACACACACACACATACACAGACACATATGTATATATATAAATATATATATATATATATATATATATATATATATATATATATATATATATATATATATGGTGCGTCGAACACTTTCGACAACAAGACGCTTGCCCTACTTATCGGGTAAGTGTACATTAATTTCAATAACTCTCTTTGGCGATTTCTCGTTAGGCTCGTGATTCTAGGCCGAATCTACGTTCCCATGCGACCGCCTGAAACAATCACTCCTGCACTGATGAAGTTAAAAAACCCGAAACGACATCGTCTGTAGGTATATAAACACTTCAATATTAAAAAATAATAATAAATATATATATATATATATATATATATATATATATATATATATATATATATATATATATATATATATATACTAGAATAATACCTTTACACAATGTTGATCTCCCCTTACAAAAATTAAAATCAATATATAATGGTACAAGACGTTATGTGTAGAATACCTAATTTAATTTTGATCAAAATCTATGACATACTTTTAATTCTAGAAAATGTCTAAATACTAAATGAATAAAATGGATTCCACTCTTTAGAGTAAATAATAAAACGATGTTTGACTACAACAAACATTTTGTCTGTTTTTGAGGGGTCGGAAGCATTTTGGAGAGAGCGCAGCTGTTGTACAAAAGATCCTAAAATGTTTCACCTTATATTGATTGAAACATATCGCAGATATCACTTTTCCCTCGTAAAATAATTCAAGGTATGTATTTCATTTCAGGTCCCGTTTGCATAAATCTAAATAAAACTAAATCTCGACCACATTGTCCACCTTTGCGTATGACAGCTGTTGTCAAATATTAATATTTTTTAGTTAATTAGGAGGGAAATGTGTACATATAAATATATAAACATACGCATAGCTTACTTTATATACATATAAATATATATGTGTATATATTATTATTATTATTATTATTATTATTATTATTATTATTATTATTATTTCTACTTACTAGGAGTTATCACACAAATCATAGTCAGTGATTAATCACCGACAACAAACGGTGGTGTTCCCTGGAGTCTGAATGACAACAAGCCTCCCCAGGTTTCCAGTACTCTCCACCTATTTACGGTATTGTAACAGCCGCCTACTATTGATTTCTCGCTGGCAACAACTATTGGTGTCCCCTAGGATTTGGGCAGCAATAAGCCTCCTCAATGGCTCAGTACTCCCCGCGCTTATCCAGTGGAGATCTACTTAGTGCTGTACTTGCTCGATCATCGTATCCTCCTTGACCCTCTACGACTAATGTGTGTAGTGTCAGCCGAGGCAGGTCCCTGTCAAGTGGTATTCATCTCTCTGAAATGCATCGAAGACACAAACAGAACAAATGCAAAAACCAGGAGACGGAATATGGTGTTATCAATTTTGTCATCCAGCCTGTAAATAACACGTCAGGAGACCACTCTTGTCGCAAAATGATAGCTGCCTTGCAAGAGAGATAATTCTGATAGCTTAAGACACTACATCTCTCTCTTCCTTGACAAAAGTCAGAGATTTACACATGTATACATAGTCCATGCGTATGTGTGTGTATGGGGGTACAGTCCATCAGTCGATACTTCAACATCCACAACATTGGTGGAAGTCTATAAGGGTCCACTCTGATTTCAAAGCGACCCCTTAAAGTACATTTCACCGAATTAAATAAATTCATTCGACTAAGAGGAATTGACATGTTTGTTTCTTTTGCAAAATAGAATAAACACTTTACTTACATATTTATTTATCTAATAAAGTCTTAAAATCTAGCGCGACGGAGTCGCTTCTGCATTGGATTGCTTGTGGAGTGGGTCTTACCACTGGTGGGTTATGTTTCAGATTTGTCGGTGTTTCAGCTGGTTTCTCCGGTTCTAGACGTGGGCGGCACTCACGTTCGGACCCTGATTTTTCAGGTTGTGGATGTGGGCGGAATTCATCCTCCGAATATTATTCTGATTCTACACTCTCTTCTCAAGGAGAGCTGCCTCGATCTGTTCACTTGAAAAGAGAGGAGTGTCGAGTGATTTGGTAATCTCCTCTTTATACTGTTACCATACTACCCTTTATACTGATAATCATTAGTTGTTTGGGGCTGAACGGTCGGGATAGTTTGTTGAGACGTTTCTGCCTGACGAGTACTTTGTCACCTGGGCAGATGGGTCAGACCTTTGTCCTTTTTTGTGTGTCGGCATAGGTCTTCATTTTTCTCTTCCCTCGCGCATCATTCTCTGCTACGTGGGTGTGAATCGACTCTTGCATGGGATATTTTGTAATAGTAGGTATGCCGATTTTCATCTTCCCTCCAGTGAGGGCTTCTAATTGAGATGTTTAGATCATACTGTGGGGGGTCCGTGTACTGCCTTAGGAAGTAGGACAGCTAGGTTTTCCAGTTTAGGTCCTCGACGGTGGTGTTGCGAATATACCTGTTTAGGCTTCTCATGAACCGATCAACCTCTCGATTTGTCTCGGGTCACAAATGTGTGACTCTTCTGTGATGGAACCTTGCTTGGGTGGTAAAATCATTGAATTCCTGCCCTAGGAAGGGGGAGCATTGTCAGACTTGACAATATCTGGGTAGCTTTGTCTGACAAAAATTGAATCGAGGCGAGCAATAACTACTCTTGCTGATATCGAGGGGATATTTTTACCTCCAGGAACCTGCTGTAGCTGTCGATGGCGACTAGCACGTAATCTCCAGATAGGAAAGGACGAGCGAAGTCCAGGGATATTTCAGTCTATGCGGCAGCGGGGAGTGGTGTGGTGCATATGAGCTCACGGTGTGATGATGGTGTTGGGTTTGAAGCCCAGCTGGGGATGCAGTTGCGTACCATCTCCTCCACTAGTTTATCGATTCCAGGCCTTTCCCCTCACGAGCTGCGTCATCTTGACAATGCCCTGATATGCGCGGTGGGATATGTCCTCGGTTCTTTTCTGCAGGGTGGGCGGAATCACCAGGCGGTGTCCTCGAAAGATGAGACTATCATGCGCAAATTGTTCGTCCTTGAAGCGTGTGAGACTGGATATCTGCGAGTCATTCTATTTTACATCTGAAAGTGCAGTAATAACTTTCTGCAACAGGGGATATTATTCTGTGGCAAGCTTCACGCCTTCAGGGTTGATGGATTAGGGTATGACATGGTGTATGTCTCAGCCGCATTGTCTCTCTTGGATTTGTGATGATCATGTCGGCTGAGGTAGTCGGCGGGATTTGTGTCGTCTTTGCCAGGCTGGTACATCAAGTTAAACTCATATAGCGTTCAATTCTGGACGTGGCTGGCTTTTTTATGATATCGAGAAGTGTTATGTGGTCAGTGGTGATGGTGAACATCGACCCATACAAATAAAGGTGAAAATGTTCGGCAACGTATACAATGGCTAGCATCTCTCTCAGTATGCAAATATCGCTGTTTCACATCTGTGATGGCACGGTTGGCATAACGCAGTATTTCCCGTCTTGTGTAAGCATTCCCTATAATCCAACAGGGCCTGCGTCTACAAGGATATTTGTCTCCTTGTTCTGGTCAAAGTAGACCATGACTCCTGATAGATCGGCTAGACTCCTCCATCGCGGTCCAGTTTGGAAAACAATCTTGGATGGTTAAAATCCGCAAACCATTCGTCCACGGACGGCATGGGATATTTTATCGTTTGGATGTCTTCGTTTGCTTTTCGCATATTTATGCAGATTTGTACGCCACTCGTTTTTTTTTGGGGGGGGGGACTATCATCACGAGATTTACCCAGGGGGTAGTCCCAGTAACAACCTCAATTATGTTATTGAGTTATTTTAGTTCTGACTCGATGCACCTCCTCATATGGAAAGGCATCCTACGATTTCGCTGTGTTACAGGTGGGGCTGAGGTGTTGATGTGTAACTTAACAATGGGTCCGGAAATCTTTCCCATATTTGCGACAAATAATGAGGGTAATTCATCAAGGATATATGCTGTCACACGAAACGTGAAATTGAAAGATAGCATACCCAGTGCCTCGGCAGAGTAGGCACTTAGTAGATTTTGTAGATCGTTCCCGAACAAAGCGTCTTCATGATCGATTACAAACAGTTTAGCCTCGTAGCATTTTCTTTTAAATTTTATAGTCCACGAACGGATATATCATGTTTGGGCCGATACGCAAATATCTGCATGACTGTGCTATGTTTGTCGGTCTGTGCTGAAGACCGTTGTACGTGCGTCCAGAAATTGTTTTGACACTGGCACCGGTGTCTAAATCAAAGGTCACTGGGGAGTCATTAACGAGAATATAAGCTGGGAATTTTTACTGTGAACACAGACGTAGAAGGGGATTTAATTTAATTCTGATATGAGTAGGAGATTCGTCTTACTGGTTTTGAGTTGTATACGTTGGCGAATTGATTCCGTTTTCGGCAGTTCTTACATTCCAGTCCTTTAGCAGAATACGACACATGTGTTGCCAAGTACCTACAGTAGTGGCACACGTCTCAAGCGTCTTTGTCACGCGGTCGAGGCCTCAGAGCAAAGTGGTGACTACTATTTCGCGTGTGTCCGTAGTAGCGTTCACTGTCGGTACATTTTTTTAACTTTTCCTTGTATATGTACCGCTTGTGGCTTTCTTTATGTTTGTGGCACGACAGGGCGTGGACCTCTTCTCGTTCTCTGTCTGCAGCACGCGGGTGTGCGAGTTCAATCGCCCTGGATTCGTCCAGTATTTGTTTTAGTGGTGAGTTGTCTTTTAACCCTCTTCTTATGACCTTAGAAGACGAACAGCCCTGTACTATCTGGGAGAGTATTACTTGATCTGTGTCTGTGAAGTCGTACGGGGACGCTAAAGTATCGCGTGGAAAAAGTCCAAGGTTTCGTCCGCATTCTGCGATGTGTGTCGAAATTTTAAGATCTCGTACGACATATTCTTTTGCGGTGTGATGTAGTCGATCAGTGACTTATTTGCTGTTTCATACGTGTTCGGTATCTTTAATGCATCTCCTGATTCGACGCCTTTCTGTATGTCCGTGAAGTTGTGTCGAATATCAAAAACTTCGGCTCTCTTCGGCGTAGTGGAGTAAGCTGGCTCTCCTTTTCTTGTCCATATTTATATCTAAAGTAATGAGCAGATTCTAAAATGTGTCCAACCACTTTTGTCAGCGGATTTCAATGGTATTCTGATTAAAATGGACACTAACACTTGGAAAATTTGGTAATCCATTAGATCACATTATATTTTTTTCTTGTAAATATTTTCTTTGTTTAGTTTCGGTTTTTTTTATTATGATCAAATTGTAAATCCTACATCGCCAGTTGTTAATTTGTATATATCTCTGAAATACAAACGAAGATACAAGCAGAACAAATGTAAGAACACAAGAGACAGAACACGTTGTTATCACTTTAATCACCAGGCCGGTAAATAACACGTCAGCGCTTTGCACGTGTTATTTATATTACAAATTTATGCAAGGGAGGCAACTCTGATCGCAAAATAGTAGTGGTGATAGGGAGTCTCCTTGGAAAATACTTTCTGTACTTGTGCTCCAGCTGTCAGTTCTAGTCTCCATGTTTACATTGCTTTCTCTATCAGGTTAATAATCTTTCCGAGTATGCTGTATATTTTTAAGCGTTCAATTGCTCATGCTTAAGGGATTCTACTGTATGCTTTCTTGAATTCAACCCATGGGATGGCTATGTTCTATTTTCTGCGTTTTACCTCTTTCAGGGTCTTTTAATCTATTATAGTAAGTCATGCTACCCTCTTTTCCCTTTCCGGCATCTTTTTTGTTCCCCGATGAGCAGTCCGCGATTGTTCAGGGAGTGGTAGATTAGTTTTCCATCTTGTTGGTAACAGGTTATTGGCCTGTAGTTGCTTGAGATTGTTTTGGGCTTCTTTTTTATTAGCGTTGCCTTTCCTTTAGTCATCAACTCTGGTACGTTTGTTTTGTGGATACATCATCTCAGTTTCTGCGCTATCCTTTCATGTTGAGTTGTGAATTTTTAAACCAGTATGCATGAATTCCATTGTGTCTTGGTGTTTTCTAGTTAGCCATTTTCCTCAGGAGTGTCTTTATCGTTTATTTGTTAATGTTTGTGTATGTTCTTTCTCTAATTTCCTGTAGTTCATGCTTCATGTTTTTCAGCCATTTAGCATTTGTGTTGTTATTGAGGGGTTTTCCATATCTTGCTCCAGAAGTGTTTGTCTCTGTCAGGCTCGGTAGTTATGTTGTTGTTCTTTCTCTGTTTAAGTTTTTGTAAAACTGGTTTTCCTTGTTTTCAAAGATCCTGTTCTGTTTGTTTAGTTCCGATTTGTATCTAGTTTTCCTTCTATTGTTGCTATATGTTGTTTTAGTTCTTCAGGTTTCTTATTTAGTTTTTCCTTGCGATTCAGATTTCTGCTTTTTACTCGTTTCCTGTTCTCTTTGATCCTGTTTACGGTTTTAGATTGTTTTCGAAGTTTGTTCATCTGGTTTTTCAGTCTGATTTCACACCCAGGCTTTGTCGGTCCATTCTTTTGGCCAGTCTTGTTTTCTCTTTTTCGTTTCATACTTATTGATTGTTACCCGCATATATCCAGTATTTTAGGTCTGTGATACTGTCTGTTGAGATGTACGCGAAGAGTCTGTTTACTTTCTGTTTATAAGTTTAGCTTCTTCCAATGTGTTTTCCTTATGGATAGGAGTTTACATTTGTTCTCGAACATGAACAGTTTAATGTTTTCCACTTATCTTGCTTCGTAATCAGTGCGTTCTGTGATTTCACAATATTCAACCTCTTCGGTTTCGGTGTTTATGTTTTGCCCGTCTTCTACTAGGGGGTTTTGTAAAATGGTGTTTCTTGATCTGTTACGCCATTTATCTTCCGTTTGATTTCCGTTAATGAAACACCATCTCTTGAGGATGTCTTGCTTGATCTGCTATCATGTGTTCCGTTGTGTTCGGTGGTAAGTAGAAATGTATCATAGATTGTTCATTCGTCTCTGGTAGCCTCTTTCTGTTAGGTGGCGGCTTATCTAGTAGCATTCCATTACTAGTCTATTCTTTTGTTGTAGTCCATTTCTTTCTATGGGTTTTTTTCATTCATGTTTTCTTGTTTGGTGTATGTCCTTGTCGTACCTAGAATTAGAGAGGTTACTTACCTGTTTTGGTCCGTGATGTTGTTCTTGAAACTAAATGAGCCAACATTCGAAACTGCCCATCATGACACTCAGATCTTTCTTCTGAATCCCACGGATTTCACTTGTATCTGCAGACATTTGTCATGGTTTTGTGTTTTTAACATCACCAGGCCCAGGCTTAGTTTTCCTGTGATACTATCTCAGGGATAGTGTTTATCTCTCATTTTCATCAGAGACAAGTTGCACTCTCACACATACATGAAAGGACATTTCATACGTTTTTTCTATCTTAAATGTAAACATATGCGTACATATACACATACTATACACATACATAATATATACACATTCACATATACACACACATATATACACATATATAAATGTATATATATATATATATATATATATATATATATATATTAACGAACTACTTAGTATAAGATTTTTAATCTACTTGTCAAAAATCGTTAAAAAAGTTCCCGTCCCAAATTGAAGCATGGGGTTTTTAGGAGGATATTTTATATTCATCCTTCTAAAGTTTGCCTTTTGGTGTTTACTACTAAGATATTTCGAGATAGCTGGCTGGGTGCATGGTGTGTCAACATTTACACGTAAATACAGTATTAAGTTTCAAATCATAATTACCTCGACCCGACTTCTTTCGCTGAGTCCCAGCGGAAACTAGTTGATTTGATCGGATCCGTAATTCTTTATATCAGATTTTCTTTATTCCAAATACATTTTTAATCTTTTTGTTCCCCAGCACAAATAATAAACACATGAGCCCTGTCTTGAATTTTCGGTTTTACTTTTAAAGAAATTCCTAGTTTGTGTCACGATTAACGCATTATTACAGTATTAAATTTCAAATCATAATTACCTCCACCCGACATCTTTAACCAATGCCCAGCTGAAATTATTATTATTATTATTATTATTATTATTATTATTATTATTATTATTATTATTATTATCATCATTATTATTCATAGTAGTCTCAACTTTCGCATGTTTTTAGTTGGGGTTTTGTTTTTTTTTAACATCAAGTCAATTCCTTTGACCTTAGATATTCAAGCTGTACCTTAACACTTTCGCCGTTCCTAATTGGCAAGCCTTTTGAAGAATTGGAAAATAAATTGTCTCGTCAATTTGTATAAGCCATTTATTGTGGCTTTTCGTTATGGTTCCAAGCGCTCCAATTACAACAGGGATCACCTTTACTTCTTTACATTTCCATATTCTAACTAATTCCCATTTTAGATCTTGATATATATTTATTTTTCGTGCTCTTTCTCCTGCACTCAAGTATCGAAGGGGTAGGCTATATCAATGATTAAGCAAGTTCTCTTGTTTTTGTTAAGAAAGACTAAGTCGGGTTTAGAATGCTCAAGAACCTTGTCAGTTTGTATCTGCATGTCGCAAAGATGTTTGACATTGTGATTCTCTTGTACCACTTCTGGCTTATGCTCATACCACTTTTCATTGTGGTCCAATTCGTAAAGTTTGCATATATTTCAGTGTAGTACCTGAGCGACTCTGTCGTGTCTCCATATTTTATACTGATGTTGTGCCAGCATTGGGCATTCAGTTACAATATGCGGCAAGGTTTCTTCCCTTTCATTACATAGTCGGCATATCGGTAATTATGCAGTTGTTTCAATGCAATGTTTGATGGACCTAGTGCGAGTGGCTTGTTCCTGGGGTGCCATTAAGGTGCTCTCAGTAGATATTTTGAGATCACCCCTGACTAACCAATTCCAGCTGTCATTATATCTAAATGCAGTATTCTTAAAGAACACACTGTGTAATTTCTTTCAAAATAATTTTCTCTTGTAACCTTTGAGTCTTTTTCACCCCAGTTCTCAGGAGTTCCTCTCTTTTCACTTCACGAAGAAGAATCTCATTACTTTCCGAAATATATTTATAGAGACAAACTTCTTCTATATTCACATCTTCAAAACTAAGTAGGCCTCGACCATCCTCCTTTCTAGGTAGATACAATCAGTCTGCATCTCATTTCTTTGACAAAAACCTGATAAATTGTGAGCATTTTCCGTGTTTTGATATCCAAACACTTTAGTTCATCCACATTCTAGTCAAGTATACGAATGATAGCTACTGCTCTGGCATTGATTGCATAGATAGTATTTCGACTGTGGAGGTGTGATTTAAAGATAATCCTTACTCGTCTGTTGTACTCAGCTGTGACCTGGTTTTTCATGTTCTTGTTTTTTATCTTATCCGCCTCCAGTATTCCTAAGTATGTGTAGCCCCTCTCACTGTCTACATTCTTTATTAGATCTGTTGTTGGGAGTTCAAGGCCATCTGAGTGGACACCCTTTTTATGACAAGATTATTATTATTATTATTATTGTTATTATTATTATTATTGTTTTTGTTGTTGTTGTTTTATTATTATTATTATTATTATCATTATTATTATTGTTGCTGTTATTGTTACATTATCTTAAACACTTCTTTTCTATCAATTATAAATTATGTTGCACTTATCCATTATTATACTTCGGATTGACGAAACCTCGAGGCCAACGCTTCCAGCAACATCATAATACGAAAGTCGAAATAATACGAAAAGTCTGTCGGAATAATACGAAAGTTTTTCGGACGGACCGGCCAAGGGTTGTCTCGTAAAATCGATACAAAGTTCTTACTATCTTTTTAAACAACTTATTTTAAACACTGTTCTTTTTAAACAGATTATTTTAAATTCTTTTCTCGTTAAACCATCTTTTCTTTTTTACACATTTTTTTAAAACATTTTTTTCTTTTTAACACTTCACTTTTTAAGCATTTTTCTCTTTTTAACATGGTACACTTTTTCTTTCTCTTTTTGATACGTAACATACTTTCTGCTCACCTTCAAATTAGGACCCGAAAATGTTCAATTGTACACAAAAATTTACCTTACATATTTGTTTCTTAGTATATCGGCTGTCGTCGTACTCTATGCCGTGGTTCCATTACGTCTCTGGCCGTAATCGATTCTGGTGGTCTTGATTCTGTAGACAAATTTGTTTTCACGCAGGAGACAAAACTATGAGATTCAACTCTTTTATTCTTCTGTCTTGGTGTGAAGGGGTTTCCATCTATTCGTCTCGTCCATTCGTCTTATTCATACTTTTCATTGTGGGGTGCGACAGATGTATGGAGATATTTGTCGAATCTCATTCGAGATCCAGACCATAACTATTTAGCCCATTTTTTCATGGGTCCGCTTGTTTCAGGGCGAGCGGCTACATGGTGGGACTAAACGCTGCGAGCTCCTAAAACGTTCTCTCTCCAAAAGACACTTGCCTCGCGTCGGCCAATCAGATACAACATTCAACAATCGTATCATATCTGAGCTTCTCTGACCCGAGATTCCCTGTGTCGGCGCCGAATCTGTAACTTTGTTATGGTCTGACAAAAATGATTCACTCATAACAATCCCTCTCCAGTGCATGTCAGCTTAACCCGCACTTATTGTCTAAACTGACCCCAGCCATGATTCATACCAGGTAACTTAATCGTTTCCTAAAATATGGGGATACCTCCATAATATAGCATAATTATTATTATTGTTGTTGTTGTTTTTTTTGTTGTTTTATTATTATTATTATTATTATTATTATTATTATTATTATTATTATTATTATCATTATTATTATTATTATTATTATTAGTGTTGTTTTTTGTTGTTGTTGTTGTTTTATTATTATTATAGTGCTAATAATAATAATAATATTAATAATAATAAATGTGAGTTTTACCTAATTGGTTTTTTTCTATGTCCTTTGATAAAATTAAATATACCTTAGTTCTGTTGTTTAGTTATGTTTCAAAAGATATGCTTTAATTGTTCTATGTAGCCGTAAATTATAATTAACTAAACAAGAAACGAATCGCTCTTTCTCTCTCTTAGTGTGTATGCATTTTCTCGCTCCCTGTTACAATATGTTAATTGAACCACTCTCAAATATGTTTTAATGTCGCTATGAACATTTAGAAGAAGAGTGAATCTCTTTTCGCGATGTGGCAATCTAAATTGCATATGTGTGTCTGTACACACCACAAACACTTATGTAAATTAGACGGCATATAATATACGTTTAGTACTAGTTAGTACATATTACTTGAATCCAGGCATATACGGATTCTTAATTTTAGTCGAACCTAAGACTGTTTTCCTTCAGCGGACAGAGAATACGATAGTGGCTCATACTATCAAAATATCGACTCAAGAATTGGTTACATTCGGTAGCTCTTTCCCTACAAGCTGAATTTCCAGTGGTTCCGTGAAACCGAAAGTATCGATGGAATATCATACTAACGTATAGTGGCAACGTCACATGCAACAATATAGTAAGGACCAAATGGGTAACTTCAAAATAAGGCAAACATAGCTCATTACACTCCCTTGTGTGTCTACGTATATCCCAAATTTCATAAAAATCTGACGAATAGTTATTTTGTAATCCATGACTACATATTTTGGGTCCGTTGAAATTTGGAAAATTTAGTGTAATGAGTTATGTTAGATTTATTTTATGGGGAAAAGGTTAAACTATTGTGGTTATATAGTCGCACAATGCAATTCTTTGTTTGAGACCACGGATGAGAGTTTATCGTTAATTAGCGGAATGCCGACGTTTTTATTGATTCGTCCATGTGAAAAAGTGAATATGCTTAATGTCCCAAGTATCTCCCGTGAAACACCGTGTAGATCCGCAACTACAATATATATGCTGTTCATACAAATCATAGCATTAAAACTTATCTTATTTAATTGACATAGAAATTCCTACGGATAGCACTATTTGGATTATTCGAACTATTGTATATATTATTCCATTAAGATAAAACGTATACGTATGTGGATAATAATAAAATATATATTTTAATTATAGCCCCGTTCGGATGGGCTCTTTAGGAGAAAATAATTATAAGCTATCTAATCTAAGCTAAAATGCGAAGTTCGTGTCGACATGATCTGTTGAACACTGTTAAGACGGCTTACTATATTGTCCGCTTCATGACATAAATAGGATTAATTTCTCAGCTTGTCGCATCACTGTTGAAGTTGGCCGGTTGGTTATAGCGCTGGATATATATATATATATATATATATATATATATATATATATATATATATATATATCATGGACTCTCCCGTCGATTTCGACGTATGAGGTCTTGACAACTCAAAATTTGTTTAGTCTACGATGGATGTAGCATGCTTACATTTAATCAATTGTAAATTGCATTTGAGTCCTGCGAGAGATTTGCAAACCAGCCCACAATGGATGCAAGAAGGAAGATCTTGAGAAAAATCGGCTGGGATACTTGTAGATGTTTTTGTTCTTTCGCGTCTTTCGCGCTGTTGATCAATGGCAGTTACAGAGAACCGCCTGATGCCCCTCTGGCAGTCAGATCGCCATTCCTTCCGTCGAGAAGCAAGCTGTTCAAAATCACGATAAGCAATATTGATAGATGTTAAATTCATCTTCAACTTGTCCTTAAAGCGAAGCAGCGGTCGACCCACATTTCGCCTTCCACTGTTGAGCTCGCCCTACATCAGTTGCTTTGGTATTCTATCATCTTCCATACGTAAGACATGTCCTGTCCAACGCAGTTGTTATTGCACCAAAAAGCTTTCAATTCCGCCAATACCGCAGCATGTAAATAGGTCCGCATTAGACATCCGATTTCTTAGGGTGACACCACAAATCGTTCTAAGGCAATTTTTGTGAAAGACATCAAGCTTCTGAATGTGGCTGCGATAGACTGTCCATGATTCCGATCCATAAAGCAGTGATGTTAGCACAACTGCTCTATACACAAGTACTTTTGTTCTCAAACTTATCCCCCTGTCCTTCCATAACCGATGACGCAGTTTTCCAAAGGCAGTGGTTGCTTTCGCAATTCGGTTAAAGATTTCGTCATCAAGGGAGGCACTCCAATTTATCTTACTCCCAAGATAAGTGAAGTTTTTCACATATTTCAGATCTTTACCGTCCACTTGAATTGGAATATCTGGAAAACAGTGTACTGGTGGTCGTTGCTTTACTGGTGGCCGTTGCTTCACACCCTGAACTTGTTTAGGCGTGAGGCGAGGTTGGTGAATCACTTCTGTTTTCTTGATGCTGATTGTCAGACCAAAAGCCTTGCAAGCAGCCGAAAACCTGTCCACAAGCAGTTGCGCTTCCTCCCGAGATGTTGCACCAAGTGCAGCGTCATCTGCAAACAAAAGATCCCTGATGACAGTTTGTCGAAGAAGGGTCTTAGCTTTGAAACGTTGCTGGTTCAAGAGACCACCACTTGTTCTAAATTTAAACTTCACCCCAGTATCTATATCAGCGAAAGCATATCTCAGCATAACTGAAAAGAACAAAACAAATAGCACAGGTGCCATTACGTAACCCTGTTACCAAACAAAAAGAATTTGTCACATTGAAAGGTTCTGAAGACTCTCCATTTGAAACAACCGATGCCTTCATTCCATCATGGAAAGAAATAATTACATTCAGCATGTTGTCAGGTATTCCCAGCTTGTCCAACACTTTCCAGAGGGCTTCGCGGTTTACTGTGTCAAAGGCCTTTGTAAGGTCAATGAAAACCATATACAACTCCTCGTTCTTTTCCCGAACTTTCTCGGCAACCTGAGGAGGGAAGCGATCATATCGACAGTACCCCGACCAGCACGGAAACCGCACTGAGATTCGGGATAGATATCATCAACAAGGTGTTTAATTATTCTGTTGAGAATAAGCCTTGCCAATACCTTCCCTGCAATTGACAAAAGTGAGATGCCTCGATGGTTGTCACAGATGTTTCTATTGCCTTTATTCTTATACAAGTGTTGAATTAATGCATCTTTGAAATCCTGAGGGACATTTCCACCTTGCCAGATCTTCACAAAGAGACTGTGCAGCTTCTTCACTAGTGTCTGGCCACCGTACTTAAACACCTCAGGAGGTAAGGTGTCTTTCCCTGACCTTTTGCATGACGACATTTGCCTAATAGCAACGAAAACTTCATGTATTGCTGGAAGGAAAGGGAGTTCAGGAATCTCAGGTCGTTCAGTGATAGATGAAAGTATTTCTTCATCAGTTGTGGAAGTATTGTTTAGGACCGCTTCGAAGTGCTCCTTCCAGCGATTCAATATATCCGCTCTATTATTTATCAGTGTACCATCATTTGCAGATACGGGATAAACGCCACATTCGTGCGGTCCAAAAACTTTCTTAATACCTTCGTAAAAAACTTTCAAGTCTCTTCTTTTGTCCGCTTCATGACATAAATAGAATTAATTTCTCAGCTTGTCGCATCGCTGTTGAAGTTGGCCGTTTGGTTATAGCGCTGGATATATATATATATATATATATATATATATATATATATATATATATATATATATATATATATATATATATATATACTGCAATAAAAACATAAAAATATAAAAAAATATTTTTTGACCAAAAAGAATCATCTCCACGAAAAAAATAACATTCCTTTTGGTCAAGAAATTTTTTTTTTTTCCATTTTCTTATATTTTCAATTCTGTGCTTAACAGTAATGAAATTTTGCTGTTTTATCAATTTGATTTCACCTGAGCATAAATGAATAGTTTTGAAAATCCATGGATTAAAGAAAAAGATAAAAACGTTTATTTGTATATTTTTTGTTTGAAGTATTTGATGATTAATAAACATTGTTCTTTATACAATTTTTATTTTCATCGTTTATTTTCCTATATTACTGCTCTATCTTGTATATTGAGCATCTATTTATCAAGATAGGATGAATTTAAAAGAATAAAATGTATCTTTATTACCTTTCCTCATATAAATATATATATATATATATATATATATATATATATATATATATATATATATATATAATGGTAATCAAATCTATTATTTATTATTTCCCAAAATATATTAAACTCTATACTAGGTTTAATTAATAGAAAGCCATTCTCGTGCAACATATTTGGATTATAGTCCGCAAAAACATAACACAAAGAGAAGAAATTTCGGATAGGTCTAAATATCTTATGGAAACGAGACCAGAAACGCTCAATCGAGTGCATATTTACTTGCCTCCCACGACGGAAGAGTCAGACACAAGGTTAGATTTTAATGTGGAGAAAAATCCAGTTCTCACAAAATGGGCACTCTGGATGAGGACTAAAATAAAAATTGATTAATTCTATAAAGACTTCTCGTTACTTACTAAACACAGAACAGTTACTACACTTTGAATTATTTCTTCACAAATGGAAAAATCTATTTCAGTTAAAAATTAGGCACGAGGCAATCAAAACGCTGGTGAGTTGTTGGGAGGCGTTGGTCACCAGGTGTGTACCATACTCTTAACTTGACTCATTAGCAAACACTACAGTAGAACATTTACTCTACAGGCTGCTCAACTTAAAATATCTCCGATATATGGAAGTTCATTATATATATATATATATATATATATATATATATATATATATATATATATATATATATATATATATATATATATACAAATTAATTGGAATCAAATGGGGAGTGTGACACAAAAACACTAGCTAGTAAGACACCCCCAACCCTTTTCTAAATATAACTGCTTTCCGGTGTGTTTATAACCGAACATAAGCGAGTCGATCTCTTAATAGGAACTGGACATAAGTAAGAGGAAATGAAATTGGGGTAGGGTTTGAGAGTAGATGGTGTTATTCAAAGATAAGAAACAATTGGGGATGCGAGGATCAAAATAAAAGTGAAGAGTTGACATTTTGGAGGAAGTTTAGCCATGATGTATGTAATCTGTGTCGTTTAGAACCAATCTAGGGCCATGTCTTTCCGAATTTTTTTCAGTACTTAAGGCTGGATGGTGGGTGATTGTGAGACAAAAATACTTTTATTTCAATAAAATGTTAAATAAACGACACCACGTCAGTGGCTTTTTCTTTTGCGCATTTAAAGGTATTTGCGCATATTAAATTTCATCTTTGATATTATGGGACTCACACTAACAGTGAAGTGTCACCATATGATCTGCAAGCATCTAACCATATATGTGCAAACATGTGTCTGTAGTTTCATATATGTGCATCTATGCATATTACATATATCACATGTACAGTTGTATTGTTACATGCTCACTGAGAGTGCTTTGATAACATTTTATATATATATATATATATATATATATATATATATTAGTAGTAAGTTTTTGAAAGGCTGTGGGCAATGCAATTCCGGGTAAGATGCAAGTTGAAAGGAAAGGAACAAAAACAATAAAAATAAATCGAATACGATATAAGACTTACTATTTATTTTTCCTTTTTTTTCCTTTTTTTTTTTCTTACATAACAGCAAGAGTGTTTTAGCTGTTCGTGTGATGTCCGGGTGATTAAAAATCACTATTTGATATTTCGGGAAAAGACATCCCTTTTTCAAAAATAATTAGACCAGAAGAAGAATAATATTTTATTCTTCTCCGACTGTGTAGAGAATAATACAAAACAAAATGGCTGCCAGATATAGACCGCAGCAAAAAAAAAAAAAAAAAAAAAAAAAAAAAAAACAGTTTCACAGGGAATATAAATTAAGTTAAGTTTTATTTTAATATTATGTTAAATATATGATTGGTGTTTAAAATATTAGTGTAATGTTGGTTAGGTGTATGGTGTTCGATAAACTGTTAGTTTTGATAATATATATATATCATTTTTTTATTTTATTTTTTTTTTTTTATATTTGAATATTTACTTTGTTTTATCTTCGTATTTTTATTTCGTTTATCTTTCTATCGTAATTTAAGAATTTTAATATAAATTAAAGTAATTAGTCTCATATTTTAAATATTCTAGATCTATCTACTTATCGATTTCGATTATCATCTATTAAAGAAGTGTTATTAATTACTAATTGTGAGTTTCGTCAAATTAGATTAACGAATTAACTTATTAACTTGATATATTTATTATAAAATAAAGGGGAGTAACTCTGGATTTTTAAAAATATTTTTTTTATAATTAATTTTTTAATTTTTTTTTTTTTTTTTTTTTTTTTTGGTGGAGATCTGTATAACAATATTAGTATATATATACAACATATATACACATAATGCATATATACATATATATATACATATCTATGTATTATTGTTTGTTTAATTGTTTATCTATATATATTCATCAATTTCTTTACATATTTGTTTGTTTGTTTTTTTTTGTTTTGTTTTTTGTTTTTGTTTTTTGTTTTTTATTTATTTATTTTTTATTATTATTATTTACTTGTTTAATTTATTTTATGAATTATTTATTTAATATGTGCATGTTATTTGTATACATTCTATATGTGTTTGGATTTATTAATTAATAATGCTAGGTTATGGAGTGACTTATTTTGGTGGGTTAGACGAGTATGCTGAATATGGTTTTTGGTTTGTGGTTGAAAGTGTGTAAGGATGGAAGTTCATATGGGGAGGGGCCTGTTTGATTGTTTGGGTGTATGGTGAGTTTATTATGGGAGGTGAGTAATGAGTGAAGTGGTGGAAACGGACTCTGTTAAGTGTTAGATATGGGGGTTGGTTGGTGGATGGGGGGTAGATATTATAGAATGAAAGGTGAGTAGAGCTCGTGACGTTGATTGAGTGAGGGGTTTTACATCGGCAACACTACAAGACCGCTACACTTGCGCATAAAGGAGCACTTGAATACCCGTATATCCTCTTTCCACAAACACATAGAGATTTGCTACTCAGCGCGATATTCACGTCTCCATCTTAGCGTCTGTCAGAAACATCGGTGACCTTAGAATCACAGAATCAATCCTCATCTCCAGATTAAACCCCTCACTCAATCAACGTCACGAGCTCTACTCACCTTTCATTCTATAATATCTACCCCCCATCCACCAACCAACCCCCATATCTAACACTTAACAGAGTCCGTTTCCACCACTTCACTCATTACTCACCTCCCATAATAAACTCACCATACACCCAAACAATCAAACAGGCCCCTCCCCATATGAACTTCCATCCTTACACACTTTCAACCACAAACCAAAAACCATATTCAGCATACTCGTCTAACCCACCAAAATAAGTCACTCCATAACCTAGCATTATTAATTAATAAATCCAAACACATATAGAATGTATACAAATAACATGCAAATATTAAATAAATAATTCATAAAATAAATTAAACAAGAAAATAATAATAATAAAAATAAATAAATAAATAAATTTAAAAAAACAAAACAAAAAAAAAACAAAAAAAAACAAACAAACAAATATGTAAAGAAATTGATGAATATATATAGATAAACAATTAAACAAACAATAATACATAGATATGTATATATATATGTATATATGCATTATGTGTATATATGTTGTATATATATACTAATATTGTTATACAGATCTCCACCACAACAAAAAAAATTAAAAAAAAAAAAAAAATTAAAAAATTAATTATAAAAAAAATATTTTAAAAAATCCAGAGTTACTCCCCTTTATCTTATAATAAATATATCAAGTTAATAAGTTAATTCGTTAATGTAATTTGACGAAACTCACAATTAGTAATTAATAACACTTCTTTAATAGATGATAATCGAAATCGATAAGTAGATAGATCTAGAATATTTAAAATATGAGACTAATTACTTTAATTTATATTAAAATTCTTAAATTACGATAGAAAGATAAACAAAATAAAAATACGAAGATAAAACAAAGTAAATATTCAAATATAAAAAAATAAAATAAAATAAAAAAATGATATATATATATTATCAAAACTAACAGTTTATCGAACACCATACACCTAACCAACATTACACTAATATTCTAAACACCAATCATATATTTAACATAATATTAAAATAAAACATAACTTAATTTATATTCCCTGTGAAACTGTTTTTTTTTTTTTTTTTTTTTTTTTTTTTGCTGCGGTCCATATCTGGCAGCCATTTTGTTTTGTATTATTCTCTATACAGTCGGAGAAGAATAAAATATTATTCTTCTTCTGGTCTAATTATTTTTGAAAAAGGGATGTCTTTTCCCGAAATATCAAATAGTGATTTTTAATCACCCGGACATCACACGAACAGCTAAAACACTCTTGCTGTTATGTAAGAAAAAAAAAGGAAAAAAAAGGAAAAATAAATAGTAAGTCTTATATCGTATTCGATTTATTTTTATTGTTTTTGTTCCTTTCCTTTCAACTTGCATCTTACCCGGAATTGCATTGCCCACAGCCTTTCAAAAACTTACTACTACTATACCCAGCAATGCTTCAAGCAAACTACCATTCTCTACTAACACTTCGTCTAGGCCAGACACAGTTTGCATACGCCAGAGAATTATTCCGACTCTCGGAGAAACGTGCCAAAGCCAGCTGCCAGATCTGCTTCCTCAAAAGATGCCTCAAGCACAACATAACACCCAACACTATACAAAACATCCACCTACCCGCCTGCCTCCACCTACCCATACTTTACCCAGCCAGAAAATTCATACATAACTATTGTATCAAGAAAATTATCCAATACCTCCATTGTAAACTTCATCAACTCATCAACACCATCACAGAGATCAACTCCTCACTATCCACACCCACAGAACAATCAACACACAACATATCTACATCTGTCAATGATGCCTATCACCATTGCTTCAACCTCGAGAAAAACCGACTTAAACGGAAATTCACTTGGCTTTCCCAGAAATATTCTCAACCTCACATCAGCAAGAACGCTAGTACCACCAGAACCTACAACTCCAACAACCACCTCACTAGCCCCCCCCCCCCCCATGGTCACTGACCTCACCGGCTCCCTTACTACTGCCGAGACTGAGCTTCTCAGCCTTGGCCCCAAATTCATCACCACCCAAAAGCTAAACGACCACACAAAACTTAAGATCGAGACTCAATTCTGTAGAACAGCTTATCACCTCAAATGGCTCACAGCATTTAATCAACCTACTCTAGACATCCCTAATAATACAACCAACACTACTAATTCCTTCCTTGTCTACCAGCTTGACCACCCACGACACCCACCACCTAGTAACCACCTACTTGATCAAAAACTTTCTAGATTAAAACAGAGGATCCTTGATATACTCCAACAAGAACAACCCCACATCACCCCTAACATCACCAGATCCCAACGCCTTACCCTAGAAAACCTGAAAAATAAAAACCTAGTTTACTTACCCTCTGATAAAAGTAAGGAATTCTGTATCATCTCTCAAGACTCATACAACATACTCGCTCTCGAACATCTTAACAACAACAACCTATACACCCCCGCCCCCAACATTTCAGCCACATTAGTCCAAAACTCCATTAACAACACCTGGTCCCAAATCTGTCTCACACGTAACCTCCCCAAAAAATACAAAATCAACTTCACCACCAAAAATAGCAAACTTCCCACCTTCTACCACCTCATTAAAACACACAAGACCAACACACACACACAAATTAGACCTATAGTCTCTAGTATTGAAGGACCACTCTATAAAATCTCTTGGCTTCTCTCTCAACTACTCAAACCACTACTCTCCACCTTCCCCGCACATGTCAGCAGCTCCGACCAAGTAATTAGCAGACTACACTCACTCCAACACCAACAACTACAAACTAACAACTATATATTTAGCCTAGACGTAATCTCCCTCTACACCTCAATACCCGCACACCCAGCCATAGACCTCATCACCGACCACATATCTTCCTCTGACAACCTAGAGCTCTTCGGACTAACACCTACTGACATTCACAATCTCTTATACATCATCATCGACAACACATACTTTACCTTTCAGCAGCACACTTTCAAACAAATCTCCGGCCTCCCCATGGGTTCTAGCCTTTCCGGTCTCTTAGCCATCACCTACATGAACCGGTTAGAACAACGAGCACTTCACTCCTGCCTCTCCTATATATTCTTCTCCAGATATATAGATGACATTCTAATCCTTACATCCTCTCAAGACGAAGCCACACAAATATTCAACACATTCAACAACACCGACCCCCACATACAATTCACCATAGAACACCCAAACGAGTCCGGCTCACTCTCTCTCCTTGATTTCAACCTTAACATCACCGAAGATGGCTCTATACACACTAACTTCTATAGGAAACCTGCCTGCAAAAACCTTTTCATACACTATAAGTCTGCCCTGCCCACAAAAGCCAAATTAAGTTATGCCCATAATGAAATTACCCGAATACAAAATAAATGCTCTTCTGCTGCTGACAAAATATCACACACTAAAAACTTCCACCAAACCCTCCAAAATAATGGCTACCCCGCCCCCACCATAGCCCACCTAAATAAGCCCAAAACACGTAGACACCGCACCCTCGCTAACACATGCTTCTTAAAACTCCCTTTCTTCAGCGATAAGATCACCACCTCCATCCGCAAGGCAATACATAAGGAAAACCTTAACATACAACTAACACATACTGGCACCTCCTTACGCCAACATCTATCTAATAAACACACTAACCACACACCCGAACCCTGCTCCCTGGCCAATTGCCCTATCTCCAACACAGGTCTGTGCCTTCGTACTAACTGTGTTTACAAACTACAGTGTAATAAATGCAAAAAATTTTACATCGGCAACACTACAAGACCGCTACACTTGCGCATAAAGGAGCACTTGAATACCCGTATATCCTCTTTCCACAAACACATAGAGATTTGCTCAAACACTCAGCGCGATATTCACGTCTCCATCTTAGCGTCTGTCAGAAACATCGGTGACCTTAGAATCACAGAATCAATCCTCATCTCCAGATTAAACCCCTCACTCAATCAACGTCACGAGCTCTACTCACCTTTCATTCTATAATATCTACCCCCCATCCACCAACCAACCCCCATATCTAACACTTAACAGAGTCCGTTTCCACCACTTCACTCATTACTCACCTCCCATAATAAACTCACCATACACCCAAACAATCAAACAGGCCCCTCCCCATATGAACTTCCATCCTTACACACTTTCAACCACAAACCAAAAACCATATTCAGCATACTCGTCTAACCCACCAAAATAAGTCACTCCATAACCTAGCATTATTAATTAATAAATCCAAACACATATAGAATGTATACAAATAACATGCAAATATTAAATAAATAATTCATAAAATAAATTAAACAAGTAAATAATAATAATAAAAAATAAATAAATAAATAAATTTAAAAAAACAAAACAAAAAAAAAACAAAAAAAAACAAACAAACAAATATGTAAAGAAATTGATGAATATATATAGATAAACAATTAAACAAACAATAATACATAGATATGTATATATATATGTATATATGCATTATGTGTATATATGTTGTATATATATACTAATATTGTTATACAGATCTCCACCAAAAAAAAAAAATTAAAAAAAAAAAAAAAAAATTAAAAAATTAATTATAAAAAAAATATTTTTAAAAATCCAGAGTTACTCCCCTTTATCTTATAATAAATATATCAAGTTAATAAGTTAATTCGTTAATCTAATTTGACGAAACTCACAATTAGTAATTAATAACACTTCTTTAATAGATGATAATCGAAATCGATAAGTAGATAGATCTAGAATATTTAAAATATGAGACTAATTACTTTAATTTATATTAAAATTCTTAAATTACGATAGAAAGATAAACAAAATAAAAATACGAAGATAAAACAAAGTAAATATTCAAATATAAAAAAAATAAAATAAAATAAAAAAATGATATATATATATTATCAAAACTAACAGTTTATCGAACACCATACACCTAACCAACATTACACTAATATTCTAAACACCAATCATATATTTAACATAATATTAAAATAAAACTTAACTTAATTTATATTCCCTGTGAAACTGTTTTTTTTTTTGTTTTTTTTTGCTGCGGTCTATATCTGGCAGCCATTTTGTTTTGTATTATTCTCTACACAGTCGGAGAAGAATAAAATATTATTCTTCTTCTGATCTAATTATTTTTGAAAAAGGGATGTCTTTTCCCGAAATATCAAATAGTGATTTTTAATCACCCGGACATCACACGAACAGCTAAAACACTCTTGCTGTTATGTAAGAAAAAAAAAAAAAAGGAAAAAAAAGGAAAAATAAATAGTAAGTCTTATATCGTATTCGATTTATTTTTATTGTTTTTGTTCCTTTCCTTTCAACTTGCATCTTACCCGGAATTGCATTGCCCACAGCCTTTCAAAAACTTACTACTACTATACCCAGCAATGCTTCAAGCAAACTACCATTCTCTACTATATATATATATATATATATATATATATATATGTAGAGAGAGAGAGAGAGGGAGAGAGGGAGAGAGTGGTAGAGAAGGGTATATAACTTATTTATTTAAAAACTATACATTACAGTTTCTGTTAGAAGAACTAGGGTGTATTTGCTTCGGCCAGGCTTTTTATACGTGAGTAAAGTCCTTTTGATCCGCTCCAAATCCTCAGCCCCTCAGCAAACGAGGGCAAAATGGGGAGTCATGGACTAAAAACGGGGAAAACGAGAACATTCATCGTCTGTGATTGAGCAGTGTTTTCTTTTTTCAAACTTTCCCTGCGTTTACTAAAGGCTGTCTATCATTATTATTTGACTGTTTTTATTTAATTATCATTTATTATTTATCACGGAGGTCATTTATTTATCTGTTTTTTATTTATTTTATTTAGGGACATTAGCTTAAAGTTATCTTCATTTATGCATTCACACGGTGGTTATATTTCATATTTCGTGGAGTCGAGTATTATATGTGTCCATGTAGGAGGATGATATTCATTGTATATTTAAAATGTATTAATATTCAGGATTCGTATATTATTTTTATAAATCTGTGCAGGGTGTTTATGTTTGAGTGTAAATAGGGTTATTATATATTTATTTTCTTTCTTTCTTATGTGATTTCTTATCTGATTTTTTAGGTCATTCGTCTGACGTGCGAATGCGGAGTTTATGACCGGTAAAAAAAGAATTCTGTTCAATAATGTTCAATGAGTCTTTATATATTTAACTTATACTTGGGAAGTTATCTTCTTAATATTTAGCAGCAGTCAAGGGGAACTTCAAATGTTCGGCTAACGAGAGGTATGATGGCCAAATAGTCAGGGTTTGGTCAGGAAGAATGTCTGAAGAAGCCGTGAATGTTGACGCAAGGGAGGCCTGTGCTGTTGGCCGTCACGGATAGGATCATTAAATTCGAAAAGTGAAAAACCTGGAAAGACACTTCCTTCGTATCGACACGGAAAATCTTTGAAGGGTTACGGAGTCATTTCGAGGATCGCTTCAGCCAACTGCCTAGACTCCGCAGTCAGGGATTTTACAGCTATTTGACCGACTCGCCCCACCTGGAGGAGGCACGAGCGATTGGCTTTGATGGTCAGGTTACAGAGTGCGAGGTCTTGGCTGCGTTGAGGCAGGCCGACTCTACGAATTGTTCTTAAGGCTGTCACACATGTTCGTTCCTTTTCTGACGGATGTGTTCAACCATTGGTTTGAGCCGGGAGTTAATATCTGTAGTGTACAATGTGATGCTCCAGTAGTCCAGGGAAAATCAAATGGTGTTTCACACGATCCTCACTGTTGCTTGATTAGTAGTGTGGCCTTCGCGCTTAAAAATAGAGGGTTAGGGTAAACCGCCATCTGATTACGATCTGATTTCGCACTTTAAACATCAGCGTAAAGTCAAAATCAGATGTGATAAGAGGAAATTGCACTTTACACTATTCGAATAGACGTGTGTAAACACCGCTAACTTATGTGTGTTTGGGCAAACCAAGTTTGAATACGTGGTCCCTTCCTAGACATGCTGCACACAGACTATTGTGGATAAATAGATTACTTATGTCCCGGTGTTGCTCAGGAATGTATATTAACCCAAAAGTTTGTGAATAATGGATATGTTGGGAAGGAATGTCAGTTCGCGTTTTGCAACACCAGATAGTATGACAGCTTTTCTCACATGAGGTGTCATACATTTAACACAGATCCTCGTTCCATTTCAACGCCTTGGAGCATAAAGAATCCGGAGTAACATAATTGGGCAGCCATTCAGGATTCAGATAATTTTCGGCTATATTTAGGTAAACGTTGCTATGAAGTGAGTGATGAAAAAATTGATGCAATAACTGAGGTAATAGCAATCGTGCCATGGTTGGTTCTTGCAATCTTGCCATCACGTATTTTTAGAAGTAGTGAGGCAGACTCTTTGAAAAAAGGGAATTTTTAAAATATATTTTTTAAATATTAGATTGGGGGATCACTTTTCACCGATTAAGAAAGTAAAAGTTGCCCATTCATTTTTATGTCTTTACTTGCTTAATTTATTTTTATAGCAGAAAAATAACCATAAACTGACCAGGAAGTGGTTGGTCATTTTACGTTAAATTTATATAGAAAAGTGATTCTCCACTCAGAAATCTAAAGTATTAATGTAATCGCCCTAAACATTGTAGAATGTGCTAGGAAAGTGATCCTTGACTTTAAAATCTAAAATAGTAATGTCTCTTTTTTAATTCTTTCTTTATAGATATTTTTAGACTGTTCTATCCTCGGCCAGTGAAAAAAATCCTTATGGACTGAGACAATTGTTATTTGGTTCCAATCCAGTGGACCTTTTTTGTGAGCGCAGAAATTCTAATTTCCCTATTACGTTTTAGTTTTATCTGAGTTTAATTTTCATCTGCGTCTGGTCTGTCGTCGGTCAGTAAAGGAGACATACTCCTAGACCTCGACAATTGTTATTTTGCTGCAATCCAGTGGACCTCTTTTATTCGCAAATACATTTTAACTTACCTCCATAAAATTGCAAAATCGAAAACAATTGGTTACACGTCTCCATTTACTAATCACTGGCGAGAAATTGTCCCCCAAAAGTACAATAGGATTTTTTGTGTGGGTTAAACTTCGATGGTTGTGATGGAAAAAATTACCATAAATTGTGTGAGACAAATTTCTCAACGTTATTTCCTTTGAAGTAATTTATATCGGTAATATTACTGATTAAAAAAATAACAATTTAAATAATAGAAAATTAAAACACACAGAAAATTCTGAAGTTGTTATAGTTTCGATCTATATGTTTTGATACTACGCTGCATCTGTTCTGTCCTGGGTCAGCGAAGGAGAAATCCTTCTAGAGTGAGAAATGTTTTTTTATTATTCCATTCCATTGCCACATTCGAGGATCTGTATTTTTATCCTAATACAAACTAACCGTCTGTTTTAACCTGTCCCGGAGGAATTCGTCAGACTCTTCCGACGGTTTTAACATATGTTGCTATTAATGATATATATAATGTTTAGAAAAATTAATAAAAAAACACTCGAAGCTAAACTCGTGAAATAAAGTAAACCAAAACAAGTTAGAAATAAAGTAAACTAAAACAAGTTAGAAAGAAAGTAAACCAAAACAAGTTAGAAAGTAAACTAAAACAAGTTAGAAATAAGGTAAACTAAAACAAGTTAGAAAGAAAGTAAACTAAAACAAGTTAGAAAAAAAAGTAAACTAAAACAAGTTAGAAATAAAGTAAACTAAAACAAGTTAGAAAGAAAGTAAACCAAAACAAGTTAGAAAGAAAGTAAACCAAAACAAGTTAGAAAGAAAGTAAACTAAAACAAGTTAGAAAGAAAGTAAACTAAAACAAGTTAGAAAGAAAGTAAACTAAAACAAGTTAGAAAGTAAACTAAAACAAGTTAGAAAGAAAGTAAACCAAAACAAGTTAGAAAGTAAACTAAAACAAGGTAGAAAGAAAGTAAACTAAAACAAGGTAGAAAGAAAGTAAACTAAAACAAGTTAGAAATAAAGTAAACTAAAACAAGTTAGAAAGAAAGTAAACCAAAACAAGTTAGAAAGAAAGTAAACCAAAACAAGTTAGAAAGAAAGTAAACTAAAACAAGTTAGAAAGAAAGTAAACTAAAACAAGTTAGAAAGAAAGTAAACTAAAACAAGTTAGAAAGAAAGTAAACTAAAACAAGTTAGAAAGTAAACTAAAACAAGTTAGAAAGAAAGTAAACCAAAACAAGTTAGAAAGTAAACTAAAACAAGGTAGAAAGAAAGTAAACTAAAACAAGGTAGAAATAAAGTAAACCAAAACAAGTTAGAAAGAAAGTAAACTAAAACAAGTTAGAAAGAAAGTAAACTAAAACAAGTTAGAAAGAAAGTAAACTAAAACAAGTTTGAAATAAAGTAAACTAAAACAAGTTAGAAAGAAAGTAAACTAAAACAAGTTAGAAAGAAAGTAAACCAAAACAAGTTAGAAAGAAAGTAAACTAAAACAAGTTAGAAAGAAAGTAAACTAAAACAAGTTAGAAAGAAAGTAAACTAAAACAAGTTAGAAAGAAAGTAAACTAAAACAAGTTAGAAAGAAAGTAAACTAAAACAAGTTAGAAAGAAAGTAAACTAAAACAAGTTAGAAAGAAAGTAAACTAAAACAAGTTAGAAAGAAAGTAAACCAAAACAAGTTAGAAAGAAAGTAAACTAAAACAAGTTAGAAAGAAAGTAAACTAAAACAAGTTAGAAAGAAAGTAAACTAAAACAAGTTAGAAAGAAAGTAAACTAAAACAAGTTAGAAAGAAAGTAAACTAAAACAAGTTAGAAAGAAAGTAAACTAAAACAAGTTAGAAAGAAAGTAAACTAAAACAAGTTAGAAATAAAGTAAACCAAAACAGGTTAGAAAGAAAGTAAACTAAAACAAGTTAGAAAGAAAGTAAACTAAAACAAGTTAGAAAGAAAGTAAACTAAAACAAGTTAGAAAGAAAGTAAACTAAAACAAGTTAGAAAGAAAGTAAACTAAAACAAGTTAGAAAGAAAGTAAACTAAAACAAGTTTGAAATAAAGTAAACTAAAACAAGTTAGAAAGAAAGTAAACTAAAACAAGTTAGAAAGAAAGTAAACCAAAACAAGTTAGAAAGAAAGTAAACTAAAACAAGTTAGAAAGAAAGTAAACTAAAACAAGTTAGAAAGAAAGTAAACTAAAACAAGTTAGAAAGAAAGTAAACTAAAACAAGTTAGAAAGAAAGTAAACTAAAACAAGTTAGAAAGAAAGTAAACTAAAACAAGTTAGAAAGAAAGTAAACTAAAACAAGTTAGAAAGAAAGTAAACCAAAACAAGTTAGAAAGAAAGTAAACTAAAACAAGTTAGAAAGAAAGTAAACTAAAACAAGTTAGAAAGAAAGTAAACTAAAACAAGTTAGAAAGAAAGTAAACTAAAACAAGTTAGAAAGAAAGTAAACTAAAACAAGTTAGAAAGAAAGTAAACTAAAACAAGTTAGAAAGAAAGTAAACTAAAACAAGTTAGAAATAAAGTAAACCAAAACAGGTTAGAAAGAAAGTAAACTAAAACAAGTTAGAAAGAAAGTAAACTAAAACAAGTTAGAAAGAAAGTAAACTAAAACAAGTTAGAAAGAAAGTAAACTAAAACAAGTTAGAAAGAAAGTAAACTAAAACAAGTTAGAAAGAAAGTAAACTAAAACAAGTTAGAAAGAAAGTAAACCAAAACAGGTTAGAAAGAAAGTAAACTAAAACAAGTTAGAAAGAAAGTAAACTAAAACAAGTTAGAAAGAAAGTAAACTAAAACAAGTTAGAAAGAAAGTAAACTAAAACAAGTTAGAAAGAAAGTAAACTAAAACAAGTTAGAAAGAAAGTAAACTAAAACAAGTTAGAAAGAAAGTAAACTAAAACAAGTTAGAAAGAAAGTAAACTAAAACAAGTTAGAAAGAAAGTAAACTAAAACAAGTTAGAAAGAAAGTAAACTAAAACAAGTTAGAAAGAAAGTAAACTAAAACAAGTTAGAAAGAAAGTAAACTAAAACAAGTTAGAAATAAAGTAAACCAAAACAGGTTAGAAAGAAAGTAAACTAAAACAAGTTAGAAAGAAAGTAAACTAAAACAAGTTAGAAAGAAAGTAAACTAAAACAAGTTAGAAAGAAAGTAAACTAAAACAAGTTAGAAAGAAAGTAAACTAAAACAAGTTAGAAAGAAAGTAAACTAAAACAAGTTAGAAAGAAAGTAAACCAAAACAGGTTAGAAAGAAAGTAAACTAAAACAAGTTAGAAAGAAAGTAAACTAAAACAAGTTAGAAAGAAAGTAAACTAAAACAAGTTAGAAAGAAAGTAAACTAAAACAAGTTAGAAAGAAAGTAAACTAAAACAAGTTAGAAAGAAAGTAAACTAAAACAAGTTAGAAAGAAAGTAAACCAAAACAGGTTAGAAAGAAAGTAAACTAAAACAAGTTAGAAAGAAAGTAAACTAAAACAAGTTAGAAAGAAAGTAAACTAAAACAAGTTAGAAAGAAAGTAAACTAAAACAAGTTAGAAAGAAAGTAAACTAAAACAAGTTAGAAATAAAGTAAACCAAAACAGGTTAGAAAGAATGTAAACTAAAACAAGTTAGAAATAAAGTAAACTAAAACAAGTTAGAAAGAAAGTAAACTAAAACAAGTTAGAAAGAAAGTAAACTAAAACAAGTTAGAAAGAAAGTAAACTAAAACAAGTTAGAAAGAAAGTAAACTAAAACAAGTTAGAAAGAAAGTAAACTAAAACAAGTTAGAAAGAAAGTAAACTAAAACAAGTTAGAAAGAAAGTAAACTAAAACAAGTTAGAAAGAAAGTAAACTAAAACAAGTTAGAAAGAAAGTAAACTAAAACAAGTTAGAAAGAAAGTAAACCAAAACAAGTTAAAAAGAAAGTAAACTAAAACAAGTTAGAAATAAAGTAAACTAAAACAAGTTAGAAAGAAAGTAAACTAAAACAAGTTAGAAAGAAAGTAAACTAAAACAAGTTAGAAATAAAGTAAACTAAAACAAGTTAGAATGAAAGTAAACTAAAACAAGTTAGAATGAAAGTAAACTAAAACAAGTTAGAAAGAAAGTAAACTAAAACAAGTTAGAAAGAAAGTAAACTAAAACAAGTTAGAAAGAAAGTAAACTAAAACAAGTTAGAAAGAAAGTATTATAATTATATATTGTAAGCAACAACGCCCCCCCCATCCCCAAAAAAACTTCCTTACGCTTTTTCGTAACGGTTTATTAACATGTGATCTATTTACGTTAATAAGAACGTATGTAATAGATGAATTTTAGTAAAAAGATGTATGTTCTTTACAGCAATTATCTGGAAATTATATTCTTAAGATGCAACGAATTCTTGAAATAGCAGCAAAGTGTAGTATATGTTCTGAAAATGGTATAAACGTTTAATAATTTACTACGCGAATAACAAAAGCAGAAGCCACCATGTTTCGATGAGCATTCGACAAGCTGTTCATTAATTTGTATATTCCGCTCCATTCTGGAATGTATAAAAATCTATACGGAATGGGCAGACAGGGCGGCTGACAGAATAAATAGTCAATGTTCTTGGTTACACATGAAGAATATGATAAAGAAATGTTACAGAAAAAATGAGAAGTTATGAATAGTCGAATAATGGCCGAGATGACTACGGATAACGGTTAGTGTCTTTTACATCCAATCTAATATACAGTTATTCCTCGAATAGATTCAGGACGCCTGAGAGAATGGAAATGAAAGTGTCGGCAACTCCGAAATGCTCAGGGTGAGCAGATATACCAGTAGTACAATAACATCAAAAATAATATATATATATATATATATATATATATATATATATATATATATATATATATATATACAGGGTGGGCCAAAATAAGGGTCCTATCTTTAAATTTGAATAACTTGAATTTGAATAACTTCCACAAAATAAAAGTTAAACTCACCAAACTTTATGTGTGTGTAGACTGACCCTTCCGAGATTTTTTGAAATAAACAAAACAAATTTTAGCCGAAAAACACTTCTTAAAACTTACAAAAACTAAAGTATTGTTTTTTACACTGTTTTGAGTTTTTTAAGCAAAAATAATGTTTTCTAAATGAGGGTACGTTCCTTAGGGCTAATACGGCTCATGCTTGCTTCGGAAGGAGTCCTGTACTTATTCTAAAAAAAAAAATTAAATAAAAATCAATAAATAAAAAAGTTATGAATTTTTAAAAATAGGACCCTTATTTTTGCCCACCCTATATATATATATATATATATATATATATATATTATATATATATATATATATATATATATATATATATATAGATATATATATCATAGATTCTACAAATTTCAAACGAATAATTAACATGTTTGAAGTTTTAGAATATACCAGAAACAAATTTACCAGAAATCTACCGTAATATATATTCAACAACGTCGAGTATATATCCATGTGTTTTTTTTAAATCAATTTATTAGCATAATTACATTTTAGTAAACTTATAAATGTAGAGGAGTTTCCTCATCATCCTGTTGGAAATGTAATATTTGTTTCCGGAACTAGATCCGAATATATGAAATTATGATGAAAGTTCTTATTGATATAGACGATTAATAATGGGTCTTATTTTAACTGCGGTATTGAAACATAGATGTACGTGATGATATATTTTCCGACTGAAAGTATATTTGAATTAGTCTCATCCAGGGTAATTCAAGAATTGTTTTGATTTACCAATGTAAACTGTTTCTAACATATATATATATATATATATATATATATATATATATATATATATATATATATATATATATATATATATAGGTAAATGTTATTAAGTCACACGAAGTGACTTTATTCCATAAAACTTAGTTTATTTTTTTGAAACATTTAAAAAAAATAAAAGTCTCATCAAACAAAAAGCACTCCGTGTTATTTAATAGCATTTGTCTAAATGAAAAAAGATTGCCTAAATGCGTATATATATATATATATATATATATATATATATATATATATATATATATATATATCGATTATACTGCGTACTGCCTCTTCAACATTGACCAATGCAAAAATATATTTCCACGTGAAGGATACTGGTTTGAATTAATTAGCCAGGCAGCTGTCAAATGCGAATTTAATGGGCACAGCGAATTAAAACGACTTATGCTCGTTGTTCCATTTGTTGTAATGCAGTCGATTTAAACTCGCAACTTAAACGCCAGCTGAAGTTACGCGACAAGAAATATTCGGCCTGTTGCTGCTAGAGTCTTTTGAATGTACATAATGGATATGTACAGAAATGTTTAAATGTCTGCCGTGGATTACGGTTATGGAAGAGTGATCGGTTTTCTAAGAGTGGAAAACAAATAATGTTGTTACGATAAGTTTACGATATTTATTGAATGAATCTCCGCAAACGAAAAAATAAAAACAGGTGGACTGCTGGCTTACAAGATAAGTTAGCCTCAGCTTAACTCCAGGCTGAAAAAACATCTCTATTAATATGGAAGGCGAGTACCACTCTCGCGAACATATGGATTTAATACAAACCTATATTTAATTAGTCGTTGGTATTGACAGTTTTCTACCTTAGAAAATATTCCTAACAGTCAGCCATAGTACGCCCTTAAATGTGCCGCCAAAATCACTATTTCAAATTCCTTTCAGCGAAATAGATGTCTTGAAACCAAAGATTCTTTTAAAACTGGCAGAAACCACTGCAAAACGGTTACACCATATACTAAATAATCCTATGTCTAGAGTGACCGATAACAGTCTTGTCTCCCATGAGTTTTAGAGAATACCAAACAGGGTCCTGAACAGATGTAATACCTCCATCCCGACTATAATTAGACAAGAAGTTGATGAAGAACAATGTTCGCAAAAAACTTTGCAGCAAATTCAAACCTGTGCGATCAAGGCCACCTATTCACAGAATTCCGAAAAACTCTAGGCGTATCCGAATAACTGTTCGAGATGTTGCCAAACTTATCAAGAACCTCGATGCCAACAAGGTAATAGATCCCGAAAATATCCATACTACTCAAGTAACTAAAACCCGAAAAAGCTCCTATTCTTACAAAGCTGTTCAGTGTCATTTTTACTTATTTTTCCATCAGTTACAATCGACAAATAAAAATAAAGTCATATTTAATAAAAACTAATAGTATGGTCCTTTTTGGCTTCCAAACATACAGACACAAAATATTCGTGCGATGAAGGGGTTAATCTGTCCGTAACCTTGACGGGGCTTAGGCGGCGCTATTAATTCTCTCCAGATAATTAATTATCTGGGCTGAGACCATCAGCTGCTGAAATTGAATGTTGTATAAAAGAGGCGAACAACAATATATGTCATTTATTTTATCAAAGAAACATAATTAAATCTCGAAAGTTAACTGGATTTGGCTCGGGACATGCGTCCCGTAAGTAGAACAAAACACCAACTTAAAATGTCTTCTCTCTCTCTCTCTCTCTCTCTCTCTCTCTCTCTCTCTCTCTCTCTCTCTCTCTCTCTCTCTCTCTCTCTCTCTGTGACAAAAACGAAAGAAAAAAAAAGAAAAGCAGAGAAAACAAGTATATATATATATATATATATATATATATATATATATATATATATATATATATATATTGTGTGTATTTAGGCAGCATATTTTCATTTAGGCAAATATTATTAAATAACACGGAGTGGTTTTATTTGATGCGACTTTTTTTTTTCAATTTTCCGAATTGTCCATCTAATGTTTCGGTCAAATTGATGTAAATATGATCCATGGGTTTCTTGTTCCATTCTTTTTTCTTTTTTGCAAGTACTTTCGATTTGAATCGTAAAATCATCTTCAGGCGGTATTTGTTTTAGTGTCTTTACAAATTATGACTTTACTGTTGTGCTCATTTTTTAATTATAACGGCAAGTAGTTTATAACTTGAAAAAGCGGATCATATTTACATCAATTTGACCGAAACATTAGATAGACAATTCGGAAAATTGAAAAAATAAATAAAAGTCGCATCAAACAAAACCACTCCGTGTTATTTAATAATGTTTGCCTATATATATATATATATATATATATATATATATATATATATATATATATATATATATATATATCAAAAGTAAAGAAACAGTAATAGTGTTATTTAGTTCGCTAGACAGTTCCGATTTTTACCATTTGTCATCAAGCTGTCAACTTTAGTTGAGCGAATCGTTGCTGTCTTCGCCATGTTTTGATGCCACAATAACATTTTCTCAATTTTACGTGTCTCGGCACGATAATCATGAAAGTCAGACACAAGGCTCGCAAATGTGGGAAACTCCAACTCCCACAAAATGTTGCTCATCGTTGTACAACACTCACATTCGCCTTATTTCGAGTAATATTATGTCTTGTTTGTCATAGTCCAGCAATCTGTTTCTGGCGCTCTACTTTAACTAGAAAACACGTAGCAGACATTTATATATATATATATATATATATATATATATATATATATATATATATATATATATATATATATATATATATGTTCAATTCTTGATGGTTTACACACTGACTTTGTCTTCCCCAAACCACGCTTGCTGCATTCACTTATGATGTTGCTTATTGTTTTTTAACTTGTCCCCAGAATCCACATTTGATGTCTTGTTCGGTCTGGTCTATATTGGCTTTTATGACATTTTTTCTGATCGCGTTGTTTTGTGCGGCTGTCAATATCGGTTCCGTTTCTCTTTGAAGTTGTCCTTTCCGTAACCATGACCATGTTTCTTTATGCGTATCGTTTTATCTGTTCTATAAATAGTTCATTAGGAGCAGATGAATAAGTTCAGGGTATTTTTTCATTACTAACTAGCAGAGCGTTACCACATGCATGTCTACGCAGTGTGAAACCTGGCCACTTAAGGTTAAGGACATGCGTTGCATGCAGAGAAATATGAGGATGATATGATTGATGTGCAATGTGAAACAAAGACAGATTTATATCTGATGACGACAGAGGAAGATAACACCTGTAAAGTATAAGAATATTCTACAGAACAGGACACTTTGATTGCATGGCCTCGTTTAAATTATAGATGAGACTTTTGGGTTAATAAATGTAGAACAGTTGAAGTAGCAAGCTCGTTCGGCAGGGAGACGCCAGAAAAACATGGAAGGAAGTGATAAAGATGGACCTTATCGAAAGAGGGATTAATTAAGACTTAGCCGGATAAGTTAGTCAATTTATTAAAGCTGTCCAACACATGCCAGTATGTTAAATGGACGTTGAACCAATGATGATGATGATAATGAGTTGTTTCTTTTCTCATTTTTCTTTTTTCGCATATCGTTTATCTTTCGGCAACCTCTTTCTATGTTGTGTTATGTATTCATCTAATCATTTAATAGTATCGTTTTCGACATATTCAATGCTTACCGTTTATATTCTCCCTTCTTTCTTTTTATATAGAGTCGGTCAGCATCGTCCTTCAGCTATAGTGCCTTATACATCGTAATTATTTTCCTGGATTTTTTTATCCACGTTTCTGATTTATTTTTTCTCCAGTTCATGAAGAGTTAACACCTTATATTAGGCGTCTAATATATAATTAAGTTTCAATGAGCTTTCCATAGTTTCCTCTATTATTCAATTTTAATTATCTTTTTGATTTGATAATGCCTGCTTCCGAAATTCCCAGGTATTTATAGTTACCTTGTTCACCAAATGCCCTTATCACATCTCGGTTGCGTAGTCCTATTCCTACAATTGTTTATACAGGGTGGGCCAAAATAAGGGTCTTATTTTTAAAAATTCATAACTTTTTTATTTATTGATTTTTTTACATTTTTTTTTTAGAATAAGTAAAGGACCCCTTCCGAAGCAAGCATGAGCCGTATTAGATCTAAGGAACGTACCCTCATTTAGAAAACATTATTTTTGCTTAAAAAACTCAAAACAGTGTAAAAAACAATACTTTAGTTTTTGTAAGTTTTAAGAAGTGTTTTTCGGCTAAAATTTGTTTTGTTTATTTCAAAAAATCTCGGAAGGGTCAGTCTACACACACATAAAGTTTGGTGAGTTTAACTTTTATTTTGTGGAAATTATTCAAATTCAAGTTATTCAAATTTAAAGATAGGACCCTTATTTTGGCCCACCCTGTAGTTTTACCTTCTACATTTTGAGCAAAGAACATTTTCTTCCTATATCCTTATTAAAATACTAGTATTTTTCCTGAGTGATACTAGCTCTTTTTTTCAGTAGTTTCGGATCATCCCAATAGATGCGGAGATGTATGTTGTTCTTTTGTTTTATCTGTAAATTATATGGTACATTATATTCTGTTCGTATGTCAGTGAGTGTTATAATCGCTATGAGAAAATGGAGTGGGGACAGAGAGTCTCCCTGGAAAATACTACGTTAGTTTTATCTCTACTAGTTGTTATCATCTAACTTTCAGTTCCAGACTCTATTGTTCCATTTCTTTTCCCATAAGGTTGACAATTTTAGTTAGTTTGTTTCCTAGTTCTTTTATCCACGTATCTGAGTTCTTCTTTTGTCCAGTTGATGAATAGTCCAGAATAGCTGCCTAGTGATACTACACAAGTATTTATTTATTTTATTAGGTTCATACTATGTAATTTAGTTTCGTGGATCTTTCCTGGTCTTCTCACATACTTATTTATATCATACTTTTCGTCTCTGTTCGTATGATGATGTCTGTTGCCAGAATGCATAGACATTTACAGGTTTCGCGTTCACCAAGTGCTGTGTTTATCTTCATACTGAAATAAATAACATGGCTCATTACAAAGAAGCCATGTTTAGCCTGCGATTGGACAAGATTATTTATGATTATATGTGATAGTCACGGAAGAACATCTTGTTAAAATCTTCCATAATAACCACGTCTTTGAGTAAAGTAGTGTTTAAGAAAAAAACGACTTAGATTAGATAAGAATTCGAACATAAATAGAAATAAAACAGTTTACGGTTTACCGAACAAATATCAAATATAAAAAAACACAGCGTTACTTACGGTAATCCTGTCTGGAATTAATCTTGGTAAATTCTTGCCATTAATTAAATAAGAATAGAGACAATTTATTTTGTTCCGGGTGTTCGTTGTTCTACAAATATCAGTGATAGAAATGTGAAATCGAATAACGCCAAGCAAGAAAGACTTTACGATAAAGAAAATGTATGTACGAATAATAAAGCAATAACACAGTGGCCAAATGGCGAAACGATAACAATGTTAAGATAAATCATAAATATTCTGGGACGATGAATGGTAATTTCTGATATTCTAATATTGAAAAAAATATTTATTTGACTCATGAATATTTGACATCTGTCTGTCTGAATCCGAAACTAAACTATCACTTTTATTAATTTCAGACTAATGTACTGTTTCAATGATAAATTCAAGGAGCAGTGTAATGCTCTGAGGCATTACCTCCTCTTTTGAGTGGGTAGGGTAGTATCTGTTTGTACATCATGATTACATAATCCCAGGTATTACCTTCTCCTTTATTTGGGGTTAGTGTAGTATTTCTTTTATTTTCATAAAACTATACTTTCAGGCATTACATCCTCTTTTATCGATAGTGTAGTATCTGTTCTGTTGTTGTGAGACCAGCCTCTCAAGCATTAACTCCTCCTTGGCGAAGGGAGAAGTATAGTAAATGTTAATTCGTCATTATAGCATTCTCCCAGGCTAGCAAACATATGCGACTGGAGGGATCAGATATTTGCTAGTATATTTAATTGAATTTTAATTTGATTGAAATTGAAAAATTTATCGACAAATTTATAATCGAGTTCAATTTAAAATAAAAATTAAAATATACGTTTTTGTGATTTAAACTAATTACATTGGCAATATATCTATTCATCAGTATTTTACAAAAAATATTATTTTAGTTGAAAAAAAGAGGTGTATCGCTTTTCAATTTAAATTTAACGTAGAATTAATTACCCGTTTACCGATCAGCAAACATAAAATATTACCCTTTCTTCGACTCAAAACCGTTGGGAGAGACAAGTAACTACTTTTTAAGCATTATTTTACGGTATGTGCATATTTCCTTATTGTATTATTGTTATTATTATCATTATTATTAGTATTATTATTATTATTATTATTATTATTATTATCAATCCAAACCTTCCAACTTACTAATTCATCACACTCTTGACATTGGCAGCTGGTCAAACATTCCACTTTTCAAATATTTCACACCTAACCACAACAAAATCTTCCCTCTCCCCTCACCCATTTCACCCTTTCGATCACTTCTCACACTCTTATCCACCCATCCCTCCCATCTCAAACCACCTCATCTTTTAAAATCTTTTCTAAAGCCATGACATTACCCACTCACCAAAATCACAGAGCCTCCCCCTCCTCTTTCCCCACCTCTCCACTTCTTCACTCACAGCTATCCACATTATTCCCGCTTACCCAACCCCTCCACTTTTTCACTCAGAACCATCCACATTTATTTAATTCCATGCTACTGACTTCACTAAGCCCGGACCTCGGTCCTACTGCTCCCAGTAGTGGCCACTACTTCTTCCCATCAACCCATCATGTTAACCCAATATTTTCACTTACTTGCATGAAATTTTTCTCAATATTATCATCCTGAATAAGTCTTACAAATAAAGACGAAACGTTGATGAATATATAAAAAAAAACATCTTTTTTGGTGTTTCCTTTTTCATTTTCCATTACGTCGGATTACCTTCATCCTTCCTTTCTCAATTATTGGTATTATATTGACTTTCTCAATACTCCATATTCCTTTCAATTCTCTGGCGAATTCCGTGTATTTACTTCGTTTTTCTGTGTTCTATGGTCTTCTGGTACATCAAAATCTACTTTTTGGCAAGATGTTTCTTTCTTGTCAATTATTAGGACATCCAGTCTTCGTGCTTGTATGAGTTTATCTGTTTGCACCTCCGTATCCCAGAGGATTTTGTAATTTTCGTTTTCCAGTACTGTCACGTGTTTATTCTTGTACCATTTGTCTGCGTATTCGAAATTCAATTGTTTGCATAGTTCTTCGTGCTCTGCTTGCCCAACACACTCACGTTTGTTCTTGCATTCTTTTTGAGACAGTTTGCTGCTTTCACTATTTATGTGATTTACTGTTTTGTCTCTTTGTCCACACAGTCTGCATTCACTATTTTCCTATTTTTTATCTATTTTAGCTTTAATGTAATTAGTCCTAATCGCATTGTTCTTTGCAGCCGTCAGTAAAGATTCCGTTTCTCTGTTCAAGTGTCCTATTCTTAGTCATGTCCAGCTAGTTACGTTGGTTTTTACTCTTTTTAATTTCATGAAACGTCTATGTAGTTGTCTTTCTTCACACTTTTCTTTTCTTGTCTTGTCTTTTTGTTTCTGGTTTGGGTGCTTCCCGAGTTGTTCGTTGAGACGGTGTCTCTTGCTACGGTGATTAGCCTTTCTGTGTTCTGGGTTATGCATTTTTCCAGCTCTTTTTTTGTCATCTTTTTCCTTCGTGTCTTTTCACGTAGAGTTTGTCCGTATTTTGGGTGTAGTGCGTGAGGCATGGTAATTAAATTATTATTATTAGTTTTTCGATTTTTATGTTTTAATTGTTCTAATTAGACGTACTTTGCAAGTTGTTCACCAAGTGAGCACTCCCTTGCTAAGTTTCTATCTATCACGCTCATACTGTTTAAGTCCTCTCTTATTTCATACGATATTTATCACTCTCACTTCAGTCTCTCTCTCTCTCTCTCTATATATATATATATATATATATATATATATATATGTGTGTGTGTGTGTGTGTGTATCTATATATATGTATGTGTTTGTTTATTAAGAGTCAAATGTAATAAATCAAACCATTAAAATAGAAGATTGGGATAGTCCATTATAAACAATACGAAATATCACCACAAATATTAATATTATTTAACCCATAGCTGGAGTGAGAAAGAGAGTGAAAGAAAGAGAGTGATATAGCAAACTGAAAGAAAAATTTGGGATTTTTAAAAAATATATTTAAATTTTGCAAACTCACTTTTTCGGATTCAAACAGCCAAATGAATTACCTAACGGATCACATTTTGTCTAATCAATATTAAAAATAAATGTTTTATTATAATAAGTATATTAAATTTGAAAGATGCACCTTAACGACGCCGGTTCATAAAATATATAATCATAAAGATTTCGCGTGAAATGCGATCTACGAGAAATCCGTAAATTGCGAAAATATTTTTGTTTTTAATAAAATTCCATCGAAACATGCTAACGACATTCAAATTTGCACAGGAACGTATGTAAAGCTGAGGAATCACAAAAGAATATACCGGAAATACCAATAACCATTTCTTATCTATACAATAATTTCGGTAAATTTTGGCATCTGCGAAATGTCTCGACAAAATGTTATGCCACTATAGATAAATAGAGATTCTTTTATAATGTGTTCCCCATACGACAATCATTAATAGACTCAAAAATAAAGTATTGTTCTTTCATCGTTAGCATTTTACCGGCCATTTTACCGGCCATTTTACCGGCCATTTTACCGTATACTTTACATTACAGTCCAACGATTTTAAATAACAATGGATTTTACAGTTACTAAAGTGACACTATTTTCATTACTTAATTATGCAAAATCTAAATAAGCACTTGATTTTCTTCCAGTAATCGACGTAATTCGACTTATTTTACTTATCACTTAGCGAAATAAAAATGTTGTGTAAGATTGTTTATTGTTTTAAATCACGAGATCATTATACTCTTCATATGTGGTTGTCAATGTTGTCAATGAGACATAATCAGTAGGGTCTCATTGACAATAGTCGACGTCTTTATCTATGTCGAGATCCCTGAGCTTATCATCAAAGAATTTTATAAACCAGTAGTTCTACGACAGGTCTCTCAACGGTGGATCATGCATTCTCTGCTATCGGCATTACAAATAACTTCGTTAATAAAATCTATGTATGTAATACCACAACCATCAGCTAGAAGTATTGCGTTCTGATAAATACAACATACACAGACCGATTGAGTGTCTGATGATCCAGCAAAGAAACACCATTTTGGCCATAGTGTGCAAAACTTAGAGAAAAACGAAATTTTATATCAAGATTGTTTACTTTAAATGAGCTGTACATTTCTCTGCGATTATAGAGAACAAATAGTTTTTGTTTCCGAGATTTGTTACTGATACTTACGTAGTACTTTTTCACCAGGAATTTGGTAACTGAACTCATCATCTTCATAAATGTTTGAAACAAAGCCCAAATGTGTTCTCCGTTCTTGGGGGCAGATCTTGCACTTATGCCACCACATTTTACATCTCACCCAGCACAAATAGTTTCATTTCTGAAGTTTTGCAGCAATTAAAATATCAGGATTTGAATTCAATTTTTTAGGATGAATAGGCAAATATAAAAAACAATGTCCATTTATTCTAACAAAATAACGTTAAATAAAAACCACTAAAAATGCAATGCAAAAATGCTAATGAAGACACATAGGTGTTCCCCTTCCTTCGTTTTCCTTCTTCTGCTTAAAATAAGGAAATCATTTAAATTTTCCTTTTTAGGTACAGGCGCTTTTGGAGCGTTAAAGGTGGGCCTATAGACGCGGTATCTAAATTCCCTACTGAACTCATCTCATTGTCAAATCATTTACATGAAACAATAGTACAAAAAAGAAGACAGAATAAAACCTGAAAAACAAAACTGTGTCCATTCACAGTAATTCATAAAATAACATATGTATGCACTTCAGGCCAAATATCTCCACAGGATGTAAATAATCATTCATCGTTCCGGTTTACTGTAAAAAACAAACATTAATCATATGAATAATTGTGGATTTAATCTGATCTGTTTACTTTTTATCAGTGTCGCGCACCATTACGTTCCTGAGAAGGCTTGAGAAGTAAGCAGTGTTGTCAAGTACACCATAATTTACCACCATTAATTGTAGTTCAACTAAAATTCATGGCAAATTGTAGGCCCACCCATTTACAAGATAAGTGATTATAATTATAACAAAATTGTAGCTGCAAAAATCATGTTTTAAGTGTTTTCGTTGAAGGATTATTTTTTTGATGTGAATATTTCTCATGAAATTGGTTTTGTTTCTCTACTTTTATAACATGTTTAGTATTTTATGATCTTAATAAAACATATTAATAAAACATTTTTATAAAACATTTTTATAAATCATTTTTATAAAATATCTTAATAAAAGCCTTAAAAAGGCATGAAAATAGTATCACTTTATTTACTCATTCATCTTGTTTTACAGAAAAAAACCATTGTTAGTAGACTTCCTCGCGGTGTATTCTGTTGAATAAGTATAAGGTTTATATACGAATGACCGGAAACATAGCCATTTATGATTGTAGTAAGGGGAACACGTTTTCTAATTCATTGTCTTTAGATATTTACCAAGCGCCAAAATGTGCTCAAATTGTAGTATAACTACAAAATTGTTTATTTCTAACTCTTTTAATATAATTTTTGGATGTTTTGCCCTCAAATAAGTGTATGTACAAATCTCTATGGCTCTAGCATATCTAGGTGAAATTATATTAAATAAAAAGTGATTTTATCAGTTTTCAAGCGAATTTCACGCAAAATATAAAAGCTGAAACATTTTCTGAACTTCTTGAACTTCGAGACTCAATTTTTCAGGATTGTCTTGTTTTACCCTAGCGCTGGTATAAAATTCGTGAAACAAAGATGACAACTGTCTATTTGTCTGGATAATTTAATATGGAATTACCCTGTACTGTTTATCTATGTATTCTGAATGCTAGCTCAATTTAGTAATAATATATCAGCAATAATAATCGGTGTATGTGAGTAGAATATAAAATATCAATTTAAATAATTGCCGACAGAAGAGCCGTCAGCAAATGTTGTAAATATACTTATAGAAAAAAACAATGATAATTTGTAGAAACTCCCTGCAAATAGAATACTCCTGCCACCGAAAAACAGGAAAAATAGGGGGGGGGAGTAGTAGGGAAGGGTTTTATTACTTACTCAAAAACATGTAATCCATTCATGCCATTGAGTATTTACATAATAAAGTTGTTTCCCTAATATTTCTGCTTTCACATAAACTCACACACGCAACTGTCAACCATTTCGTGATGCGTTCCATAGTGGCATTTATTCTGCATTTTGGACAGATAAATTTGTTGATATTATAAGCAACTCGAAGTTCCATGTTAACATTAATTGTCTACTTTTCCCATCGGACGGGAATTCTTCTTCTCATATATAATATCGAATAATGGATAAAATTGATTATAATAATAAAAATGGATCGTTTTTGTTTCAGATATTAAAGAAAAAACTGGAGAAACTAACTTTGTAGGGAATTTACCAGAACGTAAGTTGATAAAAAAACTAATTTTGTTTTGCTTATTTTTAAGTTAATATTTGATTTAGGATATCTTTTAATTTGAGCGTAAAAGTAACTTTTAAACTTAAAAGAAAAAAGATAAATATGTAGGAATACATGAATAAAAAATCAAAATTGAATTGTTTTTCTTTTACTTCGACTCAGAATGACCAAATTCAATATTTTTCTGCTTTCAAAATATATTGGACAGAAATGTTTAAATTTCGAGAATCAAGCTTTTGTACGGATGTCAGAAACATCCAATGATTTGAATGTATGCCCCAGCGCCTTGATCGCCGAAATCGGTCCCTGGACCCTCAACCCTAATTCAAACTATTATTTCCTAACATTAATCTTTATTGGACTCGCGTCTAGACAGGATTCACAAAAGTATGTCAATGGCGTGTGCGTGCACTGCGCGCTAGTGTCGATGTTTTTCTACAAAAGATACAAAAACACACCTACAAGAAATGATTTTAAAAAAACAACGAACAACGATAGTGCGTAATGGAATGAGTATTGATTTACTCCTCTCCAGGAGTTAGGCACAAGGCAAGTTTTTATCTTATTCCCACAAGTAAGATGTAACCCAAGGTCGGGTCGGGAAAGTGGGGTTTAAAAATTGCCTGGGCAGTCCCGTTGGCATTCCCCGGTAGGGGCGCCTCAGGCAGTAAGCAATAAGGGGAAGCCTGGGAGGGTGCACCTCCTAGAACTGCACAGGACAGACCCATAGACCGGCGTAAATCAAGCCCCGAAGGCCAAGACAATACCAGTCTATGGGGTGCAGTATCCATCGGAACAGATACTACACTTTGATCTTAGCCAAAAGGCCCACGAATAGGATATGACACTGAAAGTAGAACGTACATAGCGTTGACGGAAGTAAATAAACACACTTATTATCATTAATAATGGGCACTGCTAATAGAGGGTCCTTATAAGCCTAGGCAAAATTAAATTGATTATTTCCTTTTCTCCATGAATTGGACAATCACTCGGTTAACAGTGGAAAGGTGAATCCCGAGGTTTGCGGCGAGTTGACGTCAGTCACCCCCCCCCCCTTTCGAATTACTCTATAATATGACTCATCTAAAACTTTGAAATTCCAATTATTATTTAGTCTGTGTCACATTAAATAGTAATATATACCCTGTGCGAGCATTCGGCTTCCACCGAATTAGGAGGTTTCTAGGGAATATCAAATACACATGCCGTCCAAAGTTGCATGTATATCCCTGTGAGGAGAGATGAGATATAGGGCCTAGTATTCCCAAATGGTCACCCATCTGGTACTCACTAGACTTAACGTCGCTTAACTTCGCTAATCTAATGAGAACCGATGTATCTATGTTTTATGTCGTATATAGTGATATATAATACATCTATTGATATCTGAAAGCTCTAAAACGCTAATCAGTGTAAACTAACGATATTTCAATTTCTGCTGTTTTGTAAGTCTCCGAGTGATTGCCGTCGGCGAAGGAAGCAGAAACTTTAAACATGCATGTATTATTTTTTGTTATGTATCTATTTACTTCCATCATGCCTGTGTATATGTAATTGTGACGGCTGTTTTTTTTTCTATTATTAGACTGGGATAATTTTTAATGGGTCGAGAAACATACATAATTATAAGTGATTTTGAGCTTTTATGAGTTAGAAAATGCTTGTAAATCATCTCCTGATTTGCGGTAAAGTTCCTTTTGGAAACCTGCAACTCTCACATTTATCAGTTTAGCGTTTCAGTTACTCTTTTTATTAAAACATGATGATAACATGATTGTATTTAATTATATAGTGTTAGTATCACATTTCGAAGAACTTAATTCAAATTGTTACTCACATTTCTTTAAGGATACTGTTCTTTTTCAGAAAAAAAAACAACTAAAACTAGCGCGAGTGTAGAAAAGTTTAAGAATAAATTTGCTAATTAAGAAATAATGCTCAAAGAATGAACTTACAGGGTATTTCTCGGATCTATCTGATTAATTGTTTTTTTTTAATTTTTTGTATATACAACTTGCTTTCCTGGGGTGTACAATATAGTTTTCTTCAAATATAATGCCAATAAACCCTTGTCATAAATCGTCCTCATAAGTCATTTTTATCACTGCCCCGCTCCTGTTTCGCCTCCTGATACAGTCAAAAGAAACTGACATTTTAGAAAACCTTTTAGAATAGTATTTTATACCTATGATTAAATTTTCATTAAAATCGAATATACATATTTGATGTTTTAATGGGTTCTGATTTTATAGCTCACTTAGAGGGGTCAAATATAGGTTAGGGATATTGGGGAGAGCATGTAAATATTCTCGGCCACTTCTATTGTCATCCCTGAAATTCTATTATATATGACTTAAATGTCATACAAAATAGGATATATTTGAAATTTTTAGGGACGTTCTGCCTCCATAGCTCTCTTTAAGAGCCCTTGGCGATTCAGGATCACTTACATTCCTTTTACATATGATCTAAATTTCATGAAAATAGGATATACTTGATGTTTAAATAAAGAGGTATGTCCCCATAGCTACCCTAAGTATACTTAAAGATTCGAGACCACTTCTATTGTCTTCACCCGGAAAATTTTACATATGAATATACTTTTAGTTTTTATGTAGATTCTCTAACTTTTCTTTGCATAGGGAACACGCCAACAGACGTTGATATATATATATATATATATATATATATATATATAATTATTATTTTATATATATATATATATATATAGAGAGAGAGAGAGAGAGAGAGAGAGAGAGAAATGGAGAGATAGTCGTATTAAAGTGGATGATGAAAGTTGAAAAGCAGTCGAAATGTATTCAAAATATAAAAGCAAGACTATTATTTGTTTAAATTTTGTGGAAGAATCTGATTTCTTAATGCATTCATTATGTTCAATTTCGAATCCTAAATTAGCCAAATGTTCGTTATTGTACCGGATATTTATTGGTGCGAGCATCTTATGGTCAAAAATAGCTTAACCTCAATAAAAATACATTCTCGTTGAAGGAGTGTTTCAGCATCGTTGGACACAAAACAATTTCGAGGCGAATAATTAAAAGGGGATTGGCCGAAAGAAATGGAATGTTCCAAGATAACGAATAAACATTTAGAAATAAAAAAGATAAAAATAAAACAGAAAAATTCAAACGATGAATGTGACGTTTCAACAACTCGTGGTTTACATGTTTTCTTTTCTTTTATTGTTTTTTCGTGTGTTTGTCTTTTTTGCACATTGTGAAAATAACGCTAATTGCAAACAGAACTAATTATGGAGATTTTATTTTGAGAATAAATTGAATGATAAAAGCTATTATTTAAATGGTGTTGTTTTTCTACCTTTTTTATCATTACCATCAACTCCGCCACCATTTTTCTATTCTTCATCAATTTAAAAATCAATAGTATTGACAAAATGTTGGGTGGGGCCATCTGCGGATCGCGCAACAAGACATATGGAATCTCCAGCAGTTCACTAATCATTACTGTTATATAGTGGGTCGTTTATCTTTGATGGTAATATCTGGTCAGGGATTTCTTAGAGTGTCGAATCATGACGAAGTATATTTCCTCCTGGGATGGCAGTTGTTGAATTTTATCTCGCCGGATCTTTGGCTACCTGGTAATCCTCTAGGGGTGTATAGCACAAAATAAAGGTTAAAACATGAAGAATAATTATGCTTTACCAGTGTATTTCTTTTCAAGCTTTCTAATCTTGTTTCGCTGCCCTTTTAAAATATTTAAGTAAATTAATTAAGGAAGAAATATGTTTCTTAATGTTTAGTTAACTGTAAAAATGTGTATTTCTTTTCAAGCTTTCTAATCTTGTTACTCCTCCATTTAGAAATAGTTCAGTAAATTAATTCACGAAGAAGTATTTACTTCTTTGAAATGAAAATGAACATCCATTAATGAATTATTAATTAATTAATGTTTTTCTTTTTAATCTACAAAAATTGATGCTCGATATACAAGATATAACAATTATATAAACAAGTAAAATATGATAATAAAGATTGTATAAAATGCAACATTAAGTCATTAGTTGTTAAAAACAAGGAGTTTCAACTTAAATAATTTTATATTTTTTCCTTAAGTCATTGCTTTTCAAAGAATGATATCTTATCGTCAGAGGAGTGCAAACAGATTAGCTGGTAATGGGTAATTACGAATATATATATATATATATATATATATATATATATATATATTATTTCATCTAAATACATCAAATGTTATTAGGAGTGATAATATTTTATGTATCAATTTTCAGTATTTACTTCTACATTACTCAGTACGTGAGTAGAGCTAGGTAGTAAGTTATGAAAATATATTTATGGCAATTAAACTACAGAGCAAAAATAACACTAAGAACAACAAAATATAAGCACTACAATAAGTAATAACCCAAACCTTAATAGGAATCACCCAAATAAAAATGAAAAAGTTAGTAATGAAGAAAACAGCTCTACCTGCATACATCGTACACTTTGTCCACTATAAAATGAATGCCTAACCAAAAGTATTGTTTACCAAGCTACAATATTTGTCAATATAGACCGAATAACAAGAAGTACTTCGTGAGAATGACCTCCCTTGATTTTAAAACCAGATATTATGACCACAACAGCACATTTAAAAACAAAGAACGCAGAATTAAAACGGCACTAGCCAATCATTATTGGGAGCTCAAAGATAGCGGACGCTCACCAATAATGGAATTGAAAATAATACGACAGGCTAGTACATGTAGAAATTTAGATGACCCGTGTAGATTATGCCTGAACGAGAAATTTGAAATCCTAAACGTTAAAGACCCCCAAAACCTATTAAACTGTAGAAGTGAAATAGCAAACAACTGCTTACACAGAATAAAATGTATCTTAAGTTAACAATACATAATAATTAAATAAATAAATGAACAAATAAATAAGTAAAATGTAAACTTAACTAAAACCTAAAATAGGAATACAAGCAAGACATGTTAAAATAAGGGCATCCATTATTTCGATCCAACAAAGAAACGGGGATGGCCCCCTTATACAAAACAGAACAATAGATTAGGAAATAGGAAGTATAATCAGCCAAACTTTTGCTTGTGAGAAGCCCAACGATTGGCTAAGAGAATAATAAAGAATCTGATTGGTTGACAAGCTAGACTAAACACCACGTGTATATATATAAACACCCGACAACACAAACTCCATGTATGTTAGCCTGACGATTCCCTAAGAAGAGAAAACGCGGAAGCCTCCGTGTAGCTTAATTGCCATAAATATATTTTCATAACTTACTACAGGGTGGGAAAAATAAGGGTCCTATTTTTAAAAATTCATAACTTTTTTATTTATTGATTTTTTTTTTAAATTTTTTTTAGAATAAGTAAAGGACCCCTTCCGAAGCAAGCATGAGCCGTATTAGCCCTAAGGAACGTACCCTCATTTAGAAAACATTATTTTTGCTTAAAAAACTCAAAACAGTGTAAAAAACAATACTTTAGTTTTTGTAAGTTTTAAGAAGTGTTTTTCGGCTAAAATTTGTTTTGTTTATTTCAAAAAATCTCGGAAGGGTCAGTCTACACACACATAAAGTTTGGTGAGTTTAACTTTTATTTTGTGGAAGTTATTCAAATTCAAGTTATTCAAATTTAAAGATAGGACCCTTTTTTTGGCCCACCCTGTATATATATAAATATATATATATATATATATATATATATATATATATATATATATATATATATATATGTATTGTTTCCGATTTTTTTAAAATATTCGGTGATAAGGCTTTTAAAACTATAATAATAATAATTTCTACAATGTCACTACTAAATTATAACATTTTATTACCAGCACATACAATTAAAGTTTACGGATCTTTACGAAAAAATTGTTTTTACAACAGATTAAACGAAAGAAATCAACTTTCAAAACGTTGATTTTAACCACGTGTCAGACAGGATATCCAGAAACAATAGATCCGGAGAAATTAATAAATAACGATAGAGATTTTTTATTACAATTTCTCTTCATAATTCAAATTCCCTTTCACAATATGTCCGTCAACGCGCTGG
>OY744517.1:7358377-7425877 GCA_963556195.1 Sepiola atlantica | reverse complement strand
TAATAATAATAATAATAATAATAATAATAATAATAATAATAATAATAATAATAATAATAATAATAATAATAATAATAATAATGGGACCTTGGGAAGGCTTGTTGCCACTCGGGCCCCAGAGGGGACCAATGGCCCTTATCAGCGGGAAATCGTTGGTAGGTGGCTCTTGCGATTACCGCAAGGTCATCAGCGGTGATGAACGAAAAGAGGTGGAGCATACTGGAGGCCTGAGGAGACTTGTTGTCACTCAGACTCCAGGGAATACCACAGGTTGTCGGCAGTGGGTGACCACTGACGATGACCAGTGTGATAACTCCTAGTGAGTAAATAATAATAATAATAATAATAATAATAATAATAATAATAATAATAATAATAATAATAATAATAATAATAAAACCGTGAACAGAAGGAAGGAGGACATGAAACGATTAAGAAGCAAAAATCAGAAACGCAAGGAAAAACTAAATGAGAAACATGAAAAAATAAAACAAAGGATAGCAGCAATAGAAGTAAGACTGAGACGATACAGGTACAAATCAGAACAGAGCAAACAGAACAGGACCTTTGAAAACAATGAAAGCCAGTTTTACAAAAACGTAAATGGAGAAAAAACAACAACAGAGCAACCAAACCCAACAGAAACAAAACAATTCTGGAGCAAGATATGGGAAGTACCAAAAAAGCACAACAAGAATGCCCAATGGTTGAAAAACATGAAAGATGAACTGCAGGAAATCGAAGAAGGAACCGAAACAGAAATCAACAAAGAAACGATCAAGAAATCCCTAAGAAAAATGGTAAACTGGAGAGCATCAGGCCACGATGGAATACATGCATACTGGTTTTAAAAAATTCACGACCCTGCATGAAAGAATAGCGCAGAAACTGAGTGGATGTATCCGCAAAACAGACGTACTAGAATGGATGACGGAAGGAAGAACAACACTAATACAAAAAGACCCCAAAAAAGGAACGACCCCCAGCAACTACAGACCGATAAAATGTCTACCAATAATGTGGAAAATTCTCACAGCACAACTGAGAGAACAAATCTACCAATCCCTGGGCAAACGTGGACTGCTCCCCGAGGAACAAAAAGGATGCCGGAAAGGACAAAGAGGGGCACATAATCTACTATACATTGATCAAAAGACCCTGAAGGAGGTGAAGAGCAGACAAAAGAACATAACCATGGCATGGATTGACTACAAGAAAGCCTACGACAGAATCCCCCAAACATGGATAATTGAATGCTTAAAAATATACAAGATACCAGACAGAATTATTAATCTCATCCAGAAAGCAATGGAAACATGGAGACTAAAACTGACAGCCGGAGGACAATACCTGTCTGAGATCAAAATACAGAGAGGCATTTTTCAAGGAGACTCTCTATCACCACTACTGTTTATAATAGCCATGATGCCACTCAACTACATACTCAGAAAGTGGGATGCCGGATACAGGTTTACGGATACAGAACAAAGAATAAACCACCTGATGTACATTGATGACCTTAAACTGTTTGCAAAAAACAAAAAAGAACTGGAAAAGCTGATAAACACAACCAGGATATTAAGCCAGGATATCCAAATGGAGTTTGGAATAGAAAAATGTGCACTGCTAGAGATCAGAAGAGGAAAACTGGAGACGACAGAAGGTATAGAACTCCCCAACCAAGAGGAGATGAGGGCGCTAGGAGAACAAGATAGTTATAAAAATCTGGGTGTTCTGGAAGCAGACACAATCAAATATACAGAAATGAAAGAGAAGATTGGAAAAGAATATCTACGAAGAACATGGAAACTCTTAGAAACTAAACTATATAGCAGAAACCTAGTAACAGGGATAAACACATGGGCTGTATCACTAATAAGATACTCTGGAACATTCATAGGCTGGACCAAAGAAGAACTCAGGCACCTTGACCAAAAGACTAGAAAACTAATGACTATGCACAATGCATTGCACCCAAAAGACGATACGGACAGACTCTACATGAAAAGAAATGAAGGAGGTAGAGGACTGGTAAGTATAGAAGACTGTGTTGAAGACACCAAAAAAGAGCTGGAGAAATATGTAACCCAGAACACGGAAAGACTGATCACCACAGCAAGAGACACCAGCCCAACAAACAACTCCGGAAGCACTGAACCCAGAAACAAAAAGACAAGAAAGGAAAAGTGGGGAGAAAAACAACTACATGGACGCTTTATAAGACTCACAAGCGATGAAGCCAATGAAAACAGCTGGGCATGGCTAAGAAAAGGACACTTGAACAGAGAAACGGAATCTCTGCTGACGGCCGCACAGAACAATGCGATTAGGACAAACTTTATTAAAGCAAAGATAGATAAAACCCAGGAAAACAGCAAATGCCGATTGTGTGGACAAAGTGACGAAACGATAAATCATATAATAAGTGAATGCAGCAAGCTAGCACAAAGGGAATACAATAACAGACATGACAGCGTGGGGAAAGAAGTACACCGGGAAATGTGCAAACAACTGAATTTCGAATATGCAAAAAAACGGTACAAACACAAACCAGAAACTGCACTAGAAAACGAAAAACACAAAATCATATGGGATATGAATGTACAAACAGACAAACCCATAACAGCAAGGAGACCGGATATGATAATAATCAACAAGAAAAAAAAATCCTGCAAAATCGTGGACTTTGCCGTTCCAGCAGACCACAGAGTGAAGATCAAAGAGACGGAAAAAAAGCAAATATACTGAACTTGCCAGAGAATTGAAAGGAATATGGAACATGAAGAAAGTCAGTATAACACCAATAATCATAGGAGCACTAGGAACAGTCCCCAAAAACATGGAGAAAAGACTAGGAGAAATAGGAATCAAAGGGATAACTGAGACCATACAAAGGACAGTAATGATCAAAACAGCTACAATCCTGAGAAATGTCCTCGAATGCGGAAACCAACCCACATAAGCAATGAATGGAGAACAAACATATGGAAGTACAAGACAGCAGAACCGGGGGAAATACAACCGCACGAGAGAGACGCGAGCATAGGCTGACGCCACGAAAATTATGGACAGAGGGTCGAGAAGGGAAAGCGCAAACCAGACCTCCACTGGAAGAGCGCGGACAGCTCTGGGACCTTGGAGAAGCTTGTTGCCACTCGGGCCCCAGAGGGGAGCAATGGCCCTTATCAGCGGGACATCGTTGGTAGGTGGCTGTTGCGATTACCGCAAGGTCATCAGCGGTGATGAACGAAAAGAGGTGGAGCATACTGGAAGTCTGAGGAGACTTGTTGTCACTCAGACTCCAGGGAATACCACAGGTTGTCGGCAGTGGGCGATCACTGACGATGACCAGTGTGATAACTCCTAGTGAGTAAATAATAATAATAATGCTCAGGGGCAGGATTGGGTCGTCAGCTTTGGATAGCAACTCTCCTAGAGATGGTATCTCAATAAAAATACTAGGGAAGGAAAACCTTTCACAAACCATTCATCATATTATTTCAATATGAGTGTTCAAAATTATGAAACCGAAAACGAAATGTGTGAATCCAGAATGTCAAGTACAGGCCGCACATTCGGCGGGGGAATGGACGAGGCTTCCCAAGTCGTCATCCAGCGAAACCCTCGAAACGCTAACACTAAAACTAGAACTAATTTGGACTAAAGCCTTAAATAGAATTGTGATGAAATGTTACTTGAAGAATTATACTCCTAAGAGACTAAATAGACAGTGAATGCACGAAAGCTGGAATGAGCTACGCCTGTTTGCACTATCAGAACAAAAGCGTACAAGACAAGCCCGGATGATTAAGACTAATGAATGGTAATTGAATCTGCTATTGAAATTAAAAAAGCTAAAAAGAGAAATTTAGAGAGAAGACTTACACGAGCTTGGGGAGATAAATTCACTTGATGAAGTTGACGAAACGACTATCGTTGAAACAACAACAAACTCTGAGAGCGAAAATATTTTAACTAATCGTAATCAGGCGGTTTCTACAGATGCAATCGTAAAGCATATAATAGAACAGAGGTTTACAGAAGGAGATATCGATATTTTCAGATTGTTAGACGAGAATCTAAGTGTTGGTAATTTGAAACAGCTGCCGAACCTGAGATTTGTAAATAGGAAAATACTTGAAACTGTCACGACCAAAGTGAATTATGTATTGCCATTTTTATTAATAAATAATCTAGATCAGTGTAATAAAGTTATAAAAGTTGCTGCCATTACTCTATCTAATCTACTTGGAGTAGAATAACGGAAAAAAGAAGTAAGGAAAGAGCCCTGGTGGAGGAAACGTTTAAATGGTCAGATAAAACAACATAAGTAAAGTGTAAGCTGTCGAAAATGCACACTCAAAAGTCAGAGTGCTAGTAAAAGACTAATTCGTAAGTTTTACATACACCGAAAATGTTTCAAGTATGTAATTTAAGAACTGAAACAGCAGGTCGTAGCTAGGACTGCCAAAGTTAAACATTACAGCGACAGAATTGAGCAGTATCGACAAAACAGAGTCTTTGAAAACAACCACAAACTCTTTTTTTGAACAACTAGAAGGAATTGAAAGAGGGAATGACGGTATACCTGATGCTGGCCATTCCTGTGCATTCTGGAAAGGCATTTGGGAAAAGGAAGTATAGCATCTAAATGATGTAGAATGGATCAAAGATATTGAAAGGGAATTGTTCTCTAGAATAGAAGGGCAAACGAATATAACAGTCACCGTTGAAATGCTACAGGAGAGGGTTAAATAGCTTTCAAATTGGAAAGCACCTGGACCTGAAAGAGTCCAGGGATACTGGTTTAAAAACTATCTGGCTCTTCAGCCACATGTTGCAGAAATGATAAATGACTGTTTCATGACAGATAGCTTCCCTAAATGGCTGACCAAGAAAGATAAAACAAAATGGGGTGAAGTGACAAACTTTAGACCAATCACTTGCCTCTCAGTTATGTGGAAAATTTACACTAGCATATTGTCTGAAAGTATTTACAGTTATTTGGACCAAAACAATTTGCTGCCTGAAAAAACAGAAAGGCTGCTGAAAAAGATCAACTTCTCATCGATAAAATAATCCTGAGAAACTGCAAACGAAGAACTACTAACCTTCCCATGAGGGGGATTATAGAACGCATTTGACATGGTCCCTTATCTATGGATACACAAATGCTTGTAGATTTTCAGAATATCCCCAACATTCAAACAGCTTTAACAAATAGCATGAAGAATTTGGAAACCAATTTAACTTCAGGAACTGTTGCATTAGGTCAAATGAAAATCAGAGGAGGAATTTGTCATGGCGATAGTCTTTCCCCTTTGCTTTTTGCCATTAGTTTGATCTCAATGACACTACTCTTACGTAATGTGATGGCAGGATATGGACTCGGAACAAGACTTCCTACAGTCAACCACTTACTATTCATGGACGACCTTAAGGTTTTCGGAAAGAATTAAACCCACCTTGATACCGTAATGACCACGGTTAAATTATTTAGTGACGACATACGAATAGGATTTGGCACCACTAAATGTGGCATTTTTGTTATAAAGATGGCTTTGAACTCCCAACTACAGATCTGATAAAGAATGTAGACAGTGAGAGGGGCTACAAATACTTGGGAATGCTGGAGGTGGATAAAATTACAAACAAGGGAATGAGAAATCAGGTCACAGCTTAATACAACACAAGAGCAAGGATTATTCTTAAATCAAACCTCCACAGTCGCAATACAATCTATGCTATCAATGCCAGAGCAGTACCTATCATTCGATATTCTGCCGGTGTACTTAACTGGAATGTAGATGAACTAAAATGTTTGGATACTAAAACACGGAAAATGCTTACAATGTATGGAATTTTTGTAAAGAAAAGAGATGCAGATCAATTGCATCTAACTAGAAAGAGAGGTGGTCGAGATCTACTTAGTGCTGAAGATGTTGTGAATATAGAAGAAGGTTGTCTATATAAATAGATTTCTGAAAGTAATGAGATTTTTCTTCCTGAAGTGAAAAGAGAGGAAATACTAAGAACTGGGTTGAAAAAGAATCAAACGTTACAATATAGAGGGTTAAAATTATTTTGAAAAAAACTACACGATATGTTCTTTAAGAATACTGCATTTAGAGATAATGACAGCTGGAATTGGTTGGTTAGGGGTGATCTCAAAAGATCTACCGAGAGCACCTTTATGACAGCCCAGGTACAAGCCACTCGCATGAGGTTCACCAAACATTACATTGACAAAACTGAGGAATCACCGATATGCCGATTATGTAATTAAAGGGAAGAGACCTTAGCAAATATTGTATCTGAATGCCTAATATTAGCACAATACCAGTATTATAAATGGAGACACGACAAAATCGCGCAGGTACTACACTTGAATATATGCAAACGTTATAAATTGGACCACAATGAGAAGTGGTATGAGCATAAGCCAGAAGTTGTACAGGAGAACAACAAGGTTAAATTTATTTGAGGAATGCGCATACAGACTGATAAGGTTCTTGAACATTCAAAATCGTGACTTAATCTTTTTAAACAAAAACAAGAGAACTTGCTTAATCAGTGATATAGCCTGACCATTCGATACCAGAATGCAGGTGACAGAACACAGAATAATAAATAAATATATAGATCTAAAAAACTATAGAAATGTAAAGAAGTAAAAGTGATTTCCGTTGTAATTGGAACGTTTGGAACCTTAACGAAAATCCACCAAAAATGGCTTAAACAGATTGACGAGACAATGTTTTCCCAGTTCTGTAAAAGGCTTGCCTGTTAGGAACAGCGAAAGTGTTTAGGTACAGCTTTAATTTCTAAGGTCAAGGGAATTGACTTGATGTTCAAAAAATAAAACGCCAGCTAAAAACATCCAAAAGTTGAGATTACTCTGAAATAATAATAATAATAATAATAATAATAATAATAATAATAATAATAATAATAATAATAATAATAATAATAATAATAATAATAATAATAATAATAATAATAATAATAATAATAATAAAAATTCTCTCTTTCTCTCTCTACAATACAATTTACAACAATACAAAGTACATGAAAAATCAACAGAAAAAAAACAAAACGATTTTATTTCACATATAAGCCAAACAAAATCACAATTGCATTTGGAATGTAACACAAAAACTGGAGAAAAATTAATGTCACCGAAAAACCATCTTTAAAATCTCCAAGCTACATTAAAAGCTCGGATTTCAAAAACTGGAAGAGAAAAAAAAATTGTGATACAGAAAAAAAATCACCTTTGGACAATTTTTAAAAAAATCTAAAATCCAATTACATTTTTTCTTCTCTCTCTCTCTCTCTCTCTCTCTCTCTCTCTCTCTCTCTCTCTCTTCCAGAATACAAAACGACCGCCCTCGTCTGTTTTTCTCTTTCTTTCATTTGTGACGCCTCCTGTCTCGTTTTCACCCAGCCCGACAACTCAAAACAAAAACAAAATTGACAAAACTCATTAACAAAACGAAACACAACCGAAAAAAAAATTACAATAAAAAACTGTCCCTTTCTGCATGCATATGTGCGTGTGCGTGTGCGTGTGCGTGTGCATGTGCGTGTGCGTGTGCGCAGTCCATAATCCTTTACTTTATGCGACACATCAACCCATTTTTACAGTTTCATTTTGTCCGTTTCAATTTCTTCTTTCGTTTACCGTCTCTTTCCCTTTCTTTCCTTAATTTAACAATGTTCTTTCATATTCCCTCCCTCTCTATTTTTCATTTTATTCAATTAACTTCAGCCAATGTTCTATTTCTTTTTCTTTCTCTTTACTTTTTTCTACTTTTTACTGTCTTTATTTTTCTTAAATGTCTCGTATTTAAAAATATAAAAGTAACTGACAGTTCATGTCGATTTTTTTCCTTTTTCACTCCTTCGTTCTGTGCCTTTCTGACTCTCTTTTTCGTATCTTTCTGTAGCTCTTTTTCTTCCCGTGACTTCTTCCTCTGTTTCCTCTGACCGACTCCACATCTGCCTGATTTTTCGTTCCGTTCTTCGTTTTTTTCTCTGTCTTTTGGACCTCACGATTTTCATCACGTCAACCCCAGGTGTGTAATGCTCCCCATGAGGGGGGTAGTCTTTAACAGCACTAATTACGCGTTTGTAACGATACGATTTAAAAAAAAAAAACGTTACTAAATAAGTTTTAAAAGTTCTTAAAACTGTGTTTTACTCCCTTTATAGCCTTTACGCCTGTCGCGTATTTTACACTTAACGTTTGCAGGTGTGGGCGTGGGAGTACAACAATTAAGAATATAGTTTAACGTGTATTAGTGTGTGTGTGAGCGTTAACCGTACTTTTCCTTTCGTCTGTATCGCTGTTTTCTTTTCTTCTTTTCTAGAAAAGGAGAGAGAGACTTTATGCTTATGTTCGGGTTCTTTTGCTTTTACATGGTGTATAAATAGATGCAAAGCCTTATTCGTTCTTGTTTTTTTTCTTTTTAACATATAATTTAAAGGAGTTATTTTACTTTATTCCGCTGTGGACACATCGTTTATTTCGTCTCTGCGTGTGGACTCGTGATCCTCTGATGTATCTGCAAAGTAACGTTTCATCTTTGCCGAATAAGGGCAGTCAACGACGTTAATTTGAGGATGGAAAAGTTTTTTTTATTTCTGGAAGACTATATATCTGGAGAGAGATACCGTTTTTCCCTAGCTATCATCCGTCTCAAGCTCTACAGGAACTCGAGATAGATTAACTTATTGACTAAAAAGGTGGAACCACAGACCTTTTTGGGACACCAGATCGCCTTGGACGATTTTGCTATTTCTCACTGCATATTTAACGTCTGGCTCGCTCAAATCCTATGCGCCAACTGACAAACAGCCCTTCGTTTTCTTTCCCACAGCAAAGGACTGGCATCATGCATGTGATCATCCTCAGTCCATCTGGCTTTCCTGACCCTAATAGCTATTCGCTTTATTTCAGCCTGTTTTGACTATCTAGTTTGGCGGGAATGAGCCATACCCGCGGGCCTGTGTAAATTTAAATACGTAGTTAAACTAACATTTCTCATAATTTATACTAGTGGATTTTGTTTCACTGAAATAGAGCCAACCTCAATCTAACAATACGGGAAAAGAAAAATAGGGAAGTGAAGCAGTTACATGAACCATTTATAAGATATACTCGAAATAAGGTACACGTAATCACCTGGATATGGTTACGAAAGTTACACTTGAATAGAGAAACGCGATCACTATTGACGGGTGCACAGGACAACGCGATCCGAACAAATTATATTAAAGCTAAAATTGACAAAACTCAGGAAAACAGTCAATGCAATGTGAATAAAGGGGCAAATTACATAATAAGTGAATGCTGTAAACTAGTTCAAAAAAAAGGAAAACAGACACAGCTGCACTGGAAAAGGAGTACACTGGGAATTATGCAAACAGCTGTTGTATCAATAATTGTAGAAGCACTACGAACAGTTCCAAAAATCTGAAAAAGAACATGTGGAAATTGGAATCAAAAAAAAGGATCGACACCATACAAAGCACGACACTGAGGAAAACAGTCAAAGTATTAAGGAAACTCCTCGAGTGCAAAAACCAACCCACATAACCAGCGAACACCGACCAAACACAGGAAAGTAGAAAAAATGAAATGAAAAGAACATTACGCGAGTCAGAAGGAACTGAAACTGCTAGAAACCCCATAATATGAGATCCTTCCTCCAAAACAAAGAAAACACGCTACTATACAAATGTAGTAGCACCATCGTCGGCGCTGATGCAATACAAAATGATCGTGAAGCATCAAGGAAGATCGAAAGACTGAAGGAGAGCACCAACCAGAATTCAACTGAAAAAGAGGGTGGAAGTACTAGTAATTTATGGTGACTTACTCCCACTCAAAATCCAGGGAAGGCAAACTGTCTATGCCAGCCATAATTCAATGGTTAAAGGCTGTTGTGATACCTCAAAACTATTTGCAATGGTTACAAAAATGTATAGAGTGCTAGAAATTTGGGAAGTTTTGTTGTCACTCAAACTCCAAGGAAGGTCAGTTGTTTTTGTTAGTGCGCAATCACTGATGATGACTCATGTGAATAATTCTAGTACATAAATAAGAAGAAGAAAAAGAAGAAAAATAAATAAGAGGAAGAAGAAGAAGAAGAAGAAGAAGAAGAAGAAGAAGAAGAAGAAGAAGAAGAAGAAGAAGAAGAAGAAGAAGAAGAAAACTGGAGACACCAAAGTGCATAGAACTCCCCAACCAAGAGGAAATGAGGGCACTAGGCGAACAGGATAGCTACAAATATCTTGGAGTTCTGGAAGCAGACACCATCAAATCTACAGAAATGAAAGAGAATATTGGAAAAGAATATTTACGAAGAACAAGAAAACTCCTAGAAACGAAATTATATAGCAGAAATATAGTAAAAGGTATACACACGTGGGCAGTATCGCTAATAAGATACTCTGGACCATTCATAGGCTTGACTAAAGAAGAACTCAAGCACCTTGACCAGAGGACTGGAAAATTAATGACCATGCACAATGCTCTACACCAAAAAGACGATACGGAGAGACTATATATGAAAAGAAACGAAAAGGAAAGAGAAGATTGTGTGGAAGACTAATAAAAAAGAGCTGAAGAAATGCATAACTCAAAACACGGAAATCCTTATCAGCGCAGCAAGAGACACCGTTCCAACGAAAAAACTCGGGAAGCACCGAAACCAGAAACCAAAAGACAAGAAAAGAAAAGTGGGAAGAAAAACAACTACATGAACGCTTCATAAGACTGACAAGAAAAGAAACCAACGAAAATAGCTGGGCATGGCTAAGAAAAGGAAACTTGAACAGAGAAGCGGAATCTTTACTGATGGCTGCACAGAACAATGAGATTAGGACAAATGACATTAAAACTAAAATAGATAAAACACAGGAAATCAGGAAATTCTGATTGTGTGGACAAAGAGGAAACAGTAAATCATATAATAAGTGAATGTAGCAGGCTCGCCAAAAAAGAATACAAGAACAGACCTGACTGTGTGGGGAAAGCAGTATACTGGGAACTGTGCAAACAATTGCATTTCGAATACACAAACAAATTATACAAACACAAAGCAGAAACAGTATTGGAAAACAAAAACACAAAATCTTCTGGTATATGGATATACAAACAAATAAATTCATACAAGCAAGGAGACCTGATGTTATTATAATAGACAAGAAAGAAAAATCTTGCAAAATCATAGACTGTGCCGTTCCAGCAGACCACAGAGTGAAGATCAAAGAAACGGAAAAACGAAGCAAATACACAAAACTATCCAAAGAACTGACAGGAATATGGAGCATGAAGAAAGTCGGTATAATACTAATAATAATAGGAGCATTAGGAACATCCCCAAAAAAACTGGAAAAAAGATTGCGAGAAATTGGAATCAAAGGAATCATTGAAACCATACAAAGGACGGCAATGATCAAAATAGCGGCAATCTTAAGAAAAATCCTTGAATGCGGAAACCAACCCGCATAAGCTACAAAGGGTAACATCTAATAAGGAATTTACAACAGGTAGAAAACAAAACCACACAAAGAGCACCACAACACTAACCAAGGAACAGAAACTGCAAGAAACATCACTTCATAATCTCGTCCACCTCCCACTAAATTATACCGGATTCAGCTAACACCAAACAAAAATAAACCAAAGAACAGAAATTACAAGAAACGCTATAACTCTTCCTCTTCCCTTCACCCCCATCCCTCCGAAAAGGAGAAAAAATAAAAAATTAAAAAATAAAAATAATAATAATAATAATAATAATAATTGAAAAAAAAATGAAAATGGTGCCGGCCTAGGCTTACACTAGACAAAATATTTGTAGAGGGCCGAGGAGGATAAGACCGAGGAGGGACAGTACAAACAAGACCTATACTGGAAGAGTGCGGAGAATGCTGGGACCTTGGGGAGGCTTATTGCCACCCAAATCCCAGAGAAGACCAATGGTCTTTACCAGCCAGAAATCAATGGTAAGAAGCTATTGTGATACTACAAGATTATTTGCGGTGGTTATCGAAAAGATGTGAAGAATACTGGAAACCTGGGGAGGCTTGTTGTCACTTAGACTCAAGGAAGTACCACTGGTTTTTGTCAGTGAGCAATCATCGACGACAATCTGTGTTAGAACTACTAGTGAATACAAATAATAATAATAATAATAATAATAATAATAATAATAATAATAATAATAATAATAATAATAATAATAATAATAATAATAATAATAATAATAATAATAATAATAATAATAATAATAATAATAATAATAATAATAATAATAATAATAATAATAATAATAATAATAATAATAATAATAATAAAGACGCCGAAAATGGAACGACTGCAGGAAACAAAGGACCAGTAACCTGTTTATAAACCATGTTAAAAAGTGTAACGGCACATATAAGAGTACAGATCTACTACTCCTTAACATTCGTGGTGTAATGCCTGAGGAAGAAAAAGAATGCCGGAAAGGAAATATGGGGCCGCGCGACCTGTTATACATATGTAAAATAGTGATGCAGACATGTTGAGTAATAACGTCACGGGGAGGCTAAGGGCATGACTCCGCAATAATGAAGAAAAAGCCGAAGACTAGATAGATTGTCAATTAGGCTAAAGGAATAACGGTAATAAATCGGTGACCTTTGAACGAGTCCAGGTGTGTGAGGTCGATGAGTTCATTTCGGAGTATGACGTCGTAAAAAAACGACTCGGTAACCTTTAAAAGAGTCAGGTGCACGAGGCTAGAAAAAAGAAGGCACCCGGAGTGCACAGTCATAAATTAAAACATGGTTTTAAACGAAGGAAGAATAAGCGTTTACGTAGTAGATATCGATATTGTCGTGGGTCAGCCCCGAAGAGAGGTACCCCACCACGGCCGAACTGCCGAAAACAAGTCTTCCCTAGATTCCAGGAGCAGACTGCGACAGAACGTATTGTCGTGTTTCCCTCTAGGTTGCAAGATAAATCACTCTGCCTGGTTTTCCTGAAAATAACCTACGTTGGGTAGAGTCGAAAATCAACCGCCGTCAAGGTAAAGAAAGAGGTTTCTTCGTAAGACAAGGGAAAGAACAATAATGCCAAAGGACTGTTGCTAAAAAAGAAATATTTAATTATATATATATGTGTGTATACCCAACTTACACCACCTGGTGTTGAAGAATAAAGAAACAGAGTTTCTCGAGCACGCCCTTGTCTCTATCGTTGTGTTTTGTTTGATGCTAACGGGTCCCCCGAAGGAACGGGTATTGTAACACATAGATCAAATTATTCTGAAGGAGGTAAAAAAGCAGGACGATCAACATAGCCATGACATGGATTGACTACAACTAAGCCTACGAAAGAATCCGTCAAGCATGGATAATTGAATGCTTAAGAATATACAAGTTATCCGACAAGATTATTAATATTATTAGGAAAACAATGGGAACATGGAGACTATAAGTGACAGCTGGGAGGCAACACCTGACTGTCATAAAAAATGCAGATAGGCATCTTCCAAAGAGTCTGTATCACGACAGCTGTTTGTCATAGTCATGATGCCACTGAACTACAAATGGAATCGAAGGGAAAAGTGCGCACTGCTTGAGATGAAAAGGATAAAACTGGAGACCACGATGGGCATGGAACTGCCAAACTAAGAGGAGATGCGAGCAATTAGCGAGCATGACACCTACAAATATTTGGAAGTCCTGGAATCATACACCATCAAATCTACAGAAATGAAAGAGAATATTGGAAGAGAATACTCAAGAAGAAGAAGGAAACTCTTCGAAACAAAACTATATAGTAGAAATCTAGTTAAAAGAATTAACACCTGGGCAGTATCACCAATAAGATACTCTGGGCCATTCATAAACTGGACCAAAGAAGAACTTAGGCATCTTGATTAGAAGACGAGGAAACTAATGACCATGCACAATGCACTACACCCGAAATATGATAAAGATCGACTTTCCGTGAAAAGAAACGAATGGGGAAGAGGACTGATAAGTATAGGAGACTGTTTGAAGACACAAAAAAGACGTGGAAAAACAGCTACATGGATGATTAATAAGAATGAGAAGAGAAGAGAATCACGAAAACACCTGGACATGGCTAGAAAAGGATACTCGAACAGAGAAATTGAATCTCTACTGAAAGCTGTATAGAACAATGCGATTAGAACTAAATACATTAAAGCTTAAATAGATCAAACCCAGTAAAACAGTACATGTAGACTCTAACAAACAAATAGTACCTACACAAAACAGAGACAGTACTGGAAAACGAAAACCACAAAATCTGTTCGAACATGAAGGTAGAAACAGATAAATCTCTCTAAGTAAGGAACCTGGACGTCATAATAATAAATAAGAAGGAAAGAAACTGCTAAATTGTAGATTTTTTCGGTCCCAGCAAGCACCAGAGTAAAGATTAAAAGGACAGAAAAACAGAGCAAATACACTGAACTTGCCAGTAAACTGAAAGGAATATGAAATATTAAGTATAATAATAATAATTGTAGGAGCACTAGAAACAGTTAAAGAAAACTGGAAAAAAGACTAGGAGAAATTGGAATGAAGGGGAAGACTGAGACTATACAGTGGACGGTAATAATTAAAACAGCTGAGATCTTAAAGAAATCCTCGAATGCAGAAATCAACCGACATAAACCACAAACCACATAAAATTGCAAGACAAAAACAAAATTTTAAAACAAAAAGATGGAAGAAACGCCACATAAACCCAAGGGAACTGAAACTAAAAATATTATTATAGATTATTCCCTTGGGACCTTGGGGAGGCTTATTGCCACTCAAATTCCATATAAGATCAATGGTCGTTGCTAGCGAGAAATCAATGGTAAGCGGTTGTTGCGATAACGTAAAGTCATTTGCAAAGGTTATCGGAAAAGATGGAGAGCACTGGAAATCTGGAGAGACTTCTTGCCAGACAGACTCCAGAGAACACCACCAACTATTATTAGTGAGTAATAGCTGATGATGACCTCTGTGAGAACTCCTAGTGAGTACAATAATAATAATAATAATAATAATAATAATAATAATAATAATAATAATAATAACTAGCGGAACCCGTGTAAATTACACGAAATGATGTTTTCAATACGGGTCCTAATGTAACAAAGCACCCTCTATTTGTTAGTAAGTTACGCTTGCTTAATTATGAGCCACCCCCCCCCTTCTAGATAAGAGTGAAATAATTGTTTAAAATAGTAACTCGTGTACGATGGACACTGCGCATACCTACTAAAAAAGGTTGATATGCCATCTGTTCAAAAAAAAACAACAACAAAATAACACTGGCCGATACACTACTCTTTAAGCAGTCAACGTAATTAAATAGACAATGCCATTAAAAACGCCAACATAAAAACAAAAAATAGTTTTAAGTTTTAAGCAACACAAAAAAGTAGTTTTTAACCAGGTGATAAAAAAAAATGTGTTATTTCTTCCCCTTCCCCTCGCAATGTAGAATAAAAATCTTAGAGGTTGGTTGGGATCGAACTATAAACCAGTCGGGCCGAAGTAAAAATACTACCTCGCCAACCATTGCGCCAGAGCGAAACACGTGTAAATATGCCTAAACGCAGGCTAGTTGAATGTTTTTCAAAATTTAGGTGCGGCACGCATGCGCAGAGCTTTTGCCGGAAGCGTGACGCACGAACACACACGCCATCGTATTAATATATAGATAATAATAATAACTAGAAATCTGTAGACTTGTTTTCTCTCGGACTCTAGTACCTGTGTTTACCGGTTAAAGTTCACTGGGTATGACTTGTGTGAGAACATCTACTGATTATATAATAATAATAACAAGTAAACACAGTTGTACTAACAATGGTTGCTACCACGGAAAGTGGCCACGAAGAGACTGAGAGGATGGAAAAACCGAGGAGGGGTGGCACCACCCAGGCCACAGTGGAGGAATACAGAGAATGCTGGGATCTTGTTACTCAAATTATAAAAAAAAACGACCGACTGTTACCAAAGAGCGGGATATTACTGTAAAACGGTTGGTGAGAGAATATCAAGTGAATTGAAATAGTGATGGAAATAAGCAGACAGTACTTGAACTCTGAAGATACTTGCTGTCACTGAGACTCCAGAGAAAAACATCTGTTCTTTTCAGCATGAGATCACTGATAATGACTGTTGAGATAACCCCTGTCATGTATATAGAAGACTGATTGTAAGTCCACTAGACGAAAAGGTTTTTTCAAAATTTAGGTTCGGCACGCATGCGCAGAGCTTTTGCCGGAAGCGTGACACACGAACACACACGCTATCGTATTAATATATAGATAACTTGAGTCGGGTCTGCTTGACATGTGTTTTATGCAATTTTTTAGAAATAAATAATTAGAAATCATATTCTTGAATGTAAAAAATGGTTAAAACCTAAAAGATATGAAGGGGTTCATGGAAAGTCAACTTTACCAAATATTTTTTAAAGAATCCACGTAATAAATGAATATTTATTATAGGGATGCAGCGTAGAACTGATATAAAACACACTTTTAATACCTTTCCTCTCACTGCTAATTTATTGGCAAAAAAGATTACAAATACTTAATCTATCACACAATTAGATTTTTTCGAATACAGCAATATACCTATGAAATAAATTGCTTACTTAGATTAAGAATAAGTCTCACGTAAATTATTTTCAGAATAAATCGAAGCAGTTCAGAAATAATTGTACAAAATAAATTTACAGGTAATTATGGGGGCGATCAGATGAAATGCTAAAGAGCATTTGATTGGTGTATATTATTGTTAGTTAATCAATTTTTGTTCCCCTAAGGTATTTTCGATAACACAAAATACACGCTAAAATATAATTTAGTTCTGGGATGGAGTTATGTTTGAAAAAAAAAATTAAATTGTTCCAATTAACTGTAATTTATAATTAACTAAACAAGCGTCTCTCTCGGCTATCTATTTATTTCTCTTACTCCCTCTCACTCTCATGTTTATTTAACAACTCTCTAACATTTCTTACTCTATATGTGGGCATTTAAAGAGACTCACTGTCTTTTATTAGAGTCGTAATCTAATTTGAATACGAATGTCTGTACAAATCACAAACACGTGTGTAAATTAGATGACAACAAATAAGTCACTTTCCTTCTAGATGATGATGATGATGATGATGATGATGATGATGATGATGATGATGATGATAATAATAATAATAATAACAACAACAACAACAGTAGAGAAGTAAAGAGACTTATTATTTTTAGTTATAAAAGAAAATGATCCTAACAGATGTGTCACAGGATACGAATTTTCGAATGAAATCAAAATAGAATAATGTTAATAATTGTGACCCAACGGGTTAGCCATACGTCTAGTATTCATAACTATTGTGTGAGATGTTTCACTTTAAAGTTGACATGGGGTTATTTATTAAAACAGAAGATGCTCAAATAGCCACAATAAATCAACCAATAAATAAATAAATAAATAGGTTTAGTGTTTCTGCCGTTAGATTAACTGTATGTCGTAAAATACAGAAACCGAATCAATTCAGGATATGTGATGTATTTAATTGATACGCTCAACGGTTTATTATTATCGGTTACACCCAGTTTAATTCCACGTGAATCTTGATGTACTTTCCTTCAACGATCGGTTTTTAATATGGGGAAAATTCAGCTGCTAAAAACGGGGCACTCTAGGTTGGAGCAAAAATCCAAATTGCCTCAGTCAGGAAGGAGTTCTCATTCACTTACAGAAAAAGATGAAATGTAGTATCAGACCAGATACTACGCTTTGCCTCTAGCCAAAACGCCAAGGATTTATTTATCTACCTCCCACAGCGGTAAGATGTGACACAAGGTCTGGAAAGTGGGATTTGAAAAGTCAGCGCCCGAGAAGGTGAGCACTCTGGCCATTAAAAATTGCCTGGGCAATAAACTAACCCCTTCTAAAAGGGTGAGAAGGCAAAGCCTGGGAGGGTGGACCTCCTAGAACTGCACAGGACAGACCGATAGACCGGCGTAAATCAAGACCCGAAGGCCAAGACAATACCGGTCTATGGGGTGTAGTATCCATCGGAACAGATACTACACTTTGATCTTGACCAAAAGGCCCAGCCTCCGGCTACGCCAAGGAGTAATTTACTCCTCTCCAGGAGTTAGGCACAAGGCCAGTTTTTATCCTACTCCCACAAGTAAGATGTGACCCAAGCTCGGGTCGGAAAGTGGGGGTTGAAAAGCCAGCGCCCGAGAGGTGAGCACTCTGACCATCAAAAATTGCCTGGGCAGCCCCGTCGGCATTCCCCGGTAGGGGCGCCTCAAGCAGTAAGCAATTAACTTACTCCTCCCCAAAGAGGGGAGGCAAAGCCTGGGAAGGTGGACCTCCCAGAACTGCACAGGACAATCCCATAGACCGGCGTAAATCAAGCCCCGAAGGCCAAGACAATACCAGTCTATAGGGTGCAGAATCCCCGCGATTCAAGTGTTTATATTTACGCACTAATACGGTTGGTAAAAGTTATCAGCCCTCAATGTACCCCCTATTGAAAAAAAACAACTTATGTTTTATTAATTGTTTACAACGAACGCTGTATAACAGGTATCATTACTGCGAGGTTATATAACATAAAAGTGTGATATGCCGTAAAACTAAAACTCAACATATACGAAACTATTTAGGATAGAGATTGGCTCCGAACAACTCGCTGAAATCGACCAGATATTTCTTGCGACTCTTTGAACTACCTTCTTTTTTTACGAAAAGGTCATTTTTGGGGGGCGATGGGAAAAATTCATATAAATCGAATGAGCAGGCATTCTCTCGGTTGTTGCGGCTGATCGAACACCTGCTGCTTGACTTCTCGCGACCAACCATAGTCTTAGAGGAATTATTGATTCTAAGAATCCTTTCTTATTGTTCTTGAATATAGGACATCAACCAGAAATGAACAATATAAATCAATTAGCCCGGAAGAAAAGAAAGTATTCTTCAGATTAACAAACTTTCCTTAACTTCTCTTTTATTGTTTCTCCTTCTTCTTCTTCTTCTTCTTCTTCTTCTTCTTCTTCTTCTTCTTCTTCTTCTTCTTCACAAATCTATCTATCTATCTATTTCCCGTTTTTCTTGTGCATCAGAGAACTCCAAATGCGTTGTGTCTCTCTCTTTCCACGTCCATTTTTTCACTCTTCCCTTTCTATGTTAATCTTTCACACTGTATTTGCCTTTGTCTATCCGACCATTTCCTCGCTAACTTTTATTTTCACTCTTTCTTTTCTGCTCTCAGCATTTCATTCTTTCCATATTATTGTCCCTGTGTAGTTTCTTCATCGCTATATTCCCTCCTACACCCTGTTCATTACTTTCTGTCCCCCTCTCTCTCCCTCTCTCCCTCTTTCCCACTCTCCCCCTCCCCTTAAAATGCCATTGTCTATTGATGTAGGATATAACCCCCTGTCGCTCGTTCTCTCTCTCTCTCTCTCTCTCTCTCTCTCTCTCTCTCTCTCTCTCTCTCTCTCTCTCTCTCTCTCTCTCTCTCAAATACCTATTTCTCTACTGTCTATTATCTTTCTCTCTCTCCATTTCCCTCTCAGCTTCTTTCTCTCTCTCTATCCATCTCTCTCTCTCTCTTCATCTATCTATCTATATGTCTCTCTCTCTCTCGTTCTCTCTCTCTCTCTCTCTCTCTCTCTCTCTCTCTCTCTCTCTCTCTCTCTCTCTCTCTCTAAAACGGACACGAATTATATCGTGCCGAACTGGACAAAGTGAACAAAGACGATTGTTCATCTCGCGTGATCAAGAGAAGCCACGAGATTTTGAGCGAGATGAGTAAGAAATAGAGACAAGTGAGAGTCGCATCTAGTCTACTCACCTAAGTTTGTCCCTACTAAAATCCATAGCTACCCAACAACATAGCTACCAAACAAGATTTGTTGAGTATGCTAGTAAGACTGCATTATATGTAAATATATACAGACGAATTTTTCCTTTAGTGTCTATTTTTAACAAAGGGAAAGTTTTCCCGAAATATTAAATGATTCTTAACCATCATCCGGACAACACGCACAGCCGACACCACACTTGCTGTTATGTAAGATTGTAAAGAAAAATAAATAGTAATTCCTCTCTTCGATTTATTTATTTTTCTTTCCAGCTTACATTCAATCCGGCATTCTGCATTACTCTCAGCCTTCCTCTTATTTACTACAATTGCCAGCAGTGCTTCAAACAAACTACTATTCTCTATTATATATATATATATATATATATATATATATATATATATATATATATATATATATAATATTTTTAAAATGAATATTTATTATTATTACATACAGACATCAATGTTTCATCCTTGTGCAATCTCAGTGTAGGAGAATGTTAATTCTTGCAAGTCGGATATATATATATATATATATATATATATACTAGCAAAAATAACCGGCGTGGCTCGGAATTAAGTCAGTAAGCATATGTCTTTAAGCTTCTAGCCCATAACACATTACATATTTTATTCTTAATTTTTCCATTTTTGTTTTCTCGGCATTGATTGGGTGGAAAACAGGTTAGAATGCAGCAGAAAAACAAAAAACAAGAGATTTGACCGTTTCTGTTCGTATTATCAAACGTCTTCAGAAAAAGTAAAGATTTGGAAACAATTTTATTTTATTTTGAAGGCACACACATGGGAGAAGGAAAAGAGGATCCGATTGGACCATATGAGAAGACCCTTAGCTACATTGAAATATGATTTGATAAGTAGGTGACATATTCCTCTTTATTTCTCATTCTTTTTTTATTATTATTTTTTATATAAACCTTCATCCATTTATCTTTGCTTTTCCATTTTCGAACTCACCAGGCTAGCATAGTGGCGGTAGGCGGAGGGGGTAAAGGCGATAAGAGGGAAGAAGACAGAGAAACTAGCCAGGATAAACACACATAAAGTGGAAGATATATATATATATATATATATATATATAAACATGCATACAATTATGTATGTAAATATATATAAGAATAAATAAACACAAACTAAACCATCACAACATAGGAGTGGGCATGAAATTGATACACCGAAGACAAGCCTCCAAAGATTAATCGGAAAATATCAAAGATAGGTCTGCTTATTCGTCTTATTTTAAGTTTTTAAAGCAATAAAAATCTTAAATTGACAGTCTAGAAAAATCTACTTCACAGTACAACCAATGTGAATGATATCTTATTATAAGAAAATTGGGTAGGCCGGCCTATATTTCTCATGGCTTTTTTTAAAGTAAATGATGATATGAAATACATGTAAGAAAAATCCGTAGTTCATGGATAGGGTTAAGTTTGAAAGAAATGTATTTAAAATGATCTAATAAGCTATAAAACTTGCTATTATTTTTATCTATTTATTTATTTATTTTATTATTATATAACTATTTAATCAGGGTCGCAGTGGTGTAATATACTGCAGTTTTAGTGCGATTTTGCTAGGTGCCTGCTTAGGGTATAATATCCGAGCCTGAGGTTGATGTTCGATGGAGATGAAAGAAGTATAGTCGCGCTTTCAATGCTAGCTCGGTGGGTGCGAAAATGGAAAAGAAAAGGAAAATGGATGAAGGTATATAAAAAAAAAAATTTAATTAAAAAAAAGAGAGAAATAAAGAGGAATATGCCACCTACTTGTCAAATCATATTTCAATGTAGCTAAGGGTCTTCTCATATGGTCCAATCTGATCATCTTTTCCTTCTCCCATGTGTGTGCATTTAAAATAAAATAAAATTGTTTCAAAATCTTCACTTTTCGATAATAGGAACGAAACCGGTCAAATCTCTTGTTTTTTTGTTTTGCTCCTGCATTCTAACCTGTTTTCCGTTTGTCTTTTTTCAAACATTTTGTCTACCGCGGCATTTCATTTTCATGACTTACCGTGTACCTTTCCCCATATATATATATATATATATATATATATATATATATATATATATATATATATATATAGGAAATGAAAAAGGAAAACCAAAAAATGGATGTTTTTTATGTGTACATCAACGTTTCGTCTTTATTTATAAGACTTTATCAGGATGATAATATAAAGAAAAATTGCATGCAAGTACAAACACATGTATGGTTGACATATTGGGAAAAAGAAAATAATGGCCACTGCTGGAGAAAACAGTAGGGTGGACGTCCGTACTTGGTGAGGACTGAAAAATGAATGTTTATGAAAATGAGTGGGGAAGAAGTGGAAAGATGGGGGTGAGCAAGGAATACTGTGGCTGGTAGTAAGAGAAAAAGGTGGGGGGATGAGCAGGAATAATGTAGATGGCAGTGAGGGAGTGGAGGAGAGGGAGGAAGGAGGTATTTGAACAGGTGGCTGCGGTCAAGACTGAAGGGGAAAAAGTAAGTTGGAATGTTTGTGTGGGGGGTGTATGCAGAGAAATGGAGGGTGGGTAGAGAAGGAGGGGGCTGTGATTTTGGTGGATGGGCGAAAGTTACGGTCTTAGAGAGGGTTTTGAGAAAATCATGGGATTTAAGAATGGGGGGTATGGAAGAGTGAGAGTTCATCCTTCTCTTCCCATATATATATATATATATATATATATATATATATATAGGAAAACCGAAAATTATTCATATGTTACTGGAGGGTTCGTCTTTATTGAAAGACTTTCTCAATATAAGTGATTTGAGGAATTACATAGAAGTTACAATTTGAAAGTACGTGGTGGTTCTATGACGTGGAAATGATGTTTGTTTGTTTTTCGAAAAAAATATATACACGTTTACATTGAAAATATGTGGTGCGTCTATGAAGTGGAATAAATGTATCTTTTAATTTTTTTAGATATCGATGCTATATATAAAATTGTGTTGGGAATGTGGTGTAAAATAGCTTTCCTGGATCTAAGAATTTCTCGGTTAATATTGATTTGCTGATTAAAAATAAATTTTAGATGCTGTTACATTGTTTATCATGTCAGAGTTTATAAGTGCTTATTCAAGAAGTCTTCGGCGAGATTTATTTTAATCGAATCTAGCTTGTTTAGAGTTAAATGAATGATCAAGTTCTAATGTATGAGAGATTCGTGCATTTAAGGAATTAAAATATATAATGTTTTTCATTACTTCTGGAAAAGTCTGTATTACATTTTCCTTTGTGTTTAATGTAAAATATTTGGAGAAGTTCAATGTTTTCAGTCAATTTGTAATATTTGTATATTCTTCTTTTAATTGACTTTTAACGGTTTCGTTAAGCAAACTGCATGCACGCCATTTCTGTCTTTTCTCATATTTCCTCTTGGAATTAGAGTTAGTGATAGGGTTAATGTAAAGCAAGTACTTTTTCGATTCCTATAAGAAATTACTTACCTTTCAGTGTCAGTGTAATGACACACTTGCCCCATCAAAACCAAAATTTCTCGCCTTTCATAGATATGAAATATTCAAATGTGCATTATTATTTATACATTTAACGAAACGTAAATTTAACTAATACAGATAACTTTGATAACTAATTAAACTCGAGTAAAAAATACTCATATAGGGTTCAGGGGTGGGCGCCTGAGTGACCTAGGTTCCCGGGCAGCTAAATCAAAGTTATCAACAAACTACACTTACTACAGCATCAACAATTACCACTCAACAGATACACATTCAGCATCGACGCCATCTCTCTCTCTTTCTCTCTATTTCTTTCTATCTCTCTATCTCTCTCTCTCTCTCTCTCTCTCTCTCTCTTTACACACATTCGTATCTGCACACACAGCTATAGACATAATCACAGACGGCATCGCCTGCAACGACATCTATTGATTGGAACTCACTGTTACTGACATACACCAACTTTTATGCATAATAGTTGACAATACAGACTTTACATATAAACAACACACCTACAAACAAACAGACTATTTAACCATCGGATCCAGCCGCTTTGAACTTGTCATGATCACTTATATGAACAGACTTGAAGTCTGCGCACTTGATATCTGCCATTCTCACATCTGCACGAGATATACAAACGACATCATCATCCTAACATCATCTCGCAAAGAAGCCAAAAAATGTATCACAACATTAAAACATATTGACCTAACAGGCAATTCAATATTGGGCACCCAGACATATCTAGATGCCTATCATTGTAAGATTTCAACCACCACATCACAAAAGACACAAATACATTGAATTGTTCTTGAGAAACCTCTGTAGAGACATATTTATACACTACATATGAGCCGTTCTTACAAAAGCAAAAATAAGAGGTGCAAGAATTAAATTTCCCGTATCTACATCAAATATACTAAAAGGGTAGACAAAATGGCCTCCGACAAACATTTCCACCAAGTCCTCGACAGAAATGAGTACCTCATGAACACCTACAGATCAATCGCGGTAAATTCTCTCTGACACTTGCTTTTTAAAAGTATCACACTTCAAAGCTGAGATGATCTCACCCTACTTACAACTCATTTTTAGCACTCCAGCATCACACAAATAATCAACCTAATATGATAGCACAAAACAAACATTATAGCAACAATAATAATAGTATACAACCAACAATGAGAGCAACAATAATAATTATATCAAACTAAAAAATATAGCAACAGTAATAATAGTATCAAACTAACATTGATAGCAACAGTAATAATAGTATCAAACTAACATTGATAGCAACAGTAATAATAGTATCAAACTAACATTGATAGCAACAATAATAATAGTATAAAACTTAGAATGATAGCAACAATAATTGTAATAATAGCCATGAGAATAACAATAATAATGGTAATTCTTCAAACCCCACGCATAAAACCTGTAACTTTTAAATGAATAATTAAGCCAATATAATTGATAATTAACATTTCAACTTTATTTTCTTCCGTCTTATATCATATAATATATTCTAAATGTTTTTTACAAAAGTAAGGATGAAAATATACACTGATACTAACATATATATATATGTATATATATATATATATATATATATATATATATAAACATATTATATATATATGTATATATATGTATGCATATATATACATATATATGTATATATATGTATGTGTATATATGCATGTATATATACAGAGTGGGCAAAAATAAGGGTCCTATTTTTAAAAATTCATAACTTTTCTATTTATTGATTTTTTTTTTTCAAATAAGTAAAGGACCCCTTCCGAAGCAAGCATGAGCCGTATTAGCCCTAAGGAACGTACCCTCATTTAGAAAACATTATTTTTGCTTAAAAAACTCAAAACAGTGTAAAAAACAATACTTTAGTTTTTGTAAGTTTTAAGAAGTGTTTTTCGGCTAAAATTTGTTTTGTTTATTTCAAAAAATCTCGGAAGTGTCAGTCTACACACACATAAAGTTTGGTGAGTTTAACTTTTATTTTGTGGAAGTTATTCAAATTCAAGTTATTCAAATTTAAAGATAGGACCCTTATTTTGGCCCACCCTATATATATATATATGTATATGTATATACGTGTATATATATATGTGTGTGTGTATATATATATATATATATATATATATATATATATATATATATATATATATATATATATATATATATATATAGTTTGAATCTAGTCAATTCCATAAAATCACTTAAGGATGTTGACAACCATTCCGTGGCCCCTTTTGCAAGAATGCTACCAACAGAATCAAGTCGGTCAACAAAGTTGTACCCTTCTGATTCATACGAATTTATTTTTTACTTTTTACTGTTGTTTTAATTTTACTTCAGTAAGTTATAAGAAATGAAGGGGCCACTTTCTGGGGCTAAAACTTGATTTCCATATGAAATACATAGATATCTGAGTGTTTAATTAAAATGAACCTCTACCTCTCAACAGTTGAGTTAGTAAAGCAGTGAAGAATGTTAATTTTCCTCACCCCCAATTTACCAGTTAACTATATCTTTCTTGTGGTATCTTGGTCTTACCGGATTCCTGGAGTATCCAACTGTTACTTGAACAAACATCACAAGAAGAAAATGCACTGGTATTTCTAGTAGTCAGTGTATATCAGTGTCGAGGGGATCTTATTTGGTCAGGATTTTCTTGTAGCGTGAAGTATCCTCATGCCAGGTTGTCCTGACAAACCCTTGTACAGAGAAACCTAAGACACTCGAGAATGGCGTTTAGTAGGTAATTCAAAGTCTCCTTATATATATACATTTTTCAATTTCTTTATCTTTTTGTTTTTTCTGGGGATGGGGCATCCTACCGGATGCCAGACATTATACCGCTATTTCAGACACTCCAGCATTAAGATCTTTTTAATATTCTACCGTATCTTGAAGTGTAATTGTTTCACAGGGTGTATTCGCTAGGTAGATTTAGAATAATTTTTCATGAGTCCGGTTGCTCCTATAATTACTGGAATTATGGAGATCTTCCTGAGATTCCAGTTTCTTTTCATGTCGTACATAAGACCTTGATATTTCGTTATATTTTCCCTTTCAGCTCTGTAACGTAAGCCAGCATGACTATGGACAGCGAGTTAAACTAGGGTTGCTACTTTTCCCCTTCTGTCCCATATCACTATGCCAGGTTAAACAGCTCCTTTTTCTAGATATGTAGCTGTAGGGATTGCATAGTCATAGTGGATAGTGTATGACTTATTCCCAACTGTTCTGTCTGGTGTATGTTACCAGGACTTGCTGCTACACTGGATATATATAACACATACAATGTATATATATATATATATATATATATATATATATATATATATATATATATATATATATATATATATATATATACTAGCAGGGCTACCCGGCGATGCCCGGGTGCAGAATCATAAAGCAATGTGTGTATACTCAATTGGCAGGCAGTGTCTACTGAAATGTAAAATCTAAAAAATGATGACTCATTTCCTGTTTTGAATTATGACTTTGCTATTTCTTCATAGGGCGGCCACTGGCGGCCACTGGCGGCCACTGGCGGCCACTGGTGAGCAGTGTCTACTAAAATTTAAAATGTAATAAATGCTGACTCATTTCCTGTTTTCAATTATGATTTGACTATTTCTTTATAGTCATGACAATGGCGGACAATGGCGGTCACTACCGGACACTGGCGAGCACTAGCGGGCAGTGTCCACTAAAATGTAAAATCTAATAACTGTTGACTTATTTACTGTTTTGAATTATGAGTTGACTATTTCTTTATAGGTCTGACGGTAGCAGACACTGGCGGGCACTGGCTGACTGTGGCGGACAGAAGCGAGCAGTGTCCACTAAAATGTAAAATCTAAAAAATGCTGACTCATTTCCTGTTTTTATTATGAGTTGGCTATATAAAGCCTGGTTTAGTCACCCTCCTTCCTAGAATTATCCTATTAGAATTTTGAATTACCCTCCCACACACACACACAAAACCGCATTCTCTCTATGATGTCATTTCCGGTTGAATTTGAGGAAATGACTTGCATTTTTTTTCGGGAATCACTTGCAATTTGTTTTTAAAAAACGACTACATGATATAATTGTTTTCTGTTTAAATTAATATACAATTAAATTGAAATAGCTGAAATAAGCGATCCCCAGAGGAAATCTGCCCTATAGCCTCCTTATAAGTGAATTTAGAGATTCATGAATACGTCCATTAACTTTCTCGGTAAATTTTACATTAGAATACACTTTTAGATTTTATATAGATTCGCTATTTTTTCTATAGGGCACACACACACACATACATACATACATTGAGTTATATATATATATATAAATGTGTCAATAGATTTTTGAATTACATTTAACCACAGTTGTTGTGAAGTGGGATTGAATTTCGATTGGTCTAGTCGATTACAGATATGGAAAAAGCTTTTGTGTAAATACGTTTCCACACAAAATTCAGAAAATATCTACCTCAATAAATATAACTTATGATACTTTTATAATGCACACATGATCTGTGAATCCCACAGAAACCTAAGTGTTATCGTGTATGCATCATTGAGTAGTGTCTCGTGTTTTACCCGATAAAAATCCCCTGTCGGAAGTCTATAAAAACTCCACACGGAAATCCCCTTTCGTGATGCGCCCCTTTTACTTGTAAGCCAAAGAAATTGCTTCAGCAGACACGCGGATCATCGAGACAGTTATTGACTGCGATCTTATAATAAATGCTCCAAATTTTGTGTGCGTGCAGGCTGAAGGATAAACGGTTTTTTTTTGGGGGGGGGGTAAGTAAATAAATTAAAGCCACCAAAGCGCAGACATCGATGAATATATACAAGCAGATAAAGTGATAAACACATACTCGCAAAAACATAATATAACACGTACAGTAACACCTTCAAATATAAATAATAAATAAATAAAACAATAAAAAATAAAATAAATAAATAATATGCATGATGGAACCATTTATCTATCTGAAATTTAGATTATGTAAGTAAACATTTAAATATATTTCTACGTATAATGCGAATGCACTGTTTACACTAGAAAGTATTCTAAACTAACCGTATTTTCGTATTAGCTTTTATATGGATTTAAACATTTTTACCAGGTATTATTTATCTTCAGGATTAATAATAATTTATCAATTGTTTTTTTTCAAATTTCTTTTCGGATGAGATACTTCCATAGGGAGTTTACTTTGTACTTGGAGTTGATTATGGCTAGCTCAGTTGAGTTTGGTTATGGGTGACTGTTTCAAAGGTGGTTTCAAATTTCACGAGCAAGTTTTTTTTGGGGGGGTGTTCTGGATTTTTGTCATCATTTTTAAAGTGAGTGTGTTTTTCATGTATTTTGGCTTGCCGTTATTTTTTAGAAGACTTTCCAAACTTTTGCCTTCTTCCTTGTTCCTTGTTTTTGAGATAATCGGTTTTCCTATTACCATTAAATTAACTATCGCTCTGATGCTCAGTAAAGTTAAACTAAAAACTACATAGTTCTCTTGACTTGAAACGCGCCTAAGAAAAAGTATAAAGTTTGGAAAAAATAGATAAGAAATGTTATTTTGTGACATGAAGAAGAAATATAGGTATAACTACTCACGTGTTTAGCACTATTGAAGTAAATACTAAAAATCGTTACATAAAATATATATCCCCTTATAGAATTTTATGTTGGTGTATATATCAGTGTATATGTACGCTCCGCTACACGCGGAGTACTCTGAAAGAGGAAATGGCGTAAAGCAAGATTATTCCGTAAAATAATTGAATCTTCTCTGGTACTAACATCGTAGAAAAGTAAACAAATGAATACAAACATACGTTTATGAGCGATGTATATATCTATATATTCCATTTATCAGCAGGAAAGTAAGCTCATGGTGTAGAGCGCCGGGCTGTCATAATAAGTAGTGACGTATGTCCATAAATATAAAAAACCGAAAATATAAATAAAATATTTGTGAGACGAAGTAGAAGGTCAAGTATTGGCCGATATATGAAAAACAAGAAATTGAAAGAACAGATGAAAAGTATGGTTTTAGATTAGTTTCACCTACGATCATTGGAATGCAACTATAGAGCATATATGCTCTGAATCTTGTAATACAAATTTATTGAGCTTGCAATTTGGAACATTTCGGATATTATAAAGAGTATAAACTTAAATATATACTAGGATATCAATATATATATATTTATATATATATATATATATATATATATATATATATATATATATATATATATATATATATATATATATTGAATCCTTAAGTAGTTTAAACAAGGAATATATAAATAAACTTTACTCCCTGATGTTCTAGGAGCGATGTTCAACTCCGTCGCAGGGTGGTTACATATCCGATTATGTGGTAATAAAATAAAAGTGCTGAAAAATTATCTCATTTTATTACAATATAAGCGGCCACTCAAGGTTTAAAATAATAAAAAGAAGAATGTTGCCGATTTAACGACCCTGTCACGAAGTCTTAACATCGCTGTTAAAAAATCTAGGAGTAAAGCTGCCATAAAAAAACCAAGGTATTGGCTTTAAATTAACTGAAGAAAAATGTTTTATCATTCGAAATTAATAAGAAAAGTTAAAAAACGTTTAAATGATTTTTCATGAAATATTGCTTATTAAAACGTTGTCTCCAAACGCATTTATTTGTCTATTTTCAATTTCGCATATATCTAAGGATGCTTTTAACAACTTTCGTTTTATTATATATATATATATATATATATATATATATGACAAAAAATTGAACTAATATTCTAACATAATTGTAAATGAAAAAAAACAAAACCAAAAATATTATTTATGTATTCATCAACTTTTCGTCTTTATCCGAAGACTTCCCCAGGATGGTTGGTTTGAAGAAATAACACACATATACAAATGTTTGAAACAGTAGTAGTAGTAGTAGTAGAAGAAAAGCTAAAACGGCTGCTTATGAAAAGCGAAATTATGAGCTATAAATAGATGGTAGCAGTTGGAGAAATTGTGTTACGTGTGGAAAGTGTGAGGGGAGAATCGTAGTTGTCGGAGTCATTGAAATCATTAAGGAGGGGGTAGCGTGCGTGATGTAAGATTAAAAAGGGTCGCTTATGAAATGATAAATTATGTGCTCAATAAGATGGTAGCAGTAGGAGAAAATAGGTTAACTATAGAAGATGTGGGGGGAATAATTGGTAACCGTCGGACTTATTTAAACCATGAGGGAGGAGGAAGAAGCGTGAGTCATGTTTATTGATGCCATATAGTTGGTTATCGAAGCGGAAAAAATAGTCGTTAGAATATTAAGAAATGTAGTTTGGTTTTATTTCCGAAATAAAACATAGCTTTTGGAAATTGAAATACATAAAATGTTCATGAAATGAAACGGATGTTTTTATTTATTTATATTTATTTTGTTTTTGTTATTTATTCATTTAATTTTATATATTATGTGTAAAGTATGTCGGGAGTGTGGTATAAAATAGCTAGCGTGGATCTAAATTCAAGTTCTGTTCCGATAAAATAAGCTGATTAAAAGAGATAAATTGTAGAAGCCATTGCGTTGTTTAATTGTGTTAGAGTTTTTAATGAGTGCCGATTCAAGAAGTTTCCGACGAAATTTATTTAAAATGAATTTAACGATTCTAGCCTGCCCCAAGTTAAAATAATAATCGTGTTGTAATGCATGTTAGAAAAATGCGTTCATAAAATTGTTATTTTTTTGTTTCCGTTGGGTTCTCCCTACGTATATCTGACGGCAATTACTGTATGTGATAGTGTATACACCTGCATTAGGTGTTTTTAAAAATTTTTGTAGTTTTTAATATTTTTTAGATGTATTTTGTATTGTCAGAATTCCTAGTTTATTTAGAGTATTGCAAATTATTGTATTATCGGAATGTGTAGGTAAGAGAAGATGTCTATTTATGGGAGAAATGTCCGGTGTATGCAATTTTTGCTTATTGCTTTTTGAAAATATTTTTAGGGCTTTTTTCCTTGCATTTGATATGAAATATATAGGGTATTGCAATGTTTTAAATGAATTTGTGATGTATTTAAATTCTTCGTCTAGATATTGTGGACTACAGATTCTAAAAGCACACAGGAAAAATAATTACCATGTCTATTTTTATTTTGTTCTCATGGTGGGAATAAAAATGTATATAGTCGTTTTTGTGAATGGTTTTACAATGTACTTTAAATAATAAGTTATTGTTAGATTTTATTATAAGTGTGTCTAAAAATAGTATCGAGTTATTTTTCTCAGTTTCATAAGTACATCTTATGGATGGCTCGACTGTGTTTAATTTTTTTTTTTTAGATTTTCCATTTGTGTGTTTTCGGGTAAAACATTAGAATGGCTTCAATATATCTAATTCTAAAGTATTCAGGTTTCGAGGTAATCTAAATTTGAAAGGGCCAGACTGTACGAATTCTAAGAATAGACACGCTAGTACTCCACTCAGAGGGCTGCCCATAGGGAGTTCGAATGTAAAAATGCGTCATGTCAGTGATAAGTCTGATTATGTCTATTAAAGTGTTAGGGGGAAAACGGTACGTAGATGTTGATCTTTTTAGGTGCATATGGAGTAAATTTAAACACTTTTTAATGGGGACATTATTGTATAAAGATATTATGTCTAAGTTGTGTATAGTTTTGTTTTGTACATTAATGTTTTTTATTTTGTTAAATAAGTCTCCCGAGTTTTTTTCATATGGGAAGAGCTGGTGGTGCCCATTAGTGGAGTTAGAATGTTGGTTATGGCCAGTGCGGACTTATACTTAGTGCTACTGATACCACATGTTATGGAGCGCATTAGGATGCCCGGTTTATGAGTTTTGGGAAGGCCGTATAATGCGAAAATAATAGGGTAGTATTCAATATAAGATGCCACTTTTCTCATCGTTTTTATAAGATTTTTTAAAAATTTGTTAAAAGTTTCAAGTCTTTTGTTTATAGTTTTTTTAAAGTCTGTGTTGACGTATGTATTTACCCCTATATTGTTCGAACTTCTGAAACACTTACTGCTATGTTTGCTTCCTTGGTATTCATAATATCTTGGATTTACCTTTTTGGGGCATGTTACATTTTTCCATCGATGATGATTTTCTTTGCCCCAAAACCTTTTGTGCATTTATATATATATATATATATATATATATATATATATATATATATATATATATTTACATTTTAAAATCTGTGCTGTCTTACATTTTTGAAAATCCATGGGTTAAGGCAAGGACAAAGGTGTATTGATATATTACTTGTTTAAACTACTTGATGATTCAATAAATATTGTTCTTTTTCCAATTTTTATTCTCATCATTCATTTCATTTTATAATTGCTCTATCTCGTATATTGAGCATTGACTTTTCATGATCAGATTATTTTAAAGATAATATTTTATCTTTATCATCTCATCATCATATATTTATATATATATATATATATATATATATATATATATATATAAATTTATATAGAGATAGATGTATATATATACACATATATATATGTGTATATATACACTCTCTCTCTTTCTTTCTCTCTCTCTTTATATATATATATATAGAGAGAGAGAGAGAGTGAGAGAGAGCGATATATATATATATATATATATATATATATATATATATATATATATACGTGTGTGTGTCTGTTATTTTACACTAGAATTAATGTAAAGGCTTTTCTGTATAAATGAATGAATTTCCGTATAAATAGTTCAATACGTTCCATGATCAATATCGCTGATATAGTAAAAAATATGATGAATTAAAATGACAACATCTACAAATGCGATAGATTTCTTCTTCTACTACTAGCGTTTTTTTCACTCATTTGTAGAGCATCGGGCGCCATATATGGCAACAGTAGCTCAACTTAAGACGTACCTGTCTTTTCTATGGCTAGGGGATTGACTTATGTTAGTCTTCTATTTCAGATGAAAGTCATAGCAGCTTTTTAAAGCAAGGGACTTCTTCAATGATTTCAACTGGGGCGAAGCAAAGATTTTAGCGTTGGTGATGGAAGGAGATAAGATTTGTTTTAGGGGTGTTAAAAGTAACAAGCCACCTTTCCTTTATTGCTCCAGATTCGAGGAGCGATGATCAGCTAGCCCTTTATCACCTGTACTCTTCAGGGTGTTGCCATAGACAACTGTGTCGTCCGAAAAGATGTGCAGGAAAATATTAGTAATTAAAAAAACGCCAAAACTGACTTTGGACAATCACTATTTAAGCCCTATATCAAGATCACACAACATTTATCGAGTAGAATTTGACGGTACACTCAATAGTGGTATTCATTTCCTATTATATTATTTATAACTTGAAAATAATAGAAGTTAACAAAAAACAATTGTAATAAAAATGGTAATGTTGGGTTGAAAACTGTGAACAGGAGTGCACAGCGCTCCTCGTTCATTCCCGGGCAACGCCGGAGTTGCCAGTTAGTTTTACGTAAATTATTAAGATTTATTTTCGGAATCATCCATTCGACGATACGAAAAATAAATTTAAAGAGAAAAAAAGAACGAAACAAAATTTTAATAAATGTTCTTTTCCGGTTGAAATTATGTGCATGTTTGAAATAACTCCTCGGGTCACAGTTTTCTCATGACATTCCTTTGAGGAGAGGAGGGCGTGTCGCTTGGGAAGCAAAGTTCAGTTAGCAAATATGGTCATCTGCTCGATAAACGGTTGCTGTTTGCTGTTTGCAACGCCAATAAACTGTCAGTTCTCTTTTAAATGTTAAAAGTAGTTTCCTCTATGCAACTATAAGTTCATAAGATGTCTGGAATCTACTGGATTAAATTAAATCAAGAACACGTTAAATGTAAAGCTTGTATCATTGAATCTCATATCTATATACACATTTAAACCTTGTAAGTTCTTAATTAATGTTTGCACGCGTATAAAAAGAACCAACAAGGCCGGACAGAAAACTAAGTAATTTTTTAATACTTCTTTAGAATCAAAATATTAAATAATTTTTGTTTTTTTCATTTTTGTTTTACAAAAAAATCAATCAAGTTCAGATAAAAGACAGACAAAAGTAATCATTTCTTACACGAGGATAATTAAAACCATGAAAAACACTTATTTGTATATGATATTCAAACCGTTGAAAGATCACATCTAAATCCCGATAGATAGATTTCGAAACCGTTCTTTTTGCTTCTGATCAAATATGGCCAAAGCACGTGTTTTAACGAAAATAAAAAAAAAACATGAGTAACGAAACTAAGTTTCAAGTTGTATTGCCTGTGGGTTGACTGAAAACTAGAACATTGACATTTAATAGTTCATTCAGTCATCTGTAAATCAATATATAAATACACACTCAATATATATATATATATATATATATATATATATATATATATATATATATATATATATATATATATATATATAAATATAGAGGCAAAAATGCCTTCAAAAACCATGTATTAGATGCGAGTAATTAAATAAAAAGAAAAAGAAAAATATTTCGAAACATTTAACAAAATATTTCAAAATACCTTCCGTTTTTTTTTCTTCATCTTGATTTTTTTTTTTTTTAGCTAATATTTCGCTTGACAAAAACAAGCTTCGACAGAGCCAAGACAAATAAAGATATAACCTTCTTTTTCCATAATTTACTTCCTGGTTTTGGTGAAGTGTCACGTCTGGTGTTGTGGACTATTGTTGTAAATGTCTGTTTTAAATAGAATAGAACTTGATTGCGCATGGTCGTCCATTCAACAATCTAATATATATATATATATATATATATATATATATATATATATATATATATATATTAATTGTGCGTATGTAGGCAGCATTTTCTTCATTTATGCAAACATTGTTAAAACCAATAGAATTAGTCTGCCTCGTTATACCTTTTTTATTTTTTCAATTTTTCTGATTATCTTTTTTGTATAAAAAAAAATAAATGTTCCATAGGTATCACAGTTTTCACGGACGTTTCCGATTCTTCGTCGAATCATCCTCAGGTGTTAAAAGCAAATATACAAAAAAGCTGGGAAAAGACAGCAGAGAAACGCGCATAGAACGTTTTTCGCAAGTGGTTCATGATTTGAATCTAGCAACGCTGGATGGCATCACAGTACAAAATCGCATTACGTATGTTACCACTGGTTAAATATGTGATGTGAATTTTAGGTTGTTGTGTTTTTATGTAGATAGCTTCCAGTATTTTTATTTTTTTTAATTAGTTTCGGAATATATAATTTTAGTGTTATTAACTAGAATTTGTCTTAAATCAGAGGAGGGCAGTTATGTTTTTGTAGATGTTGGTAAATTGAGCTAGAGTTTACAAGATGCATGGTGAGACGGCGGGATAGGGTAATGCTTTTAAAACCAATGTAGCTATTAGCTTTATTATTATTATTATGAGAGTTACATTCTCCCAAAAAGCATTTAAACTTATAAATAACATTTGTTCTTTCTACCGGCTTTTTGGCGGCTTATGTTTCTTTGAACCTAACTGTTATGGCCTTGTAAAAAAAAGGCAATGAAATAAATAAAGACAAATATTTAATAATAATTTATTTGTATCATCATCATCATCATCATCATCATCATCAGTGGTTATTCTCTCGGTTATTTTCATCTTTTGAATATAAAAGAAATATCTGCTTTTAATAGAAAAACATTATAAATAAAAAAATAATTAAATGGACGACAATATTACAGACAATTAGATTCTTTAGTCGGATTTAATTTACTGTAAAGCCTAGAAGAGTAATTTGCGTTGGAAAAATGTTTTAGTGTGACTCAACCGTTATTTAAGAAAAACTAGTTTTCATTCATTGATATGAAAAATAACTCGTGTTAAGAAATCTGATTATTAAAATAATTAAAGATCCTTCCCTAAAGAAATTAAATACGATATACTTTTTATTCAACTAACAATATGCACCTTTATATAATTTCAGTTTTAATAACCCGTCTAAACAGTAATTTCAAAACTGATTTTTCACTATCTTTTAAGATAAATGTTAGGACTATTTCTCACCATTTCACTAATTAATCATTAAATTGACAGTTTTCTTGCGATCAAAATAGCAAAGTAGTAATTGTCAATAATTTCAACTGCTACATGTAACGACGAATTTTAATCCAAAGTTGAATTGTTGAATTGTTTTATAAACAAGCATTGTAAGGTAATCTGGTAGAGAGTTATATTAAAAAAGTAGACATAAACGAGGTTCCGCATTAGTTCAAATCGAATTATTTGTTCTTAAAAACATAATTTATATATTGTTTTACAATAAAAACAATACATAAATGCATTTAAATGGACATATACATTCATCGTAGTTACTTAGTCTCTAATGAAAAGAGTAAATATATCACTCTTTTGCACATGAATCTTCACAATTTCATAAGCGACTCGTGAAATTGAGAAAATCCGTGTGCGATAGAAATCATCTGAATACTATTTACATGTCAGACTAAGTAACTACGATGAATTTCCATGCCTATTTAAATGTATTTACGTATTGCTTTTATTGTAAAAAAAATTACACATTATCGGATTACCCATTGTGACTATTTCACCGTCCGCTTTAAAAGTAAATGATGAAAGTTATTTTTTTTTCTTTTTGTTACGTAAAACTTTGGTCATTTATCTTTTCATTAAAAAAGGACCAAATTAAAAACAATATTTTAAACTTTTTTATTATAAAATATAGTATGCCTCAAAATATTTAAAGCCTTCAAAAGTATACGACAATTTTTTAAAAATTAATTCTGAATCTCTTACTGATAAGTCCTATAACTGTATTGTTAGATCCTTTGACTCTACCCCATTTTCTTTGACTTTGGAAGTAAAGTGACATTGTCAAGGTGAGGTCCACCAGTTTCTTGAAATCGTTCTAGCTCTGTAGGAGATTTTGAATCTAGCAAAGACAACTCATCCTGTGCTGCATACTCAGTCATATTGAAACCAGGGTCATTTCGTTTGCCAGTTGGTGGGTCATCCTGCACAACAACTTCTGCAATTGCAGCCTGCTCTCTTTATTCTCACATCTTTGTAACGTTCTCTAACACACTAAGTCTCTGTTTATAGTCTTGCCCACATTCTGAAACCAATGAAGCCAGTTTATGTCCTAGTATTGATGCCTTCTTGTACTTGTGTAGATTTATGGATGTCTTCTAGGAGTGAGACTGATACTAGAATGTTCAGGAATGTTATCAGATAGAGGCTTGGACAACATCCGATCACCTATCGTGTAGTACTGCCAAGTACAACGCTCGCCAACTTGTTCAGTAGCAAAGAGCTGAATGTACTCAATGAAAAGAAATGCAGAGACATGGATGTCCGGAAGGTTTACTGGCAAGATGTGGTTGTAACACTGAGGACACCCTTCAGTAGTATCTGCTTGAATGGTGACATGCTGTGCTAGATCTCACTGCTTTTCTACATATTTGGAGGCATGTGGTGTTAGGTACTGCTAGTATTGCAGGTCTAATTTGCGTTTATGTTTGGTAATGAAGGCAACTTTATAAAACATCTTAGTTACCTTTCTATCACGCTCTGATCTCATCATCTAGAGGAACACTGAGAAGAGATCCAGTAGACTGGTGGCTTGACGCCAGGAACTTCAGTTTCCGGAAGTGAAATTCTAACCTGTTATTGATCCTCTCACCCAAAAACATATGTTGGTGCTTGACTCCCTCTACCCACTGTTCTATGATAGGGTCCCAGTTCGTATTATAATATTTGAGTACACTATATAGTTGTATGGTTTTAACTGTTTCATAATGTGTCTTATACTCATGTTCTGATTGTGAGTATGCCAGTTTTTGGATTATTTCTAAGACAATTATTTTTCATCACTAGAGATACCTATTCTTTCCATTGTGATTTCACGTCTAAATTTTCTATGAAAATAAAAGAGACAGATTTGCAGGTTACAGATTAGCATGTTTACACTGAATACCTTTCTGTAAACCATGTATTTGTTAGTTAGCACAACTCTAACATCTGTCCATTTCGAATTCTTAATCTTGAAGAGTTGAATCATCTGGTGGATCATATGTTCCTCTTCACTGTTAACTATGAAGGTTGCTATGATTTTTGTTTCTCCATTGCCGTCAACAATAGTCATGAGGTAGAATGGCATTCTTAGTTCATTCGTCTTGTGAGTAGCATCTGCTAGGAGGAGTTCAGGAACCTGACTGAATGTGTGTTGCATGTGTATATCTTAGATGAATATGCCTTTCAGTGTGTTGGTCTCATCTATTAAGTACTCCACAGAAAGCCCTGGCTTGGACTTCAGATACTCTGCAAGTGTTGGATAATGGGTCTATGAGGATAGCCGCATCTGTTGGAGATACGGTTTGACTTGCGCGATTTGTAGCGGAGTCATCCCGTGCTAACTTGGTGCAAAGTGTTTCCACGGTTCGCGGAGACAGTTGACAGGACCTTGGGTTCAGGAGGTTAGGTCACAGCTGCGTGTTGATCACGAGATTTCGTGACGTCAGTTTTTCCCGCTGGGAAAATTGGGGTGAGATATACAGTTCTCAATTGGAAGCCAAAGAGAGAACACGCTTTAGTCATGTAGCGATACAAGCTAAGGGATTTCGGATCCCCCAAAGTTAGGTCCTTACGATGCCCCCTCTTCCTCCCTTACAAGCGATTAGGTGATTAACTTAGGAAATTAACTAGCCTTAATTAAGCCTTTTCGAATATAATATTTTGAATGAGAATTAACCCTTGGACCAAGGCCACACTTTTAAAAATGTACTTAAAAATATAAAAAAGGCAAAAGTAAAGTTGTATTTTTAATCAAATTTTCCAACTTTGGTAGAAGCACTTGTTTTTGGTTCAGTTTTTATCAAATAATGAAGTTATTTGTTTAATTTAATTTTTTTAAATTTTCTGTACAAAGAAAAACTTCGATAATGTAAAATTCTGATTTTCTTTACGAAGAAAAACTTCGATAATGTTAAAATATCAAGCAAAACACTGGATTTAAACAATTTCTATTTTAGATTATTCTTTCGATGAAATCATAAAACTAAATCGTGTATTTAAATATAATGAGGATTAATATAACATTCTGAATGCGTCTGCAATAAGACGAGTGAACTGAAGATTAAAAAAGAAGAGGTCAGTAACTTACAATAATGTTGTTGGTCGTATGACTGAGCTTGAAGGGGAAACTGCGGATCTTTGCAATTTGAAAATCGTTAGAAATATACACAAACATTAGAATAAAAATTGTCTGTGCAAAAAAAACACGAAACAAAAAATGAATTATTCATTCAATTTAAAAAAAAATATTTCTTTTTTATTGGAAAAATGTTGAAACAAAAAATATTTTTTACGTCGAGAAATAAAAACATAAGCATTAAAGATTTGTTTATTTTTTAGGTTCATTATCTTCATTTGTAACTGTAACAGTTAGGTTAAAAAAGCATAAGCGTAAGCAAGCAGTTAAGTAGACTCATAGCGTGGCGAAAATCGCCGTAGGAATTATTTAATAAAAAAATCTTTGTCCGAAGTTTTAAGTATTTCTTTTTTCTTATTGGAAACATTTTGAAATACAACTTATCTTTTTTCGTAAGTCGTGGCGTGCCGTGGCGAAAAAAATAATCAGAAGTTTTAATTCTTCCTTCTTTTATTGGAAAAATGTTGAAATAAAAATTATCTTTTTCGTAAGCCGACAGTTAAGTAGATCGTGGCGTAGCAAAAAATCCCATTAAGTCGGCTTTTAAGTAGACTCGTGAAATCTTCGCTGTAACTGTAACAGTTAAAAAACATGAACCGACAAAATAACGGGCTGTGCATTGGTTTAGTACGTTATTCGGGAATAGTCGCATGTCGAGTTATCTTCTCTTATCCACTAGTTTTCAAAATGGCGCCCGAGTCTTAATATTCAAAAATTGAAAAGTCTTCAATAAATATTATGACTATCTAACTATCAGTGTCTACATTAAATAATATAAATTTTACCTGCTTCCCACTGCAGCATCAAGTGATTTTAATGTATGTGTGGGGGTCCACCGATGGAGATACTCTTAAGGGGACCAAAATAGCATTCTCTGATAGGGGTATAATAGGCGATCGCCAATAAACTACCCCAATGTCGAAGAAGGATGTAATCCTTGGGAGAGTTAACCTCCGAGGACCTAGCCCAATCATACCATATCTCGACAAATTTGGGTCTGGTGGTTCAAGACATACCCTAGGTTGCCAGAATGACTACCGATCGTAATCATCTGTTAGAAATAGTAGCTGTTGTAAACGCAAGGTTATCATTGCTTATACAGTGATAGTAAACGCAGTAATTTAAAAAAAAGTTTCTGAAACATTTATTTATTATTATGCTAAATGAGAGTCAATCAACGTGTATTTCCCAAAGACTTGTTCTCCATACACTGCAATTACAGAAAATGCATGCTAAAATATACCTTAATTCTAGGATTGAGTTACGTTTTAAAACAAATCATGTTTTAGCTGTTCTAGTTAGCCGTGTTTTATAATGAATTGAACAAGTGACCCATCTCTTAACTTTCTATATATTTGTCTCTCTCCATATCATTCTATGTTGATGCAACAGCTCTCTAGTATTTATTGATGTTTATGTGAGCATTTAGAGAAAGAATGAATCTTTTCTCGGCATTGCCATATAATTTACATAAGTGTGTCTGTGCACAGCACATACATGTATGTAAATTAGATGGTAAAATAATGAGTCTCTTTAGTTTTATATAAGAATAATAATACCTCTATAAAATAATATTATACTACTACTACTACTATTACTACTAATAATAATGAAAATATTAACGTAAAGAGACTTATTGTTAATTTTGTCAATAAATATATCACAGTTAATGTATTTTCGAATGAAATGAAAGTAGAAAAACTATTTTTTCAATCTCCCACAACCCTGAGAAATATTTTAAGTTCAAAAAAAAAAAAAATTTGGCCTGACCCCTAAAATTTTCCCCGACCCCTAATCCTTCCAGGCCCCCCCCCCCACTTTTTTTCAATCCTCCACAACCGTGAGAAATATTTTAAGTTCAAAAAAAAAAAAAAAAAATTTGGCCCGACCCTTAAAAAATTTACCTGACCCCTAAAATTTTCCCCGACCCCCTAATCTCTTCAGCCCCCCCCCCCCCACAGCCGCCAACATTTTTTTCACTCTCCCACAACCCTGAGAAATATTTTAAGTTTAAGGAAAAAAAAATTTGGCCCGAAACACCAATATTTCTTGAGACCGTTATACTTAAGAAGCACCTATATTTCTAGGGACCGTTATACTTAAGAAGCACCAACATTCGTTTGAAAATCAAGGAGGCCTCCTGAGCACTACTGAAATAACTCTTACCGGTGGCCAGGTACGGATGTGATTTAGCAACCCTTGTTTCACTACACACTCTTAACGTAGCCTTTCTATGATGTTATTGATTTATCCGGACAGAAGTTATGGGATGACCTGATACAACCGGACACAATTTAGGGCAAGACCGGGTACATCCGGCAAGGGATTATGGGATGTTTTCAGTGAATCAGCATTTTTATAGGATTAGTACATAAATACATTAGATTATTTCCAAATTAATACTATTTAACATTGAAAAAAGTCTGAAATATACGGGAAAAATACTACCCTCTGTCGGAAACTGGTCCGGTTGATCCTCAGCAAGTGAATCGTTTTTTGCGATTTTGAGATATTATGATCCCAGGATATGTACGGTGCTAAAAATATCAACTTTTTGACATGTCGCCGCTTAGTTTTTGAGGAGTAGCTGTACATTACATAAGTACATTAGATAATTTCCAAATTAGTACTAATTAACATTGAAATATAACTGAAAAGGACCCACCCCTTGATGAAATCTGCCCCATGGACCCCTAAGGCGTGGGTTTATAGATTCGGGAATACGCTATCAACTTACTCTGTGAATTTTACATTAGTATACACTTTTATATTGTATCTATATTCTCTAACATTTTTTCTATAGGGCACACACACACACACACAAACACACAAACCTACAGACATTCAATTTTATATAGAAGATTGATCAAGTGACCCATCTCTTAGCTACCTATGTATTTGTCTCTCTCCATATCATTCTATGTTGATGCAACAACTCTCTAGTATTTACTGATGTTTATGTGAGCGTTTAGAGAAAGAATTAATCTTTCCTCGGCATTGCCATCTAATTTACATAAGTGTGTCCGTGCACAGCACATACATGTATATAAATTAGATGGTAAAATAATGAGTCTCTTTAGTTTTATATAAGAATAATAATACCTCTATAAAATAATATTATACTACTACTACAACTACTATTACTACTAATAATAATGAAAATATTAAAGAAAAGAGACTTATTGTTAATTTTGTCAATAAATATATCACAGTTAATGTATTTTCTAATGAAATGAAAGTAGAAAAATGGTAGATATGGTTGTGACCCAACGGGTCACGGATGCGTCTCGTATTACATGACAATTCAAGATTATTCTACATCTCCTTATTTTCACATCCTTGTGGGTTTGTGTCCAATGAAATTATGCGTTCAGCTGAGAAAGAAAGGGTGACATTAAGAAAATAGAACAACGTTCGCAGCACATAAGCCAGTCGCCCGCTGAGAAGGGAAAAGGGAATATCGCCCATTCAGAGACTTGAATACACAAAGCAGACACCCCAATATTTTTCACACGGATTTCATTTGAAAAACTAACGCGAGGAAATAAAACTGTAAGTAATTCATTTACACACACACACACACACACACAAGCATATATATATATATATATATATATATATATATATATATATATATATATATATATATTTATTTATTTATATATACATATTTGTTTTGTATAAAACTTTTTATTTTATTGTATGAATAAAAAATAACAAAAAAAGATATATACCAAAATACGGATCTATTCATTACTAATCACTTTTATATAAACACAGTATTGATTCACTGGATTATATTCTGTGGAGATAAACATATATCGATTATATATATATATATATATATATATGTATATATACTAGCTGTGCCTTTTACTTTAATTTTTGTTTTGTTATTTTTTTAAAACTATTATTATTTCTTACCAAGTATATTATTTTTTTTTTTAATATAATTTCGAAAGTTAAATATAAGTATAAAAATATGACTTTGTTATTAAATTAGTAATTAAAATAATGCAGAGCAACCGTTTAATTTGTATGCTGTATGCTTTCCGTTGAATATTATTTTGTTTATTATCCTCTTCTGAGCCCAACGCTAATCCTACTAATCAGATATTTAATAATTCTCGCATTAAAGGAAAACGAAACTCCACATTAGAGTCGTAATCAGAAAACTTATAATCTCCGCTGAATTTTCTCTCTCGTACTCCGGTTATTGTTTTTATTTTTTGTCATAATGTTAGCTGGTGTGGGCGTGGCACTTGCTTACTTGATGAACGATTTTGTGTTTGTGATTTTATCAGGTTCTTATAATTTATCGTAGAAACAGTGGCATTTCTTTGGAAATTTAGTCGTGCAGTCTGTGGGCACGATTGATAGATGACTGATGGCGTATACATGAATCGTCTGTGACGTTGATATACACGGGATAGTGTAGTATCTGTTCTCTTTTATCTGTATTCGTGGCACACAGCATTAGTTAGATTTCTGATACAGAATAAATGACTATTTTTTTTTGTAAATCCATTTATCTGTATATGCATGCACATAATATGTATATATATATATATATATATATATATATATATATATATATATATATATAACTCAATGTCTGTATGCATGTGTGTTAGTGTGTGTGTGTGTGCCCTATAGAAAACAAAGTGAGCGAGTCTAGATAAAATCTAAATGTGTATTCTAATTTAAAATTCACCGAGAAAGTTAATGGGCGTATTCCCTAATACCATCCACCCAGGTATTACCTCCTCCTTTTTTGAGAGGTGTAGTGTAGTATCTGTTATGTTGTCATGATGCAATCCTCCCAGGTATTACCTCCTCCTTTTTTGAGAGGTGTGGAGGTAGTGTAGTATGTGTTCTGTTGCCATGATGCCATCCTCCCAGGCATTACCTTGTCTTTTTTTTAGAGGTGTAGAAATAGTGTAGTTTCTGTTCTGCTTCCAACTTTTGTTTTTAACTCAAAATATTTCTTTGGGCGAGGGAGAGTAAAATTTTTGGGGGGTGTGGTGAGTGGGATGGGAGTTAAACATTTTTTTTTGGGGGGAGGATTTTTCTTCTTTTTTAACTAAAAATATTTCTTTGGGTGGGGGAGAGTAAAAATAGAATTTTTGGTGGGTCGGGCTGGAGAGTAAAAAAAATTTGGGGGAGGAGCGGAATTTTTTTTTAAACTAAAAATATTTTTTGGGTGGGAAAAGAAAAAAGATATTTGGACAGTGGGGGATATTTTTTTATTTTTTAACTAAAAATATTTCTTTGGGTGGGGTTAGAGTAAAATACTTTTTTTTATTCTTACGAAAATAAATATTTTAAGATGATTGGCGTGGGTGAAACAAACTTGATTTTTGGGGGGTGTGGTGATAGAATTTTTTTTTAATCCTGTTTTTTGTCAAATTTGATTTTTATTTTGCGTTTTTTTCGCAAATTTTGATGTTTTGTTATGGCTTTTTTGTTTAAAAAACAAAAAGCAAATAGCTTTTTGTTTTTTAAATGCTTTTTCATATTTATTGTCAGTATTATTTTTTTCTCTGTTTGATGTTTTTTGTTCTTTTGTTTGTTTTTAAATTTTTTGTTTTTGTTTTTGCGGCAATTTTTATGTTTTTTGATGTTTGTTGTTTTTCATCTGTTTTTAATGCGATTTGTCTATTTTTTGTTTGACTTTTACGCTAATTTTTATGTTTTTTTATACTTTTTTTAGTTTTTATATGTTTTTAACAAAATTTCATGTGTTTTGTTCACTTTCTTATTGCTCTTTGGCGCCAATGTTTGTGTTTTTCATTTTTTTTTTTCATGTTTTTGGCCATTTTCTTTTTGTTGTTGTGTTTTTTGGACATTTTAAACAGGGGGCGGATCGAGATACAGCCAGATCTGGACGCGTCAGACGATTATCCGTCGAAGTGTAGAGGTAGTGTAGTATCTATTCTATTGTCATTATACAATCCTTCCAGGCATTCCATCCTCCTCTTTTGAGAGGCGTGGATTTAGTGTAGTATCTGTTCTGTTCTCATGATACCATCTTCCTAGGAATTACCTCCTCCATTTTTAGAGGTGTGGAGGTAATGTAGTATTTGTTCTGCTTCCAACTAGCAAAACTATGATACAAGAAGCATGTGCAGTATACCGCACCTATAAAATACGTTTTTAGAGGGCTTGTGCAGTATTGCGCCTCTATCGAAAATGTTTACTTCTTCTTCTTTTTCTTCTTCTTCTTCTTCTTCTTCTTCTTCTTCTTCTTCTTCTTCATGAACAGGGGCACAAAGGCACCATATGGGTTCTTTGATACAACGGGGGCGCATTAATATGAGTTCTTTTTTTAGTGACGCTACATGAATGAACTTGATTTTTGTTCTTTGATGCGACAGAGGCGCACTAATATGAGTTCTTATGTATGCGCACCGGAGTGGGGTTAGGTACGTATATAGTATGCACACCGGGGCGGAGATAGGTATGCATATAGTATGCTCACCGGGGAAGAGATCGGTACGTATATAGTATGCGCACCGGGGCGGCGATAGGTAGGTATATAGTATGCGCACTGGGCGGCGATATGTACGTATATAGTATGCGCACTGGGCGGCGATATGTACGTATATAGTATGCGCACTGGGGCGGCGATAGGTACGTATATAGAAGGCGCAGGCAGAGGTCGTACTTTTAATAGAAATATGTTATAATTTTCCCTGGGTAAAGAAGTGGTGGGGAAAGGACAGCTTTTTCCAAAGGCAACAGGGAGTAGGTGGCAGCGTTCAGCTCGTTAGTCAAACGTTCTAAGTAGATGCCGGCCTTAAATGGCTCCTCTTATAAGGTACGAATCCCACATTTTACTTTGTATCTTGGTACGTTTATTCCCATCCCCGTGGACAAAATCCATCCTTTATTTAATTATATTATCTACGCAAATATAAGCACTAAAAAAAATAAAGCAGTGTAATACGTGACATACTGTCGGAAAAAATCCAATAAATTTGAAAACATATGTAATTTTTTGAAAATAAATGAACCAGTAGTCCCTCGCGGCTAAACGTTTTAATCTTGTTTTTCAGAAAATGGGAGACGATAGTAAAAAGTGTTGCACCATACTGAAATATGGAATTGTAAGTACAACTTCAAATGCTATTTAAACTTAATTAAAAGTGTCTATTAAAAGACGACGATAGGAAATTCGTAGAGGTAAATAATAATTTGTTACGGGCCAAAAATTCAACAAATATGTCGAACAAGTTACTGTAACAATTCTACTTTAACTGTAGTTTCTGTAACAATGTTTTTATTGTAACAATGTAGCTAAAATATAGTTACTTTTTAAATGTAGTTACTGGTAAAAATCTCGCTTTCAATTTAGGTTATGTGATACATGTAATAATGTAGCTTAAAATGCATATACTGTCACAATATATCTATTGTATAAATGTAGATTATAAATCTAGTTACATTAACAATGTAAATGTAACTCAAATTACCATAACAATGCAGTTACATAAACAATGTAGCTACCATTTAGGATACATTGTTATAGTAACTATATTGTTCTTTTAACTACATTGTTATAGTAACGACATTTAAAACAACATTGTTAGAGTAATTACATTTGCAATGACTACATTTTAAGTTATTTGTCCCAGTAACTACATTGTTTCAGCAAGTATATTGTTGCATTTAATATATCTAAAGCAACATTGTCACAGTAACTGCATTGTTTCAGCAAGTATATTGTTGCATTTAATATATTCAAAGCAACATTGTCACAGTAACTACATTGTTTCAGCAAGTATATTGTTGCATTTAATATATCTAAAGCAACATTGTCACAGTAACTGCATTGTTTCAGCAAGTATATTGTTACATTTCCGATTCTTTCAGGTTGTTTCCGACAGTATAATATGTAGTTACCGTGACAATAATTAAGCAATTCAGATAAAATGTTGTGACTGCATCAATCTTAACAAGTAGTTACTGTGACAATCTATGTAAAAAATGTAGATTAAAATGTAGTTATTGTAACAATGTAGTTACCGTAATGAGAGAGCTTAGAATGTTGTTACTGCAACAATGTAAATACTGTAATAAATTAACTTAAAATATAGTTACTGTAACAATGTAGATATTCTAACAACGTCTAAACTTTTACAATGTAGTTTACAATATAATTATTGGAAAAATGTAGTTATTATAACAACGCAGCTTATAATGTCGTTACTATAAATATGCAGTTAATGTAACAATGCAATTACTGTAATAATGGTGCTTCGAATATTGAAAGTAAACACATTAAATGTAAAAAAAACAGGTTTATATAATTTCTGTTGTTAGTATACGCTGTCTGTCACTAAACCTTTTTATGGTGTGCTAAATATTGTATTGAACATATTACACAGTGTTTTGTAAATATTATTGTATATTACCCTTCAGCCATAAGAACACTGGGTAGCACTGCTATTCTGGTTATATACTGATCAGTTACACATATCGTTGGTGTATGCATAAATTGTGTATTTATTAAAGTACGGTCGGTTCTATCTATCTATCTATCTATCCATTTACCTACAGTATATAATGTATCTCATCCAGTCGGATTTATTGTATCCTTATATTGATAAAATAATAATGTAATGTATATATATATATATATATATATATATATATATATATATATATATATATATATATATATATATATATATATATATATATATTTACAGCAAGGAATACAGACGTTTGTGACATATTTTGGGTGGAATGAAATTGAAAAAGTATAAAATCGAGAGGAAATATTTTTTTTTAATTCATGAATATACTGAGCCGGCTTTCGTCCACACTCATCAGAGTATCTACGTGGAAATAATTCAATACGACTAAAAACTTTAAAAAGTAGAATGAAAACCAGTGGCAAGTTTAGGAGAAAAAAATGGGGGGGGGTCACAAGTTGATCACATTGATTCCTAGAAGCCACTTTTTTGTTTACAAAGGGAGGGTTTGACTGACTTAATATATATAGCTTCAAGAACTTTGAGGTGGAATAAAGAATGTGATCTACTTATGACAGAAAACCAGTCACTAGTATAAGTCGCCTCACATTCGGCGCTATTTATAAGATGGTCAGCAATAGCTGACCCGGATGTGTTGACTAAGTTATTTAAATTATTTAGTCGACCCCGGCGTATTGGAGGGGGGAATGTGTTGTTTTATTCTGGATTAAAACCTTCGCACTGTTCTTCCTATGTATACGACATCGCACCGACATTTGAATTGATAAATAATATTACTGATATGTTGGGGTGGGAGAACATCCTTATGAATAGATTTGAGCAAAGGTCGAGCAGAAAAAAACAATTCTAGGATTAGATGCCTGGTAACACCGACGAACAGCAACAGAAATTTGGTTAGCAAATTTTATGCTAATATTACCCAACCAAGTTAATCTGAGGTACGCCGGACATTTTTGAGGACCAAAAGGTGTAGGCTTATAAAAGTGAGTGATCTTAGTAACCATTTTCAACGAGCACCTCTTTGAGAAATGTAATCTCCGAATCAATCGGGGATTCAGAGCAAATCTTTAAGGCACGATAAACCAAATATTTAATCAGATTTATTTTTCTTTGTATGGGACAAAAAGAGTCCCAGTGACAATATAAACCGGTAAATGTAGGTTTGCGGTAAACAGATGAAAGAAACAATGAATAAGATGTATGCACTAGTACATCCAGAAAAGGAAGGGTGGTGCTGTGTTCCCTCTCACAAGTGAACTGTAAGGCTGGGTGATATTGATTGAGTGCATTAAGGAATAATATGAAATCTGACTCATTGTTAAACACGTAAAATGTATCATCTACGTATCGGAAAGAAGTAAGTGGTTTATTGATACGGGCCAAAAGATTATGCTCGTGAAAACCTACGAAGATATTGGCCAAAGCAGGACCAAGGGGTGACCCTATAGAAATGCCGTCGATTTGCTGATACATGACATTATCAAAACCAAATTCGACAGACATGGTAGCAACCCGCATCAATTCTACGAAGACTTCCTCAGAGATAGGAGAACCAACTGAGAAACCACGATATAGTAGATCAGCACAAATATCGAAGGTTTCTTGTAAGGAAACGCATGCAAATAAACTGCTGATGTCGAAAGAACACATAAACTTATTCTCAGCAGAAAAAGGGGAATTGCGTATATATTCAGAAAAAGTGAATGAATCTTTAATACAGTTGGCTGAATATACTTCAAGCACAGGTTGAAACAATTCAGCCAACCATTTAGCTAACTTGTGCTGAACCGACCCGACCATAGAGAGAATCGGTCTTACGGGTATATGTTTTTTCTGATGTGTTTTTGGTAGGCCGTAAAGATGTCGTCTTATAGACCCTATTGGTCGGATTATGTCGTATATTTTCCCAGGAAGAACACCTTTCTTAACCAATTTGAGTAATCTTTTTGAAAATTACTTTCAATGGAAAGGGTCTTGTTATGCGTATTAACAAGTCCGAGTCATTTAAATTTATCGACGTCACCTAAGATCACCATCATTTTTGGCACATAATCGGCATAATCTACAATCACTACTCCTGAACCCTTATCTGGTTTAGTAATGATAAGTAACTGATTTGACCGCAGAGATTTGATGGCAAAGAAAATGCTCATTTTGCCAATTGAAATTAGAGCAGTCAATGGGAGTGCCTGCATAAGCATAGGCAAGATCATTAAGTCTTGCCTTCAACGCTAAGGGCTGGTCGACTGAAGACGAGGACAGTTTCGAAATTTGTGAAAATAAAACTTCAAATTCCGAAAAAATGTCCTCACGTTTGATGGATACGGGTGAAATACAGAATTCCAAGCCATGAGACAATACAAATTGCTCAGTGTCCGTCAATTGGTATGTTGAAATATTAAGGATATATGTTATGTTAGTCGTAGAACGACTAAATTTCTTCAGAATAAGAAACCGAAGTTTTTTATGATGGTTGGCATTAGACAAAGTAAAGCCACGTTTGTCAAGTGAAGAAATATACTGGGAGAAAAGGATGTAATCGAAGAAAGATAACTTGTTTTTACAAAATATCTCTGACAACATTATCCGGGGAATATTCGTTAATTTCTGTTAAATTGAAAGTTACTATCGAACTCTCTAGATGTACTTTTATCATATCTATCATAATAAGATGTACTTTTATCATATCTATCATAATAAGATGTACTTTTATCATATCTATCATAATAAGATGTACTTTTATCATATCTATCATAATAAGATACGGTCACAAATGACACAGTAATGTACAATGTACTGACGTTGACCCAACGGGTCACATATAATATAGTATATGCAAACACCATTTGATACATTGTATACATATGAAATTAAAGCAAAATCTCACCCCAATAAATTTTATAAAAAATTCAACAGCTTATTTTTCTTAGTATCGCGGTTAAATTTAGTAGAAATAAGTTGCTAAGATATTGGTTTTATACAATGCGTGGTTTAGTAGCGGCGCAACTAAAGTGTAGTTTCACCTTAATTTTGTATGTTTACATAGTATATATAAGTTTGTAATTCCATTTCATCAATTCTGTTCGTAATACCTACTTGTCTATATAAGTCCTACATATGATCAATATTAAGGACAAATATGATTGGCGTAAGCGTTTAATTGTAATAGAAAATAATGAAGCGACTAAACTCCTGCAAATGCCAAACTGATAAGGAAATGAAGACCAACAGACCTGCTGAAATAGTAAAGGAGAATAATACAATAACTTTCTGCTAATCGACATGTTTGTCCCCACCGAAAAACACCTACACGAAAACCACAGAAACGGCTTTTAAAATATAAAGAGTCAGAAATAGAAATTGGAGGAATATGCAAAATGAAATTCCCAACTATATCAGTGGTAATAGGTGTTTTCATTCTGGTCAAGAAAAAAGATAATAAATATGTACAAACGAACTCATTGATCCCATAAAAACAGGAATTATAGCAGATCATGCTGCTTGACACATTGTACCATTTAAGGGGAATTATATCCATCAAGTAAATCCACCATTACGCACTATGTAGTGGATGGTACTTTAAATGATTGATTAAAATTTATACTTAAATCATAAATGAGAGAAAATACTATTTACAAAATCTATTCAAGAATTGTGAGTGTTTTAGTTGGAGTCGAACTCCAAAGTTTACCAGCAAGATTTTTATAAAAAACAAATGAAAAGTGTCTCGCTCCCCCACCCTTAGTTCAATCTGACACGGTAAGTCGATCTCACATGGTGGTCGTTCTTAAGATCAATAATCGAAAATATATGTTTTCTGGCTTTTCGATCTGAGAGTGACAGACAATTATACAATTATCGGGATCGTTATTTGTGAGGCCTCTACATTCTAACAAGTGCCAGGAATAACTAAGTCGATAAAATATAATCTCAAGTGAATCTGAATTATTGGTCTGGTATACTGGGTGTATAAACGGTCGTTATCTTTTTAAAAAATGGGGAATTGATTCTAAGTGACTCTGATTGAATATTAAGAATTGAGATTGTCGGTGACACAGGCGTGACTAACTGAGAAGTGTAAATCAATGAGAATGAAATGAGTGAGTTAAGTTATGTTCATCATCGATGGGGACTGTTTAAAATCCAAAATTGGCGAAGATTAGGATGAGAAAACATCAAAGGATTAATAGAACATGATGGACACATCACCGAGATAATTATTGGCTGGAGAATAACTGATCCCCATTCTCCGTCGACACTCTCTCTAGTTGAGACTGATTTTCATATAAGCCAGACATATGCGCATTTTAGCCAGACATTTCTCCAAGCCCAGGTGTAGTAGACAGCACTGAGAATCCCTTCTCTCAACCCTGAGCATAACTCGCTAATTTAAAAACTGACTCTCTGACAAAGCGAAAAAGGACTTAGTAAAATTTGTAATTCCAACACAGTATCCAGGGAAATTTTTCTGTTTCGTACAAATTTTATTGGTATTCCATACATAAACTTATTATTTTTTTTACATTAAAACTCCGTAAATACGTTGTTGCTTTGCTACCTTGTTTGTATCCGGTACCCCCCCCCCCCATTTTCTCGAACTAAAAAATCGATCGACGACTTGCAGCCTTCAGTAATCAAAGAACACAACCTGGGATAGAGGAGTGGAAGCAATGTGAATCGTCCGTAATTAGTAAGGGGTATATGTGTAGAATTCCGATTTATTTCTTAGAACGTAGGAAAAGCTAATAGTCTTTCTCACGTCTGAATGAAACTATTTTTAGTAGTGTGTACATTTCTTAACGTGTAGGAATGTGTTGTCTTGTAAACGTGTAGCAAGTTTAACAGGTTAGTATGGTTTCTATAGGAACAGATTGTGTGTAACAACGCAGACACTATTCATTTTACAACCTTCTTCTATTAATGGACACAGATTTAAAAGATTCTTCAACTTTCGGAGACGGAGAGTTACGGACCTTCATTTTATTTCTGTAGGACACAAAGAGACAGATTTAAGATTTACCGATGTCATCATAAAATATGTTTTGCACCGTAAATATTAGTGATATATCTTACCAAACACAATTGAGACTTTCGTACTTAATATGCCATTTTGCCTTAAAAAAGTATGACTTTTAAGAAGCGAATATTTACCGATTCAAAACGACAATTGTTCAGATTAGGATCACACATTTCTGGGTTTTTTTAAAGAAAGTTAATATAAACTTTTAATTTAATTATTTTTTTAAATGAATATCCTATTCAGAAATTATAACGTATTCACAAAAATACTTTACTAATAAAATTAAATCCACAAGAATGCATTTCGGTTTCGTGAAAAACAAGTAAGATGTAATTACTTTGTGAAATAAAAATCCTATTTATAACAAACACTTTATTTAGAAAAAATAATATACTTAACCACTCAGATGTTTTACGGTTTCTTAGAAAATACGTCAGCCATTTTAATTAATTAGTTTGTGGAATTCTGCTTTATGACTTAAACATAGCTTGTATTCATGCTTTGATAATAAAGGACACAGAAGAAATATATTTCTATTCATTGTCAGACCGGTTTTACTTTTGAATGAACGTTTTTTATTGGTCATTTCAATCTCCAGACACACCTCAACAATAATATTCTATTCAATTAAAAAGAAAATGTTTGTTAATATGGTAAAAGTGTGTCTATATATTAACAGATGTGTATTCATATTGTTTTGTTCTTTTGTTTTTTTGCAGTTTTTTGCAGCCTTTGCTGCGATATTCGTAACCCAATTAATAATACTTTATCGGTAAGTATTCTTTTTCAAAAGCTTTACTTTATGTGATGAATCCGTTTTTTTTTTTGCTACGTGTGGGAAAGGGTATGATTTGACTCGGTCTTCGTTTAATAATATGGGGGTGAGGCAGAAAGTGCGACACAGATTATAACTTCACACGAAGGTATCTCAGCTCGAATCTGTGTATGGAAAAAAGAATAATAAAATCAAATACAAAACTAAAAACCGAAAGAATTATTTTGGAGAGAAATTGAAAATCAAACTATTCCTTTGTTCGTGATGCTAATAGTGTGTGTGGGAGGGGGGGGGGGTGAGTGTAGAAGAGAAATGTCCGACACAAAAGGAAGCATCGAGTGAGGGGTACATCTTATGGGATACATGCGGATATACCGGCGTTGACAATCTGTGGTGTTTTAATGCCAGCCAAGGATATGCCATTGGCATCTTATCCTGGTAAAAAGAGACTGCATCGCTGGCAAGAAGAGATTTCTTTTGTCGAAATGAACTAAGGTTCGGTCTTAGAATGTTCACTCTCCCATGCATTACCTTCTTGTTCAGGACGGAGTTCGCTCAATTGCATATCGCCATAGCCGCCCTTACCTAGAAATGACATTTGTGTTGTTTTAGGCTATTCGTGTACCAAACCAGAAGCCCCCCTCGGGGGAGTAGTTTTCTCAATCTCCCGGGCCTGTGCGACACTTAGCTGCCATGGAAAGCAAGTAAATTAAATTATTCCCAACGGTTATCTTAATTAATTGGATATCTAGAGGAGAGACTTTACCAGCATATGTGGCGCTATAATAATTCGCATAGTAGTCGTGATGCAATATTACGGAATTTGTTAGATGAGGATTAGTACTTTGCTTAATTTGGATTATTCGGGCTACTGTTCTCATCTCGGATGTTATTCTCACTGACAGTCTTTTGGAGGTTGAAGGTTCAATCCACAGTACAAGAGATACTAAGAATAACATTATGAATTACTTAAAACGTCTATCCGGGAATGGCTAAAAGAACGAAGACAAGTTACACCTGAAAGTTAAATAATAGGTTCCGTTCGAAATTCCGTACAGATAGATGAGTACGACAGAAAGATTCCCGAGTTCGACAACTTGCACCAGAAGAAGGTTGGAGGTTTTATCGACCGAAACGTTATGAAACTAACCCTAACCAGACGGTGAGAACAATAATCTGAATAATGCAAATAATACAAATAGTCGTGATGTCAATCTGCCTGAGAGTCAATCTGGATTTAGATGACATGGGGATGTAGGAGATATGGAAAGGCATCTGATTGACAGAGACGATACATAGGGCAGTATGTCATGTCTTTTGAAACGTGTTGGATTTGAAGACGTTGGTGATTTGCAAAATTGCTTTCCCTTTGTGTGTATTGGAATATTTAGGGAAATCCCGTTGACAGTGTTCGTATTTTAGTTGTCTTTCTTTCTTCATAGAGCGACCCTAAATATCAGCATCGACCAGAGATGAAAACGATGAACAATCAGATAATTGTTTGTAATGGATTATAAGGTTGCAGGCTTTATTTTCTGGTTAGGGCTCCCATGTCCATCCGCGACTACGGTCAAATAAAGAGTGACCAACACAATTAAGGGTCCAGGACAAGAAATTGAGCGTTACCGTTGTGGAAGACAAAATTATTTTCCCTCAAACGATTGTTAAGGATTAGAAAATGCAAATTATTTAACATTAACGCACATGTACATAAAAAGACGCCGCCCTTTCATTGGAAACTTATAAAAGGTTAATAGTACTTTAATTCTTCGCGACAATTTTACTTTCACAAAATTTTCTATAAGCGAAATGTATTATCCTTTCAAGTGAAATTTGTTTATGTTTTATTTCTTGTTGTTTCTCCAGGCCAGAGCCAAAGTTGAATACGGAACAGTTCATTACACAAGTTGCTTTTCCTTCGTTTTTCCGGACGCTTGAAGAACAAAAGCTGTATACCAACCAGAGTAATAAGCTGCACGTTCCTTCTGCATGCTGTAATACGTAAGTCTTCTTAAATTGCGATTTCACTTTTTGTAAACGAGTATCCAATCTCGGATAGTTGGCAGACATGTGCAATTGAATGTTCCCTATGTTATATTTCTCTCGGGATATAGTTGATTACGTAAAATATGTCAGCCGAGGTACATGAGGGATACAGCCAGCAATTAAGCTTATTTCTAACCGTTTACGGTATCAAAGTAATACTCTAGTTTAACGTTTGTATCACAGTGTTATTTTAGTTTAGCATTGATATAAAGGTAACACAATAATATAAAGCTGCTATCACAGTGATACTTACGTACTATACTTGTATACAATGGTGCGGTGGCTAAGTGGTTAACGACGCGGACTGAGAACCTAGGTGTACAGGGTTCGAATCCAGTTCGTTCCACAACATACTTTTCACAAAACGCACACCTGACCTTGTGTCTAACTTCCTGGAGAGAAGGTAAATAAATTCCAATGGTGCTTTTACTACATTACTTTAATATAACGCTAGTTTCACAATCTTATATATAAAGTTAAGACGATTTTCCTCCCGTCATTAATAGCAACTTTTGCTGCAATCTACATGAAAAGAACTGTTCACAGCAAATATTAATACTTGTTGTTAAAAATTAATAGACCTTTATATTTAATTCAGATCAGTATTTTATTTTTTATTAGTCATAAATAAAAGTTCAGAAGTCCTAATACTGCCTCTCAAATCACCGGGTACTTATTTAAAGAACACACATTTTTGTTTACATTCATCTGTGAATTTTGCTTTGTTCTTTTCGCTTTCTTTCTTAACTTTCTTTTGTTGCCTTTGACTCACTGATATAACTATAGATATATGAGGAGAGATAGATAAAGAAAAAGAGAACGAGAGAAAGAGAAAGAGAAAAAGAAAGGGAGAGAGAGGGAGAGAAAAAGGTAATCTTGTTCATGTATTCAATAATGTCTTTATTTCGTACCTGAAACCGTAGGTCAGTGGCTTAGCGCGGTGTACTAAGCGACATATTTTGTTTCTTTAAAATAAAAATGTGTATATTGCTTCAGGTCTTACAAACATACTTAATCCGGCTCTGATTTTTTTAAAGCTTGATCTATTTTTGAAGTAATATCCTTCACAGCATCGGCTACTTATGTGATTCATATGCAAGAAATGTGTACATTTTTCTATCCATGTCATCTTTTCGAAAACAAACCGTAGAATAATATGATTCATTAAATCAATTTAAAATGTTGCCTTGATATTATGTTGCAAGCGGCCTTCGGAATTTGTGAATATTCGCTTATTATTAAGGTACGTGTAATGTTTAAAAAATTCCTCCGTAAAAAAATACATGCCCTTTTTATTTTCATTCGTCAGAAACTTTAAAATAATTCTAGAGCATGAAGGATGCAGTCGAGTATGAGAAAAGGTAATGCCCGGGACGTGTTTTTGGATGAGTCATTATAGTTCTGATTGAACAGAGTTTCTTTCCAAGAACTTCTCATCTGTAGAAAACAATACTGCGGGGCGGCTTACAACATAGGCGCTTAACACATTCCTGTCGATCCGCCCACTTAAAAAATCGATTTCTGACGATTTAAGCCATCGTTTCCAATCCTGTCAAAGATGTTGTTCATCGCTGACTGACAATCCCAGTTAACTTTATCTTCGCGTTGCTTTCAGGCCTTGATAAGCGGTGAATGTTGAAATTGTACTCGTCATTTTAAAAAATCTTATTTTTTGAAAGAAATACTTGTATTCTCTTTCATACACATAACCACGTTAACACACTAATACTCGTTAGATCATTGAAATGAAGCGACTTTCAGTCTCGCCAGTATCAAATGATCATGAAGAAATAACAGGGGCTGTATGTAGGGGTCACGGCAGAATCCCTTACAAAAATACAGCTCTGAAGATACCTTGGGAAAATACTTCAGTATAGCTTGCTAATCCACACACGTGTGTGCGCAACAGAACAATCTCTCCCGCCTCTGGGCAAAAGTTCTGTAACTCAACCATGCGGCGATATATATATATATATATATATATATATATATATATATATATATATATATATATATATATATATATATATATATATATATATATATAGTCATCCAGGTAGGGTAAAAATCCACAGGGTAGAAATCCAAAGGGAATCTAACCGGGTTTATAAAAAATGCTCAATAAGAATATAGAGCTGTATTATGAATGATTTTTTATTCAAACATGTACATAGTGTGCTACACTGGCATGTCGATGTTATCGATATACAGCTACCAGGAGCTGAGGTCTAATCGGGCAGAGGGTTTTTTGTGATCCAAGCAAACTAAAAAGGAGGAATAATAGTAATGTAACCAATTTTGTAAAAAGGCTGGATCACAAGAAAACCCTCTGCCTGATTAGACATCAGCTCTTGATAGCTGTAGAACGATAACATCGACATGCCAGTGTAGCAGACTTTGTACATGTTTGAATAAAAAATGATTCATATATATATATATATATATATATATATATAATAAATTAAAGTAAATAGAATTTTCCCTAGTCGTTTTATAGGTTTAGAAAGAGAAGCTTCATATGCTAATCTCTTCCATCAGCCACATAGACCAAGTTCTTGTGCTTGTTCCCTAAAAATATGCGTTCATTTCGTTTTATTTCAAATTTTGTACATTTTCCCAGGTAAGCTGTTTTTCCAAAATAAGCCTTTCAAAAGAAGGTCACAGCCATTTACACTATAATTCTGATATCTACTCCCACGTCACTCACATTCACCGGTTAACATTTTTGATAGAGAAAATTCGGTTAACTCACAGAAATCATTTAATGTTTACTTCTTACTTTCTAGATACTACATCAGATTTTGAATCTAAATAACGAACTATCCCGTGTATTCGCGGAAGAAACGATATATCAGACTTCATTCTTTCGGTCGTTTGGACTGACTGTTACTTATACGTTCTTTAAACATTGTGAATTAGCGAAATAATCATGCCCCTCTTGCATTAATCAAATTACAAATGGCGACACCTGCTTGATGCTTTCCGTAAGTATATTTTATACACTAATAAATACGCATTTATACAATGGTGCTTTGAATTTGCTACATTTCTATTGATAACTTCGTCGATTTACGTTCATCGAATCCTATCCTATTGATAACATCGTCGGATTACGTTCATCGAATCATATCCTATTGATAACTTCGTCGGTTTACGTTCATCAAATCCTATCCTATTTATAACTTCGTCGATTTACGTTCATTGAATCCTATCCTATTGATAACTTCGTCGGTTTACGTTCATCAAATCCTATCCTATTGATAACTTCGTCGGTTTACGTTCATCAAATCCTATCCTATTGATAACTTCGTCGATTTACGTTCATCAAATCCTATCCTATTGATAACTTCGTCGGTTTACGTTCATCAAATCCTATCCTATTGATAACTTCGTCGATTTACGTTCATCAAATCCTATCCTATTGATAACATCGTCGGATTAGGTTCATCAGATCCTATCCTATTGATAACTTCGTCGGTTTACGTTCATCAAATCCTATCCTATTGATAACTTCGTCGGTTTACGTTCATCAAATCCTATCCTATTGATAACTTCGTCGGTTTACGTTCATCAAATCCTATCCTATTGATAACTTCGTCGATTTACGTTCATCAAATCCTATCCTATTGATAACTTCGTCGGTTTACGTTCATCAGATCCTATCCTATTGATAACTTCGTCGGTTTACGTTCATCAAATCCTATCCTATTGATAACTTCGTCGGTTTACGTTCATCAAATCCTATCCTATTGATAACTTCGTCGGTTTACGTTCATCAAATCCTATCCTATTGATAACTTCGTCGATTTACGTTCAACAAATCCTATCCTATTGATAACTTCGTCGGTTTACGTTCATCAAATCCTATCCTATTGATAACTTCGTCGATTTACGTTCATCAAATCCTATCCTATTGATAACTTCGTCGGTTTACGTTCATCAGATCCTATCCTATTGATAACTTCGTCGGTTTACGTTCATCAAATCCTATCCTATTGATAACTTCGTCGGTTTACGTTCATCAAATCCTATCCTATTGATAACTTCGTCGATTTACGTTCATCAAATCCTATCCTATTGATAACTTCGTCGGTTTACGTTCACCAGATCTTATCCTATTTATAACTTCGTCGATTTACGTTCATCAAATCCTATCCTATTGATAACTTCGTCGGTTTACGTTCATCATATCCTATCCTATTGATAACTTCGTCGATTTACGTTCATCGAATCCTATCCTATTGATAACATCGTCGGATTACGTTCATCAGATCCTATCCTATTGATAACTTCGTCGATTTACGTTCATCAAATCCTATCCTATTGATAACTTCGTCGGTTTACGTTCAGCAAATCCTATCCTATTGATAACTTCGTCGATTTACGTTCATCAAATCCTATCATATTGATAACTTCGTCGGTTTACGTTCATCAAATCCTATCCTATTGATAACTTCGTCGGTTTACGTTCATCAAATCCTATCCTATTGATAACTTCGTCGGTTGACGTTCATCAAATCCTATCCTATTGATAACTTCGTCGATTTACGTTCATCAAATCCTATCCTATTGATAACTTCGTCGGTTTACGTTCATCAGATCCTATCCTATTGATAACTTCGTCGGTTTACGTTCATCAAATCCTATCCTATTGATAACTTCGTCGGTTTACGTTCAGCAAATCCTATCCTATTGATAACTTCGTCGATTTACGTTCATCAAATCCTATCATATTGATAATTCGTCGGTTTACGTTCATCAAATCCTATCCTATTGATAACTTCGTCGGTTTACGTTCATCAAATCCTATCCTATTGATAACTTCGTCGGTTGACGTTCATCAAATCCTATCCTATTGATAACTTCGTCGATTTACGTTCATCAAATCCTATCCTATTGATAACTTCGTCGGTTTACGTTCATTAGATCCTATCATATTGATAACTTCGTCGGTTTACGTTCATCAAATCCTATCCTATTGATAACTTCGTCGGTTTACGTTCACCAAATCCTATCCTATTGATAACTTCGTCGGTTTACGTTCATCAAATTCTATCCTATTGATAACTTCGTCGATTTACGTTCATCAGATCTTATCCTATTGATAACTTCGTCGGTTTACGTTCATCAGATCTTATCCTATTTATAACTTCGTCGATTTACGTTCATCAAATCCTATCCTATTGATAACTTCGTCGGTTTACGTTCATCATATCCTATCCTATTGATAACTTCGTCGATTTACGTTCATCGAATCCTATCCTATTGATAACATCGTCGGATTACGTTCATCAGATCCTATCCTATTGATAACTTCGTCGATTTACGTTCATCAAATCCTATCCTATTGATAACTTCGTCGGTTTACGTTCAGCAAATCCTATCCTATTGATAACTTCGTCGATTTACGTTCATCAAATCCTATCATATTGATAACTTCGTCGGTTTACGTTCATCAAATCCTATCCTATTGATAACTTCGTCGGTTTACGTTCATCAAATCCTATCCTATTGATAACTTCGTCGGTTGACGTTCATCAAATCCTATCCTATTGATAACTTCGTCGATTTACGTTCATCAAATCCTATCCTATTGATAACTTCGTCGGTTTACGTTCAGCAAATCCTATCCTATTTATAACTTCGTCGGTTTACGTTCATCAAATCCTATCCTATTGATAACATCGTCGGTTTACGTTTATCAGATCTTATCATATTGATAGCTTCGTCGGTTTACGTTCATCGAATCCTATCTTATTGATAACTTCGTCGATTTACGTTCATCAAATCCTATCCTATTGATAACATCGTCGGTTTACGTTCATCGAATCCTATCCTATTGATAACTTCGTCGATTTACGTTCATCAAATCCTATCCTATTGATAACATCGTCGGTTTACGTTTATCAGATCTTATCATATTGATAGCTTCGTCGGTTTACGTTGATCGAATCCTATCTTATTGATAACTTCGTCGATTTACGTTCCTCAGATACTATCCTATTGATAACTTCGTCGGTTTACGTTCATCAAATCCTATCCTATTGATAACTTCGTCGGTTTACGTTCATCAAATCCTATCCTATTGATAACTTCGTCGATTTACGTTCATCGAATCCTATCCTATTGATAACATCGTCGGATTACGTTCATCAGATCCTATCCTATTGATAACTTCGTCGATTTACGTTCATCAAATCCTATCCTATTGATAACTTCGTCGATTTACGTTCATCGAATCCTATCCTATTGATAACTTCGTCGGTTTACGTTCATCGAATCCTATCCTATTGATAACTTCGTTGGTTTACGTTCATCAAATCCTATCCTATTGATAACTTCGTCGATTTACGTTCATCAAATCCTATCCTATTGATAACTTCGTCGGTTTACGCTCATCAAATCCTATCCTATTGATAACTTTGTCGATTTACGTTCATCAAATCCTATCCTATTGATAACTTCGTCGGTTTACGTTCATCAGATCCTATCCTATTGATAACTTCGTCGATTTACGTTCCTCAGATCCTATCCCGTTTGATAACTTCGTCGATTTACGTTCATCGAATCCTATCCTATTGATAACATCGTCGGATTACGTTCATCAGATCCTATCCTATTGATAACTTCGTCGGTTTACGTTCATCAAATCCTATCCTATTGATAACTTCGTCGGTTTACGTTCATCAAATCCTATCCTATTGATAACTTCGTCGGTTTACGTACATCAAATCCTATCCTATTGATAACTTCGTCGATTTACGTTCATCAAATCCTATCCTATTGATAACTTCGTCGGTTTACGTTCATCAAATCCTATCCTATTGATAACTTCGTCGGTTTACGTTCATCGAATCCTATCCTATTGATAACTTCGTCGGTTTACGTTCATCATATCCTATCCTATTGATAACTTCGTCGGTTTACGTTTATCAGATCCTATCCTATTGATAACATCGTCGGTTTACGTTCATCAGATCCTATCCTATTGATAACTTCGTCGATTTACGTTCATCGAATCCTATTCTATTGATAACTTCGTCGGTTTACGTTCATCAAATCCTATTCTATTGATAACTTCGTCGATTTACGTTCATCAAATCCTATCTTATTGATAACTTTCGTCAGTTTACGTTCATCAGATTCTATCCTATTGATAACTTCGTCGATTTACGTTAATCGAATCATATCCTATTGATAACTTCGTCGGTTTACGTTCATCGAATCCTATCCTATTGAGTAAAATTCAGGTTGAACACATCGTCTCTGACGGATTCTATTTCAGAGTTACATATCGGGTCGGGTTTTAGTGTGAGGAAAATACAGCTCTCCAAAAAGTGTCATTGGATTTGAACAAAAAATTGCCACAGTTTTGAAGGATTTCTCCTTCACTGACGGAGGACAAAACATCAGAAATGTAGTGTCAGAACAGATACTGTACTTGTTTATATTTTCACATTTCGTAAAATCGTAAGAAAAACAGCACCAGACAAGCGCTAGTAAAACACCATACATACTTACTTTTTAATACAATTCATATATTACATGTTTTTATTAACGTAAATAGGTCACAAGTCAGTAGGTAAAATGTTACATCGAACCGACAGTTGATTTTTTACAAATTGTGTTGTTAACAAATATATAAGACATATTTTAAAACTTGTTTTTTGGGGGAGATTAAGCAGCCAGAAAAATATCCGACTAAGGAATTAAAAATTACACTTAAGATTTAAGATTAGGTGATCATATTCCTGTATAAATTTAACGTAAAATCATCATTGTAAGCATTGAATGGAGACATGTAACCAATTGTTTTTTTTTTCATTTCATGTAGGGACATTAGAATTTGTGCGAGATAGAGTGAGGTGTGAGTTAACTAAACATATCTTTTTTAGGGGGCATCTTTAAAAATAAAACAACGTGCGTAAACAATACTTTAGCATACAATAAAATATATGGTGTAGGAACTTTTTGTAGGGGGAAGGGGACATCATTTTATTAATTATCTAATTTTTTTTCTGTTTTTTTACAAAAATTATAACATGTAAATAAATAAAAATAGGGTGGGAAATTCTTTTATTGCTGTGAAAAAGCTTAAAATTATTCGATGTTTCGTGGGGAGATGCTGGCATAGATATACTGTAGGTACATATAAACTAATCGTAAACTAATGTTAACCTAACCATAACTTAACGATAAAAACAAGTAGAAGGACATCGTCTTAGATATGTCAAGCGTTTTGTTAACATATCCTCCTTAGATCGAATGTGTACACGTTGTGAGAGAACGGCTGAATTCTGGAAAGAAGATACTAAGAAAGCCTTTCTGGTTGCGAAGAGCGTGCACTTGGATAAGGGATGGAAGACCGCCTCTATAACACTCAGCTGTCGCCGCGAACGGTTATAATTAGCAGGGTGGTGACATTATAGGATTGCAGGGCCACGTTTGACGAACAGAGGTGGGCTTTGATCATTTGGCTTTGGGCGCCTGGGTTAGAATGTTTCGATAACGACGAAGCCTATCTGGCCTGGCTGATCATGATAAATTCTCTCTGTTTTGGCAACAAACTGAGAACGTTAAACTGTCTTCGGCCAAAATATGTTGAAATGTGGGTGAGAGTTTCGCGAGTGTGTCGAGTGACAGTAGCTAGTCTTGAGTAGTGTCTGAACCTGCCTTAAGTTAAAGAATATTGGCTTGTCCAAACGAGCAGCTTGATTTATCAAATATGTGCGCCTGCATTCGTAATTTCGAAATAGGTGCACTAATATAGCTTTGAGGGCCTGCATCAACTTTTCAACTAGACAATCTGCTTACCTACCGCATTCAGACAGTGGTCGGTCTTATACAAACCTGCGCATTTTTTGTCATCGTTAATAGTTTTATTTATTTTGTTTACAACATTTTTAGTATCCAAACTCCTTATTTGTAATATATATATATATATATATATATATATATATATATATATATATATATATATATATATATATATTTGGGCGGTTGGTCAGTCAAGCAAATGACGTGTATGCACACAAATATTGTTTACAATTATTGTGATGGTTCTCCCGAGGTACGGGGTGAATAGGTCAAGTATAGATCCTAGTGATGAAGGTAGTTTAGTTAGTTCACAACTTCCACGTAATATCCGTGATAACCTCTCGTGCTGTGTATGGTAGTCTGATGGTCTATCAACATACCCTTCTCAGTGAGAAGATGAGTGAATTTTGTTACTTTTTTGTATATTAGGGAGGTTTCATCAACTCGGATGGCCATGTTTGCCGGTGAGAGGTATGCCGCCTCAATCAACCTTATATTCTTTCCGAAGGTATATCCCGGGGTGCTAGGATCGAATCAGTTGTAGTCAGAAACCTGATAGCAACAACAACGCAAAAAACACCTGGCAAAGAAATGGATATTATAACAACAATAACGACAACAACAAAAAAACAACAAACAAAAACAACAAAACCAACAACAACAACAGATAATAAGAAGTGGCAACAATAACAATCATAATCTTACCCAAGAGAAATTGCAGAATGTTGCAGTTTCTCCCGTTTTTCTTTTAAACCCCGAACGGAACCACTTTTAAACAGCGAAGGTTTAGATGGAATAACAAACTAACAACCCCCGAGCAAGTCCGCCACAGACTTACCTTGCTGCCAGAAATCAATAGGAAAGTGGGAAACTGAGAAATAATTCTCAAACTAAAAAGCTATTCTAATTATCATAAATCTATATACATAAAACCTAATGTTTGTGTGTTTGCATTTGTGTGTTCCCTATAGAAAGAAATGTTAGAGAATCTAAATAAAATCAAAAAGTGTCTTCTTATGTAACATCAACCGAGGAAAATAATGAAAGTGTTCCGAAGTGCATACTTAACGAGGCTATGAAGCAGATATCGTCAAAATGTGGGGGGGGTCGAGTTTTTTAGCAATTCCGCAGCAAATAAAACCTATGTATATTCACATAAAAATTCTTTATTGAAATAAATATTGTCGCTGAATTTTAAAGTCCCATACGAACTAACACGTGCCATTCGTTTATTTACAAAACAACACGTGTATTTGTTTATAATTCCATTGTAAGTAAAAACACGGATGTTAAATAAAAAAAATATTATCCAACATTTTCGGATGGCTTTCGTGTCAAAGATCCTATTTCTAATTATCGCGTAATAATTAAAAAAATGAAAATATTGATGAGCAAATAGTTTTCCAATATATATTCTCCTTTTGTAATGCAACCTTTATACCAGTTCTGATTTGTGTATGCGTCTGTGGGATATTGATGCATGCCTATCTATGGCGATAGAGACGAAGATTTTATTAATTCTAAGCGCTTGCGATGCTTTGCTTATCGAGCGGCTATTTGCCAGAGGAAAAAATCGCATGTTCAAAATGGTAGTTTTTTTTTAGATGTTAGTAATTTGTATGCTTGAACAGCAAATCGTGTTAAAAGATGATACGTGATAACAGTGAGACAGAAGGAAACAAAACGCAGTTGACGTGAAGAGATAAGAAATAAAGTTGTGTAGTTGAGATAGTGTTTTGGTTGTGTATTCCCCGTGTTTCCCGACCAAGAGTTCTCCCAGATTTGTTGACTGTCGTTGATAAGTTATTGTGTAAGAAAGGCTTTTTCAGTTTCTTGTGGTTTCTTTTTTACAATGTTTTGATATTAATAGAAGTACTTGCTGTCTGTTGTGTCCTATTAGATTCTTGAAACTGGCCTTTTCTGGGCAAGGTTATCCTAGTCGTTTTGTGTGAGTCCTCCCCGATTAAAGCTGTGTATCTTAATTGGGGGCGTTCAATATTGCGTACAATTTTATTTAGATAAGAGAACTATTATTGTCTGGTCACTTCACATGACTCGTCTATCCTAGATTACATTTACTTAGGAGGTCGCTTATATGAGTTAGATTTTCTGGAGAATTCTTTCGTTAGAAACGTTCAAACACAACGGAATGACGAATAGAACCACTGATATATGTATGGATCAACTACCGTACTTCGAAAACAATTCGAATTTATATATTTATCGTCGAACACCAAAGGTAGTAGATACTCGCTAGAGGACCTATCACTAATCACAGATAAAATCATTTCTGGACAGCGGGTCACAACAAGATATCCAGTAAAATGATTCCAAAATATAAATTATTTGATGCTTTCATGTATAATGTCCGATAGCATAATGTGACACAGTTGTTTTTCTGCGAATATTAAATAGCGTCCTGGGTTCTATTGAAACTTGACAAATTAATTTTCTTTGTTTATAATTTATAACATAAAAACAACACTATACGTTCAGGATTCCGTTAGTGTTTTGCCATGCTTTTTCGCGAATGTTTTTTACTCTATTGAAACTTGACAAATCACTAATGCTTTTTACTGCATCCATTTTGATTACAATACTTCTTTTTTAGCAACACAACGTGGCTGACCCCAACTACAATGACGGATGTAAAAGGAGTTGTACGAACAATGGCGCAGTTCAA
>OY744517.1:7273377-7355877 GCA_963556195.1 Sepiola atlantica | reverse complement strand
CTCATGTTGATGACTTGCCTAGTCAGGCATTCCCAAACCCCCCTCGTTGAGACGTTGAGTACAGACCTGTCTGCGGACTAACGGCTGTTTACCCTGCCACAAAAGTGTGAAGAGCTGACGCGTGAGTGCCGCCAAGTGGGCCGCAGACATGGGTAGTACAGCCAATCGATAAAGGATGAGAGGAAAGACATACGTGGCGCACGCATCAGCTCAACCTTTAAGGGAAGGTCCCCTTCGAAGCCAAATCCTTACTGACGCTTCGACCTTTGACTCCACTTCCGACCAGTTCTTTTCAAGCTGGAGGCCCGGCCCGAACCACACGCCGAGGACTGAATCGGGTTGAAAAGGCCCGGCAGCGCTGCCATTCCGCTCCAGGCTGCCAACCTCAGGCCATTGGATTTGCTGATGTTGACTACGGCCCCTGTGACCTCTTCGTATCGTTTGAGTGGCTTAGTCACCGCGATAATGTCCTGATAGCTCGACACGCACACAGTGACATCATCAGCATACGCGGAAACCCGGGCTTGCACACCATTGGGCAGAGCGATACCGTGTAGGGCCGATCTAGCCGTCCTGTCCCTTATCTTGCGCAGGAAAGGCTCCAACGCAAGAACATAAAGTAGGGGCGACAGCTTACAACCCTGACGTACCGACCGAGAGACATTGAATGATCCCGACCGCATCCCGTTTACCTGCACAACTGCCGTCGGCTGGGGATACAGAATGAAGATTTATTTGCGGAAATCCGGATTAAATCCGGCGGCCTCCAGAACAGAACCCAGGAAACGATGGTCGACCCTGTCAAAAGCGTTGGACTGGTCTAAATTGATCAGCGCTGCCTCGGTGTCGTCTTCTAATCCCTCTATGATCGTCCGAACCAGATGCAAATTGTTCTGAATCGATCTCCCCTTCACAGCATAGTTCTGATCGGGTTCCACCAAGTCACCGATAACAATCTGCAGGCGGTTCGCAAGAACTCTTGTTAAAATCTTTAACTCTGTGTTTAGCAGAGTTATCGGCCTAAAATCATTAAAAACAAACTCATGCCCGTCCTTTTTCTTCAGTAATGTGATCACTCCCCTGGTTACTTGGGCAGGAATTGATCCCTGCTCAAACCAGTGGTTGAACACATTCGTCAGAGGAGGGAAGAACGTGCGCGACAGCTTCAAAAACAGTTCGTAAGGCAAACCATCGAGTCCAGGCGATTTATCCAAGCCGGCCTGCTTCAACCCATTCTGGACCTTGCGCCCCGTAACCTGACCATCACAGCCAGCCGCTCGCGCCTCCTTCAGACGGGGCGAATCGGCCAAATAGCTGTCAAACTCCTGGACGCAGAGTCTGGGCAGTTGGGTGTAGAGATCCGCAAAATGCCCCCGGAATCCCTCACAGATCTCCCGCGTCGCCACGAGGGACTGTCCTTCCAGGTTTTTCACTTCTCGAATGTAGTGATCCGATCTGCGACAAACTACAGCTTTACGCTCCTTAGCGTCAACATTTACATCTTAGCTCTAACTAACTGACCCTCATACCGTTCGTTAGCCGCACGTTTCAGGTCCTCCTTGACTTGTGCTATGATTAGGGAATCCCCCTCAGCCACCGCCCCGGCAAATTTAACTTCTAACCGTTTTTCTGCTTTAGCCTTCTTTAAGGCGAGGCTCTGGCTATACTGCACAGAAAAACGTATAATTTTAGTTTTTAAGTTAACCCACCACTTAGTTCCGGTAACAACCCCCACTAGAGCTCGCTGTATGAGTAATATCAGCTTTTCCCGGAAGTCACGTATCTCCAGAAAAGAGGTATTTAACTTCCAGTACCCAGCTAATTTAGGCCTAGTCCCTAAGTTAAAACTGGCCCGAGGCGGTCAAGTTACAACCGATCTGCTGACAGGCAGCCTTGGACAACCTGCGGTGTCCTCACTCCTAGGGATTTTAGGCCGGTGATCAACACTGAATAGTGCTCATGTTCACAAAGTTAAACTTGGCAAGTCTCAACACCAGGGGCATGAGATCCCGAAGCAATGCTGCTCGCGTGCTGAGGGAACTCATGGCCCGCAACATAGATGTGGCTGCGCTACAGGAAACTCACTATGACTCGATTAACGACTGTCAGGTGCTGTCTGGGCATTACGAGGTCTTCTCAGCATTCGGTAGCCGTGTTAGTGAATCGTAGCCTTGCCGCAAGGGTAAACATTGTGCACACAGATGCAGAAGGCAGGCTGGTCGTGGCTGATGTTGCCGTTAGCAACAGCAAGTTTCGGATAGTAGCGGTTTATGCGCCCAACATTCCTGCAGAGAGGGTTTCCTTTTTTCGACGGTTGGAGTTGTTCCTCGCGGGTTCGGAGCGGCTAATTGTAATGGGTGATTGGAATGCCATCCTTGATCCCAAGATAGATAGAGTGGGGGGACTAGACGGATGGATAGGTGCGAGAGCAGCCTGTCTAACCTGATGGACTCATACGATCTGGTTGATAGGTTCCGTCTTGAGCACCCGGGGCGGAAGATGTGGACTTGACACTCTGGTGGGCCTTCCTGTGCAAGCACTTACTTGGACAGGATGTTAATTATAAGAGGAGAAGCAGACTTTCTATCTTGCCCAAAGTTCCACTGGTTAGGACACTCTGACCACAAACTAGATTCTGAGGAGGAGACCTGCAGTTTCCGCTTTGTCGCATGTGCTCTGTTTGATTGTTCAGCTTGTTGATCCTCCTGCTCGGGGGCCATATTCTGTTTGTTAACTTTTGGGATAGGGGTAGAGGCTGGGGCTACAGTCTTCTTGGTATTTTCCGCACTACCGTGCTCCAGCCCTCTTCATCTGGGGTTTTACTTTCCTCACTCGTCACTGTTCTGGTTGTTGGTGCTGTGACTGCAGTGGGGACCCTTGTTCTTTTAAGGCAGAATTTGGACATGTGGCCCTCTCTTAGCAGTCCCAGCAATGTGGTCATCTGCCCTCCACTGTAACCGACAGGGTCCGAGTTTCATACCTGAGCAGTGCTGGTATATTGTGGAAGCCATTCCTGTCCAACTTCATACGTAGGATGTAGTCACCCAGCATCACTCCTTTGAGACCTCTGACAGAAGCGACTGCCATTACATCCCCATACTGGCTCATGAAGGCTCCGAGTTGTTCCGCCTGGACGTATGGCGGGATGCCAAGGATGGTCACCGTCGCCATTCTCTGGCTCAGGTATTCGAGCTGAAGTTTTATGTTTTTCCACCTGCGGTCAGTCGTGGTTGATTTTTCGGCTTCTTCTGGGGTGGGGAACAGAACGTCCCACATGGCGTAGCTCTTGTGACATAGATATTGCATGGGGATTTACAGATCCGCAAGGAGCTCCACCATGGTTTTCTTTTTTAACCCTAGTCAGTCCTCTCTGCTTAGAGTCCGTGGTGATGAAGGACACTGTTCTTTTATGGATGCTCTCCCAAACACCAGGCACGGGCTTCAGAATGTTGCCCTCTGTGTATTTTGCATACCTGGTGCGGAAGAGCTCCCTGTAGCCTTCGAGTGACAGCTGTGACTGTGGTCCCTAATTGGCTGTCGCCGCTGGCACTGTCTGTGGTTGCGCTGGAGGTATGGAGGCATCCAGGTCGCCACATTCGACTTCAACTGCTGTTTGTTGGGTAGATGCGATGGAGATGACAGTGCCTCCATTCAACGTCCACTCTGGCTGTGAGTTGAGTGTTCCCACAGTTCTCGACAGAATGGGCCAGTCTCCAGGAATGGTCAAGGGAGAGCTGGCTTTTGCGTTTACTCCTCCCCTTTTCCCCCTGGGTCTGGAGCGATCGTTGTGGACCTTCCCTGTGAGGCCTTCCCTGTCCGACGAGCTGTCGGACAGTTTTCTGCTCTTCAAGCGAGCAGCTCCTTCTGCTGTTAGTGCATCTGGGCTGTAAGTCCTGTTCAAATCTTATTTTCCTCCATGGTTGGGGGAGCTCCGGGTAGGGGAGTTACCCTTTAGGGGGAACTGACTCCTATTCAGGGATGAGATCCTGCATGAGAAGCTGCGATGCATCCACATTGGGGGAGTCGCTGTTCTCAGGGGAATCCGGGCGGTATGCCCTGTCGCTTTCTTCCCTTTTGGGGGATCTGTCTTTTCGGGTAGCAGCCCCGCTTCTGCTTGATTCTCTGGCCCCAATGTTGTTTGGAGTAGGCGAACCCGGCGCGCTTTTATGTTGCCGGTAAGCTGTGTCCTTTGAGATGGCTCCCCGGCTGGTGGAGCGCCCCTCTTGTGGAGCATCTCTTTCAATGTTTGGTCTCCCATGAGGGGAGCCATTGTTAAAGAGGGGTGCCCCTGGTGTATTTGCCTTCGGGCGGTATGCCCTGCTCGTTTCTATTTGACTTTTGACTCCCCTATTTAAGGAGTCACCCTCTAGAGGAGCCGCAGTCTTCATGGGATCCGTCCTTGTGGAAGGGGGATCTGCTGGAATCTTCCGCACTCTTTTTGGGATGGGTGTGTTCCATTACTGTATGGGGGTGGCAAAAACACCGTTATGACCGGCGTGGAGTCTCCTTCTAGTGGGGAGCCTGTTTTTGGCGCGCTCTCAGGGCGCCAAAACAGGCTAGAGGGGGAGATAGAACTGGAGAGAGGGATGGAAAGAGCGTTAATGGAAGAGAGAAAGTGGGTTTGAACCCCCTTATCGCTCGTGGCTTACAGGTAGGTCAAGGTTACATCTCAACCCGAAGGGAGAAGGAAGATAGAACAGTGGATCAAGCGGTGGGGGTTCCGCTGACAACAAAACAGAAAAGAGTTGCTACTGCATTCCCAACCCCAGAGAGTATTGATTTACTCCTCTCCAGGAGTTAGGCACAAGGCCAGTTTTTTTATCTTACTCCCACAAGTAAGATGTGACCCAAGGTCGGGTCGGGAAAGTGGGGTTTAAAAATTGCCTGGGCATTCCCAGGTAGGGGTGCCTCAGGCAGTAAGCAATAAACTTACTCCTCCCCAAAGAGGGGAGGCGAAGCCTGGGAGGGTGGACCTCCTAGAACTGCACAGGACAGACCCATAGACTGGCGTAAATCAAGCCCCGAAGGCCAAGACAATACCAGTCTATGGGGTGCAGTATCCATCGGAACAGATACTACACTTTGATCTTGGCCAAAAGGCCAAGAAAGAAAAATGTTATTTGTCTATCTCCCACAGCGGTAAGATGTGCCACAAGGTCGGGAAAGTGTTATTAGATAAGGCAGCGTTCGAGAGGTGAGCACTCTGGCCATTTAAAAATTGCCTGGGCAGCCCAGTCGGCATTCCCCAGTAGAGGCGCCTCATGCAGTAAGCTATAAACTTACTCCTCTCCAAAGAGGGGAGGCTAAGCCTGGGAGGGTTGACCTCCTAGAACTGCACAAGACAAACCCCAAAACCGGCCCCGAAGGCCAATTTATTTAGGCAGGTGAATTCCTTCGGACAACCTTCATCGTTATCTACAGATAAAGATTTTCCAAACCTTGGGAACTCACCAGATCTTAGGCATAGCGCCAAGACAAAACCGGTCTATGGGGTGCAGTATCCATCGGAACAGATACTACACTTTCTTCTTGGCCAAAATGCCAAGAAAGAAAAAGAAAGCTTTTAAATTTAATGGAGTATTTATAAGATCTAAACCACAGTACAGCGGTCTATCCACTATATTGTTCAATTTACGTTAATAAATTCATGAGTAATAATAACTAGGATTTTCTTTGAACAAACATTTTATAATACTATTTAACAAATTCTTACAAGAGTTTTGATGATATACAAAGAATTTTAGGCTCACCTAGGGGCCGTTTTTCTCTAATTCAACTCAGCTTTTATACGCCATTTTTTCTAATTTGAGAAAAAATGTCAGTCCATCTCCACACCTACGTTAAGCAATACATATCCCGGCCATTATTAAATGGGTGACCATTTTGGAGACGTCATTGTCATTAGAGAAGGAGGATCAGTAAGAGTGATTTTAGTAGTGCTCTCGAAGCCTCCTGGATTTTCTAAATACTCGGCGTTGTCCGGGAGAAAACTGTCACATATCCTCGATAGAGCTGCTGTAGTGATAGATTTGTATAATATTTTAACGCCATTTACGCTTCTTTTCGGAATATTGTGCAGATGAAAAGGATAGGGGATCGGTAAGAGTGATTTCAGTAGTGCTCTAGAAGCCTCCTTGATTTTTAAAATACTCGGCGTTGTCTGGGAGAAAAATGCTAAATATCCTAGATAGAGTTGCTGTAGTGATAGATTTGTATAATATCTTAACGCCATTTACGCTAATTTTTGGAATATTGTGCAGATGAACAGGAATGGGAGTCAGTAAGTGTGATTTAAGTAGTTCTCTGGAAGCCTCCTTGATTTTCTAAATACTCGGCGTTGTCCGGGAGAAAAGTGCTCAATATCCTAGATAGAGCTGCTGTAGTGATAGATTTGTATAATATTTTAACGCCATTTACGCTTCTTTTCGGAATATTGTGCAGATGATTTTCTAAATACTCCGTGTTGTCCGGGAGAAAAGTGCTCAATGTCCTAGAAATAGCTACTGTAGTTATAGGTTTGTATAGTATTTTAACGCCATGTAGGATTCTCTCACGTCATAGTAATAGGTACATGACGTCATTGTTATAGGTTTGGAATTTTTTTATGAACCTACTCATTATTGTGCACATGACGTCATAGTAATAGGTATATGACGTCATCGTTACAATTTTTGAATTTTTAAACAATATTTTAACGCCATCTAGGAATTAAATATTTTTTGGGAAGGGGTAATTTTTTTTTCTTCTTTCTTAAACTAAAAATATTTCTATGTAAAAAAATTGATGGGGGCAAAAATTTTTTCTTTTTCTTTTTAATAAAAAATCTTTTCATGTATAGGGAAGGACATTAAAAAAAAATTTCTTATGGGGGGTCAAAATTTTTTTTTTTTCTATATCTTTTTAATTAAAAATATTTCTATGTATGGGGAAGGGTAAACAAAAGTATTAAGGGGGGGGTCAAAAAAAAATTTTTTTTCTTTTTAATTAAAAATATTTCGATGTATGTGGAGGGTAAAAAAAGAAATTGATGAGGGTGTCAAAATTTTTTTTTACTTTTCTTTATATATATTTTTTAAATGTTTCTATGTTTTGAGGAGGATACAAATAAAAAATTTTGGGGGCAGAAAAAATTTCTTTTTTTAACTAAAAATGTTTACGTTTATGATAGTGACACTACATGAATAAACACTATTTGGTATTTCTAACACGACAGGGGCGCATTAATATGAGTTCTTAGGTATGCGAACTGGGCTGGAGATAGGTGCATATATAGTATGTGCACCTTTGTAGAGATTGGTAAGTATATAGTATGCGCACCGGGGCGGCGATAGGTACGAATATTGTATGCTAACTGGGGCGGCGATAGGTATATATATAGTATCTGCACCGGGGTTGCGATAGGAACGTATATAGCATGTGCACAGGTGCGGCAATAAGTACGTACATAGCATGCGCAGCAGGGCGGCGATCGGTACCTATATAGCACGCGTTCCGGGGCGGCGATCAGTACGTATAAAGCACGCGCACCAGAGCGGCGATAGGTACGTATATAGCACGCGCACCGGGGCGGCGATAGGTACGTATTTAGCATTCGCACCGGGGCGGCGATAGGTACGTATTAAGCATTTGCACGTGGGCGCCGATATGTACATATTTAGTATTCGCACTGGGGCAGCGATAGGTACTTATGTAGTATGCACACCGGGACGGCGATAGGTACGTATTTATCATTCAGTGGTGACGATAGGTATATATATAGCATGTGCTCATGGGCGGCAATAAGTACGTATATAGCATACGTACCATGGCGGTGATAGGTATGTATTTAGCATGCGCACCGGGGCGGCGATAGGTACGTATATAGTACGCGCACCGGTGCGGCGATAGGTACGTACTTAGCATTCGCACCGGGGCAGCGATAGGTATGTAATTAGCATTCGCACCGGGGCGGCGTTATGTACATATTTAGTATTCACACTGGGGCAGCGATAGGTACTTAAGTAGTCTGCACACCGAGGCGGCATTAGGTGTTTGTGTAGTATATACACAGGGGCGGCAATAGGTACATATATAGTATGCGCACTGGTGCGGCGATACATACGTATTTAGCATTCGCACCGCGGCATATCGCCGCCTCGGTGCGAATAATAAATATGTACATTTTTTTTAAATATACCATACTTTTGCCTTTGGCAATGTAAGAAAAAAGGTGGGGAAGAAACAGCTTTCGCAAAAGACAAAATTAGAAAGTACCGGTGAAATGGCGCGACCAGGGAAGAGAAGATAAAGCGACGGATAGAGAGTGAGAGAGAGAGAGAGAGAGAGAAATAGAAGTTTGAATATAAAGATGTTACAAACGCGATTTTTCTTCAATTATATGTTTTATGACCCCTAGCAACACCGGGTAGCCCCGCTAGTATAGAAATAAAATCAAAATTTCTTAGGTCTATATAAACACTTGAGCTTACACAGATTTACATCTACAGAAACTAATACAATATCTCTTCCATATATATATATATATATATATATATATATATATATATATATATATCACAACTAATGATTATGGCTGAAATGTGCAACGGAGAAAATGTTGTTTACTAGGCTACAAAACTTTTTTATTAAAATTATATTTGTCAATTAAAAAGAGAAAATTAACACTAGCCATTTCCAATCCATTTCATATATACACACCTAATAGTTTAATACTGAACTGTTAGTTATGTTGGGAGGACGAATTAGTATTAATTAGATACGAGAAAAACACTATATTATTAAATCAGTTTAGCGGAATAGCATCTGGGTGTCACTACAGAAATAAATTCAAAATTTCTTAAGTCTATAATTATATATTCATATGTGTTATCACTATATACTTACAAGATACCTTGTATTAATTTTTATATGTCAATTGAATTTAAATTTGGTTTTCTTTTCTATACTTTTCATATAGATTTAAATGAAGGTAAGGCATAAGAATTAGCGTTAAAATTGTGTTAATTTATTGCCTTCAGATTCAGAATCTTTAATTCTTTCAGTAGAATGACAGTATCACGTATAATCTATATAATAAAAGTAAACGTACGTGTGCCCGCCACCCTTACATAATCACGTATGCAAATTTAATTTCATGAGCAAAAATGAAAACCTTCAGCGCAATAATACCTGATAATAATAAAAACAAAAGAGCAGAATTTCTTTCACTTTTGATATATTACTATTGGGTCACCACTCATCCAGGTCAAGAGTCACTCGAGGATAGAGGTTAATGAGACAGAATAATGTTCAGCCAAAAGATGAGGGATGATCAATGATATAGATGTATCTGATTACTTACGGGGTGGTCCATGACAACAACTTACAGTTGTAGGCATTCTAGGCATAATGGCATGGAATTGGTGATGAACTTGCACAGTCTTGTCAATGTTGATAGTTTTTCATGTATATGTGTACATTAGATTGGTAAGAAAATACTGTCAGCATTTACATTATTAAAATTATGCTAAAGTGTGCTATTAATACTTCCACGATATAGAGAAACAATAAAAAGAAAACTTTATTGTAGAAAAGTTTGTTTTTAACATGTTTGAAATTTTCCTATTTAAAATTAGTCCCTGAATATTTTATAGGAACATCTTTTATGAATGTCTGTAAAAATAATCCAGAATTATATTCTTTATATATTACAAACTGGTGTTTCACTTGACAGTCATTTCATATGTATCATACTTTACCTTCAATTAAGAATAGATCGACTTTCTTTTACATCTGAAATTATAAACATTAGTAATTATTAATTAATCATCAATATTTTTCCATTAAAGTTTTTTCGATTTGATTTGATTTGTAAATAATAATATTGTATTAAACACGTTCTGTTATAAATATTATTAATGTTAATGCTAACTCGTTTCTGTTGCTTTTTTTTTCTGATTTTTGCACTTAATTTCATCCATTAATGTTTCCTTCTTTTTGTAGAAAGACCAAATATTGTCCCTGTCAGTGTGCTGTTGAACGTAGCCTCGTCTCCGGAATCTACATCCGTACATTTATAAAGATTGATTCACACCATGTTGGTACTTTTCCAGTTGATACTTGCTGTAAATGTGTATAATTCTGGTAATGGTACACAATTTAACAAGTCAGTGACATTTAAACAGTACAATATGTGTTTCAATGTAAACAAGTTGAACTTTAAATAAAGAAATGATCAAGATAAAATTAAAGGCTTAATTCAAAATTGACAAAAGCTGAAATTTCAGCGTTCTTGCACTTTTCTCTTTTTACTCTATTTTAGACTCTTCCAATTGAGCTTTCAATATTAATCAACCTATCATCAATTCTGTTTATTACTTGCATATTCATAATTCCAGTGCAAAGCAGTTTTTACGAATAAACTCACTCCAATATTACGAATACATTATTTCGTTAATAGTTCTTACAGCCAACCAACATACTGATCACCTAAAATGGCGATTTAATTCGTTTAGGGAGACATCGTTTTTACCAGTAGACCGTTACACTTCATGCACACAATTCCACATTAAAAATTCAGATTTTTTTATTCCGATTTCTAGTGATTTAAACAAAACACGTTGGTTTTGTTTGAAAAGGGTAGTGGTCTTCCATTGGAGTTCACACATTAAAAATTTGAGGGGGGTACTAACGCTGGAACAATGTATATATTCTCTAGTATATACATAATGTGTATGCATAACACACACACAAAATAAAGTTTGTCATCGAAATAAAGACAAACATCGTGCCTGTAACATGTTTAAAATTCAAATCTACTCCAATATCAAAAAGAAAAAGAAAAAGAGTTACACAAACATTCTCAAAAATGGTTTAAAATAGTTGCAAAATACACAAATATTTCAAATGATTATGATTTTCTGGATGATTTCTCCATAATTTATAATCAATCAGTGAGAAAACTCCTTAGAAAACAGAAGTGTTTAATAAACAAGTTCATGGCAGTTATAAAGATGTGTTAAGTTATAAAGTTGAATGACCAATATGATATGAAGAATAGTAAATAAATGCGAAACTTAATAATCGTAGTATTTATCTTCATTGACAAAATTAATTTCATTCATTGAAACAAAAAACAAGATGGCGTCCGTCTAGACTAATTTTTGTACTCAAATGGTGTTTGTAAGAAACACGTTTTAAATTCTTTATTTTAATCATGTAATGTTTTGTATTTATATTATGAAAAGTTTATTTCCTCATAGTTATTATGTTTTAATCTAACATTAAAAATAATATTCTAAAAACTAAAACAAAATAAATGAATGTTCTAAATTTAGTCATACTCTTTCGTAACTTAAGAAAACAGTCACAAGGAACAGCAATTAAATGAAGAAAGGTCAAAGTTGAAGTAAAGAGCAAGGTTAAGTTGGACTGATTAGCTGACATAGATGTGATGAACTTAGTCATAGGCGCATATAGATAGTCAGTCTCTGAAACGGGCTTTCCGAGGTGTGTTTTATGCTTGAGTAGATCCCAATGTGATTCTTACTATTTTGTATAACCTTTTGAGTGATATTCTCCTTTCTATAATCCCCTTTCGTTCGGAACGAATACCAATTTCCTTTCTCATCTTCATCTGCTATTACATGTTGAGAAATCAGTAAAATGTGGGTTTCGCAAGCATACACACACTAGCCCCAATTAAGATAGGCAGAAAATACTCGACTGTGATGTACGAAACTTTTTTTTATTGAGAATACATTGACTTCATGTGAAGTTGAACTAAAAGAAATTAATAACTCGATTTCACAAATAAACAAATAATAAATAAAATTTGTGGAATTTGTACAATATTTTGTTCATCATGTTTTTAAAAAGTATATATGTATGTATAACATGTATATATATATATATAATGTATATATCCACAATTATTTATAAATAAATATCATTTTATATTCATGTGTTTCATGTCCAATCTGCAATCATCAGTATGGGAGGAGACAATCTTTGCCGGTCGAACGATTCGAACCCCGATACAAAAGTAATTCTTCACTCAGCAGTCGGAGCGTTTACAGTTTCGGCCAACACACATTGCTGTGGAAATTAGAGAATGAATTAACGTTTAAATACATGACCTTCAATAACATTAGCCCTATTTCTGGAAAGAAATACAAAACTGGTAAAAGTCAATTTATAGCGTAAAGGGTAGTTAAAAGTTAATTACGCCTAAATATATCGTAGTCAGTTCTGTGGACACTCTTTCATGGACTAGAACGCATCAGACGGAAGAGGAGACAATGCCTGGGAAGATAGTCCACTTTTACTTTTGTACGTTATGATGAATTCTACGTAACACAAAATGCGGACAGCACTAACTACAATGTTATATTGGCACTATTCTAAAATATGGGGTCGAAACATTGACGATGGATAAGAAAGTCAGGAAACATCTATTTCTCCAAATTATAGTTCGATTAGAAGCATGTTAAAAATTAGTTGAAACGACATTATTACGGATTAAGAGATTCTTGATCGTATGGGTCGAACGAAAACGATACTGCTTGACCAGGTGATAGATAAACGACGCTGCTATCTGTCATCTATGGTGTCACCATCCTGAAAAACCTGCTGATGGGAAGAATTGCGGGTAGAAGTGCAAAGGTAAGATAATGAGTTACCTGGATAGACACTATAAAAAAATGATGTGTACCTGGTTTAAATCCGCCTCAAGAAAACAATGTTGAAAGAAATAGTATGCAAACTATTTGTCCCAGACAGAAATGTGAACTGACTGACATCATCAGCACTAAATAGATATAGTCAACAAAATACAAACATATTGTGATGTTATTTCAATTGCTGTTGCCCTATTTCTAGTGTGATTTGAGTACTAGGATCGCAATTTCTACAAGTAACCGCAGTATCCGACTAGCTCTGAGTAATTTGTTTTTTTCTATTCTCTATGTGAAACAGATTCTCTGCAAAGCATCCACTTTAAATGTATCCATAGATAATGTTTATCTTATCCTGTATATATTCATATCCAACAACCTACTGTAATAATCTTCATTATTTATTTGGGTAGGGTGGCTGACGAGTGCTATGCCTTGCCGAAGGGTCACCCCTTGATTTTGTCCGCCATTGCTTATTGAATAAACTTGATATATTTAAATATTCAAATGGGAGTATATATACATATGTATATATATAAGTCTATATATATATATATATATATATATATATATATATATATATATATAGGGGATAAAATACATAATATATCATGAAAAGAAATGGCGTAAAAGACAAGATGTGTGAATAAGACAACGGAATCAACAAATTTAAATACAGGAACAAATCATCAAGAAACGTGAGACTTTACCGGTTTCGTTTGGATCAATGAAAGTCTTCAGAAAAAGTCTTTTAAAAATAATAAAATAAAAACTCTCATTTCATTTCATAAACATATCACACATTTTAAATTCTTACGGCTATGCTTTCTTCGAAAAAAAGAACAACACTATTCCTTTCACATAATAGCCGCACCACATTTTTAAATTCTAACGACCATATTTACGTTTGAAAAAAACACACACACTCATTCTATTTCATAAACGCAATACACATATTAAATTCTTACGGCTGTATTTTGTTTAAAAAACAAAAAAACATTTTATTCACGTCACTAACGGACCAAACTTTTTCAAGTATATACACTTGTGTGTTATTTCTACAAATCAATCATCCCGTGGAAGTCTTGAAATACAGACAAAACGTTGATGAATACATAAATGATTTTGTTGTTCAATTTTTTTATTTTCCATTACGTTGGAATATTGTTTTTATTTTTATTATATATATATATATATAAGTAAAGAAAATGTAAAACCACTCCAAAATGGGAGCAAATCCTAATTAAGATAGCAGATCTTGGAATGTGTTAAAAGTAAGTGTTCTATCATAATTTGTTATATATATTAGCAAATATATGCTCCCTCCGGTCGCATATTTTTGCTAGGCTGCCGCGTCAGAAATGAACACTCACCCATAAAACGATGGAGCCCCATTCATATTTCTTGGGTGGTTAGACATTGATTTTATTTGTTTCCGTCCAAGAATATTTTCAGTTAAAAATAAAGAAACAAATTTTTTTCCAACCCCCTCAATTTTTTTATCCTCCCCATACATATAAATATTTTTAATTGAAAAGAAAAAAAAATTTTTTGACCCCCCTCCAATTATTTTTACCCTCCCTCATACACAGTAATATTTTCAGTTAGAAAAATGAAAAAATGTTTACCACCCCCTAATTATTTTACCCTCTCCATACATAGTGATATTTTCAGTTAAAAAAATTTAAAAATTTTTACCATCCCCCACAATTTGTTTTACCCTTCCCCATATATAATTATGTTTTCAGTTAAAAAAAGAAAAATATTTTTACCCCCCCCCCCACTTTTTTTACCCTCTCCCATACATAAGGATATTTTTAGTTAAAAAAAATGTGACCCCTCAAAAAATGTTTACCCTCCCCCATACATTGTTAAGAAAAGAAAAAGAAATTGAGGAGGCTCCTCGGTCATATCAAAGAACTCATGTTTAAATATGCTCTTGAAGGCCCCTACGTCATATCAAAGAACCACTTTTGTTATTCTTCCAAAATAGTTACCTATTTAGTAATAGCCGAGATATGTGTTGCTTAACTTCAATCTTGTCTTAACAACGTAATGAAAATAAAGTATGATAATGTGAAACAATCCCCTCACAATGAAGTAACTTCCGGTATAATGAGTCAGCAATTAATTCTTCCAAAATGGTCACCCATTTAATAATGGCCGGGATATGTATTGCTTAACTTTAATTTACAACATAACACCTTGTCTTAACAACGTAATTAAAATAAAGAATGATAATGTGAAAGAAATACTCTCACAATGACGTCACTTCTGGAAGGACCGGAAGGATGAGTCAGCAATTTATTTTTCCAAAATGGTCACCCATTTACTAATGGCCGAGATATGCCTTGCTTAACTTCAATTTACAACAAAAAACCGTGTCTTAACAACGTAATGAAAATAAAGAATTATAATGTGAAAAAATCCTCTCAAAATGACGTCACTTCCGAAAGCATGACTTGGCAATTGTAACAGTACTTGCCAGTCAAATTATGGTTTAAAAACACACCGGTTTCTTAATGAAATGTGTTTAATTAATGGTATGAATAATTTTTATTAATATGACTTTATCGGAAAATATTGTAAATACATATGTAAATTTGATAATAGCAGTTATAAGTGTATATTTGTAAATATGAATTTATTAGAAGTTTAAAAGAAATGAATTATGTAAATTGTAAAACCCGTTTGGTGTCTGAGCGTTTTTTTGTAACAGTATATAAGGAAGTTGAAAAAGTATTCGTTTAAGTAAGATTCTTAACACGTTTTTTGTTCGAATCGCAGTGTCGTTTTTAAATTTCTTTCTACTTTATTTATATGTTTACGGCGGTTTTGGAAGTACTATATATAGAAGCTGGAAGACTAAGTAAATAGTAATATTATTCTGATGAAGTTTCGGCTTCAGACAGACGGACAGACAGATGGATACATAATCTCCATTATTAATATATATATATATAAGTATGAATTTATATTTATACAAACATTATTGGTTACATATGTACATACATGTTTCGGTTGCACTCTTCACAGACAGTCAACCTCTTCGGACCAGACGGAAGAGGTTGACTCTCTGTGAAGAGTACAACCGAAACATGTATGCAGACATATGTAACCAAAAATGTTTGTATAAATAAAAATGTATACTTAAGAACAGCTCTACTTGTTATTGAGCACTTTTTATAAACACTTGAGTTTACACGGATTTACGTCTACAGAAACTAATACAATATGTGTACTATATATATATATATATATATCACTACTAATGATTATGACTGAAATGTGCAACGGAGAAAATGTTGTTTACAAGGCTACAAAACTTTTTATCAAAATTATATTTATCAATAAAAAATAGAAATTTGGCACTAGCCCTTTTCTAATCCATTTCATATATACACACCTAATAGTTTAATACTGAAATGTGAGTTATGTTGGGAGGACAAATAAGTATTTATTAGATACGAAAAAAAACACCATATTATTAAACATGTTTAGCGGAATAGCATCTGGGTGTCACTACAGAAATAAATTCAAAATTTCTTAACTCTATAATTATATATTCATATGTGTTATCACTATATACTTACAAGATACCTTGTAGTATTTTTATATGTCTATGTCAATTGAATTTAAACTTTGGTTTTCTTTTCTATACTTTTCATATAGATTTAAATGAAAATAGTTATAAGTATTAACGTAAAAATTGTGTTAATTTATTGCCTTCAGATTCAGAATCTTTAATTCTTTCAGTAGAATGACAGTATCACTTATAATCTATATAATAAAAGTAAACGTACGTGTGCCCGCCACGCTTACATAATCACGTATGCAAATTAAATTTCATGAGCAAAAATGAAAACCTTCAGCGCAATAATACCTGATAATAATAAGAACAAAAGAGCAGAATTTCTTTCACTTTTGATATATTACTATTGGGTCACCACTTATCCAGGCCAAGAGCCACTCGAGGATAGAGGTTAATAAGACAGAATAATATCCAGCCAAAAGATGAGGAATGATCAATGATATAGATGTATCTGATTACTTACAGGGTGGTCCATGACAAAAACTTACAGTTGTAGGCATTCATGGCATAATGACATGGAATTGGTGATGACCTTGCACAGTCTTGTTAATGTTGGTAGTTTTTAATGTAAGTCTATGCATTAGATTGGTAAGAAAATAGTGTCAGCATTTACATTATTAAAATTATGCTAAAGTGTGCTATTAATGTTTCCACGATATAGAGAAACAATAAAAAAACGCTATTGTTGAAAAGTTTGTTTTTAACATTTTCGGAATTTTCTATTTAAAATTTGTCCCTGAATATTTTATAGGAGTATCTTTTATGAATGTCTGTAAAAATAATTCAGAATTATATTCCTTATATATCACAAACTGATGTTTCACTTAACAGTCATTTCATATGTATCATACATTACCTTCAATTAAAAATAGATCAATTTTCTTTTAGAACTGAACTCATAAACATATGTAATTATTAATTAATAATCAATATTATTCCATTAAAGCTTTTTCGATTTGATTTTAATTGTAAATATTATTATTGTATTAAACACGTTCTGTTATAAATATTATTAATCTTAATGCTAACTCGTTTCTCCTGCTTTTTTCTAGTAATTGCACTTAATTTCATCCATTAATGTTTTCTTATTTTTGTAATCGGAAAAAATATTGTCACTTACAAGTGTGCTGTTGAACGTAGCCTCGTCTACGGAATTTACATACATACATTTATAATGATGAATTCACACCATGTTGGTACTTTTTCAGTTGATAGTTGCTGTAAATGTGTAAAGTTCTGATCATGGTACACAATTTAACAAGTCAGTGACAGTTAAACAGTACCATTTTTGTTTCAATGTAAACAAGTTGAACTTTAAAGACTTTAATGTGTGTTTCAATGTAAACAAGTTGAACGTTAAATAAAGAAATGATCAAGATAAAATTAAAGGCTTAATTCAAAATTGACAAAAGCTGAAATTTCAGCGTTCTTGCACTTTTCTCTTTTTACTTTATTTTAGACTCTTCCAATTGAGCTTTCAATATTAATCAACCTATCATTAAGTCTGTTTATAACTTGCCTATTCATAATTCCAGTGCGAAGCAGTCTTTACGAATAGACTCACTACAATAATGCGAGGACATTATTTCGTTAATAGTTCTTACAGCCAACCAACTTACTGATCACTCAAAATGACGAGTTAATTCGTTTAGGGAAACATTGTTTCAACCAGTAGTCCCCTACACTTCATGCACACAATTCCATATTAAAAATTCAGATTTTTTATTCCGATTTCTAGTGATTCAAACAAAACACGTTGGTTTTGTTTGAAAAGAGTAGTGGTCTTCCATTGGAGTTCACACATTAAGAATTTGAGGGGGAGTACTAACGCTGGAACAATGTACATATTCTCTAGTATATACATAATGTGTAAATATTGAGAAATCAGTAAAATGTGGGTTTCGCAAGCATCCACACACTCGCCCACATTAAGACAGGCAGAAAATACTTTTTTTTATTCAGAATACATTGACTTCATGTGAAGTTGAACTTTAATGAAATTTATAAACTCGATTTCCCAAATAAACAAATAATAAATAAAATTTGTACAATATTTTGTTCATCATGTTTTTAATATATATATATATATATATATATATATATATATCCACAATTATTTATAAATAAATATCATTCTTAAATAGATATATATATACATACATGTGTTTCATGTAAAATCTGCAATCATCAGTATGGGAGGAGACAATCTCTGCCGGTCGCACGATTCGAACCTCAATATGAAAGTCATTCTTCACTCAGCAGTCGGAGCGTTTACGGTTGCGGCCAACACACATTGCCGTAAAAATTATAGAATGAATTAACGTTTAAATACATGGCCTTCAATAACATTAGCCCTATTTCTGGAAAGAAATACAAAAAGACAGAAACTGGTAAAAGTCAATTTATAGTGCAAAGGGCAGTTATCGTAGTCAGTTCCGTGGACACTCTTTCATGGATTAGAACGCATCAGACGTAAGAGAATAAACCCATCTCCATTCCGGGAAGAGGAGACAATGCCTGGGAAGATAGCCCACTTTTACTTTTGTACGTTATGATGAATTCTACGTAACACAAAATGTGGACAGCACTAACTACAATTTTATATTGACATTATTCTAAAATATGGGGTCGAAACATGGACGATGGCTAAGAAAGTCAGGAAACATCTATTTCTCCAAATTATAGTGCGATTAGAAGAATGTTTAAAATCAGTTGAAACCTTATAATCACAAATTAAGAGATTCTTGACTGTATGGGTAGAGCGAAACAATACTGCTTGACCAGGTGATAGATAAACGACGCTGCTATCTGTCATCTATAGTGTCACCATCCTGAAAAACCTGCTGATGGGAAAGATTGCGCGTAGAAGTGCAATGGTAAGATAATGAGTTACCTGGATAGACACTATAAAAAAATGATGTGTACCTGGTTTAAATCCGCCTCAAGAAAACAATGTTGAATGAAATAGTATGCAAACTATTTGTCCCAGACAGAAATGTGAACTGACTGACATCATCAGCACTAAATAGATATAGTCAACAAAATACAAACATATTGTGATGTTATTTCAATTGCTGTTGCCCTATTTCTAGGGTGATTTGAGTACTAGGATCGCAATTTCTACAAGTAACCGCAGTATCCGACTAGCTCTGAGTAATTTGTTTTTTCTATTCTCTATGTGAAACAGATTTCCTGCAAAGCATCCACTTTAAATGTATCCATAGATAATGTTTTTCTTATCCTGTATATATTCATATCCAACAACCTACTGTAATAATCTTCATTATTTATTTGGGTAGGGTGGCTGACGAGTGCTATGCCTTGCCGAAGGGTCACCCCTTGATTTTGTTCGCCATTGCTTATTGAATACACTTGATATATTTAAATATTCAAATGGGAGTATATATACATATATGAGGACCCGGTTAATAGGATCTTTCATACACACTCCATTGTTTATCTGAGCGAATCCGAAATAACTAACTGAAAAATTGCCTTTTTGATTAAATCCTCACATTGTTGTACTCTCTGATGTGGGCAAGGTGCTGAAGAGTCTCTGCTGTAAATGTCATAGACATGAAAAAAGTAATTAGACACACCCACTGCCGGAAGCAAGTCTGGAAGTCTTCTTTTGGAATTGTGTTCATCTCCGCCGTCGCGTTCCCCATCATCTCTCTTTTCGCACGCTCTCAACAACAGCTGAACTCCGAGCAGTTTGGGGCCCTGCCAGAACGTTGGTCACTCTCCGCTGATGTGCGGAAATTTTCTACTCGGTTGAACCACTCTTTAATTTATGTTACACATCGCATCTTCTCCAAACACCTTCTGAATCTAACGCGACGGCAGAAATGAACACCATTCTAAAAAAAGACTTCCCGAGTGGTTTCCGGCAGTGGATTGATTGGTGAGCTAAGTGTGTACAAGCGCAAGAGACCTACTTCATAGGGGATTACGATCAACATCCCCGCACATATTTGAAATGTTTTTTCTGGCTTTAGATCGGATATCTTTTAGACAGGCATCGTATGTATATATATATATATATATATATATATATATATATATATATATATATATATATATATATATATATATATTAGCTTATCTGGTTAGCATATGTTGGCATCAATAGCAAAAGGCCTACAATATTTTATTTTGATTTTTGATTCTGCAGTTTGCTCCATGGAAACGACGAAAAAGTAATTCTATTCAATTTTTCTGAGATAAAATTGTATTACAAAATAAGTTTACATTGATAACAGATTTCAAATATTACCGACCAAACAATAGTTTTATCACTTAAGCAACCAGCTGTACATAGCTCATGTGATAGCGTATCAGACTGGACATCTTAAGGTCCTCGTTCCGATTTCGGCGATCGCCATCCGCGTTTTTATTTTTCCTCTCTTCCATTGAAAAACCCATTACTAATTATTAATACATTGTTTAATTCCGGGAAATACCGGATAGGGATAACTAGTATATCTATATCTATATATATTAGAAGAATTCCCGTCCCAGTACGGGTAAAACAAATCTTCTAAACAGTACAGTTTTGCAAAACTGTACTGTTCAGAAAATTCGTTTTACCCGTACTAGGACAGGTATTCTTCTAGTACATATAGATATAGATATACTATCAATCCCTATTCGGCATTTCCCGGAATTAAACAATGGATTAATGATTAGTAATAGATTCATGTCCTCATATGAAGATTAAAATCAAGATGGTATTAAACCTTATGTCTAGAATGCTTATTTTGATTTTGATCAGACATGGTTTTTGATTCTAGAAAATGTTTACGAAATATCTAAAATTTGAGGCTGAAGCTTAAATGTCTTAAGAAGAAATTGAAATTCAAGGAATCATGTTTAATGGTGTCTACTTACTATGGATCAAATTCAATGCAAATTTGATATATTTGAATTTTCGAATGGGAGTGGGTGCCCATATTACGCTTCCTAAAATACTTTAAGATATTTTAAAGGAATTGAAATTGGGTGAAATATATTAATTGATCTTTCCTACAAATTCTTAAAGTTTCACGAAAATCAAAGATATGAAAATATTCACGAAAGGCCTCTACCCTTTTTTTTACATCTGCAGTATCGAACTACATTATATATATATATATATATATATATATATATATATATATATATATATATATATATATTGAAAATAAATCAATAAAATGCTCGATCGCCAAATTGTGAGAACTAAAATACAAATTATTTATTTACAAACAATATGCTACATATTTCAGAGACGTACCATGGTTTTATTGACATGGATTGATTTATTACCGTTTAAAGGCTGGTAGAGTCCATGAAAAATCATCAACGACTCACGAAATGAAAACAAATCGAAGAATGGAGTCGAAAAATCACTGTTAACATCTTCAGGCGAATTTGCTCCAGCGTCTTTTTTGGGGAAAGTTCCGAGTCAATAAGGGCGGACTGTATGTTTATATGTGTCTTAATCGTAACTATATGTTATTTAGAATAATTTAATTATTGATAACGGATGCTTAATATTTTCCTGCTTTAGTGGTGTATTCATATTTAGTGGTGAGAATGTGTTGTGTAGTTTATTGGTTGGTGAGTGAGTTAGTTCTGGGTGGGGATGTATTGCTGTTATTAAAGGTTTATGTGTTATATTCATATTAATTTTTATTTCATGTGGATAGTGCTTATATTTGAGTGTACACCTGTTGTTATGATTTGAGTTTATTAGCTATGTGGGGTCTTTGTGTTAATGGAGAGTGTATCCTTATCAGGGAAAATATTAATTTAGGGGTATACATTTCAGTGGATGGGTCAATATAGCCGTTTATCATTGTAATAAGTGTGGTGCATGTATGTGTTCCTGTGGGGTCCTTGTATTTCATTAACTCGCTTTTGTCTAATAACGTTTACGAATCTATTGAAAGGTCTGTGAGAATCGGTTAGGTTTCAATGTTGGTCATATATATTTTCTTTTTTATTTCAGGGTATTCGATAATCATATTTTCATATATTAACTGTTAAGATTTAATATATTCATCATATTTAAAATTTGTAAATTGACTATGGTGAGGTATCTAATAATTTATGTTATTTGTGATAGGTAGGGCATATTTGCGCGTTTAGGTTATATTTTGACTGTATGTCCATTAAAGTGTTTATGAAGCTTATTAGATGGTGAAAAGTGCTTATCTATGAATTGGAGGAACTGTTTATCGATGTTATATTTGATACTGAGGGAATAAGGAGAGTTGACCCTATAATGTTTCTTTTCCTATTGTGTCTGTGTTGTCTGATGGATTGGATGGGTATGTAAGAGATTTCTTCTATATAACCGCTTTCGCGGAGGCCATTGTGGTAATATGTGATGGCTTGTTGGAAAATCCAAGAGCTAGATGAAAGGTAATATATTATCTTTTTGTATGTTTGGTATAAGGTTCTTAAATACAAGAGGGAGGCAGAATCGGATGTTGACATATCTAAGCTGTCCGTTCGGTTTGTGGTATATTCTAGTGTAGTTGTAAGTTAGGTCTAGGATTGTGTCTTAGAAGTCCACGCTAGTGGGATTGGTATCAATAGTGATCATGGATCCTACCTCTTTGAGGAATGCTGCCAGTTGCTTTTTAATCTGTCGAGATCTTGACCGTTGTTATTGCGGGAGAGACATAGTCCGTCGTCTCGGCAGAGGCCGAACTCTTGGTTAGGGAACTTGGCTTGTAGAAAGTATAAGATGAAAAGCCCGATAAGATCGTACACAAACGCACTGTCATAGGTTCCCATTGATACATCAAAGCGTCTTCAGGGTTAGATTTTTTAACCCATGTTCTATTGGCAAAGAGGAGGAGGGAGCTTCTTGCATGGAGGATGGTTTCCTTAAATTTTCTTATATAAATTTACTTTTCTTAGGTATGCTAAAATATTTGCTGAGTTGACCTTTTCGAACAGGTCTTCCATACTGCTTTCTGTATAATATAGTTTTCTAGTTGGGGAGAGGTCATCACACCCAACTAGGATATGTTTTACTGTGAGTGTCTCCTGGCATGGGATGCACTCTGGCGCCGATTCTCCATTAAGTATATAAGAATGTTTATTTTGCAAAAAATGTTATCCTTTTTTCATTAAAAAAGTATTGAAATTATTTGATAAATGTTCACTAATATTTTTTACTTTAATAATTGAGGAGATATACAAGTCCCTTTTTGATGAACTGGAACTTATTTAAGTAAGTTAAATAAAACAAATATTTTCATTAGATTGGTGGTCTTCTGGGTAAATCCTCTGTCTTCAGTATCAATGGGTTATGCTATCCTATGTTTGAATATCACACAAGACAATTGTTTTGTTTTGTTTTGCGTTCTAGTTATTTTCTAACCGATATTGATCACATAGACCTGAATATCATAGACCTGAATATTTTCAACAAAACATAGATGAAAAATATGTAATACATGTTAATTGTGGGTATAAAATTCAAGAAGAGTTGAGAAAGCTGTCATAAATGGGCACTTTAGTTAGTTATATAATAGATGAGCTGGCATAAAGGTTTTACCCCGGAATGAATGATGAGCTATATGCTTTTATCTTTTGGATCAGCTGGAACTCAAATCATTTTGATCACAATCGAAATACTTCTCCCACTTTGAACAAAATATTACCGTATTCATTATTAATCTATAAAATTATTAATATTCAATTATAAATTTTTAAAGTATTTTTAAAAATAAAATAAATAAAACGACGTATTTGCTTACCCTTCGATATTATGGTGTACCTCTGTCAAACGGAATTAATGTTACCATTGAATTTCTGGTAAAATTTTACTCGAGAAAAGTTGTATTTTACCTTAGCAGAGAACTTTATTTTCAATTGCATCTGTGGAGACAGGGATGGATAGAAATACGAAGATACAGTGACAACTCATAGATGAGCACTCGCGGTCAGAGTAAAAGAAATTAAGGATTGATTCCACAAACTCTCAAATTGTGGCCTCCTTGTGTCATACGTAGGACATATTCTATATATCTCATGGGTGTCAGAATGGACTTAGGAGTAATAGCAACTAAAGGTTAACTCGACAATCGCGAAAGCTCACAAATTAGGGGCTCAATTACCGTAAGCAGTTCCGTGTCATACTAATAATACAAAGCTGGGGTAATAGTGAAAGTCGTCATGGAGACGTCGAACAGGGGGTGGGGCACTCATTCATACTTACCTCGGTCGTTATTGTCTTCGTCACTGACCGATTTGTATATTCGAACCCACCATCATACGATCACTTGTACTAAGGTACGTAGCCGATTAAGCAAACCAAATCGACTTAAACTACAAAAACAACAACAATTGTTTTCAAGGAGATAAAATGTTGGAAGCTGACTACTCTTGCAATGTGTGTGACGATTATAATACTTTTAGTAAAGATTGGGCGGATCTGAAAATTTCAGTTGAAAGAAATGTGAAAAGGAGTGTGAAAATGCAACCTATTTATTTTAAAGAAATACGAATTCTTATGATTATTTACTTTTTAAAAATATTTTACGTTTCCACTGTTTTAATCCGGCCCCTAATTCAACTAAAATACATGAATATTTTAAGTAAGACATTTTTTAAATTTTACAATATTTCATCATAAACGTAGAACAAAAACATTTAATTTTCAGTGTTTTAACGATTTGACATCGTTAAATCTACTGCATTAGTAATGTGCACTCTGCCTATTCATTTTTTGTCAACAAAACACATGTTTCTATTTCCGTATAAACAGACAAACTCCCCGAACACACTTGGAGAGGTGTAAACTTGTGCTTTTCTGCGTCAAGGGCACAGGTCGTGGTCGTCTTCTCGTTGTCTTCCTCCGAATTCAGGATTGATTTTGACACTGGCCATCGTGTCAATCACGTGATCTCAGTCAATGCTCTAACAAAGAGATTTTCCCTCCCAACAAAATCACAACTCAAGTTTAAATCAAGTAACGATGTTATATTTTAGAGAAGTCACAACGATACTTAGTTTTATCACCAAACGACAGACTTGCAATCAGAAAAAACATTGCTTGTTTATTTAGAACACAAAGACTCTTTCTGCTTAAAGCCCAAAAACCCTTCTACCTCCCGAATCAACAGAGACCAAACCAACACTCTCTGCCTGCTTTTTCTGGAATATATATATATATATATATATATATATATATATATATATATATATATATATATATATATATATATACAGGGTGTTTCAAAAGTCTTGGGAACATTACAAGTTATTAAAAATCGTTATGTTCCCAAGACTTTTGAAACACCCTGTATATATATATATATATATATATATATATATATATATATATATATATATATATATATATATATATATATATATATATATCCTCTCATTCGGGATAGGCCACACAACAAGACAACGTGATAATGATCTAACAAGATTCCGTGTAAGGGAACCGGATCTCGCCAAAATCCAGTCACAGAGAGGAGCTGTGGACGGTGAACACGTATCCGTTGATAATTATTTCATAAATAAAATTATATATAGACGTAGCTAGATATTTTTGTATGAAATTTTAGAAAAATAATTGGATATCTGACACTGAATAATTTTATTATTTACAAACAATTTATTGATAATTTTCGGCCATCACATGGAAAATATATATTTTTATTATTAAAAATAAATTTATTTGTTGCAATACCCGTTCCTTCGGGGGACCCGGTAGCATCAAACAAAACAACGATAAAGACAAGGGCGTGCTCGATAAGCTCTGTTTCTTTATTCTTCACCACCAGGTTGTGTAATTTGGGTATACACATATATATGATTAAATATTAATGATTAAAGTCCTCTGGAATTATTGTTTTTTCCCTTGTCTTACGAAGAAACCTCTTTATTTACATTGACGGCGGTTGATTTTCGACTCTACCCAACGTAGGTTAGTTTTACGAAAACCAGGCAGAGTGATTTATCTTGCAACATAAAGGGAAACACGACAATAGGTTCTGTAGTAGTCTGCTCCCGGAATCTAGAAAAGGCATGTGATCCCAACGCCAGTTGTTGACGGCAGTTCGACCGTGGTGGGGGTACCTTTCTTCGAGGCTGACCCACGACAAGTTTTTTCTCTATATCTTCCTAACTCGATCTCTGCTACGTAAATGCTCCCTCTTCCTTTGTTTAAAACCGCCGTTTTAATTTCTGACTTTGCACTCCGAGTGCCTTATTTTTTTGGCTTCGTGCACCTGACTCTTTTAAAGGTTACTGAATCGTTGTTTTTTTACGACGTCATACTCCGTAATGAACTCGTCGACCTCACACACCTGGGATCGTTCAAAGGTCACCGATTTATTTCCGTTGTTCGTTTAGCCTAATTGATAATCTATCAAGTTTTCGGCCTTTTTCCTTATTGCGGAGTCATGCCCTTAGCCACACCGTGACGTCTTATGCGTTATTACTCAACATGTTTGCATCATTATTTTGCACCTTAATTCTTAGCCTAAAGAAAAATGAGGTTAACTAGTAAGCATATAATTAGAAATATAAATAACACACATTAAAAAGCACACAGATCTACAACTATAGATTATTTCCCAAGCGACTATCGACTAGTACAAAGCCATCTCTAATAAAGTGGAATGCTGATTCACACAATTCGACATCACAGACTTATATCCCTCTGTCAAAAGGGAAATTCTCAACCAATCCTTAAGTGTCACAAAAACATTCATAGAAATCACTAGTCTAAAAATAGAAACTATCCTCCATGCAGGAAACTCCCTCGTCTTCTTTAACAATAGAACGTGGGTTAAAAATCTAACCCTGAAGAAGCGTTGATGTATCAATGGGAACCTATGACAGTGCGTTTGTGTACGATCTCATCTTATAATTTCTACAAGCCAAGTTCCCTAATAAAGATGTCGGTTTCTGCCGAGACGACGGACTATGTCTATCCCGCAATAACAACGGTCAAGATCTCGACAGATTTAGAAAGCAACTGGCAGCATTCCTCAAAGAGGTAGGATTCATGATCACTGTTGATACCAATCCTCCTAGCGTGGACTTCTTAGACGCAACCCTACACCTAATTTACAACTACACTAGAATATACAACAAAAGCACCAAACAGCTTAGATATGTCAACACTCGATTATGTCCCTCTTGTATTTAAGAACTTTATACCAAACATACAAAAAGATAATATATTACCTTTCATCTAGCTCTTGGATTTTCCAACACGCCATCACATATTACAACTAAGTCCTCCGCGAAAGCGGTTATATAGAAGAAATCTCTTACATACCAACCCAATCCATCAGACAACACAGACACAATAGGAAAAGAAACATTATAGGGTCAACTCCCCTTATTCCCTCAGTATCAAATATAACATCGATAAACAGTTCCTCCAATTCATAGATAAGCACTTTTCACCATCTAATAAGCTTCATAAACACTTTAATGGAAATATAGTCAAAATATAATCTAAAATCGCAAATATTCCCTTCCTATCACAAGTAACATAAATTATTAGATACCTCACCATAGTCAATTTAAAAATTTTAAATATGATAAATGTATTAAATCTTAACAGTTAATATATGGAAATATAATTATCGAATACCCTGAAATAAAAAAGAAAATATATATGACCAACATTGAAACCTAACCGATTCACACAGACCATCCAATAGATTCGTAAAAGTTATTAGACAAAAACTAATACACTCTCCATTAACACAAAGCCCCCACATAGCTAATAAACTCAAATCATAACAACAGGTGTACACTCAAATATAAGCACTCTCCCCATAAAATAAAAATTAATATTAATATAACACATAAACCTTTAATAACAGCAATACATCCCCACCCAGAACTAACTCACTCACCAACCAATAAACTACACAACACACTATCACCACTAAATATGAATACACCACTGAAACAGGAAGATATTAAGCATCCGTTATCAATAATTAAATTATTCTAAATAACATATAGTTACGATTAAGACCCATATAAACATACAGTCCGCCCTTATTGACTCGCTACTTTCTCTAAAAAAGACGCTGGAGCGAATTAACCTGAAGATGTTAACAGTGATTTTTTAACTCCATTCTTCGATTTGTTTTCATTTCGTGAGTCGTTGATAATTTTAATGGACTCTACCAGCCTTTAAACGGTAAACGGTTATTCATGTCAGTAAAGCCGTGGCGGTATAGTTTTTAAATAAATAATTTGTATTTTAGTTCTCACAATTTTGCGATCGAGCATTTTTTTTCAGCATATATATATATATATATATATATATATATATATATATATAGATAGATAGATAGATAGATAGATAGATAGATAGATAGATAGATATAATGTAGTTCGATACCACTGAGGTAAACAAAGGGTAGATGCCCTTCATGAAAATTTTGTATACCTTCGATTGTCGTGAAATTAGAAGAATATGTAGGAAAGATCAATTAATAAATTTCAATTCCTTTAAAATATCAAAAATTATTTTAGGGCAAAAACTCCCATTTTAAAATTCAAATATATCAATTTTTCATTGACTTTTATCCATAGTAAGTAGACACCATTAAGCATGATTCCCTGAATTTTAATTTCTTTAAAGTCCTTTAAACTTCAGTCTTGAATTTTAGATATTTCATAAACATTTTCTAGAATCAAAAACCGTGTTTGATCAAAATCAAAATAAGCATTCTAGACATAAGGTGTAATACCATTTTGATTTTAATCTTCATATGAGGACATAAATCTATTATTAATTATTAATCCATTGTTTAATTCCGGGAAATGCCGAGTAGGGATGGATAGTATATCCATATTTATATATACTAGAAGAATACCCGTCTTAGTACGGGTAAAATAAATTTTCTAGACAGTACAGTTTTGCACCACTTTTATGTCCCGGGGACGGGAATTCTTCTAATAGATATAGATATAGATATAGATATAGATATACTAGTTATCTCTACCCGGCATTTCCCGGAGTTAAACAATGTATTAATAATTAGTAATGGATTTTTCAAGGGAAGAGAGGAAAAAGGAAAACGCGGATGGCGATCGGCGAAATCGGAAAGAGGACCTTAAGATGTCCAGTCTGATACGCTATCATATGAGCTATGTACAGCTGGTTGCTTAAGTGATAAAACTATTGTTTGGTCGGTAATAGTTGAAATCTGTTACCAATGTAAAATTATTTTTTCGTTGTTTCCACGGAGCAAACTGCAGAATCAAAAATCAAAATAAAATATTGTAGGCCGTCTGCTATTAATGCCAACATATGCTAACCAGATAAGTTAATATATATATATATATATATATATATATATATATATATATATATATATATATATATATATATATATATATATAGACGATGCGTGTCTAAAAGATATCCGACCTTAGGCCAGAAAAAAAACATTTCACACACGTGACGGGGTTGGGAGCCTAATCCCCTTCAAAGAAGGTCTCTTGTGCTAGCACACACTTAGCCCACCAATGCATCCACTGCCGGAAACACCTCGGGAAGTCTTTTTTTAGAATGGTGTTCATCTCTGCCGTCGCGTTAGAGTCAGCAGGTGTTTGGAGCAGATGCGATGTGTAACACAAATTAAAGAGTGGTTCAACCGATTAGAAAATTTCATCAGCGGAGAGTGACCAGCGTTCTGGCAGGAACCCAAACTGCTCGGAGTTCAGCTGTTTTTGAGAGGGTGCGAAAAAAGAGATAATGCGAAACGCGATGTCGGAGATGAACACCATTCCAAAAGAAGACTTCCAGAGGTGTTTCCGGCAGTGGGTGTGTCTAGTTACTTCTTTCATGTCTATGAAATTTACAGAAGAGACTCTTCAGCGCCTTGCCCACATCAGAGAGTACAACAATGTGAGGATTTAATCAAAAAGGCAATTTTTTAGTTAGTTATTTCAAGTTCGCTCAGATAAACAATGGAGTGGATATGATAGCTTATATTCACCGGGTCCTCAGGTTGCGGATGGGATCTTTAGATATGGAGTTTATTAAATGAACGATTGCGGACAAAATACCGGGTGACCCTTCGTCAACCACCCTATCCGGATATATAATGAAGATTATGACGGTAGGTTGTTGGATATGAATATATACAGGACAAGAAAAACATTATCTATGGATACATTTAAAGTGGATGCTTTGCAGGCAATCTGTTTCACATAGAGAATAGAAAAAAACAAATTACTCGGAGCTAGTCGCATACTGCGGTTACTTGTAGAAATTGCGATCCTAGTACTCAAATCACCCTAGAAATAGGGCAACAGCAATTGAAATAACATCACAATATGTTTGTATTTTGTTGACTATATCTATTTAGTGCTGATGATGTCAGTCAGTTCACATTTCTGTCTGGGACAAATAGTTTGCATACTATTTCATTCAACATTGTTTTCTTGAGGCGGATTTAAACCAGGTACACATCATTTTTTTATAGTGTCTATCCAGGTAACTCATTATCTTACCTTTGCACTTCTACGCGCAATTCTTCCCATCAGCAGGTTTTTCAGGATGGTGACACCATAGATGACAGATAGCAGCGTCGTTTATCTATCACCTGGTCAAGCAGTATTGTTTCGCTCTACCCATACAGTCAAGAATCTCTTAATTTGTGATTATAAAGTTTCAACTGATTTTAAACATTCTTCTAATCGCACTATAATTTGGAGAAATAGATGTTTCCTGACTTTCTTAGCCATCGTCCATGTTTCGACCCCATATTTTAGAATAATGTCAATATAAAATTGTAGTTAGTGCTGTCCACATTTTGTGTTACGTAGAATTCATCATAACGTATAAAAGTAAAAGTGGGCTATCTTCCCAGGCATTGTCTCCTCTTCCCGGAATGGAGATGGGTTTATTCTCTTACGTCTGATGCGTTCTAATCCATGAAAGAGTGTCCACAGAACTGACTACGATAACTGCCCTTTGCACTATAAATTGACTTTTACCAGTTTTTGCCTTTTTGTATTTCTTTCCGGAAAATGGGCTAATGTTATTGAAGGTCATGTATTTAAACGTTAATTCATTCTCTAATTTCCACAGCAATGTGTGTTGGCCGAAACTGTAAACGCTCCGACTGCTGAGTGAAGAATTACTTTTGTATCGGGGTTCGAATTGTTCGACCGGCAGATATTGTCTCCTCCCATACTGATGATTGCAGATTTTACATGAAACACATGTATATATATATGTCTATTTTAAAAAGATATTTATTTATAAATAATTGGGGATATATACATGATATATATATATATATATATATATATATATATGTCTATTTGAAAATGATTTTTATTTATAAATAATTGGGGATATATACATGATATATATGTACATGATATATATATACATATATATATATATATATATATATATATATATATATATATATATATATACTTTTAAAAAACATGATGAATAAAATATTGTACAAATTCAACAAATATTATTTATTATTTGTTTATTTAGGAAATCGAGTTTATAAATTTCTTTAAAGTTCAACTTCACATGAAGTCAATGTATTCTCAATAAAAAAAAAGTTTCGTAAAAGGGTTAGTGTGTTTGTACATCACAGTCGAGTATTTTCTGCCCGTCTTAATTGGGGCGAGTGTATGCATTTTACTGATTTCTCAACATGTAATAGCAGATGAAGATGAGAAAGAAAATTTTCATTCGTTCCGAACGAAAAGATTTGACCTTTCTTCATTTAATTGCTGTTCCTTGTGACTGTTTTCTTAAGTTACGAAAGAGTATGACTAAATTTAGAACATTCAATTATTTTGTTTTAGTTTTTAGAATATTCTTTTTAATGTTATATTAAATCATAATAACTATGAGGAAATAAACTTTTCATAATATAAATACAAAAACATTACATTATTAAAATAAAGAATTAAAAACGTGTTTCTTACAAACACCATTTGAGTACAAAAATTAGTCTAGACGGACGCCATCTTGTTTTTTGTTTCAATGAATGAAATTAATTTTGTCAATGAAGATAAATACTACGATTATTATGTTTCGCATTTATTTACTATTTTTCATATCATATTTTTCATTCAACTTTATAACTTAACACATCTTTATAACTGCTATGAACTTGTTTATTAAACACTTCTGTTTTCTTAGGAGTTTTCTTACTGATTGATTATAAATTATGGAGAAATCATCCAGAAAATCATAATCATTTGAAATATTTGTGTATTTTGCAACTATTTTGAACCATTTTTGAGAATGTTTCTGTAACTATTTTTTTTTTTGATATTGGAGTCAATGTGAATTTTAAACATGTTACAGGTACGGTGTTACTCTTTATTTCGATGGCAAACTTTATTTTGTGTGTGTGTTATGCATACACATTATGTATATACTAGAGAATATATACATTGTTCCAGCGCTAGTACTCCCCCTCAAATTCTTAATGTGTGAACTCCAATGGAAGACCACTACTCTTTTCAAACAAAACCAACGTGTTTTGTTTAAATCACTAGAAATCGGAATAAAAAATCTGAATTTTTAATGTGGAATTGTGTGCATGAAGTGTAGGGGTCTACTGGTTTAAACAAGGTTTCCCTAAACGAATTAACTCGTCATTTTGAGTGATCAGTAAGTTGGTTGGCTGTAAGAACTATTAACGAAATAATGTATTCGTATTATTGTAGTGAGTCTATTCGTAATGACTATTTTGTACTGGAATTATGACCAGGCAAGTTATAAACAGACTGATGATAGGTTGATTAATATTGAAAGCTCAATTGGAAGAGTCTTAAATAGAGTAAAAAGAGAAAAGTGCAAGAACGCTGACATTTCAACTTTTGTCAATTTTGAATTAAGCCTTTAATTTAAAGTTCAACTTGTTTACATTGAAACAAAAATGGTACTGTTTAAATGTCACTGACTTGTTAAATTTCGTTACCGTAAACATTTACACATTTACCCCAACACATTTGCACATTTACAGCAACTATCAACTGCAAAAGTTCCAACATGGTGTGAATTAATCTTTATAAATGTATGGATGTAAATTCCGGAGACGAGGCTACGTTCAACAGCACACTGACAGTGACAAAATTCGTTCCGTCTACAAAAAGAAAGGAAACATTAATGGATGAAATTAAGTGCAAAAATCAGAAAAAGCAAAAGAAACGAGTTAGCATTAACATTAATAATATTTATAACAGTACGTGTTTAATACAATATTATTATTTACAATTAAAATCAAATCGAAAAAGCTTTAATGGAAAAAATACTGATGATTAATTAATAATTACTAATGTTTATAATTTCAGATATAAAACAAAGTCGATTCATATTTAATTGAAGGTAATGTATGATACATATGAAATGACTGTTAAGTGAAACATCAGTTTGTCATATATAACGAATATAATTCTGGATTTTTTTACAGACATTCATAGAAGATGTTCCCATAAAATATTCAGGGGCTAATTTTGAATAGGAAATTTTCAAAAATGTTAATAACAAACTTTTCTACAATAACGTTTTTTTTATATACCGTGGAAACATTAAATAGCACATTTTAACATTAGTGCTGACTAATATTAGCATATTTTAGCATTAGTGCTTACTTCGGCCGCTTGCTATTGATTTGCAATTTAATTCCTATTCATTACTTGAAATCATTGAAACGAAACTAATCGATAAGAAAAAGAAGACAAAACACTCGATTCTTCTTTGTCACTTTCTATCGATGATAAAAGAAGAAAAACTAATCGATTAAAAACTCTCTTTTTCCTTTCGTTCTTTTTTAATAATGATTAAAGAAATATTTGTGCGTCTATATCAAAAGTGAACGAAATTCGGCTCTTTAGTTTTTATTATTATCAGGTTAATACCTGAAGCTTTTCCTTCTTTTGCTCATAAGATTTAATTTGCATACGTGATTATGTAAGCGTGGCGGTCACACGTACGTTCACTTTTATTATATAGAATATAAGTGATACTGCCATTCTACTCAGAGAATTAAAGATTCTGAATCTGAAGGCAATAAATTAACACAATTTTAACGCTAATTACCTTCAATTAAATCTATATGGAAAGTATAGAAAAGAAAGCCAAAGTATAAATTCAATTGACACAAACATATAAATATACTACAAATTATCCTATAAGTCTATAGTAATAACACATGTGAATATATAATTATAGACTTAAGAAATTTTGACTGTATTTCTGTAGTGACACCCAGATGCTATTCCGCTAAACTGATTTAATAATACAGTGTTTTTCTCGTATCTAATAAATACTCATTCGTCATCCCAACATAACTAACAGTTCAGTATTAAACTATTAGGTGTGTATATATGAAATGGATTGGAAATGTCAAATTTCTCTTTTTAATTGACAAATATTATTTTGATAAATAAGTTTTGTAGCCTTGTAAACAACATTTTCTCCGTTGCACATTTCAGCCATAATCATTAGTTGTATATATATATATATATATATATATATATATAGTACACGTATTGTATTAGTTTCTGTAGATGTAAATCCGTGTAAACTCAAGTGTTTATAAAAAGTGCTCAATAACAAGTAGAGCTGTTCTTAAGTATATATTTTTATTTATACAAACATTATTGGTTACATATGTGCATACATGTTTCGGTTGTACTCTTCACAGAGAGTAAACCTCTTCAGACTGGGCTGAAGAGGTTAACTCTCTGTGAAGAGTACAACCGAAACATGTATGCACATATGTAAACAATAATGTTTGTATAAATATAAATTCAAACCAATATATATCCTTGTGCTTGTTTTACAAATACTTCAATGGATTATGCTCTGATGAATTGGCTACTCTGGTGCCTCTTCAACGTAAATTCACTAGACCAACTCGACAATCAACTAAATCCCATTCATTCACTGTGGAGGTCCCTAGATGCTGGAGAGCTTTCTACTCAAATAGCTTCTTTCCTCGTGCTGCTGGCCTCTGGAACTCCCTCCCTGCTCCCTGTTTCCCCGTCAGTACTGACATGCAGAAATTAATGTAAACAGACATCTCGCTGCGCAGATCCCAGTTTAGGTTATATATATATAATAAATTATGATATAACACACTTACTTTTAACACATTCCAAGATCTATCTTAATAAGGATTTGCTCTAATTTTGGAGAGATTTTACTTTTTCTTTGCTTATATATATATATATATATATATATATATATATATATATATATATGATAAAAATTGAAATAATATTCCAACGTAATGGAAAATAAAAAATGGAAAACCAAAATTATTTATGTATCTATCAACATTTCGTCAGTATTACAAGACTTCCACGGGATGATTGATTTGAAGAAATAACACACAAGTACATATAATTGAAAAGGTTGAGTTCGTTTGTGACGTGAAAAGAATGTTCTTGTTCTTTTTTAAAACGAAATACATCCGTAAGAATTTAATATGTGTATTGCGTTTATGAAATAGAATGAGTGTGAATGTTTTTTCAAACGTAAATATGGTCGTTAGAATTTTAAAATGTGGTGCGGCTATTATGTGAAAGGAATGGTGTTGTTCTTTTTTTCGAAGAAAGCATAGCCGTTAGAATTTAAAATGTGTGATATGTTTATGAAATGAAATGAGAGTTTTTATTTTATTATTTTTAAAAGACTTTTTCTGAAGACTTTCATTGATCCAAACGAAACCGGTAAAGTCTCACGTTTCTTGATGATTTGTTCCTGTATTTAAATTTGTTGATTCCGTTTGTCTTATTCACAAATCTTGTCTTTTCCACCATTTCATTTCATTATATATTGTGTATTTTATTCCCATATATATGTATATATATATATATATATATATATATATATATATATATATATATATATATATATATATATATATATATACTCCCATTTGAATATTTAAATATATCAAGTTTATTCAATAAGCAATGGCGGACAAAATCAAGGGGTGACCCTTCGGCAAGGCATAGCACTCGTCAGCCACCCTACCCAAATAAATAATGAAGATTATTACAGTAGGTTGTTGGATATGAATATATACAGGATAAGAAAAACATTATCTATGGATACATTTAAAGTGGATGCTTTGCAGAGAATCTGTTTCACATAGAGAATAGAAAAAAACAAATGACTCAGAGCTAGTCGGATACTGCGGTTACTTGTAGAAATTGTGTATTTTATTCCCATATATATATATATATATATATATATATATATATATATATATATATTATGTGCACGTCATTCAGACAACGGGGTATCAATTCTCATGCCACGTGTTCTTTTCCACCAGACTGTAGTCAATCAGGTAATGTGTCTTGTATGTGTGTGAGTTGTAAAAATCTTTAGTCTTTATAACTTTCTTCTTTCTATGAAGTGTGTATACCCCTGTATTTCTGTTTTTCGCGTGTGACCGTGTTTGTGTATGTGAACCTATTTCAATTTGTAAGTTTATGGATTTTTGGAGTATGTATTCCTGCTTCATGTTGTATGTGTGAATGTGTTCGCGTGTATGTGTAAGAGAATGTTGGTGTATTTATGTTAGTATGTTTTGTGTCTATGTGTTAGTTTATAATTTCGTGTATGTGTTTATCTATTCGTGACTGGTAATGGTGTATACTGGTGTTTTGCATGGTGCAGGTATGTTTGCCTTTGTCAGTGTGCTTATTTTGATTAGTGTATGCATATGTACCTGTTTACATACATGTACATTGTCTTAGTATTTCTCCATCTATATGGTACGTATATGCATATATTTCGCACAAATATATACACAGATACCCGTACGTACACATATGCATATACATACATATACACTGAGAAAATATGCATACACCTACATATAAAAGGAGAATTTGAATGCCTCCTAGACACTGTCCTCGAGTGTCTTCTGTCTGTCTGTACATAGGTTTGTCAGGAAAACTTGGCATGGGGATATTTCTGGCTGCAAGTAAACCTTGACCAAATATTCAAAATAACATAGTATTAGAAGTCCATATGAGATGCTCTCGGCATGGCTACTATATATGTCGTTTAATTTATCATTATCGACGATAAAAGTTAGTGAGTTTGACACGTAGATCATGCATGGTGCAGGTATGTTTGCCTTTGCCAGTGTGCTTATTTTGATTAGTGTATGCATATGTACCTGTTTATAAACATGTACATTGTCTTAGTATATCTCCATCTATATGGTACATACATGCATATATTTCGCACAAATATATACATATATATATATATATATATATATATATATATATATATATATCATGCATATTGACTTACACTAGTAAAAAATATATTACGTATATATATTCTTCAATACGTAAGTAAAGTTTAGTAATAGTATGAAATATTTTTATCCTCAGTAAGCTTAATAGAAACTTATGAGTTATATTAACAAGGTAGATTATCAGTTCATCCCTCGGGAATTCAAAATAAGCATTTCTATGTAGCTTACTTACTATAAGTACATTTTCATACTATATATATATATATATATATATATATATATATATATATATATATATATATATTGATATACAGGGTGTTTCAAAAGTCTTGGGAACATAACGTTGTATAACGCATTTGTAATGTTCCCAAGACTTTTGAAACACCCTGTATATATATTCACAAACATCTGTTTCATGTTCTCAAAACTTATGCGCATTTACAGCTAGCATCCGATAAAAACGTTCCAACATTACGTGTTTTATTATATACTAGCGGAGCTACTCGGCGTTGCTCGGGGTCATAAAAACATATAATTGAAGAAAAATCGTGTGTGTAACATCTTTATATACAAACATCTATTTCTCCCCCCCCCCCCTTCCTCTATAGCCGTCTCTTTATCTTTCTACCTTTCTCTTCCCTGGTCGCCCCATTTCACCGCTACTTTCTAATTTTGCCTTTTGCGAAAGCTGTTTCTTCCCCACCATTTCTCCTACGTTGCCCAGGGCAATAGTATAACATATTTCCATAAAAAGTAACACCTCTATCTGCGCCTTCTATATAGGTACTTATCTCCGCCCCGGTGTTCATACTATATACGTATCTATCATCACGCCGGTGCGCATACTATATACGTACCTATCGCCGCCCTAGTGCACATACTATATACGTACCTATCGCCGCCCCAGTTCAGATACTATTTAAGTACCTATCGCCGCCCCGGTGCGAATGCTAAATAGTACCTATCGCCGCCCCGGTGTGAATGCTAAATACGTACCTATTGCGCCCCGTTGTGCATGCTACATAAGTACCTATCGCTGCCCTAGTAAGAATAATTAATATGTACATATTGCCGCTTTGGTGCGAATGCTAAATACGTACCTATCGCCGCTTTGGTGCGAATACTAAATACGTACCTATCGCCGGCCCGGTGCGAATGCTAAATACGTACCTATAGCCGCCCTGGTGCGAATGCTAAGTACGTACCTATAGCCGCCCCGGTGCGAATGCTAAATACGTACCTATCATCACCCCGGTGCGAATGCGAAATACATACCTTTCGCCGTTCCGGTGCACGTGCTATATACGTACCTATCGCCGCCCCGGTGCGCGTTCTATATATGTACTGATCGCCGCCGCGGAGCGCATGCTATGTACGTACTTATTGCTGCCCATGTGTACATGCTATATACGTAACTATCGCCACCCCTGAATTCTGAATACGTACCTATCGCCGCCCCGGTGCGGAAGCTAAAATACGTACATATCGCCACCCCGGTGCGAATGCTAAATACATACCTATCGCCGCCCCGGTGTGAATGCTAAATACATACCTATCGCCGCCCCGGTGTGAATGCTAAATACATACCTATCGCCGCCCCGGTATGAATGCTAAATACGTACCTATCGCCGCCCCGATGTGAATGCTAATTACGTACCTTTCGCCGCCCCGGTGCGCGTGCTATATACGTACCTATCCCCGCCCCGGTGCGCGTGCTATATATGAACCGATCGCTGCCCCAGTGCGCATGCATAATACATACCTATCACGTACTTATTGCCGCCCATGTGCACATGCTATATACGTACCTATCGCCACCCCGGTGCGAATGCTAAATACGTAGCTATCGCCCCCCCCCCTATGCACTACTATATACGTACCTATTGCCACCCCGGTGCACATACTATATATAAACCTATCGCCGGACTGGTGTTCATACTATATTCGTACCTATCGCGGCTCTGGTGCGCATACTACATACTTACCTATCTCTGCAAGGGTACACATACTATATATGTACCAATCTCCAGCCCAGTTCGCATACGTAAGAACTCGTATTAATTCGCCCCTGTCGTGTTAGAAAAACAAAATAGTGTTCATTCATGTATTGTCACTATCATAAATATAAATATTTTTAGTTAAAAACAGAAAAAAATACATTTTTTTGCCTCCCCACAAGAAAAATTTTTTTTCTATCCTCCCACATACTTAGAAATATTTTTAATTTAAAGGAGAAAAAAAAGAAACATTTTTGACCCCCCCTACCCCCCAAAAATGTTATGTTCCCCCCAATACATAGAAATATTTTTATTTAAAAAAAGAAAAAAAAAAGAATTTTTTAGCCCCCCCCGAAAAAAAATTTTTTCATCCTCCCCCATACATATAAATATTTTCAATGAAAAAGATAAAAGAAAAAAAAATGTTTTGCCTCCCCCCCAATTTGTTTTACACTCCCGATGCGCATGCTATATACGTATTTATTGCCGCCCAGGTGCACATGCTATATACGTTCCTATCGCAACCGCTGAATGCTAAATACGTACCTATTGCTGCCGCGGTTTTCAGCGTAGATGCTGTTGAAATATTATCCAAACCTATCGCTACAGTAGCTCTATCAAGGACATTGAGCAATTTTCTCCCAAACAACGCCGAGTACTTTGAAAATCTAAGAGACCTCATGAGCACTACTGAAATCACTAAGGTATCCTCTCTCTTTCTGATCTGCCAAATAGTCAAAAGGGGAACGAAGATGGCGTTAAAATATTTTCCAAACCTATCACTACAGTAGCTCTATCGAGGACATTGAGCACTTTTCTCCCGGACAACGCCGAGTACTTTGAAAATCAAAGATGCCTCTTGAGCACTACTGAAATCACTTAGGTATCCTCTCTCCTTCTGATCTGCGAAATAGTCCAAAGGGGAACGAAGATGGCGTTAAAATATTTTCCAAACCTATCACTAAAGTAGCTCTATCTAGGATATTGAGCACTTTTCTCCCGGACAACGCCGAGTACTTTGAAAATCAAAGAGGTCTCCTGAGCACTACTGAACTGACTCTTACTGGTGGCCAGGCTGCGGATGTGATTGAGCAACCCTTGTTTCACTACACACTCTTAACGTAGCCTTCCTATGATGTTATTGATGCATCCGGACAGAAGTTATGGAATGACCTGATACAACCGGACACAATTTAGTGCAAGACCGGGTACATCCGGCAAGGGATTATGGGATGTTTTCAGTGACTCAGCATTTTTTATCGGATTAGGACATAAATACATTAGATTATTTCGAATTTAGTACTAATTAACGTTGAAAAAATTGTGTAAAATACGAAAAAACTGCTACCTTTTGTTGGAAAGTGGTCCGGTTGACCGTCAGCGAGTGAATCGTTTTTCGCGATTTTTAGATATTATGAATCCGGGATATGTACGGTGCTAAAGATATCAACTTTTTGACATGTCGCCGCGTAGTTTTTGAGGAGAAGCTTCACATACAAACAGACAGACATACATACATACATACATACATACATACATACATATAGACAACTGCCCTTTATATAAGAGATTGATGATGAGGTACATAAATTCCGGAGACGAGGACACGTTCAACAGAACATGTACACGGACAGTTGGCAGTTTTGCTTTTACAAAAAAGTAATAATAATCATGGGTTAAATTATTTGCAGAAAATCATGACTGCAAAAAGGGGACATACGAAGAGAGACAGATGTAATATAGCTTTTTCGTATAGTTAGCAAATAATAAATAAAGAAAATCATGGATATATTTTTTCATATCCTTCATATAAAACAAACTAATACAATATATATATATATATATACATATATATATATATATGTATGTATATATATGAATATATACTTTAAGAAAATCTAATTTATATTGAGCACTTTTGAAAAAATATCAGTTTCAAGTTTTTGTTATTAATAGGTTTCGATTTATTTTATTCATATATATGTATATATATATATATATATATATATATAATATTTTCAATCTGCTTAATGAGTCATAATTAGATCAAATTTCAATCACTGACATTGGATATGAAATAATTCAAAAAGAAAGTGAAGAAGAAAATTTTTTAATTTACGCTATTCATGAAAGATTAAAAAGTCTTGACACCATTTGATTGACGATTGTCAGGATTGAGATTCTTCCGAAAATATATTATTAAAAAAAGAAATACTTACTTCGTACACACGTCAAACCTAAAGAATTGTTTCTTTCGTTTGAACTGCGCCATTGTTCGTACAACTCCTTTTACATCCCTCATTGTAGTTGGGGTCAGCCATGTTGTGTTGCTAAAAAAGAAGTATTGTAATCAAAATGGATGCAGTAAAAAGCATTAGTGATTTGTTAAGTTTCAATAGAGTAAAAAACATTCGCGAAAAAGCATGGCAAAACACTAACGGAATCCTGAACGTATAGTGTTGTTTTTTATGTTATAAATTATAAACAAAGAAAATTAATTTGTCAAGTTTCCATAGAACCCAGGACGCTATTTAATATTCGCAGAAAAACAACTGTGTCACATTATGCTATCGGACATTATACATGAAAGCATCAAATAATTCATATTTATATTTTGGTATCATTTTACTGGATATCTTGTTGTGACCCGCTGTCCAGAAATGCTTTTATCTGTGATTAGTGATAAGTCCTCTATCGAGTATCTACTACCTTTGGTGTTCGACGATAAATATATAAATTCGAATTGTTTTCGAAGTACGGTAGTTGATCTATACTTATATCAGTGGTTCTGTTCGCCATTCCGTTGTCTTTGAACGTTTCTAACGAAAGAATTCTCTATAAAATATAACTCATATAAGCGACCTCCTAAGTAAATGTAATCTAGGATAGACGAGTCATGTGAAGTGACCAGACAATAATAGTTCTCTCATCTAAATACAATTGTACGCAATATTGAACGCCTCCAATTAAGATGCACAGCTTTAATCGGGGAGGACTCACACAAAACGACTAGGATAACCTTGCCCAGAAAAGGCTAGTTTCAAGAATCTAATAGGGCACAACAGACAGCAAGTACTTCTATTAATATCAAAACATTGTAAAAAATAAACCACAAGAAACTGAACAATACTTTGTTGCACCATAACTTATCCACGACAGTCAACAAATCTGGGAGAACTCTTGTCGGGAAACACGGGGAAGACACAACGAAAACACTATCTCAACTACACAACTTTATTTCTTATCTCTTCGCGTCAACTGCGTTTTGTTTCCTTCTGTCTCACTGTCATCACGTATCATCTTTTAACACGATTTGCTGTTCAAGCATACAAATTACTAACATCTAAAAAAAACTACTATTTTAAACATGCGATTTTTTCCTCTGGCCAATAGCCGCTCGATAAGCAAAGCATCGCAAGCGCTTAGAATTAATAAAATCTTCGTCTCTATCGCCATAGATAGGCATGCATCAATATCCCACAGAAGCATACACAAATCAGAACTGGTATAAAGGTTGCATTACAAAAGGAGAATATATATTGGAAAATTGTTTTCAATATATATTCTCATAAATATATATTGTTCATAAATATTTTCATTTTTTTAATTATTACGCGATAATTAGAAATTAGATCTTTGACACGAAAGCCATCCCAAAATTATTGGACAATATTTTTTTTATTGAACATACGTGTTTTTACTTACGATAGAATTATAAACAAATAAACGTGTTGTTTTGTAAATAAACGAATGGCACGTGTTAGTTCGTATGGGACTTTAAAATTCAGCGACAATATTTATTTCAATAAAGAATTTTTATGTGAATATACATAGTTTTTATTTGCTGGGGAATTGCTAAAAAACTCGACCCCCCCCCCCCATTTTGACTATATCTGCTCCATAGCCTCGTTAAGTATGCACTTCGGAACACTTTCATTATTTTCCTCGGTTGATGTTACATAAGAAGACACTTTTTGATTTTATATAGATTCTCTAACATTTCTTTGTATAGGGAACACACAAATGCAAACACACAAACATTGGGTTTTATGTTATAGATTTATGATAATTAGAATAGCTTTTTAGTTTGAGAATTATTTCTCAGTTTCCCACTTTCCTATTGATTTCTGGCAGCAAGGTAAGTCTGTGGCGGACTTGCTCGGGGGTTGTAAGTTTGTTATTCCATCTAAACCTTCGCTGTTTAAAAGTGGTTCCGTTCGGGGTTTAAAAGAAAAACGGGAGAAACTGCAACATTCTGCAATTTCTCTTGGGTCAGATTATGATTGTTATTGTTGCCACTTCTTATTATCTGTTGTTGTTGTTGTTTTTGTTGTTTTTGTTAGTTGTTATTTGTTGTTGTCGTTATTGTTGTTATAATATCCATTTCTTTGCCAGATGTTTTTTGCGTTGTTGTTGCTATCAGGTTTCTGACTATAGCTGAGCCTTTTGGCTAAGATCAAAGTGTAGTATCTGTTCCGATGGATACTGCACGCCTGTCCTGTGCAGTTCTAGGAGGTCCACCCTCCCAGGCTTTACCTCCCCTCTTTGGGAAGGAGTAAGTTTATTGCTTACTGTCTGAGGCACCCCTACCGGGGAATGCCGACGGGGCTGCCCAGGCAATTTTTAAATGGCCAGAGTGCTCACCTCTCGAGCGCTGGCTTTTAACCCCACTTGCTCGACCCGATCTTGGGTCACATCTTACTTGTGGGAGTAAGATAAAACTGGCCTTGTGCCTAACTCCTGGGGAGGAGTAAATAAAACCCCGGGATATACATTCGGAAAGAATATAAGGTTGATTGAGGCGGCATACCTCTCACCGGCAAACATGGCAATCTGAGTTGATGAAACCTCCCTAATATACCAAAAAGTAACAAAATTCACTCATCTTGTCACTGAGAAGGGTATGTTGATAGACCATCAGACTACCATACACAGCACGAGAGGTTATCACGGATATTACGTGGAAGTTGTGAACTAACTAAATTACTTTTACCACTAGGATCTATACTTGATTAATTCACCCAGTACTTCGGGAGAACCATCACAAGTAATTGCAAACAATATTTGTGTGCATACACGTCATTTGCTTGACCAACAACCAACCGCCCAAATATATATATATATATATATATATATATATATATATATATATATATATATATATATATATATATATATATACAGGGTGGGCAAAAATAAGGGTCCTATTTTTAAAAATTTATAACTTTTTTATTTATTGATTTTTTTTTTTTTTTTTTTTTAGAATAAGTAAAGGACCCCTTCCGAAGCAAGCATGAGCCGTATTAGCCCTAAGGAACGTACCCTCATTTAGAAAACATTATTTTTGCTTAAAAAACTCAAAACAGTGTAAAAAACAATACTTTAGTTTTTATAAGTTTTAAGAAGTGTTTTTCGGCTAAAATTTGTTTTGTTAATTTCAAAAAATCTCGGAAGGGTCAGTCTACACACACATAAAGTTTGGTGAGTTTAACTTTTATTTTGTGGAAGTTATTCAAATTCAAGTTATTCAAATTTAAAGATAGGACCCTTATTTTGGCCCACCATATTAAAAATGGGGAGTTTGCATACAAAACATTTTGTGAACAAAATAAATAAAACTATTTACGATGACAAAAAATGCGCAGGTTTGTATAAGACCGACCACTGTCTGAATGCGGTAGGTAAGCAGATTGTCTCGTTGAAAAGTTGATGCAGGCCCTCAAAGCTATATTAGTGCACCTATTTCGAAATTACGAATGCAGGCGCACATATTTGATAAATCAAGCTACTCGTTTGGGCAAGCCAATATTCTTTAACTTAAGGCAGGTTAAAACACTACTCAAGACTAGCTACTGTCACTCGACACACTCGCGAAACTCTCACCCACATTTCAACATATTTTGGCCGAAGACAGTTTAACCCTCTCAGTTTGTTGCCAAAACAGAGAGAATTTATCATGATCAGCCAGGCCAGATATGCTTCGTCGTTATCGAAACATTCTAACACAGGCGCCCAAGTTCAGATGAGCAAAGCCCACCTCTGTTCGTCAAACGTGGCCCTGCAATCCTATAATGTCACCATCCTGCTAATTATAACCGTTCGCGGCGACAGCTGAGTGTTATAGAGGCGGTCTTCCACCCCTTATCCAAGTGCACGCTCTTCGCAACCAGAAAGGCTTTCTTAGTATCTTCTTTCCAGAATTCAGCCGTTCTCTCACAACGTGTACACATTCGATCTAAGGAGGATATGTTAACAAAACGCTTGACATATCGTAGACGCTTTCCTTATACTTGTTTTTATCGTTAAGTTATGGTAAGGTTAAAATTAGTTTACGATTAGTTTATATGTACCTACAGTATATCTATGCCAGCATCTCCCCACGAAACATCGAATAATTTTAAGCTTTTTCACAGCAATAAAAGAATTTCCCACCCTATTTTTATTTATTTACATGTTATAATTTTTGTAAAAAACAGAAAAAAAAAATTAGATAATTAATAAAATGATGTCCCCTTCCCCCTACAAAAAGTTCCTACACCATATATTTTATTGTATGCTAAAGTATTGTTTACGCACGTTGTTTTATTTTTAAAATGCACCCTAAAAAAGATATGTTTAGTTAACCCACACCTCAGTCTAGCTCGCACAAATTCCAATGTCCCTACATGAAATTTAAAAACAAACAATTTGTTACATGTCTCCATTCAATGCTTACAATGATGATTTTACGTTAAATTTATACAGGAATATGATCACCTAATCTTAAATCTTAAGTGTGATTTTTAATTCCTTAGTCGGATATTTTTCTGGCTGCTTAATCTCCCCCAAAAAACAAGTTTTTAAAAATGTCTTATATATTTGTTAACAACACAATTTGTAAAAAATCAACTGTCGGTTCGATGTAACATTTTACCTACTGACTTGTGACCTATTTACGTTAATAAAAACAGGTAATATATGAATTGTATCAAACAGTAAGTATGTATGGTGTTTTACTAGCGCTTGTCTTGCGATGTTTTTCTTACGATTTTAAGAAATGTGAAAATATAAACAAGTACAGTATCTGTTCTGACACTACATTTCTGATGTTTTATCCTCCGTCAGTGAAGGAGACATCCTTCTAAACTTTGGTAATTTTTTGTTCCAATCTAATGACACTTTTTGGAGAGCTGTATTTTACCCCACACTAAAACACAACCCAGTATGTAACTCTAAAATAGAATCCGTCAGAGACGATGTGTTCAACCTGAATTGTAATCAATAGGATAGGATTTGATGAACGTAAAGCAAAGAAGTTATCAATAGGATAGGATTTGATGAACGTAAACCGACGAAGTTATCAATAGGATAGGATCTGATGAACGTAAATCGACGAAGTTATCAATAGGATGGGATTTGATGAACGTAAATCGACGAAGTTATCAATAGGATAGGATTTGATGAACGTAAATCGACGAAGTTATCAATAGGATAGGATTTGATGAACGTAAACCGACGAAGTTATCAATAGGATAGGATCTGATGAACGTAAATCGACGAAGTTATAAATAGGATAGGATCTGATGATCGTAAACCGACGAAGTTATCAATAGGATAGGATTCGATGAACGTAAATCGACGAAGTTATCAATAAGATAGGATCTGATGAACGTAAATCGACGAAGTTATAAATAGGATAGGATCTGATGATCGTAAACCGACGAAGTTATCAATAGGATAGGATTTGATGAACGTAAACCGACGAAGTTATCAATAAGATAGAATCTGATGAACGTAAACCGACGAAGTTATCAATAGGATAGGGTTCGATGAACGTAAATCGACGAAGTTATCAATAGGATAGGATTCGATGAACGTAAATCGACGAAGTTATCAATAGGATAGGATTTGATGAACGTAAATCGACGAAGTTATCAATAGGATAGGATTTGATGAACGTAAATCGACGAAGTTATCAATAGGATAGGATTTGATGAACGTAAACCGACGAAGTTATCAATAAGATAGAATCTGATGAACGTAAACCGACGAAGTTATCAATAGGATAGGGTTCGATGAACGTAAATCGACGAAGTTATCAATAGGATAGGATTTGATGAACGTAAACCGACGAAGTTATCAATAAGATAGAATCTGATGAACGTAAACCGACGAAGTTATCAATAGGATAGGGTTCGATGAACGTAAATCGACGAAGTTATCAATAGGATAGGATTTGATGAACGTAAATCGACGAAGTTATCAATAGGATAGGATTTGATGAACGTAAACCGACGAAGTTATCAATAGAAATGTAGCAAATTCAAAGCACCATTGTATAAATGCTTTTTTTCGTGTATAAAATTTTACTTACGGAAAGCATCAAGCAGGTGTCGCCATTTGTAATTTGGTCAATGCAAAAGGGGCATGATTATTTCGCTAATTCAGAATGTTTAAAGAACGTATAAGTAACAGTCAGTCCAAAAATGAAGTCTGATATTTATTTTCTTCCGCGAATACACGGGAGACTTCGTTATTTAGATTCAAAATCTGATGTAGTATCTAAACAGTAAGAAGTAAAAATTAAATGATTTCCGTGAGTTAACCGAATTTTCTTTATTAAAAATGTCAACCGGTGAATGTGAGTGACGTGGGAGTAGATATCAGAATTATAGTGTAACTGGCTGTGACCTTCTTTTTGAAAGGCTTATTTTGGAAAAACAGCTTACCCGGGAGAAATGTACAAAATTTGAAATAAAACGAAATGAACGCATATTTTTAGGGAACAAGCACAAGGACTTGAACTATGTGGCTGAAAGAAGAGATTAGCATATGAAGCTTCTGTTTCTAAACTTACAAAACAACAAGGAAAATTCTATTTATTTTAATTTATTATATATATATATATATATATATATATATATATATATATATGAATCATTTTTTATTCAAACATGTACATAGTCTGCTACACTGCTGGCATGTCGATGTTATCGATCTACAGCTATCAAGAGCTGAGGTCTCCTCAGGCAGAAAAAAAGCCCTCTGCCCGATGAGACCTCAGCTCTTGGTAGCTGTAGATCGACATGCAAGTGTAACACACTATGTACATGTTTGAATACAAAATTATTCATAATACAGCTCTATATTCTTATTGAGCATTTTTTATGAGCCCGGTTTGATTCCCTTTGGATTTCTACCCTGTGAATTTTTACCATACCTGGATGACTATATATATATATATATATATATATATATATATATATATATATATATATATATATATATATATATCGCCGCATGATTGAGTACAGAACTTTCGCCCAGGGGCGGGAGAGATTGTCCTGTTGCGCACACACTTGTGTGGATTAGCAAGCTATACTTAAGAATTTTCCGATGGTATCTTCAGAGCTGTATTTTTGAAGGGGATTCTGCCGTGACCCCTACATACAGCGCCTGTTATTCCTTCATGATCAGACAGTGGATACTGCGAGGCTGAAAGTCGCTTCATTTCAATGATCTAACGAGTATTGCATCGAAAATGTAATAGCTATTTAAAATGAACTATTGCAATTAAAGACGGGCGTTATTTAGATGTTAAGTCGAAAATTTGACCCATTAAGTCGGTGAGCTTATGTGCACGTGGTTGTTGAACAAATAGCCAGATTCCTATGTAGAAATATCGTGGTTATGTGTATGAAAGAGAATACAAGTATTTCTTTCAAAAAATAAAAAAATGACGAGTATAATTTCAACATTCACTTAACCCTTCAAATGCCTACTTCTGTATAATGAGTCACCGCTTATCAAGGTACGACAGCCACGCGAAGATAAAGCTAACTGGGTTGTCAGTCAGCGATGAACAACATCTTTGAAAGGATTGGAAACGATGGCTTAAATCGTCAGAAATCGATGTTTTTAAGTAAGCGGATCGACAGGACTGTGTTAAGCGCCTATGTTGTAAGCCGCCCCGCAGTATTGTATTCTAGAGATGAGAAGTTCTTGGAAAGAAACTCTGTTCAATCACAACTATAATGACTCATCCAAAAACACCTCCCGGGCATTACCTTTTCTCATACTCGACTGCATCCTTCATGCTCACGAATTTCACACGGATACAGACATACGTTACACAAACTCAAAATAAAAATTTACTTAACCAACGTATGCATTTAAAACACAGACACAAAAACATACGTTTTTAAAGTGTAGGGCAGTAATTACGTCAACTTAAACTGTAACAATCGGTAATTTAAAAAAACGAACAAATAAAAACGTTAAATAGAAACTAATATTCACTTACGTTTTTATTCTTTTTTTCTAACGTACTCAGCTTCGAAAATAGGTTTTACACAAAAAACGTTAAATGGTAAACAATAATTAATTACGTTCTGGTTCTTTCTTTTTTTTTAAGTACTCAGCTTCAAAAATAGGTCTTACACAAACAAACGTTAAATGATAAAAAATAATTAGTTACGTTCTGGTTCTTTCTTGTTTTTAAGTACTCAGCTTCAAAAATAGGTTTTACACAAAAAACGTTAAATGATAAAAAATAATTAGTTACGTTCTGGTTCTTTCTTGTTTTTAAGTGCTCAGCTTCAAAAATAGGTTTTACACAAACAAAAGAAAACGTTAAATGGTAAACAATAATTAATTACATGCTGGTTCTTCTTGTTTTTAAAGACTCAGCATCCATAATAGGTTTTATATAAACAAACACAAAAACGTTAAATGGTAAACAATAATTGATTACGTTCTGGTTCTTTCTTGTTTTTAAGTACTCAGCTTCGAAAATAGGTTTACACAAACAAACACAAAAACGTTAAATGGTAAACAATAATTGATTACGTTCTGGTTCTTTCTTGTTTTTAAGTACTCACCTTCGAAAATAGGTTTACACAAACAAACACAAAAACGTTAAATGGTAAACAATAATTGATTACGTTCTGGTTCTTTCTTGTTTTTAAGTACTCACCTTCGAAAATAGGTTTACACAAACAAACACAAAAACGTTAAATGGTAAACAATAATTAATTACGTTCTGGTTCTTTCTTGTTTTTAAGTACTCAGCTTCGAAAATAGGTTTACACAAACAAACACAAAAACGTTAAATGGTAAACAATAATTGATTACGTTCTGGTTCTTTCTTGTTTTTAAGTACTCACCTTCGAAAATAGGTTTACACAAACAAACACAAAAACGTTAAATGGTAAACAATAATTGATTACGTTCTGGTTCTTTCTTGTTTTTAAGTACTCACCTTCGAAAATAGGTTTACACAAACAAACACAAAAACGTTAAATGGTAAACAATAATTAATTACGTTCTTGTTTTTTCTTGTTTTTAAGTACTCAGCTTCGAAAATAGGTTTTACAGAAACAAACACAAAAAACGTTAAATGGTAAACAATAATTGATTACGTTCTGGTTCTTTCTTGTTTTTAAGTACTCAGCTTCGAAAATAGGTTTTACACAAACAAACACAAAAACGTTAAATGGTAAACAATAATTGATTACGTTCTGGTTCTTTCTTGTTTTTAAGTACTCAGCTTCGAAAATAGGTTTTACACAAACAAACACAAAAACGTTAAATGGTAAACAATAATTGATTACGTTCTGGTTCTTTCTTGTTTTTAAGTACTCAGCTTCGAAAATAGGTTTTACACAAACAAACACAAAAACGTTAAATGGTAAACAATAATTGATTACGTTCTGGTTCTTTCTTGTTTTTAAGTACTCAGCTTCGAAAATAGGTTTTACACAAACAAACACAAAAACGTTAAATGGTAAACAATAATTGATTACGTTCTGGTTCTTTCTTGTGTTTAAGTACTCACCTTCGAAAATAGGCTTTACACAAACAAACACAAAAAACGTTAAATGGTAAACAATAATTAATTACGTTCTGGTTCTTTCTTGTGTTTAAGTACTCACCTTCGAAAATAGGCTTTACACAACAAACACAAAAACGTTAAATGGTAAACAATAATTAATTACGTTCTGGTTCTTTCTTGTTTTTAAGTACTCACCTTCGAAAATAGGCTTTACACAAACAAACACAAAAACGTTAAATGGTAAACAATAATTAATTACGTTCTGGTTCTTTCTTGTTTTTAAGTACTCAGCTTCGAAAATAGGTTTCACACAAACAAACACAAAAACGTTAAATGGTAAACAATAATTGATTACGTTCTGGTTCTTTCTTGTGTTTAAGTACTCACCTTCGAAAATAGGCTTTACACAAACAAACAGAAAAAACGTTAAATGGTAAAAAATAATTGATTACGTTCTGGTTCTTTCTTGTTTTTAAGTACTCAGCTTCGAAAATAGGCTTTACACAAACAAACACAAAAAACGTTAAATGGTAAACAATAATTAATTACGTTCTGGTTCTTTCTTGTGTTTAAGTACTCACCTTCGAAAATAGGCTTTACACAAACAAACACAAAAAACGTTAAATGGTAAACAATAATTAATTACGTTCTGGTTCTTTCTTGTGTTTAAGTACTCACCTTCGAAAATAGGCTTTACACAAACAAACACAAAAACGTTAAATGGTAAACAATAATTAATTACGTTCTGGTTCTTTCTTGTTTTTAAGTACTCACCTTCGAAAATAGGCTTTACACAAACAAACACAAAAACGTTAAATGGTAAACAATAATTAATTACGTTCTGGTTCTTTCTTGTTTTTAAGTACTCACCTTCGAAAATAGGCTTTACACAAACAAACACAAAAACGTTAAATGGTAAACAATAATTAATTACGTTCTGGTTCTTTCTTGTTTTTAAGTACTCACCTTCGAAAATAGGCTTTACACAAACAAACACAAAAACGTTAAATGGTAAACAATAATTAATTACGTTCTGGTTCTTTCTTGTTTTTAAGTACTCACCTTCGAAAATAGGCTTTACACAAACAAACACAAAAACGTTAAATGGTAAACAATAATTAATTACGTTCTGGTTCTTTCTTGTTTTTAAGTACTCACCTTCGAAAATAGGCTTTACACAAACAAACACAAAAACGTTAAATGGTAAACAATAATTAATTACGTTCTGGTTCTTTCTTGTTTTTAAGTACTCACCTTCGAAAATAGGCTTTACACAAACAAACACAAAAACGTTAAATGGTAAACAATAATTAATTACGTTCTGGTTCTTTCTTGTTTTTAAGTACTCACCTTCGAAAATAGGCTTTACACAAACAAACACAAAAACGTTAAATGGTAAACAATAATTAATTACGTTCTGGTTCTTTCTTGTTTTTAAGTACTCACCTTCGAAAATAGGCTTTACACAAACAAACACAAAAACGTTAAATGGTAAACAATAATTAATTACGTTCTGGTTCTTTCTTGTTTTTAAGTACTCACCTTCGAAAATAGGCTTTACACAAACAAACACAAAAACGTTAAATGGTAAACAATAATTAATAACGTTCTGGTTCTGTCTTGTTTTTAAGTACTCATCTTCGAAAATAGGTTTTACACAAACAAACACAAAAAACGTTAAATGGTAAACAATAATTAATTACGTTCTGGTTCTTTCTTGTTTTTAAGTACTCACCTTCGAAAATAAGTTTGTGTCGGGTGCAATTTTGTGTGACAATAAGCTGATGCAAGACCTTTATCGACCAAAGTAAATTTGTCTATTTAGCCTTCTGGCTTGGATCAAAGTGAAGAACCTGTACTATTACTTACACGCTTTGATACGTGAAGAATATTTTCGGGAGACTATCTCTCCCTCGTTTTTCCTCTTACTCCCTCTTCCTCTCTCTTTCTTTCTCTCTCTTTCAATATTTTATCGCTAGCCCGCTTTTGTGCGCTTTCTTTTACGTATTCAAGATAAACGCACCGGGTAAAACCGGAGACAGTCTCCTTTACGAAATTGCCGTCTCGAGTTGTAGCTTGGAGATGGACAAAGAAAGGGATGAGTAAGGCTATCTCAAGTCCTAGGGCAGACATTTCATTCACATGTGACCTGGAACTCAATCACTAGCTCAAACGGTTAGGGTAGACCATAAGGAATGTGTTGTATTCGGCAAAACATTAGTTCCGTTGTCCCGTATCCGGGAGAACAACAACAAATGGTCCTCCACGTTCACGATCGGCCCTCTTAATTCGAAGTGGTACGATATTAACCAATATTGCCTAATAGAGCCTCCTGGCGATTGTAGTCTTTCATTCAGGGTGTTTCTCTGGTGGGATGATCGCTTAATCTCCTTGAACTAGAGATTAGCAACATATCTGAGGACAAAGGGCCACTTCTTTTGTCCAATGACGTTTTTCTTTACGAAGTAATTCATTAGAAGGGCTGTCTTGTTTTCTAATAAAACACAAGTCATTAAAGAAATGTTTCCTCTTTTGAGCAAGGACGGAAAAATACTACAATTTGATTTCATCCCAAAAGTTCTAGAATCAATACGAGACAAATAACTTGAATGAACAATATGCATTTTCTAAGTACTTAGAAATAAGTCGAAATGTTTCTTTAAAAAACAATTTTCTGACCCTGTTATGGAAAATTGTCTTTGAATAATTTTCATTCAGTTTTACAATTTTATCATATTTTTGCATGCTTCTAAGCAAACCCTCAAAAATACTCCGTTCTACATGACGACTCGCTCGACAACAAACATTTACGCACTAAAAAATGTACGCACAAAAGCGTTCCTATGACAATCAATCAAAACTTTTGTATAGTAACTGGTGCGAGAAATAACGTAAATACAATGCGAAGTGTATGCACAAAACCAGTACCTATGACAACCAGCTTAAACTGCTTATTTTCTATCAGACACGACAGCAAAGTTGTACGAGCAATAAGAAATGTACGCACACAACTTAATTACTACAGTTTCTTACATACATGGCAAACAACAATTTTCCGCTTTTTCTCTCTATCCATGAACTTTCTAGAATTATTTTAAAATTTCTGACGAATGAAAATAAAAAGTGCATATATTTTGTACGGAGGGATTTTTTAAACATTACACTTACCTTATTAATAAGCGATTATTTACAAATCCCGAAGTCCGCTTGCAACATTATATTAAGGCAACATTTTAAATTGATTTAATGAATCAGATTATTCTACAGTTGGTTTTCGAAAAGATGACATGGATAGAAAAATGTACAAATTTCTTGTAAATCAATCACACAAGTAGCCTATGCTGTGAAGGATATTATTTCAAAAATAGATCAAGCTTTAAAAAAAATCAGAGCCGGATTAAGTATGTTTGTAAGACCTGAAGCAAGATACACATTTTTATTTTAAAGAAACAAAATATGTCGCTTAGTACACCGCGCTAAGCCACTGACCTATGGTTTCAGGTACGAAATAAAGACGTTATTGAATACATAAACAACATTACCTTTTTCTCTCCCTCCCTCTCCCTTTCTTTTTCTCTTTCTCTTTCTCTCGTTCTCTTTTTCTTTATCTCTCTCCCAATATATCTATAGTGAGCCAAGTATTAGTGAGTCAAAGGCAACAAAAGAAAGGAAAGAAAGCGAAAAGAACAAAGCAAAATTCCCTTTCCCTTCTTTTTCACAGATGAATGTAAACAAAAATGTGTGTTCTTTAAATAAGTACCCGGTGATTTGAGAGGCAGTATTAGGACTTCTGAACTTTTATTTATGACTAATAAAAAATAAAATACTGATCTGAATTAAATATAAAGGTCTATTAATTTTTAACAACAAGTATTAATATTTGCTGTGAACAGTTCTTTTCATGTAGATTGTAGCAAAAATTGCTATTAATGACGGGAGGAAAATCGTCTTAACTTTATATATAAGATTGTGAAACTAGTGTTATATTAAAGTCATGTAGTAAAAGCACCATTGGAATTTATTTACCTTCTCTCCAGGAAGTTAGACACAAGGTCAGGTGTGCGTTTTGTGAAAAGTATTTTGTGGAACGAACTGGATTCGAACCCTGTACACCTAGGTTCTCAGTCCGCGTCGTTAACCACTTAGCCACCGCACCATTGTATAAAATATATAGTACGTAAGTATCATTGTGATAGCAGCTTTATATTATTGTGTTACCTTTATATCAATGTTAAACTAAAATAACACTGTGATACAAACGTTAAACTAGAGTATTACTTTGATACCGTAAACGGTTAGAAATAAGCTTAATTGCTGGCTGTATCCCTCATGGCTGACATATTTTACGTAATCAACTATATCCCGAGAGAAATATAACATAGGGAACATTCAATTGCACATGTCTGCCAATTATCCGAGATTGGATACTCCTTTAATTTAAGAAGACTTACGTATTACAGCATGCAGAAGGAACGTGCAGCTTATTACTCTGGTTGGCATACAGCTTTTGTTCTTCATGCGTCCGGAAAAACGAAGGAAAAGCAACTTCTGTAATGAACTGTTCCGTATTCAACTTTGGCTCTGGCCTGGAGAAACAACAAGAAACAAAACATAAACAAATTTCACTTGAAAGGATAATACATTTCGCTTATAGAAAATTTTGTGAAAGTAAAATTGTCGCGAAGAATTAAAGTACTATTATTTTGTTATAAGTTGCCAATGATAAGGCGACGTCTATTTATGTAAATGCGCGTTAATGTTAAATAATTTGCATTTTCTAATCCTTAACAATCCTTTGAGGGAAAATAATGTTGTCTGCCACAACGGTAAAGCTCAATTTCTTGTTGTTGACTCTTAATTGTTAATCTGTTTTGGTCACTCTTTATTTGACCTTAGTCGCGGATGGACATGGGAGCCCTAACCAGAAAGTAAAGCTTGCAACCTTATAATCCATTACAAACAATTATCTGACTTTTCATCGTTTTCATCTCTGCTCGTGGCTGTTGGGCAGTCGATGCTGATATTTAGGGTCGCTCTATGAAGAAAGAAAGACAACTAAAATACGAGCACTGTCAACGGGATTTCCCTAAATATTCCAATACACAAAAATGGGAGTTTGAATTACCTACAGGGGAGTTTGAATTACCTACAGGGGAGTTTGAATTACCTACTAGACACCATCCTCGAGTGTCTACGGTCTCTTTGTACAATGGGTTGTCAGGACAACCTGACATGAGAATACTTACCCCTACAAGTAAACCCTGGCCAAATATTCAAAATTACATAGTATCCGCAGCACAAATAAGATCCCCTCATATGAGGAATAGTGCATCTTCTCCTAGTGATGTTACCTCAAGTAACATCATGTAGATGGATACTCCACCAGACTAGATGAATTCTTGTCATGGAATCCGGTAAACCAACAGACCACAATAAATATATACTATGACATACTTAACTGGTCAGTTGAGGAAAGAAGAAATGTATCATTCTGAACTTTTCTACTAACTCAAGGTTTGAGAAATAAAGGAGAATTCTAATAGAATCTTCGGGTATCTATGTATCTCATATAGAGATCAAGTGTTAGCCTTAGGAAGGGGCCCCTTGATTTCTGAGAACTTCGACTGAAGTAAAATTAAACATTAAGGGAAAGCAATTTTGCAAATCACCAACGTTTTCAAATCCAACACGTTTCAAAAGACATGACCTACTGCCCTATGCATCGTCTATGTCAACCAGATGCCTTTCCATGTCCCCTACATCCCTATGTCATCTAAATCCAGATTGACTCTCATGCAGATTGACATCACGACTATTTGTATCATTTGCATTATTCAGATTATTGTTCTCACCATCGGGCTAGGGTTTTTTTCATGAAGTTTCGGTCGATGAAACCTCCAACCTTCTTTCAGGTGCAACTTGTCGAACTCAGGAATCTTTTTGTCGTACTCATCTATCTGTACGGAATTTCGAATGGAACCTATTATTTAATCTTCACGTGTAACTACTCGTTCCTTCAGCCATTCCCGGATAGACGTATAAAGTAATTCATAATGTTCTTCTTAGTATCTCTTGTACTGAGGATTGAACCTTCAACCTACAAAAGACTGTCAGTGAGAATAACATCCGAGATGAGAACAGTAGCCCAAATAATCCAAATTAAACAAAGTACTAATTCTCATCTAACAAATTCCGTAATATTGCATCACGACTACTATTCGAATTATTATAGCGCCACATATGCTGGTAAAGTCTCTCCTCTAGATATCCAATTAATTAAGATAACCGTTGGGAATAATTTAATTTACTTGCTTTCCATGGCAGCTAGATGTCGCACAGGCCCGGGAGATTGGGAAAACTACTCCTTCGAGGGAGGGCTTCTGGTTTGGTACACGAATAGCCTAAAACAGCACAAATGTCATTTCTAAGTAAGGGCGGCTATGGCGATATGCAATTGACCGAACTCCGTCTAAACAAGAAGGTAATGCACGGGAGAGTAGACCTCTTCAAAATTGACCTTTTTCTTCAAACATATGGAAACTGATATTATACCCATTATCCAAGGTCTAAATTAGCTAAATATACCAGTTAAGGTAATGCATGGGAGAGTGAACATTCTAAGACCGAACCTTAGTTCATTTCGACAAAAGAAATCTCTTCTTGCCAGCGATGCAGTCTCTTTTTACCAGGACAAGATGGTAATGGCATATCCTAGGCTGGCATTAAACCAACACAGATTGTCAACGACTGTATATTCTCGTTTATCCCATAAGATGCACCCCTCACTCGATGCTTCTTTTTGTGTCGGACATTTCTCTTCTACACTCACCCCTCCCCACTATTAGCGTCACGGACAAAGGAATAGTTTGATTTTCAATTTCTCTCCAAAATAATTCTTTCGGCTTTTAGTTTGGATTTTTATTTTATTATTCTTTTTTCCATACACAGATTCGAGCCGAGATGCCTTCGTGCGAAGTTATAATCTGTGTCGCACCTTCTGCCTCACCCCCATATTATTAAACGAAGTCCGAGTCAAATCATACCCTTTCCCACACGTAGCATTATTTGCTACAAAAAAAACGGATTTATCAAATAAAGTAAAGCTTTTGAAAAAGAATACTTACCGAAAAAGTATTATTAATTGGGTTACGAATATCGCAGCAAAGGCTGTAAAATACTGCAAAATACAAAAAAAAAACAATATGAATACAAATCTGTTAATATATAGACACAATTATACCATATTAACAGACATTTTCTTTTTAATTGAATATCATATTATTGTTGAGGTGTGTCTGGAGATTGAAATGACCATTAAAAAACGTTTATTCAAAAAGTAAAACAGGTCTGACAATGAATATAAATATATTTAATCTGTGTCCTTTATTATCAACGCGTGAATCATTTGTAGAGAGAGATTAGTCTTACCAATTAATACGATGGTGTACGCATGATGGGTGATCATCACTCGCGCTAATATTAATAGCAACAATGAATCGTAAACAGAATCGTAAAATACGTAAACTATGATTGTAAATAAATTCAAAGGAAACTGAAATGTATATGAACCATTCATAAAAGTCTGCATAGAAGATGAGTAATCAGTAAAAATGCATGCATTACATCATATTTACAGACAATTAAAATCTCGCCACCTTTTTTAAGAAATATCGAAATAAAATGAAACAAACATTTGGACGGCCTAACAGGCGAGCAACACGTGCAACTCTGTCAGAACATATTTAACAATTGTCAAAAGAATTAAATAACAACAATCCACAATGCCAGACTCCGTAGTAACGATTTTTAACATGTTTTACCTTGCGGAATGAATAAAATCATTTTCATAGAATTCCTATATAAATTCTTATATATCAATGTTTGGTTTATGTTTTGTATCCAAATTTAAATTTACACCATTGTTTTATATAGTGTAAAAGCGATACACATATAAATAAGGCATCTGAAATGTTTCATTATAAAATAAACAATCCATTACAAAATTCATTTATTAATGAATAAATTCTTCAAACTTACTTAAAAGCGTATAATTTGCTGATATGTTCTTATGTTTGTAGTGTTATGTAATGCCAAACAAGCACTCAAAAGCCGTTTCATGCTAAATGTATTGCAATTCACACCAATATATTCAAAGCTTCAAGTGTATAGTATGAGTAGTAGCATGATAGGTAGTAGTCGTTGCAGTAGTAGCAGTAGTAGTATAGTTTTAGTCTCATATGACACACTCGACACATAAAGAATTATTCATGACAAATTAAATGAAATGTTGCCTAATAGATGTGTAATCGGTTCTAAATTATTACTTAATTATGACTATATTATTTGTTCGTCTTATCTTACAGAAATTGCATTGTTACATTAACTGCATATTTATAGTAACGACATTATAAGCTGCGTTGTTATAATAACTACATTTTTCCAATAATTATATTGTAAACTACATTGTACAAGTATAGACGTTGTTAGAATATCAACATTGTTACATGTACTATATTTTAAGTTAATTCATCACAGCATTTACATTGTTGCAATAATAACATGCTACGCTCCCTCATTACGGTAACTACATTGCTACAATAACTACATTTTAATCTACATTTTTACAGAATATAGATTGTCACCTTAACTACTTGTTAAGATTGATGCAGTCACAACATTTTAAGCTCTCTCATTACTGTAACTACATTGCTACAATAACTACATTTTAATCTACATTTTTACAGCACATAGATTGTCACCTTAACTACTTGTTAAGATTGATGCAGTCACAACATTTTAAGCTCTCTCATTACGTAACTAAATTGCTACAAAAACTACATTTTAATCTACATTTTTACAGAACATAGATTGTCACCCTAACTACTTGTTAAGATTGATGCAGTCACAACATTTTAAGATCTCTCATTACGGAAACTAAATTGCTACAATAACTACATTTTAATCTACATTTTTACAGAACATAGATTGTCGCCGTAACTACTTGTTAAGATTGATGCAGTCACAACATTTTAAGATCTCTCATTACGGAAACTAAATTGCCACAATAACTACAATTTAATCTACATTTTTACAGAACATAGATTGTCGCCGTAACTACTTGTTAAGATTGATGCAGTCACAACATTTTAAGCTCTCTCATTACGGTAACTACATTGCTACAATAACTACATTTTAATCTACATTTTTACAGAACATAGATTGTCACCCTAACTACTTGTTAAGATTGATGCAGTCACAACATTTTAAGATCTCTCATTACGGAAACTAAATTGCTACAATAACTACATTTTAATCTACATTTTTACAGAACATAGATTGTCGCCGTTACTACTTGTTAAGATTGATGCAGTCACAACATTTTAAGCTCTCTCATTACTGTAACTACATTGCTACAATAACTATATTTTAATCTACATTTTTACAGAACATAGATTGTCACCGTAACTACTTGTTAAGATTGATGCAGTCACAACATTTTAAGCTCTCTAATTGCTGTAACTACATTGTTCAAATAATTACATTTTAATCTACATTTTTACAGAACATAGATTGTCACAGTAACTAGTTGGTGAAATTGATGAAGTCACAACATTTTAAGCTCTTTCATAACGGTAACTACATTGTTACAATAATTACATTTTAATCTACATTTTTACAGAACATATATTGTCACAGTAACTACTTAGTGAATATATGTAGTCACAACATTTTAAGCTCTCTCATTACGGTACCAAAATTGTTACAATAATTACATTTTAATCTACATTCTTACAGAACATAGATTGTCACAATAGCTACTTGGTGAAATTGATGCAGTCACAACATTTTAAGCTTTCTCATTACGGTAACAACATTGTTACAATAAGTACATTTTAATCTACGTTTTTACAGGACATAGATTGTCACAGTAACTACTTGGTGAAATTGATGCAGTCACAACATTTTAAGCTCTCTCATTACTGTAACTACATTGCTACAATAACTACATTTTAATCTACATTTTTACAATAACTACATTTTAATCTACATTTTTACAGAACATAGATAGTCACAGAAACTTCCTGTTAAGATTGAGGCAGTCACAACATTTTAAGCTCTCTCATTACGGTAACAACATTGTTACAATAAGTACATTTTAATCTACGTTTTTACAGGACATAGATTGTCACAGTAACTACTTGGTGAAATTGATGCAGTCACAACATTTTAAGCTCTCTCATTACTGTAACTACATTGCTACAATAACTACATTTTAATCTACATTTTTACAATAACTACATTTTAATCTACATTTTTACAGAACATAGATAGTCACAGAAACTTCCTGTTAAGATTGAGGCAGTCACAACATTTTAAGCTCTCTCATTACGGTAACTACATTGCTACAATAACTACATTTTAATCTACATGTTTACAGAACATAGATTGTCACAGTTACTACTTGTTAAGATTGATGCAGTCACAACATTTTAAGCTCTCTCATTACGGTAACAACATTGTTACAATAACTACATTTTAATCTACATTTTTACAGAACATAGATAGTCACAGTAACTAATTGTTAAGATTGATGCAGTCACAACATTTTAAGCTCTATCATTACAGTAACTACATTGCTACAATAGCTACATTTTAATCTACATTTTTACAGAACATAGGTTGTCACAGTAGCTACTTGTTACGATTGATGCAGTCACAACATTTTAAGCTGAATTGCTTCATTACATACTCTGTTATAGTAACTGCCTTTACATTTTAAGGGCATGGTTACAGTAACTACATTATAGTAGAAACTATATTTTAAAATGCATTGTTACAGTAACTGTAGTTTTTGTAACTACATTTTCAGCTACTTCGTTATATCAAGCACATAGTTACACTAGCTATGTTTTAAGCTTGTTCAGATAAAACAGTTGAAGCAAAAGTATTACGCTGACTTAATTTGAAGCTACAATAAAACATGTGTTACACTAACTGCCTGGTTATTAATTAATGTAACTTTAATTTAAGCTAGATTTGTACGGTAAAAACACTGTTGCAGCAACTATTGTCACATGTCCCCTATTTTGTGTAAATATGGTGTCTTTATCTGGATGTCGAGAATAATTAATTTACCAATTTTAAATCAGATAAATGTATTTCTACATTTTTTCTCCTTTCTTTCGCTTTCTGAAATTAGAATCGTTTGATATTTCTAACGAAATATTACAATTACGTTATTTTGGAAACCATGAACACTTTCAATTTCATGACAACAGTTACATTCATGTGTGTATTTAAATAAAGCTGTAAAAATAAAAGCGGTTAAGATTGCGTCCAGCTTTTAAATAAAAAAAAACTACGCGCATGTTTCAAGGAAGAATTGAAATGCTAAAATGTTTAATAATTTTCTTCTCCATGAACAGAAATATCGTTCATGCATCTGCCCATTATAATAAGTTGGAGTTCATACATTAGATCCATTGCTCTTTCTGCTTCTCGTAAAGTCGGTTCTCTCTATCGCTCTAAACACTTTCTCACACCTGTAGCTATTCTCTAGCTCTACAAATCTACAATCAGACCATGTATGTAGTAATGTTGTCATATTCGGCTGTTAAATCTCTGTCACATTTTAAGTTTGTTTATAAGGTGCAGAAAGGTGTCTGTAATTTGATTGGCACAATCCTTTCTTACTTCTCTGCACCCCCTCTCTCACAGACGTGATGTTGTTAGTCTCAGTCTTTTCTATAAGTACTATTTATGGCATGAGTTCTTCAGAATTATGTGATCTATTCCCCGCTTCTTTTGTTCCAGCTCGTTTGACTCGTTGGTCTAGTGGTCTCCATCAATTCGCTATTTTGATACCTCAGTGTTATACAGCTTCGTATTCTAGTAGCTTTTTTCCAAGAACTGCAGGCTTGTGGAACTCTCTTCTTGATAGCTGTTTTGCTCCTACCTAAAACCTTGGCATCTCCTGTCTTTGCGATAATCATATTAGCTTGTTAGCTCCTTACACCAAGTGGCTTCATGCCTTGTCTGGAGCGATTTCCATTAAAAAATGCACATGAACATGAATTATCTAAATACGACTATTTGTTCGTCTTACCTTACAGTAAGTACATTGTTACACTTCTACATGCTTAGAGTAACTATAATTTAGGCTACATTGTTATAGCAACTCCATTTAAGATACAGTAATTACATTTACAATTACTATATTTTAAACTATTTGTCACAATAACTACATTGTTTCAGCAAGTATATTGTTGCATTTAATATATTAAAAGCAACATTGTCACGGTAACTACATATTATACCGTCGGAAATAACCTGAAAGAATCTGAAATGTAACAATATACTTGCTGCAACAATATAGTTACTGTGACAATGTTGCTTTGAATATATTAAATGCAACAATATACTTGCTGTAACAATGTAGTTACTGGGACAACTAGCTTAAAATGTAGTCATTGCAAATGTAATTACTCTAACAATGTAGTTTTAAATGTTGTTACTCTAACAATGTAGTTAGAAGAACAATATGGTACTATAACACGGTATCCTAAATGGTAGCTACATTGTTCATGTAACTGCATTGGTATGGTAATTCGAGTTACAGTTACATTGTTAATGTAACTACATTTATAATCTACAATTATACAAAAGATATATTGTTACAGTAAATGCATTGTTACAGTAAATACATTTTAAGTTACATTATTACATGTATTACATAAGCTAAATTGAAAGCGATAGTTTTACCAGTAACTACATTTTTAAAGTAACTATATTTTAGTTACATTATTACAATAAAAACATTGTTATAGAAACTACATTTAAAGTAGAATTGTTACAGTAACTTGTGCGACATATTTGTTGAATTTTTGGCCCGTAACAAATTATTAATTACTAATTTCCTATCGTCGTCTTTTAATAGACACTTTTAATTAAGTTTAAATAGCATTTGAAGTTGTACTTACAATTCCATATTTCAGTATGGTGCAACACTTTTTACTACCGTCTGCCATTTTCTGAAAAACAAGATAAAAACGTTTAGCCGCGAGGGACTACTGGTTCATTTATTTTGCAAAAAAATACGTATGTTTTCAAATTTATTGGATTTTTTCCGACAGCATATCACGTATTACGCTGCTTTATTTTTTGTTACTGCTTATATTTGCGTAGGTAATATAATTAAATAAACGATGAATTTTGTCCACGAGGCTGCGATTAAACGTATCAAGATACAAAGTGAAAAATTAGACGCGTACAGGATTTGAACCTCTGCCTTATAAGAGGGGCCACCTGATGCCTGTATCTTCTGTGAGCGTTTGACTAACGAGCTGAACGGTTCTAGAAAGCTGAACTTGTACACATGACCAATCGTCTAAGCTTTGTGATAATTATTTGTGTACGTTTTTAATAGAGAGAAGTCGTAATCTCCTCGGAGTTGCATAAAGCAAATGAATACGGTCAATTTCATATATATCATTAACATATGAAATTTTTCTGACAGTATATTATGTATTACATTATTACACTGATGTTTTGTTAATGTGATTTTCTTTGTCGATTCCCAATCGTTTATTTGATAATATTAGACGAAAAAACATCAAGCAGAAACAGTAGCGTAATATATATATATATATAGCTTCCTGCACTGAAGATTGCGTTAGCATGAAACATCGATGTCTGTAGGTAATAAATAATTAATATTTATTTATAAATATTATTATAAGCCCCCTCCACCAAAAGCCGGGCACTCTGAGTGACTTTAATAACAAGCAGTACTAATAACGAAATACACGATCCGAATACATTCATTGATCACTCTAAACTGCTTGGGTAGATTTAGCCGCCGATTCGCTATTTACAAAGTTAAATTCCTCCCTAATTAATAACTAGATCACTATGGCCGAGGGGTTAAGAGTCTTGACTACAAATGAGTGACGATTTGTGTTCGGGGTTCGCGCCCACCGTTGGGAATTAGCTTCTCTGATGAAACATCGATGTCCGTAGGTAATAAATAATTAAATATTATTATTATATATATATATATATATATATATATATATATATATATATTTAATAAATGTTCAGAATTTACTTTAAAACGCTATCTTTATTCATACAATTGTTTCCGTCCATTTCAAAACACACATTTTCTTGATAAATTCAAGATATTTTTAAAAAGGTTTCTTCAATGAATTTTTATCTCCTATCAAATTTTACCCATAAAAATCAAAACTTTTGACTTAAAAATTGTTCTCTTATTTATTATTTTTTACAAACCAACGGCTGCTTCTTTTTTTATGAAAATCTCAAAAAACAATACGTACTCCAAAACTGTGATGTCTTATAGGCAAATCTCCAAAATTAATATCTAAAGACACTCGAAAAAAATGATGTCTTATAGACAAATCTCCACAATTAATATCTAAAGACACTCGAAAAAAATGATGTCTTATAGGGAAATCTCCACAATTAATATCTAATGGCACTCGAAAAAAATAATGTCTTATAGGCAAATCTCCAAAATTAATATCTAAAGACACTCAAAAAAAATGATGTCTCATAGGAACATTTCCAAAATTAATATCTAAAGGCACTCGAAAAAAAATAATGTTATATAGGAAAATCTCCAAAATGAGTATCTACAGGCATTTAAAAACCGATATTTTCGGACTGGTGTCGAGTGAGAGTATTGCTTATACAAGCAATATACTCACTTTTATTTCAACTATAACAGCTGTTTGGTATTTGACGGTGTACCCTAACGTTACGTTTATTCTCAACCAAAAGTTCTTTATCTTTTATTTATTGTGTCAACGATAAAGTAGAATTGTTACAGTAACTTGTTCGACATATTTATTTATATGGTAAATTTCAAAGTTAAATGTTGTCGCTAATATTTACACTTACATTACCGGGTTTTATCCTCTGATGAAAAGAGTTTGTCTTTGAAAATCTATGGATTAAGGATATAAAGCTCCTTGCTTTGAACTCCTGATGTTTTAATAAATATTGTATCTATACAATTATTTTATTCTCATCTTTAATCTCTTTAATATATATATATATATATATATATATATATCCCTCTCTGCCATCCACTTTACCCCTGCTCATCCCCCACCTCTTTCTCTTACCACCAGCCACAGTAGTCCTGGCTCACCCCATCCTTCCATTTTTTCCCCACTCATTCTTTTCTACATTCATTTCTATTTCTCCAACAAATACGGACGTCCACCCAGCAGTTGGCCACTATTTCATTCTATTTTTCCCAATATGTCTACCCTACATGTATCTGTGCTTGCATGACATTTTTTCTCTATTTTATCACCCTGATGAAGTCTTATAAATAAAGACGAAACGTTGATGTACACATAAAAAACATCCATTTTTTTTGGTTTTCCTTTTTCATTTTCCCATCACGTCGGATTACTTTCATCCTTCTCTTCCCATATTTATATATATATATAATTATAAATATTTGCTTTTTATCTACATATGTATACGTTTCATTCTTTCGAGAATCGTCACGGTCGAGAAGATTATTCATACCGGTCGCTAGACCTGAACACGAATCATGTTTTAAACTCATATTTCGACGTCTTAGCTCACACGACTGTCAGAAACAACCCGATAAATCAACAAAAGATCATTCCTATTTAAAGACAGCCGTTGGCAAAGTGTCTTTCTGCTGAAAGGAACATGCATTGAAGCCACAATAACGGATGTGTAAGTACTACTCACTACAGAGCCGAGCCAATATTTTCGGGGCGACAAATAATTATAAATAGTTGTTTTTATCTACATACGTATACGTTTAATCCTTTCGGGAATTGTCAGTGTATATATATCGTCAGTATATATTGGCATCCTTCAGTCGCAACGACTATAGATCAGCGCAGGATTGGGATGTTGTTTGTGTGCATCATTTTGTGTGACTGTAGAGACCAATTCTTGATTTGCATGGTCTACTACAGCCTTGACATACGAAAGCTGTTGCGCAATGTATCACCTCGGCTTGTTGATCTGCCTGTAGGTTCGCTCTTCTCCTAGCTCTCTTCGCAGCGTTTTTATCGTGGAGGGTCTTCTCACTGATGATCATTCTCTGGCGTATCTGTTTCCTCCAGGCAGGTCTGTCAGCTGCAGAGGCTTCCCATGTATTAATGTCAATTGAGCAAGCCTTCATATCTTGCTTGCAGACATCCTTGAAGCGGAGATGAGGACGACCCCTTTTTCTTGAGCCTGAGGCAAGCTGGCTGTAGAGAAGGTCTTTAGGAATGCGCCCATCATCCATCCTGCACACATGGCCCAGCCAGCGAAGACGTCGCTCACGCAGTAGGGAGTAGATGGATGGAATGCCTACTCTTTGCAGAACATTATTGTTATTCACTTTGTCCTGCCATGTGATACCAAGTATCCTACGTAGGCACCTCATATGGAAGAACCTGGAGTTTCCTATCCTGTGTTGAGTACGTGGCCCAGGACTCACTCCCATACAGTAGGACACTGAGAACGCACGCTCTGTAGACGGTCATCTTGGTAGAAGTGGTAAGGTTGCTGTTTTCCCAGACTCTTTTAGTTAGTTTAGAGAGGGTTGTGAATGCCTTACAAATCTTTTTGTTGATCTCTACGTCCAATGAGAGGATGTCTGAAGCAGTGGAGCCTAGGTACTGGAACTGGTGAACGACCTCCAGTTGTGTACCTTGGATTGAAATGCTGGGTGGGCAGGCGTTTGCTTGTCCCATAACTTGGGTTTTCTTCTGGCTTATGGTGAGGCTGAACAGGCTGCAAGTATTAGCAAACCTGTCCATAAGTCTTTGGGGACCATCTTCCTGATTCGATGCTATGGCTGCATCATCGGCAAACAGCATGTCCCTGATCTGGACTGACCTGATCTTAGTCTTGGAACGGAGCCTGGCGATGTTGAAGAGACTACCATCAGATCTGGAGTGAAGGTAGATACCATCCGCTGTGTTTTTGAAAGCATGCTTCAGGAGTATGGCGAAGAAAATGCCGAAGAGTGTCGGGGCCAACACACAGCCTTGTTTGACACCGCTCTTCACCCCAAATCCAGCAGATATGTCGCCGTTAAACTGTACAGTGCTTATCATGCAATCGTGAAAGAATCTTTGATGCTGAGAAGTTTTGGTGGGCATCTGATTAGCGGGAGGATCTTGAATATATATATCGTCAGTATATATATATATATATATATATATATATATATATATATATATATGTGTGTGTGTGTTTGTATGTGTGTGTGTCTAATCCATAGTTCATCTACAGACATATCAAACCTATCCTAAACCGAATGCATTTATAGCAGTCAAATGTCAAAACGACTGATCCACCAGCCACGTGTTAGGAAAAGATGTAAAGAACGGAAGTTGCTCACCCCACAAAAAAAAACGTATAATGTAAGAAAGGCATATAAAATAAGATAAAATTGATGGTTTAAAACCTGGATGAAAGGGAAATATCTGGGTCTGGAACAACAAGAGATGATCAGAAAAAACATATTTTAATCCATGTGGTTTGAGGGTGAATATCCAAGCTGATGTTGAACGATAAAAGAACTAGGTTATTTTGAATATTTTGTAAGGGTTTACTTGCAAGGTGAAATATCCTCATGTCAGGTTGTCCTGACAAACCCTTGTACATAGACCGAAGACACTCGAGGATGGTATCACGTAAGTAATTCAAACTCTCTCAATATATATATATATATACATATATATATATATGTGTGTGTGTGTGTGTGTGTACATATATGTATATGTATTATGTGTATTTAGGCACCTGTTTTATTTAAGCAAACATTGTTAAAAAAATACCAGAATTTCTTTGCTTAATCATATACCTTGTTTTCTCTTTCCCAATTTTTCTAATGATCGTTTTTGTGTGAAAATCAAAATGATAATTGTATATTCCATATGTATCACGAACGTTTTCGATTCTCTGTCGAATCATCTTCTGGTAAAAAAATAAATGAACAAACAAGCTGGAGAAAATAAGATCATTTCAAAGGATAGCCAACAAACGTGTCCGTGAAGTCAGTTAGACGCCAAAAGAACATTCTTACACTGTTCCAGGAAAGACGTTAACAATTTCAATTCCGAGACGTCAGACTTTGCGTTATAGGATAAAATTGTCTTATGTTAAGCATTTTTTAAATTTTGTTGCTAGTTTCATACGTATCGTTATTAATTGTAGGTTGTTGGGTTTTAATTAAGAAAGCTTCGAGTATTTTGATTTCTTTTAATTGAATGATATGTGAGACAATACAACGACATATTTAAAATAAGTAACATAATAACAAATAAGAAAGTTTAATATTGGGGTAAAGTAGAGACTAGGCCCTCTTTAAAACGATAGGGAAGGAAGCCTAACGTCCACCTCAACTTAAGAAAAATTGAGTTTTATTTACTTGAAAACAACAGAGTAAATGGTAAAAGTGCAGAACAGTTACCAGTTTTGAAATCGTAAACAAAAAAAAAAAAATTAAATACCCCATACCAAACGCAGTAGAATTTAATTATCTACCGACCTGTATACTTTTAACGTTTTCAAGATTTTTATTTCAAATTTTTAAGCCGTTTTAATGAGACACGGGGAATAAGTAGTCGCTTCTCGCTTAACTGTTGTAAAGGTTTCATTTAAAACTAGAAAAGAGGGAGCCTAGCCCAGTGAATAATGTTCCATTAGCAAATTGTTTTTGCTTAGTACCATTTTTTCCTACTTATTTACTTGTGTCATAATAATTAGTTCAATTTTACCGGTGCTATTTGATCAGTGAAATGTGTTCAGTGCTATTTTTACCTATGACATTCTTTATTTTAAACTGTCGTCTTTAACATCTTGAAATACATGTTTCCTTTTTCAAAATAAAGGTGCGGCACGCATGCGCAGAGCTTTTGATGTCAGCGTGACACACGAACACACGCTATCGTATTATTACTTAATATAACTTAACATTTTATGTGGAGCTATGCTTTTTTCTATTAACTTTTTTATCAAAATTATTCTTCAATTTGGGGGGTTAGGGTCGATTTTGGGTTGGCGCACCCCCTAAACAATAAAGTTATATATAAAAATAAATATACTCATGCCGAGAATATATATTACCATATTCATAATGATGGCTTCATAAAAAAATAATTCGACGAAATTAGATATATGCACCCCTTAAAGTTAACATTTGCAAGAAGGTGCTGTGCCCATGTATTATTCTGTTCATATATATACATATATATATATATATATATATATATATATATATATATATATATATATATATATATTAGCAGGGCTACCCGGCGTTACTCATGGTCATAGAAACACAAAATAGATTTTAAAAATAGTGTGTGTAACATCTTTATATTCAAACTTCTAATCCATTCCCTCTCTCTATAGCCGTCTCTTTATCTTTCTCCCGTTCTCTTCCCTGGTCGCCCTATTTCACCGTCCCCCTCTCCCCGCTGCCACCTTCTCCTTGTTGCCTTTGCCCAAAGCTGTCCTTTCCTACCACTCCTTTACCCAGGGAAAAATTATAACATATTTCTATTAAAAGTACAACCTCTGTCTGCGCCTTCTATATAGTACTTATCACCGCCCCGTTGTGCATACTATGTACGTACCTATCTTCGCCCCGATGCGCATACTATATACGTACCTATCGCCGCTTCAGTGCGCATACTATATACGTACCTATCGCCGCCCCAGTGCGCATACTATATACGTACCTATCACCGCTACATTGCGCATACTATATACGTACCTATCTCTGCCTCGATGTGCATACTATATGCATACCTATCTTCGCCCCGGTGCGCGTACTATATACATACCTAACTCCACCCAGGTGCGCATACTATATACGTACCTATTGCCACCCGGTGTGCATACATAAGAACTCATATTAGTGCGCCTCTGACGCATCAAAGAACAAAAATCAAGTTCATTCATGTAGCGTCACTAAAGAAAGAACTCATATTAATGCGCCCTCGTTGTATCAAATAACTCATATGGTGCCTTTGTATCCCTGTTCATGAAGAAGAAGAAGAAGAAGAAGAAGAAGAAGAAGAAGAAGAAACCGTATTCGATAGGGGCGCAATACTGCACAAGCCCCCTACAAACATATTCAATAGATGCGTTATACTGCACATGCTTCTTGTAGCATATTTTTGCTAGTTGGACGCAGAACAGATACTACATTACCTCCACACCTCTAAAAATGGAGGGGGTAATGCCTAGCAAGATGGTATCATGACAACAGAACAGATACTACACTAACTCAATACATCTAAAAAAAAAGGAGGAGGTAATGCCTGGGTGGATGGTATTAGGGAATACGCCATTAACTTTCTCGGTGAATTTTAAATCAGAATACACTTTTAGATTTTATCTAGACTCGCTCACTTTGTTTTCTATAGGGCACACACACACACACACTAACACACATGCATACAGACATTGAGATATATATATATATATATATATATATATATATATATATATATATATATATATATATATATATATACATTATGTGCATGCATATACAGATGGATGGATTTACAAAAGAAAAATAGTCATTTATTCTGTATCAGAAATTAAATGTTGTGTGCCACGAATACAGATAAAAGAGAACAGATACTACACTATCCCGTGTACATCAACGTCACAGACGGTTCATGTATACGCCATCAGTCATCTTCCAATCGTGCTCACAGACTGCACGACTAAATTTCCAAAGAAATGCCACTGTTTCTACGATATATCATAAGAACCTGATAAAATCACAAACACAAAATCGTTCATCAAGTAAGCAAGTGCCACGCCCACACCAGCTAACATTATGACAAAAAATAAAAACAATAATCGGAGGACGAGAGAGAAAATTCAGCGGAGATTATAAGTTTTCTGATTACGACTCTAATGTGGAGTTTCGTTTTCCTTTAATGCGAGAATTATTAAATATCTGATTAGTAGGATTAGCGTTGGGCTCAGAAGAGGATAATAAACAAAATAATATTCAACGGAAAGCATACAGCATACAACTTAAACGGTTGCTCTGCATTATTTTAATTACTAATTTAATAACAAAGTCATATTTTTATACTTATATTTAACTTTCGAAATTATTTTTTTTTTTTAAATAATATACTTGGCCAAAAACAATAATAGTTTAAAAAAAAAAAAATTAAAGTAAAAAACTCCCAGCCACACCTAGTATATATATATATATATAATCGATATATGTTTATCTCCACAGAATATAATCCAGTGAATCAATACTGTGTTTATATAAAAGTGATCAGTAATGAATAGATCCGTATTTTGGTATATATCTGTTTTTGTTATTTTTTATTTATCCAAAAATAAAAAGTTTTATACAAAACAAATATATATATATATATATATATATATATATATATATATGTGTGTGTGTGTGTGTGTGTGTGTGTGTGTGTGTGTGTATGTGTGTATGTGTGTGTGTGTGTGCGTGTGTAAATGAATTACTTACAGTTTTTTTTCCTCGCGTTAGTTTTTTCAAATGAAATCCGTGTGAAAAATATTGAGGTGTCTGCTTTGTGTATTCAAGTTTCTGAATGGGCGATATTCCCTTTTCCCTTCTCAACGGGCGATTGGCTTATGTGCTGCGAACGTTGTGTCTATATTCATAATGTCACCCTTTCTTCCTCAGCTGAACGCATAATTTCATTGGACACAAACCAACAAGGATGTGAAAATAAGGAGATGTAGAATAATCTTGAATTGTCATGTAATACGAGACGCATCCGTGACCCGTTGGGTCACAACCATATCTACCATTTTTCTACTTTCATTTCATTCGAAAATACATTAACTGTGATATATTTATTGACAAAATTAACAATAAGTCTCTTTTCTTTAATATTTTCATTATTATTATTAGTAATAGTAGTAGTAGTAGTATAATATTATTTTATAGAGGTATTATTATTCTTATATTTACATACATGTATGTGCTGTGCACGGACACACTTATGTAAATTAGATGGCAATGCCGAGAAAAGATTCATTCTTTCTCTAAATGCTCACATAAACATCAATAAATACTAGAGAGCTGTTGCATCAACATAGAATGATATGGAGAGAGACAAATACATAGAAAGTTAAGAGATGGGTCACTTGTTCAATTCATTATAAAACACCGCTAACTAGAACAGCTAAAACATGATTTGTTTTCAAACATAACTCAATCCTAGGTATAATTTAGCATGCATTTCCTGTAATTGCAGTGTATGGAGAACAAGTCTTTGGGAAATAAACGTTGATTCACTCACATTTAGCATAATAATAAATAAATGTTTCAGTAACTTTTTTTCAAAATTACTGCGTTTACTATCACTGTATAAGCAATGATAAACTTGCGTTTACAACAGCTACTATTTCTAACAGATGATTACGATCGGTAGTCATTCTGGCAACCTAGGGTATGTCTTGAACCACCAGACCCAAATTTGTCGAGATATGGTATGATTGGGCTAGGTCCTAGGAGGTTAACTCTCCCAAGGATTACATCCTTCTTCGACATTGGGGTAGTTTATTGGCGATCGCCTATTATACCCCTATCAGAGAATGCTATTTTGGTCCCCTTAAGAGTATCTCCATCGGTGACCCCCCCCCCCCTACACACACATTAAAATCACTTGATGCTGCAGTGGGAAGCAGGTAAAATTTATATTATTTAATGTAGACACTGATAGTTAGATAGTCATAATATTTATTTAAGACTTTTCAATTTTTTAATGTTAAGACTCCGGACGACATTTTGAAAACTAGCCGATAAGAGAAGATAACTCGACATGCGACTATTCCCGAATAAGGTACTAAGACAATATACAACCCGTTATTTTGTCGGTTCATGTTTTTTAACTGTTACAGTTACGGCGAAGATTTCACGAGTCTACTTAAAAGCCGACTTAATGAGATTTTTTGCCACGCCACGATCTACTTAACTGTCGACTTACGAAAAAGATAGTTTTTATTTCAACATTTTTCCAATAAAAAAAAGAAAAAATTAAAACTTCTGATTATTTTTTTTTTCGCCACGTCACGGCTTACGAAAAAGATAAGTTTTATTTCAACATTTTTCCAATAAGAAAAAAGAAATATAGGGTGGGCAAAAATAAGTGTCCTATTTTTAAAAATTCATAACTTTTTTATTTATTGATTTTTTTAATTTTTTTTTTAGAATAAGTAAAGGACCCCTTCCGAAGCAAGCATTAGCCGTATTAGCCCTAAGGAACGTACCCTCATTTAGAAAACATTATTTTTGCTTAAAAAACTCAAAACGGTGTAAAAAACAATACTTTAGTTTTTGTAAGTTTTAAGAAGTGTTTTTCGGCTAAAATTTGTTTTGTTTATTTCAAAAAATCTCGGAAGGGTCAGTCTACACACACATAAAGTTTGGTGAGTTTAACTTTTATTTTGTGGAAGTTATTCAAATTCAAGTTATTCAAATTTAAAGATAGGACCCTTATTTTGGCCCACCCTGTACTTAAAACTTCGGACTAAGTTTTTTTTATTAAATATTTTATACGGCGATTTTCGCCACGCTATGAATCTACTTAACTGCTTGCTTACGCTTATGCTTTCTTAACCTAACTGTTACAGTTACAAATGAAGATAATGAAACTAAAAAATAAACAAATCTTTAATGCTTATGTTTTTGTTTCTCGACGTAAAAAATATTTTTTGTTTCAACATTTTTCCAATAAAAAAGAAATAATTTTTTTTTTAAATTGAATGAATAATTTATTTTTTGTTTCGTGTTTTTTTTTTCACAGACAATTTTTATTCTAATTTTTGTGTATATTTCTTACGATTTCCAATTTGCAAAGATCCACAGTTTCCTCTTCAAGCTCAGTCATACGACCAACAACATTATTGTAAGTTACTGACCTCTTCTTTTTTAATCTTCATTTCACTCGTCTTATTGCAGACGCATTCAGAATGTTATATTAATCCTCATCATTTTTAAATACACGATTTAGTTTTATGATTTCATTGAAAGAACATTCTAAAATAGAAATTGCTGAAATCCAGTGTTTTTCTTGCTATTTTAACGTTATCATAAAATTTGATTAAAAATACAACTTTACTTTTGCCTTTTTATATTTTTAAGTACATTTTTAAAAGTGTGGTCTTGGTCCAAGGGTTAATTCTCATTCAAAATATTATATTCGAAAAGGCTTACGATGAAACTTAGTGTTGGAGATACATTCAGTTCATATGCTGAACTAGAAGAGAAACTTAACAGTTACCAATTCTGTTAACTCTGTGCAATTGTAGAAAAGAAATAGTAGAACAATAATTGCAGCTCAGAAAAGAATGGCAGATCGCCAATTCAATCCTGATATGAAGTACAATGAACTGTGGTATTTTTATGTTCACGATGGAAAAACCACACCAGTAGTTCTCAAGACCAGCGACCGAACCGTTTCACATTCAAGGTAAACTGTCCATACCAGCTGAAACTGAGATCTAGTGAAAATGGATAGAGCTTAGTCATCACCAAGCACATTAATGAGCAGAGTCAGGATGTGTCTAAGCCACTATACAACCTCTTTCCAGCACAAAGATGGCGAAGCCAATCTACCAAAGACAAAGCTGAAGAGATGCTGAAGGTAAATGCAAACAGGAAGATGGTCCATCAACACTTGTCTGATATGACAGGCAAATCCCTCTTCATGAAGGATATTCACAACATTACCACGGCTGTCAATCTCAAAATACATACAAATGTCAATGAACTGCTTAGCTTGTGTTACATTTACAAACAGGTTTATAATAAAGTTTATAATACGTTGTGTCGAATGTCGGAATCTCTAGTCGTCGTAGAACTCTTCGTCTGTTGATCCAGAACGAACGGCATCGCTACTAATGGGACGATATGCCGTCTCTCTCCGCGTTTCCCAAATCGCATGAATACTCTTTGTACTAACCCTATCTCTCTCTTTTTTGGTTCGCCTGCCCAGCAGTCGGCGCAATTCGGATGATACTTCCCTTACTTTTTCTGTCAATTCTCTGTTGTCTGCACCCCGACTGCCCTCGCCATGATCCTCGTTTCTTATCACGATCCTGGGTGTTTCTTCGTGGGCTGAAATCAATCTCCCCGTACACAATACAATACAACAAGGCTTCTTTGTCGTTTTAATTGTGCTATTTATTGGTATTCTGTTGTCGACACTGAGAAGTCCGTTGTCGCAGAGAGAGGGGCCACACTAGTTAATTTCCTAAGTTAATCACCTAATCGCTTGCAAAGGAGGAAGAGGGGGCATCGTAAGGACCTAACTTTGGGGGATCCGAAATCCCTTAGCTTGTATCGCTACATGACTAAAGCGTGTTCTCTCTTTGGTTCCAATTGAGAACTGTATATCTCACCCCAATTTTCCCAGCGGGAAAAACTGACGTCACGAAATCTCGTAATCAACACGCAGCTGTTACCTTACCTCCTGAACCCAAGGTCCCGTCAACTGTCTCCGCGAACTGTGGAAAGACCTCGCACCAAGTTTGCACGGGATGACTCCGCTACATTTAAATTTACTATTTCATAAGCTACCCTTTTTAGTCTTACATCACGCACGTTACCCCCTCCCTTATGATTTTAATAACTCCTACCGCTACCATTCTCCCCTCACACTTTCCACACTTAACACAATTTCTCTCACTGCTACCATCTATTTGTAGCTCATAATTTCTCTTTTCATTAACGGCCTTTTTAACTTTTCTTCTCCTACTACTACTGTTTCAAACATTTGTATGTGTGCGTAATTTCTTCAGCCCACCCATCCTGAAGACGTCTTCGGATGAAGACGAAACGTTGATGAATACATAAATAATATTTTTGTTTTACCTTTTTTCATTTTCCATTACGTTTGAATATTAGTTCAATTTTTGTCATATATATATATATATATATATATATATATATATATATATATATAATATAACTAAAGTTCTTATATATATATTGTTGTGAAGTTGTCCAACAGTAAATAATAAATAAAGGAAGTCAAGTCGAGGGTTGGTTTAACAAGTGTATTAACAAAGTAAGAAAGTGACTAGCACTTGGCTAGACAGTTACAAGACAGTGCTTTGTCTTCTCTGTGTCTCTGGTGACTGGCACTATTTATAGTGACAACCGGTGCAGTCTCTCCTTGTAAGAACGGCCGGTGTAACATATATATATATATATATATATATATATATATATATATAATATAACTAAAGTTCTTAAAAGCATTCTTATATATATGGGAAATTGAAAATAGATAACGTTTTTATATGGAGACAACGTTTTTATAAGCAATATTTTATTAAAAATCATTTAAATGTTTAACTTTTCTTATTAATTTCGAATGATAAAACATTTTTTCAGTTAAAAGGAGTCTGAGTCAATTTAAAGGCAATACATTGTTTTTTTCTGTGATGTCAGCTTTACTCCTAGATTTTTAAAGAGCGATATTAAGACTTCGGGACAGAGTCGTTAAATCGACAACATTCTTTTTTTTTATTTTGAACCTTGGGCTTGTGGCCACTTATATTGTAATACAATGAAAGAACATTTAAGAACTTTTATTTTATTACCACATAATCGGACATCTAACCACCATGCGACAAAGTCTGGTCATCGCTTCTACAACTTCGATGAGTAAAGTGTCCATTTTTAAAAATCCATGGGTTAATGAAGAGAAAACAAAGTTATTTATATATTACTTGTTAAATCTACTTGAGGATTCAATAGATATTGTTCTTTCTCCAATTTTTATTCCTATCATCTATTTCATTATATATATATATATATATATATATATATATATATATATATATATATATACAATAATATTTTTTATAAATATTAAATATTTAAAATATACCTAGAGACATCGATGTTTCATGCTAACGCAATCTTCAGTCTAGGAACTAGTTCCCACCGGTCAGCAGGCGCGAACCCCGAACACAAATCGCCACTGATTCGCAGTCGAAGATCTTACCCGAAGGCCACTGGAAACTAATTAGTAAATAAAGGGGAATTTTAACTGTAAATAGTGGAATTACTACTATCCACCAAGTAGCTAAGAGTGATCTACGAAGTCGGATCATGCGTATAGCTATTTGTACTACTTGTTATTAAAGCTCCTTCCGTTCTTACACAAAGTGTATATTTAAGTTTATACTCTTTATAATATCCGAAATGTTCCAAATTGCAAGCTCAATAAATTTGTATTACAAGCTTCAGAGCATATATACTTCATAGTTGCATTCCAATGATCATAAGTAAAACTAATCTAAAACCATAATTTTCATCTATTCTTTCAATTTCTCTATTTTCATATATCGGCCAATACCTGAACTTCTTCGTCTCACAAATATTTTGTTAGATTTTTTTAGATTTTCTTTTTTTCTGTCGCGTGTTCACTTTTCAAATCAGACAACAACAACAGACATACGCCGTTGCATGAATTAGGAAAGAAACCTTTCTGTGGCCGTTTGTGGTTTTAGTACTTCGAGAATGTCGATACATCTTTCTTTTTAGGATTGTTTTCGATGTATATGAATACCGCGTACGTTTTGGGGCCATGTGTCTTTTATGCATAAATCTGGATCTCATGATCCTGTATATTACTTTCATTATCTGTGTATTCACGGTACTGTTTTCCTGTAGGACCTGCTGTTTTCGAACATGCGAAAAAAACTGTTCCGACAACTTTAAAACGTCTCTTCGGTATTTTGTTTGAGCGTCTTGGTTTCGAATGAGTTGTTAAATCTGTCGAACACTGTCTCTGTACTTGCCTTTTTAACGACTATAGGTTAACCCTACTCGCTGTACTCCAATTTTGATGATACATTCAATTCTTAAAGACTATTTAATCCCGCGTCAATTAGATTTAATCATGTGAAAAAACAAAACTTTTTAACTTAGAATGACACCCTAACCCTACTCCCTAATTCTCAGTAGCCCCTTACGTCTACAGTGGACTCTTGCCTTGTTTGGGGTTATATATATATATATATATATATATATATATATATATATATATATATATATATATATATATATATATATATATATATTCTTGATGGTTTTATTCCATTTTGCTACATAATATATTGTGTTTCAGTAACGTTTAAAATAAACGTCAAAACGTCAGGCATTTTGGAATCCACTGCTCAAATCTCTATGATTCAACAACAACAGGAAATTGGGAATTGATAAGAGGAAGGGGAAAGAAGACGAGGTTCGCATATAGCAAAGAAAGGAAAGGAGGAGGGGGGAGATTTTAACGGATGATATTTTAAGAAATTGGGCGGGGTGGTATTTAGTGTCTGGGTTATTGTGACCTTAATCTTAACTGGAGCAGAAAGTGGGATGAGTTTGAATTTATTCTATATAATAAAAATAAAAGTATAAATATTGTCGCAAATCTCCGGTTGTTATCGTATACAAAATGTTTGATAATTTTATTTAGGTATTAAATGCCATACTGGCATTCCTTTTCTATATTAATTAGTCGTCATTATCCAATAATATTACTAGTTATGGCTTTTATAATGATATTAATATTAGTAATAGTCGTAATTCTCGTTGTGATAATATTTGTTAATTGTAATTATAGTATACTACTAATAAAATTAATATTAATAAAATTACTGTGTAAAAGAAGTTTAGTGGTAATACTACTCTTAGTATTAATAAAAAAATATAATAATAATGCCAATAATACTTACGATAGTTATAATGACAATAGTACTACTACTACTACTAATAATAATAATAATAATAATAATAATAATAATAATAATAATAATAATAATAACCTCGCTTCTCGCAAGGTCAATTGACATAATAAGTATATAGATGATGGTAAGCTATTATAGTTCCACCACAAATAATAATGTATTTCTCCTAGATACCTCCCTACACATTTACCTCACCCCTCCCTATTATACACTACCTCAAAACACATTACAACCCCTTACCCACCCACCAAAATTTATAACCCAACCCCACCCCCAGCAAGTCTTGGTGAATCTATAAATATATAACCACCCCACTGAACCATCAATAACATCAAATCTCTTAGTATTACCTATAATTTTCATCCCAAAAACCTCTCTGTCATACTACCACCATGAAACAATTCTACCAAAATTATCTCCCACTTAAATTTATAACCGTGATAGCTGTAAACTTTGATATCACTTAGATTAATCTAATTTCAATTACTTAATCCTTTGAAATACCAAAATCTGATTACCACCTTGATTATTTAGTTATTGACGGGTATTCAGTCTTTATTATTAGTGGTAGGACTATAATAGCTTACCATCATCAATGTTCATATTGTAATAACATTCTATGGCTGTTCATTAATTTTAATTTGAGCTATGACTGTAGCAGCCATCATGCAGGTCCACAGGGAAAACGAGTGAGGATTGCGCCATGTATTGTCCATCAGGGATTGAACTCAGAATGTTCCGGTTACAAAATAGAAACTTGTAACTTTTGTCACGCGACGAAAGTTCACATATGCAAATGAGACTTGTTTTGCATGGCCTAATTCTCGTTGTCATAGAAAGAGTAAACACTTTGCCCTGGGGAGAAGAGGAGAAAAGATGACGCTGTGACCAGCTCAGGTGCTGAGAGAGAGAGAGAAAGAGACATAGAGAGAGAGACATAGAGAGAGAGAAAGAAAGAGAAAAAAAGAAAAAGGAATTAAATTTTCGACTACAATGCCCTACTGAATTGGAACTGTTTGATCGATGCATAACTTTACAACATAAAAGCTGTACTTCTATGTAAGGAAAACACCCTACCATCGATTCAAGATATCTGTTCGGCGGAATTAAAGGAGAATTAAGAAAACTTGGAATTTATTATAGAAAAAAAATATATATATATATCTATTGTGATTTAAAAGTGGATGCAATTTTGACTGGGCTTCACAAAATATATGTGCTTCCTATACAATTGGGATAGCCATTTCATTGGATATACATTACATACGTTCAAAATGGCAACCCAGAGACAGCACGCGAGGCTCCTACAACGTCATTAGAGAACCACTCATATAAAAAGAAAAAATAATTCTCCTTCCTGTGCATACTGAATTAGTGTTAATCAAGCAATTTGTAAAGGCCCTAGACAACGATAAGCCTGCTTTTAAGTGTATGAGAGGAGAGTTTTCTCAAAGTAAGCTATTCAAAAGTACAGGAAGGTGTATTTGTTGGTCCCCAGATGAGAAAACTAATGCTTTACGACGTTTTTCTTACTACTATGACTGAACTGAAACAAGCAGCATCGATTAGCTTCAAGTGAGTATGTAATAGCTCTTTGGGAAAGCATAAGTCTGCGGATTATGAAGTTTTAGTGTCTGATTTTATTAACTCCTAACAAAAATTGGGATGTAACGTGTTACTTACGCTCCATTTTCTCCAATCCTATTTTTCTTTGTCAGGAGAATTCATCAGATACAAGCGATAAACACGGTGCACGATTTCACTAAAATATAGAAGCAATGGAAGCTCGTTAAAAAGGAATGGGGAACCCAGCTATTTTGGCAGACTTTATTTGGAGTCAACAAATGGATGAACCTGGGAACACGCATGAAAATAATCCTAAATACCGTAAAACACAGCTCCCAGTTTAGATTTTTTCGTTTATGCCTTTTTCTTGCAATTTAAGTTAATTTTACAACTTTTGTAAACATTTTCTTATGTAAAATCGTAAAAATAAATAGTTGAAATACTATATTTTCTTTGCAAATCTAAATATAGTTGCATATATTTGAAATATATCATAAACACTCATTAATCTTATCGATTAAAATCATTTAAATTAATTAAGTGAAACTATGGTATTTGGTCAAAAATGCATTCATTTACGAAAAATGTTAAATTATAGTACGCGATTTACAACAAATTGAAACCTGATAGAGAAAAACGGTTTGCAGATTCGGAATAAGCACCCAAATTACTAAAAGTCAATTACTTTTAGTCTAATAATTTTTTAAAAGTTAAACATTGTTGGGCAGTGTAATTATTTGAGCGTGAGTCATGATACACTCAAAGACGAAATGCCGTCGTCTATGATATGCATTCCATA
>OY744517.1:7090877-7270877 GCA_963556195.1 Sepiola atlantica | reverse complement strand
CTGGGTTCTTGTTTAACAAGTACTTCCACGGAACGAGCTGCGACAAACTTAGTTCACCTGTAACCCCTCATCGTAAATACTCCCGACCATCCTGATTAGCAGCAAAAGTTCACCCCTTCACTGTGAAGGGCACATATGCCAGAAAACTTTCTACTCTAAGAGCTTCTTTCCTCGGACCGCTTTTCTTTGGAATCCCCTCCCTTCTCTCTGTTTCCTTCTCTGTTTCTCTCTCTCTCATATATATATATATATATATATATATATATATCTGTTGATTTGTAGTGAAACTGTGCCGAAATTGACCAAAACCTGTGTAGACGGTTTTTTGATTCGTGGTCAGAGAAAAAGGGAGTTGATTCTATGCCGTGATTTGAATATATATATAAGCTGGGGTAATAGTGAAAGTCGTCATGGAAACGTCGAACAGTGTACTCATTCATACTTACCTCGGTGGTTATTTTCTTCGTCACTGACCGATTTGTATATTCGAACCCACTATCATACGATCACTGGCACTAAGTAGGTGGCCGATTAAGCAAACCAAATCGGCTTCAACTACAAAAACAGCAACAATTGTTTTCAAGGAGATAAAATGTTGGAAGCTGACTACTCTTGCAATGTGTGTGACGATGATAATAATTTTAGTAAAGATTCGGCGGATCTGAAAATTTCAGTTGAAAGAAATGTGAAAAGGAGTGTGAAAATGCAACCTATTTATTTTAAGGAATACGAATTCTTATGATTATTTACTATTTTTGAAATGTTTTACTCATTTTAGTTGTGTTATCAAAGCTTTTCAACTGTTTTTATCCGGCCCCTAATTTATCTAAAATACACGAGTATTTTAAGTAAAAAGATTTTTATTTTACAATATTTCATCATAAACGTAGAACAAAAACATTTAATTTTCAGTGTTTTAACGATTTGACATCTACTGCATTAGTAATGTGCACTCTGCCTATTCATTTTTTGTCAACAAAACACATGTTTCTATTTCCGTATAAACAGACAAACTCCCCGAACACACTTGGAGAGGTGTAAACTTGTGCTTTTCTGCGTCAAGGGCACAGGTCGTGGTCGTCTTCTCGTTGTCTTCCTCCGAATTCAGGATTGATTTTGACACTGGCCATCGTGTCAATCACGTGATCTCAGTCAATGCTCTAACAAAGAGATTTTCCCTCCCAACAAAATCACAACTCAAGTTTAAATCAAGTAACGATGTTATATTTTAGAGAAGTCACAACGATACTTAGTTTTATCACCGAACGACAGACTTGCAATCAGAACAAACATCGCTTGTTTATTTAGAACACAAACACTCTTTTCTGCTTAAAGCCAAAAAACCCTTCTATCTCCCGAATCAACAGAGACCAAACCAACACCCGCTGCCTGTTTTTTTTCTGGAATATATATATATATATATATATATATATATATATATATATATATATATATATATATATATATATATATATATATATATATCCTCTCATTCGGGGTAGGCCACACAGCAAGACAACTTGATAATTATCGGTCTCTGAACATAAAAATCCACTGATCAAGGTGTCTAATACTAGGAGTGGACAAATTGATAAATAAAATTTAGTGTGGTCAATCCCAGAGCCAGATATTCTTTCTAGTACAAGTCTGTCTTCTGCATGCATTGCAACCCCACTAAACATTCATCATAGGGCGCTCGCTGCTCCCTCACTCTACCACTCAAAAATCTACATTTCCAATCTGTTTCTACGTTATTATTATTTGCTTACTCTATTTAAATACCCTATCGACTACTCAAGCTTGTTCTCTATCTCCTCTTATCCTAAGTATGACACAAAACTGCACGTGGTTGAGAGCCCCCTGGACGTAATTAACATAGCAAATATTTTATCGCTCATAAATGCATATACATTGAGTCTTGTTTGTTACTGAATGGCTGTGGACGGTGAAACGCGCGTCTGTAGATTATTATTTCATAAATAAAATAATATATAGACGTCCCCATATATAGGGTACAACAATGTAAGGAGACTAACTCATGGGAATGCTTCACTGTAGATAAGTAAATGTTGTCTCTATCTCCAATACAATAACAAACAAAAATTAATGTGTACGCATTTATGAGCAATAAAATTTCCAGCAATTCTGACAAGATTCCGTGACTTAAACGGTAAGGTAACCGGATTTCGTCAAAATTCAGTCACGGTGAGAAGCTGTGGACGGCGAACACGTATCCGTTGATAATTATTTTATAAATAAAATTATATATAGACGCATCTAGATATTTTTCTATTAAATTTTAGATAATTAATTGAAATATCTGACACTGAATAATTTTATTATTGACAAACAATTTATTGATAATTTTCGGCCATCCCATGGAGGAAATTTTCCCTGGATAAAAAGAAAAGTTAATTTGTTGCAATCCACGTTATTTCGGGGGACCCGGTAGCATCAAACAAAAAACAACGATAAAGACAAGGGCGTGCTCGAGAAACACTGTTTCTTTATTCTTCACCACCAGCTTGTGTAAGTTACCTATACACATATATATAATTAAATATTTCTTTGTTAGCAAATATTTTTTGGCATTATTGTTCTTTCCCTTGTCTTACGAAAAAAACTATTTATTTACCTTGACGGCGGTTGATTTTCGACTCTACCCAACGTAAGTTATTTTTACGTAAACCAGGCAGAGTGATTTACCTTGCAACCTAGATGGAAACACGACAATAGGTTCTGTAGCAGTCTGCTCCCGGAATCTAATGAAGGCGTGTGATCCCAACCCGAGTTGTTTACGGCAGTTCGGCAATGGTGGGGGTACCTCTCTTCGGGGCTGACCCACGACAAGTTTTTCTCTCTATCCTCCTAACTCTATCTCTGCTACGTAAGCGCTCTTTCTTCCTTCGTTTAAAACCGCCGTTTTAATTTCTGACTTTGCACTCCGGGTGCCTTCTTCTTCTGGATTCGTGCACCTGACTCTTTTAAAGGTTACTGAGTCGTTTTTTTTTTTACGACGTCATACTCCGTAATGAACTCGTCGATCTCACACACCTGAGGTCGTTCAAAGGTCACCGATTCATTTCCGTTGTTATTTTAGCTTAATTGATACTCTATCAAGTTTTGGGCTTTTTTTCTTATTGCGGAGTCATGCTTTTAGCCTCCCCGTGACGTCTTATGCGTTATTACTCAACATGTGTGCATCAATATTTTACACCTTAATTCTTAGCCAAAAGCTAAATGAGGTTAAATAATTAGAAATATAAATAACGCACATTGAAAAGCACACAGTTCTACAACTATGGATTATTTCCGAAGCGACCATCGAATAGTGCAAAGCAATCTCTAATAAAGTTGAATGCTGATTCACACAATTAGACATCACAGACTTATATCCCTCTGTCAAAAGGGAAATTCTCAACAAATCCTTAATTGTCACAAAAACATTCATAGAAATCACTAGTCTAAAAATAGAAACCATACTCCATGCAAGAAACTCCCTCCTCCTCTTTGACAATAGATCATGGGTTGAAAAATCTAACCCTGAAGACGCTTTGATGTATCAATGGGAACCTATGACAGTGCGTTTGTGTACGATCTTATCGGGTTTTTCATCTTATACTTTCTAAAAGCCAAGTTCCCTAACCAAGAGTTTGGCCTCTGCCGAGACGACGGACTATGTCTCTCCCGCAATAACAACGGTCAAGATCTCGACAGATTAAAAATCAACTGGCAGCATTCCTCAAAGAGCTAAGATTCAAGATCACTACTGATACCAATCCCACTAGCGTGGACTTCTTAGACGCAATCCTACACCTAACTCACAACTACACTAGAATATACCACAAACCCAACGAACAGCTTAGATATGTCAACACCCGATTCTGTCCCTCTTGTATTTAAGAACCTTATACCAAACATAAAAAAGATAATATATTACCTTTCATCTAGCTCTTGGATTTTACAACAAGCCATCACATATTACAACTAAGTCCTCCGCGAAAGCGGTTATATAGAAGAAATCTCTTACATACCCAACCAATCAATCAGTCAACACAGACACAATAGGAAAAGAAACATTATAGGGTCAACTCCCCTTATTCCCTCAGTACTAAATATAACATCGATAAAAAGTTCCTCCAATTCATAGATAAGCACTTTTCACCATCTAATAAGCTTCATAAACACTTTAATGGACATACAGTCAAAATATAACCTACACTCGCAAATATTCCCTACCTATCACAAATAACATAAATTATTAGATACCTCACCATAGTCAATTTACAAATTTTAAATATGATAAATGTATTAAATCTTAACAGTTAATATATGGAAATATAATTATCGAATACCCTGAAATAAAAAAAGAAAATATATATGACCAACATTGAAACCTAACCGATTCACACAGACTTTCCAATAGATTCGTAAAAGTTATTAGACAAAAGCGAACATAGTTAATGAAATACAAGGACCCCACAGGAACACATACATGGACCACACTTATTATAATGGTAAAGGGCTATATTGACCCGTCCACTGAAATTTATACCCCTAAATTAACATTTTCCCTGATAAGGATACACTCTCCATTAACACAAATACCCCACATAGCTAATAAACTCAAATCATAACAACAGGTGTACACACAAATATAAGCACTCTCCACATAAAATAAAAATCAATATGAATATAACACATAAACCTTTAATAACAGCAATACATCCCCACCCAGAACTAACTCACTCACCGACCAATAAACTACACAACACACTATCACCACTAAATATGAATACACCACTGAAGCAGAAAAATATTAAGCATCCGTTATCAATAATTAAATTATTCTAAATAACATATAGTTACGATTAAGACACATATAAACATACAGTCCGCCCTTATTGACTCGGTACTTTCTTCATAAAGGACGCTGGGCGAATTCGTCTGAAGATGTTAACAGTGATTTTTTAACTCCATTCTTCGATTTGTTTTCATTTCGTGAGTCGTTGATGATTTTTATGGACTCTACCAGCCTTTAAACGGTAATAGATCAATCCATGTCAATGAAACCGTGGTGCGTCTCTGAAATATGTAACATATAGTTTTTAAATAAATAATTTGTATTTTAGCTCTCACAATTTTGCGATCGAGTATTTTATTGATTTATTTTCAGCATATATATATATATATATATATATATATATATATATATATATATATATATATATATATATATGTATACTTATGTTGTGTGTGTATATATGTGTGGTTGGTATGAATTTATTGATGGATACTAAGCATATGTGTGAATGTATATTAATTAACATAATGATACTTAAAAGAAGGGAGAAAAACGACTAAATAATAGATGGAAATATTAAAGTAAGACTCTAATTGTTTACATTCGTAAATTTGTCTTAGCAATTCACTTGATAGTACGATTTAGAAATATAACATAGTAAAAATTAATGTTTACGGTACAGATCCCCGTATAACTACTTTTGAATCCTTAGAACACTTAAAGAAATTAAATAAATAAATAAATATATAATGCCCATTCTATATTTCGAAATCGTAGTCTGGCTAAATATGGAGGATATATTTCACCGTGAATATAACCCCCTTAGTTTCGCATTTTAACTAGTGATTTTCTACTTGAGTGATGAATTTCTGGGAAGGTAAGCTTATCTCAATATTGTTAGAAAGGGTTTATAAATAAATACTATATAAATTCCATATAAACACTTATGTAGAACAAACTTTTTTAATAGTTGATTGATTGGACGGTTTGACACAATGAGACTAGCTCTATAATGATCTGCTTAAATGAGTTTCGCATCATAAATAAACATTCAGGTAACGTTAATAAAAAAATAAATTATCTTCAAATAAACTGGAACTTTATAAATAAATTATAGTACATATTAAATATTTTAGCAAATATTACCGAATTAAAGTTTTCTAAACTGATCGCACTAATTCTTTTGGGATATACTAGCTTTGAACGAAAAAAAAAATCAAAATCAAAATGGCGGATTAGTTTGATCGCACACGTGTGAGTGTTTGCTCTAAGATTTTTTGTTTGTTTTTTTGTTTATTTTCACCTTAAAATGAAACTGATGTATGATGTGGGTATTTTTCAAGACACTCTAATCTAAGAACTCTTTTATTATTTGTGAACTTTTTCTGATGATTTTGTAGCGTTGCAGAGACGATATTGATATACAATTGTTGTTTGGCACAAAACAAATGAAACGGACCGTTAAATATATCTCACAGAAATTTGGAATTTTTGGAAATGTGAAAAAAATAAAAATAAAAGTAATAAGACAAACCATGGTTATTGGAATATAATTTTTTTAAAAACTGTTCTATATATATATATATATATATATATATATATATATGGTACCAAAGGTACTTAAGCTTTATTTTTTATTTATTTTTCAATGCAACTTTGATTCCTATATAATTTTATTACTAGCTACCATATTGCAGAATGGTTCTTGGATATAGTGTTTAGATAGTATTATTATTATTTTTATTTTTTTATTATTATTATAATTAATGTTATTTGATGTGCAAATTACTATATCATACGGTAGTCTTAAGGGTAATATATTATTATTATTACTTTATCATTATTATTATTTTTTATGTATATATTAGTGATATTTTAAGCTGAATTATTTCGACACTTGATTATTGGGGAAATGGTCGTATAATCAGTACCATTGGAGAGCCATGAATATTAAAACTGTCCTGTTTTTAAATCTCCGAAACAGTTACATGGTAAACAGCTGATGATCCCCGTGCTAATATTAGACGTTTAAGGTTTCCTGTTTTTGTTTCACTCTTAGATAATTAACCCCCCTTTTTTATTTTTTATTTTTTTATTTTACTTATATTTTTTCATTTATTAATTTTCCAACGAATGTTAAGTCTGCAATATCTTGGATTTAGTTAGTTTGTCTGGGAATTTAAACTGCATTTTACTTTTTTTACTTTTTTTTTTTTTTTTTTAATGACTCAAAGCTTCTTTAGACTATATATTGGGTATTTAGATCTGTATGGCTAGGTTTCCTTCCACTTATCTAATTACTTTTCTGGTACCAAAGGTACTTAAGCTTTATTTTTTATTTATTTTTTAATGCAACTTTGATTCCTATATAATTTTATTACTAGCTACCATATTGCAGAATGGTTCTTGGATATAGTGTTTAGATAGTATTATTATTATTTTTATTTTTTTTATTATTATTATAATTAATGTTATTTGATATGCAAATTACTATATCATACGGTAGTCTTAAGGGTAATATATTATTATTATTACTTTATCATTATTATTTTTTTTTATGTATATATTAGTGATATTTTAAGCTGAATTATTTCGACACTTGATTATTGGGGAAATGGTCGTATAATCAGTACCATTGGAGAGCCATGAATATTAAAACTGTCCTGTTTTTAAATCTCCGAAACAGTTACATGGTAAACAGCTGATGATCCCCGTGTTAATATTAGACGCTTAAGGTTTCCTGTTTTTGTTTCACTCTTAGATAATTAACCCCCCTTTTTTATTTTTATTTTTTTTTTTACTTATATTTTTTCATTTATTAATTTTCCAACGAATGTTAAGTCTGCAATATCTTGGATTTAGTTAGTTTGTCTGGGAATTTAAACTGCATTTTACTTTTTTTAATTTTTTTTTTTTTTTTTTTTTAATGACTCAAAGCTACTTTAGACTATATATATATATATATATATATATATATATATATATATATATATATATATATATATAATGTAGTTCGATACCACGGATGTAAAAGAAAAGGTAGAAGCCCTTCGTGAAAATTTTGATACCTTTGATTTTCGTGAAACTTTAAGAATTTGTAGGAAAGATCGATTAATAAATTTCACCCAATTTCAATTCCTTTCAAATATCTTAAAGTATTTTAGGAAGCGTAATATGGGCACAAACTCCCATTCGAAAATTCAAATATATCAAATTTGCATTGAATTTGATCCATAGTAAGTAGACACCATTAAACATGATTCCTTGAATTTCAATTTCTTCTTAAGACATTTAAGTTTCAGCCTCAAATTTTAGATATTTCTTAAACATTTTCTAGAATCAAAAACCGTGTTTGATCAAAATCAAAATAAGCATTCTAGACATAAGGTTTAATACCATCTTGATTTTAATCTTCATATGAGGACATAAATCTATTACTAATTATTAATCCATTATTTAATTCCGGGAAATGCAGAATAGGGATTGATAGTATATCCATATCTATATATACTAGAAGAATTCCCGTCCCAGTACGGGTAAAACGAATTTTCTGAACAGTACAGTTTTGCACAACTGAACTGTTCAGAAAATTCTTCTAGTATATATAGATATAGATATACCAGTTATCTCTACCCGGAATTTCCCGGAAAAAAATGTATTCATAATTAGTAATGAATTTTTCAAGGAGAAGAGAGGAAAAAATAAACAGTGGATGGCGATCGGCGAAATCGGAAAAGGGACCTTAAGATGTCTAGTCTGATACGCTATCATATGAGCTATGTACAGCTGGTTGCTTAAGTGATAAACCTATTGTTTGGTCGGTAATAGTTGAAATATGTTACCAATGTAAAATTATTTTTTCGTTGTTTCCACGGAGCAAACTGCAGAATCAAAAAACAAAAACAAATATTGTAGGTCGTCTGCTATCGATTCTAACATATGCTAACCAGATAAGCTACTATATATATATATATATATATATATATATATATATATATATATATATATATATATATATATATATATATATATATATATACGATGCCTGTCTAAATGATATCCGACCTTAGGCCAGAAAAATCATTTCAAATACGTGGCGGGGTTGGGAGCCTAATCCCCTGCAAAGTAGATCTCTTGTGTTTGCACACACTTAGCCCACCAGTCCATGCACTGCCGGAAACACCTCGGGTCGTCTTTTTTTAGAATGGTGTACATCTCTGCCGTCGCGTTAGATTCAGCAGGTGTTTGGAGAAGATGCGATTTGTAACACAAATTTAAGAGTGGTTCAACCGATTAGAAAATTTCATCAGCGGAGAGTGACCAGCGTTCTGGACCCAAACTGCTCGGAGTTCAGCTGTTGTTGGGACAATTAGTTTGCATACTATTTCTTTTAACATTGTTTTCTTGAGGCAGATTGAAACCAGATACACATCTTTTTTTATCCAGGTAACACTTTATCTTCCGTTTGCACTTCTACCGGCAATTCTTCCCATCAGCAGGTTTTTCAGGATGTTTACACCATAGATGACAGATAGCGTCGGTTATCTATTACCTGGTCAAGCACTATCGTTTTCGTTCGACCCATACGATCAAGAATCTCTTAATTAGTAATGATGTCGTTTCAACTGATTTTTAACATGCTTCTAATCGAACTATAATTTGGAGAAATAGATGTTTCCTGACTTTCTTACCCATCGTCAATGTTTCGACCCCATATTTTAGAATAATGTCAATATAACATTGTAGTTAGTGCTGTCCGCATTTTGTGTTACGTAGAATTCATCATAACGTACAAAAGTAAATCTCAGCTATCTTCCCAGGCATTGTCTCCTCTTCCCGGAATGGAGATGGGTTTATTCTCTTACGTCTGATGCGTTCTAATCCATGAAAGAGTGTCCACGGAACTGACTACGATAACTGCCCTTTGCACTATAAATTGACTTTTACCAGTTTTTGCCTTTTTGTATTTCTTTCCAGAAAATGGGCTAATGTTATTGAAGGTCATGTATTTAAACGTTAATTCATTCTCTAATTTCCACAGCAATGTGTGTTGGCCGAAACTGTAAACGCTCCGACTGCTGAGTGAAGAATTACTTTTGTATCGGGGTTCGAATTGTTCGACCGGCAGATATTGTCTCCTCCCATACTGATGATTGCAGATTTTACATGAAACACATGTATATATATATATCTATTTTAAAAGGATATTTATTTATAAATAATTAGGGATATATATATATATATATATATATATATATACATGATATATATATACATGATATATATATATATATAATATATATATGCCTGATATATATATATATATATATATATATATATATATATATGTCTATTTGAAAATGATTTTTATTCATAAATAATTGGGGATATATATATGATATATATATACATATATACAGTATCTACAATAAGTGAGTACACCCAACGAATTTTTTACTTTTTACTTCATAGAACTTTAATTTTTCGTAGGATTTAAATGAAACTCGGTGTGAACATAGCCATGTAGTGGTTTAATAGCTTTATAAACTATGAAGGAACAAATATCTTGTCAATGCAAAAGAATTGAACAAAAACATTTGGAACAAGTAACAAAAAGTGAGTACACATGAGCATTTTAAACAAATAATCTTATTTTTAATACTTTGTATGACCTCCATTGTTATCAATAACAGCAGACAACCTCCTAGCCATTGATTCGACTAGTTTATGACATGTGTCCGCCGGAATTGCGTTCCATTCACATTTGATGACCTACTTCAGTTCGTTATTATTTCTCGGATTTTTCCCTTCAATTTTCCGTTTCAGATGCTCCCACAAATGCTCTATTAGGTTCAAATGAGGTGACATATTCGACAATGGTAAGGTATTAACCCGTTTACTGTCTAAGAATGCCTTAGTAGCCCGAGATGTGTGCTTAGGGTCGTTATCTTGCTGGAAAACTCCACGTCTGCCAACACTTGTTAGACTTGGTAACATTTTTTCCTCCAATATCTGGCAATAGAGTTTGGAATCCATTTTTGCCTTCGATGAAAGCAAGTCGTCCAACTCCTTTGGCACTCATACACCCCCAAACCATTAAGCTCCCACTTCCATGCTTTACAGTTGGCACGACAGACTTATCCTTGTAAGCTTCCCCTTTTCGTCGCCACACACGCTTAACGCCATCTAATCCAAATAGATTTATTTTTGTCTCATCAGACCAAAGGATTTTGTGCTAAAACTGCATGTCTTTGTCTTTATGTTCATTAGCAAATTCATAGCGCTTCTTTTTGTGAGAAGTTTTAAGAAGAGGCTTCCCCCGAGGCATGCAGCCTTTAAACCCATCTTCATGGAGAATGTTGCGCACTGTCTGAGCACTCACAGTTACGTTTAAATTGTGCAAAATTTCTTCTGCGATGCTAGCAGCACTCCGACGTCTGTGTCCCTCTATTAGTTGTTTGATGCGCCTCTTAGTTCGATCAGAAAACTTATTTGGTCGACCGGGACGGTGGCCATTTTTGACGGTTCCAGCTTTTTTGTACCGTTGAACAACTATTGCTACCATATTTCGGCTGATATTTACATTGTCACTAATTTCCTTATATGAATGACCACTCTTGAATAAATTAACAATAGTTTCACGAGTTTTTTCATCTAAATCATTGTCATGAGGAGCAATTTCCAAGAATAAACAGACAATTGAAGGAAAAAATCCGAGAAATAATAACGAACTGAAGTAAATCATCAAATGTGAATGGAACGCAATTCCGGCGGACACATGTCATAAACTAGTCGAATCAATGGCTAGGAGGTTGTCTGCTGTTATTGATAACAATGGAGGTCATACAAAGTATTAAAAATAAGATTATTTGTTTAAAATGCTCATGTGTACTCACTTTTTGTTACTTGTTCCAAATGTTTTTGTTCAATTCTTTTGCATTGACAAGATATTTGTTCCTTCATAGTTTATAAAGCTATTAAACCACTACATGGCTATGTTCACACCGAGTTTCATTTAAATCCTACGAAAAATTAAAGTTCTATGAAGTAAAAAGTAAAAGATTCGTTGGGTGTACTCACTTATTGTAGATACTGTATATATATAGTTAGTGCTGCCCACATTTTGTGTTACGTAGAATTCATCATAACGTACAAAAGTAAATCTCAGCTATCTTCCCAGGCATTGTCTCCTCTTCCCGGAATGGAGATGGGTTTATTCTCTTACGTCTGATGCGTTCTAATCCATGAAAGAACTGACTACGATATATTTAGGCGAAATTAACTTTTAACTGCCCTTTACGCTATAAATTGACTTTTACAAGCTTCTGTCTTTATATTTCTTTCCGGAAATAGGGCTAGTGTTATTGAAGGTCATGTATTTAAACGTTAATTCATTTTCCAATTTCCACAGCTATGTGTGTTGGCCGCAACTGTAAACGCTCCGACTACTGAGTCAAGAATGACTTTAATATTGGGGTTCGAATCGTGCGACCGACAGAGATTGTCTCCTCCCATACTGATGATTGAAGGTTTGACATGAAACACATGTATATATGTGTCTTTTTGAAAATGATATTTATTCATAAATAATTAGGGATATATATATATATATATATATATATATATATATATATATACATGATATATATATACATGATATATATACATGTTATATATATACATGATATATATATACATGATATATAAATACATAACACACATATATATATATATATATATATATATATATATATATATATATATATATATATATATATATATATATATATATATATATATATATATATATATATATATATATATACTTTTCAAAGCATGATGACAAAATATTGTACAAATTAAACAAATGTTATTTATTATTTGTTTATTTGGGAAACCGAGTGTATAACTTTATTTTAGTTCAATTTCACATGAAGTCAATGTATTCTCAATAAAAAAAAGTTTCGTAAAGGGTTAGTGTGTTTGTACATCACAGTCGGGTATTTTCTGTCTGTCTTAATTGGGGCGAGTGTGTGTATGCTTGCGAACCCCACACTTTACTGATTTCTCAACATGTAATAGCAGTAACATCGGATCAAATGAAGAAAAGAAAATTGTCATTCGTTCCGAACGAAAAGGGATTATAGAAAGGAGAAAATCACTCAAATGTTATACAAAATAGTAAGAATCACATTGGGATCTACTCAAGCATAAACACACCTCGGAAAGCCCGTTTCAGAGACTGACTATCTATATGCGCTTATTACTAAGTTCATCACATCTATGTCAGCTAATCAGTCCAACTTAACCTTGCTCTTTACTTCAACTTTGACCTTTCTTCATTTAATTGCAGTTCCTTGTGACTGTTTTCTTAAGTTACGAAAGAGTATGACTAAATTTAGAACATTCAATTATTTTGTTTTAGTTTTTAGAATATTCTTTTTAATGTTACATTAAAACATAATAACTATTAGGAAATAATCTTTTAATAATATAAAAACAAAAACATTACATGATTAAAATAAAGAATTTAAAACGTGTTTCTTACAAACACCATTTGAGTACAAAAATTAGTCTAGACGGACGCCATCTTGTTTTTCGTTTTAATGAATAAAATTAATTTTGTCAATGAATATAAATACTACGATTATTAAGTTTCGCATTTATTTACTATTTTTCATATCAGATTTTTCATTCAACTTTATAACTTAACACATCTTTATAACTGCCATGAACTTGTTTATTAAACACTTCTGTTTTCTTAGGAGTTTTCTCACTGATTGATTATAAATTATGGAGAAATCATCCAGAAAATCATGATCATTTGAAATATTTGTGTATTTTGCAACTATTTTAAACCATTTTCGAGAATGTTTGTGTAACTATTTTTCTTTTTGATATTGGAGTCGATGTGAATTTTAAACATGTTACAGGCACGATGTTCGTCTTAATTTCGATGACAAACTTTATTTTGTGTGTGTTATGCATACACATTATGTATATACTAGAGAATATATACATTGTTCCAGCGTTAGTACGCACCATCAAATCCTTGATGTGTGAACTCCAATGGAAGACAACTTTCAAACAAAACCAACGTGTTTTGTTTTCATAACTAGAAATCAGAATAAAAAATCTGAATTTTAAATGAGGAATTGTGTGCATGCAGTGTAGGGGTCTACTGGTTGAAACAGTGTTTACCTAAAGGAATTAACTCGTCATTTTGAGTGATCAGTAAGTTGGTTGGCTGTAAGAACTGTTAACAAAATAAAGTCCTCGCCTTATTGTAGTGAGTCTATTCGTAAAGACTGCTTCGCACTGGAATTATAGTTATGCAACTTATAAACAGGATTGATGATGGATGATGGAAGAGTCTAAAATAGAATAAAAAATAGAAAAGTGCAAGAACGCTGAAATTTCAGCTTTTGTCAATTTTGAATTAGGTCTTTAATTTGACGTTGATCATTTTTTATTTAAAGTTCAACTTCTTTACATTGAAACAAAAATGGTACTATTTAAGTATCACTGACTTGTTAAATTGTGTACCATTACCAGAACTATATACATTTACAGCAACTATTAACTGCAAAAATACCAACATGGTGTGATTTAATCATTGCAAATTTATGTATGTAAATTCCGGAGACGAGGTTACCTTCAACAGCACACGTACAGGAACATTTTTTATGGCTACAAAAAGAAGGAAACATTAATGGATGAAATTAAGTGCAAAAATCAGAAAAAAGTTATCATTAACATTAATAATATTAATAACAGAACATGTTTAATACAATAATATTATTTACAATTAACATCAAATCGGAAATACTTTAATGAAAAAATATTGATGATTAATTAATAATTACTAATGTTTATGATTTCATATATAAAAGAAAGTCGATCTATTTTTAATTGAAGGTAAAGTATGATACATATGAAATGCCTGTTAAGTGAAACATCAGATTGTCATATATAAGGAATATAATTCTGAATTTTTTTTTTACAGACATTCATGAAATATTTTCCTATGAAATATTCAGGGGCTAATTTTAAATAGAAAAATTTTTTAAATGTTAAAAACAAACTTTTCTACAATAACGTTTTTTATTGTTTTTCTATATCGTGGAAATATTAAATAGCATATTTTAGCATTAGTGCTGACTGTCTATGTGTTAGTTTAGAGTTTCCTGTATGTGTATGTTTATTCGTTCTCTATGTGTATGCCTTAGTTTTATACAAGTGACTGGTAATGGTGTATACTGGTGTTTTGCATGGTGCAGGTATGTTTGCCTTTGTCAGTGTGCTTATTTTGATTAGTGTATGCATATGTACCTGGTTATATACATGTACATTGTCTTAGTATATCTCCATCTATATGGTACGTATATGCATATATTTCGCACAAATATATACACAGATACCCGTACGTACACATATGCATATACATACATATACACTGAGAAAATATGCATACACCTACATATAAAGGGAGAATTTGAATGCCTCCTAGACACTGTCCTCGAGTGTCTTCTGTCTGTCTGTACATAGGTTTGTCAGGAAAACTTGGCATGGGGATATTTCTGGCTGCAAGTAAACCTTGACCAAATATTCAAAATAACATAGTATTAGAAGTCCATAGGAGATGCTTTCGGCATGGCTACTATATATGTCGTTTAATTTATCATTATCGACGATAAAAGTTAGTGAGTTTGACACGTAGATCATGCAAGATGGTTGTAACACGTCATAAATGGCTTATTTTAGATGACGACGCGACGATAACTTGTTTATATTGGACTGACGAGAGTAAAAAAGCATTCAAACACATGTGTCTCATCTAAGCATCTATTATAGAAAATATGAAATGTTTTTAAAAATAAACTTGGCTCAAATTTATGTATATATATATATATATATATCATGCATATTAACTTACACTAGTAAAAAATATATTACGTATATATATTTTTCAATACGTAAGTAAAGTTTAGTAATAGTATGAAATATTATTATCCTCAGTAAGCTAAATAGAAACTTATAAGTGTTATTAACGAGGTAGATTATCAGTTCATCCCTCGAGAATTAAAAATAAGCATTTCTATGTAGCTTACTTACTATAAGTACATTTTCATACTATATATATATATATATATATATATATATATATATATATATATATATATTCACATATATATATTCACATATATATATATATATTGATATATATTCACAAACATTCGTTTCATGTTCTCAACACTTATGCGCATTTACAGCAAGCATCCGATAAAAACGTTCCAACATTACGTGTTTTATTATATATTGATGTACATAAATTCCGGAGACGAGGACACGTTCAACAGAACATGTACATGGACAGTTGGTAGTTTTGCTTTTACAAAAAAGTAATAATAATCATGGGTTAAATTATTTGCAGAAAATCATGACTGCAAAAAGGGGACATACGAAGAGAGACAGATGTAATATAGCTTTTTCGTATAGTTAGCAAATAATAAATAAAGAAAATCTTGGATATGTTTTGTCATATCTTTCATATAAAACAAACTCATACAATATATATATATATATATATATATATATATATATATATATATATATATATATATATATGTGAATATATACTTTTAAAAATCTAATTTATATTGAGCACTTTTGAAAAAATATCAGTTTCATTTTTTTGTTATCAATGTTTGAATTTATTTAATTCATATATATATATATATATATATATATATATACACACATATATATACATATATATATATATATATATATATATATATATATATATATATATATATATATATATATATATATATGATATTTTAAATCTGCTTTACGAGTCATGATCAAATTAAATTTCAATCATAGACATTGGATATGAAAATATTCAAAAAGAAAATGAAGAAGGAAATTCTTTTAATTTACGCGTTATTCATGAATGATTAAAATCTCTTGAAACCATTTGATTGACGATTGTCAGGATTGAGATTCTTCCGAAAATATATTATTAAAAAAAGAAATACTTACTCGTACATACGTCAAACTTAAAGAATTGTTTCTTTCGTTTGAAACTCCTTTTACATCCGTCATTTCACTTGGGGCTAGCCAATTGTGGTTGCTAAAAAAGAAGTATTGTAATCAAAATGGATGCAGTAAATCAATTATAATAGATCTTTTGAAACTATAGTTATGCACATGCATGTATATTTAACAGACATGTATGCATGTAATTTATGGGAGGGATAGTATCAAGTAAAAAACATTCGCGAAAAAGCATGTCAAAACACTAACGGAATCCTGAATGTATAGTGTTGTTTTTATGTTATAAATTATAAACAAAGAAAATTAATTGTGAGGACTCCCACAAAACGAATATGATAACCTTGCCCAGAACAGGCCAGTTTGAAGAATCTAATAGGACACAACAGACAGCAAGTACTTCTATAAATATCAACACATTGTAAAAAAGAAACCACAAGAAACTGAAGAATACTTTATTGCACAATAACTTATCAACGACAGTCAAACAAATCAGGGAGAAACTCTTGGTCGGGAAACACGGAGAAGACACAACCAAAACACTATCTCAACTACACAACTTTATTTCTTATCTCTTCACGTCAACTGCGTTTTGTTTCCTTCTGTCTCACTGTCATCACGTATTGTCTTTTAACACAAGTTGCTGTTCAAGCATACAAATTACTAACACCTACAACACCTACAATCTTTAACATGCGATTGTTACCTCTGGCAAATAGCCGCTCGACAAGCAAAGCATCGCAAGCGCTTAGAATTAATAAAATCTTCGTCTCTATCGCCATAGGCATGCATCAATATCCCACAGAAGCATACACAAATCAGAACGGGTATAAAGGTTGCATTACAAAAGGAGAATATATATTGGAAAACTATTTGCTCATAAATATTTTCATTTGTTCTTAATTATCACGCGATAATTAGAAATAGGATCTTCGACACGAAAGCCATCCCAAAATGCTGGACAATATTTTTTGGATTTAACATCCGTGTTTTTACTTACAATAAAATTCAGCGACAATATTTATTTCAATAAAGATTTTTTATGTGAATATACATAGTTTTTATTAACTGGGAAATTGCTAAAAAAATTATCTGTTGTTGTTGTTTTTGTTGTTTTTGTTTGTTGTTTTTTGTTGTTGTTGTTGTTATTGTTGTTATAATATCCATTTCTTTGCCAGGTGTTTTTTGCGTTGTTGTTGCTATCAGGTTTCTGACTATAGCTGATTCGATCCTAGCACCCCGGGATATACATTCGGAAAGAATATAAGGTTGATTGAGGCGGCATACCTCTCACCGGCAAACATGGCAATCTGAGTTGATGAAACCTTGCTAATATACCAAAAAGTAACAACATTCACTCATCTTCTCACTGAGAAAGATATGTTGATAGGCCATCAAACTACCATACACAGCACGAGAGGTTATCACGGATATTACGTGGAAGTTGCGAACTAACTAAATTACTTTTACCACTAGGATCTATACTTGATTAATTCACCCCGTACCTCGGGAGAACCATCACAAGTAATTGCAAACAATATTGTTTGTGCATACACGTCATTTTCTTGACTCACAAAATAATCTCTCAAAATATCAATCAGAGATAAAACGTGCGATGTGTTTGTCAGTGACTTCAAGAGGAAGATGAAAAAAAGAAAAGAGAAGTAAAAATCTAGAAGCACATAGGAAGAAAGAAATGGATAAGAGGAAAGGGCTGAGAACGTGGACATCGGGATGGAAAAGGAGGAGTAGTAGAAGACGCAAATGAGTAGCAGAAAGAGGAATAAAATCTAGAAGAGAAAGAAAATGGAGGAGGAAGAAGAAGAAACTGGTGTGATTTGATATTAACGATTGTTTTTTAGACTCGCTCAACTTGTCTTTAACAATTATTTTACGGATTCTTTAAAATGTTCCTTTAAAGAATTCAGAAATCAGAATCAACTTTCAAAAGATGAAAACGAAATTGCGTAAATGTTAATTTTTAAGAGAGTTTCCTTTTACACTTCACCTATTCTTTTGTATGTGTCTGTCTGTTGCATGTTCACCCTCGTCGATGTGTAAGGATGTTCCCTTTTACACTTTCCATATTGTTTTATGTTTCTGCCGGATGTTCAATATGCAAGTCAGACAACAACCTCAGACATACCCGGCCGCCTGTAATGAATTCGGAAAAATATCTTTCGTCCTCTTTTGGATGTTCTATGTTCTGAAACCGTTTGTTGTTTCAGTATCTAAAACCTGTCGAATACGACATCAATCAAGGGTTTTTTCTGGAGGTTTTTTTTCGACGGCATCCGAATACCGTTTTCTTATTTGGTGCAGGTGTGATTTCTGCATAAACTCAGGGTCCCTTGATTGTGTATTATAAACAAGAGACGTTTTGGGGCTGAATAATTTAGTTAATAATTGTACCGCTTCAATGAATGTAAGTTTTTGAAGTAATATCATTGGTATGTTTAACTGTACCCAATATTCTCTATAGCATATGAACCTTTTTTAAATCGGTCAAATTCGTACAATGTGTATTATGAAGATATTCATATATTCTGAAACACGGAGCAAACGGGCATGAGTGAAATAATATTTGGTGTTGTTATTTTCAACATTTTGTACAAAAATACAACATTTCTTCAATTTTTTCATCTGACCTCTGTCCTTCTTGGCATTTATGTTCTAGTCGAATGATCTATTCTTGTTGATACTTAATAAAGTCCAAGAGAGCGCTTTTGAATTCTTCCAGTTTTGTCTTTTAAAATAAGAAACAACTTTACGTATTTGATGTTATTTTTGGGGAGGGTCACGGTTGTATATAAATTTTTCAACTGGAAAATATTTTTTTCAATTCACTTCTTAGCGGAGAGGGTAAAACACAAGATTGTTAAACTTATTTAGGTGTTCCTGATTAATATGAAATTATAATGAAGAAAATTCTACTCACTACCTTTTTACGTGGTCGTGTGATTTATATTGTTTATCATCGTGTTGGGGGAATCATTTGGAATCTATTATTTCTGTCTTTCTTCTCAAGAACAGCATCTTTTGTTGAAAATCCTATTTTCTGACGTTGGGGACTTTCATTTCGCGGTTTTGATAAAACCTTGTATGAGTTAAATGGTCCAGGATTTCATTTAGTTGTTAATGTCATACTGATTATTCATGTTTTGCAAGCGGTTCCCATAAGTGTTTCTCGAAGATCCAACGTCGCCAGTATTGTAGTAAAGTTGATGTTGTGGCCTTAAAGGTCCGAAATGAAATAAGACAACAACAAAAGTAGAGTTCACAAGAGTATGTATTTATAATAAGCCTGGCTTGGCCATAGCGACTCAATATTTTATATTATATCAAATATAGCACAAGACCAAAAGAAATGGCGTGAGTAGAGGCTGGTCTTCACTGCCTCTACCTGAATATCTTACTTAGCTAATTTCATTCATTGACCATCATTCACCATTACATCACAATCATACTAAGACATTCCTACTCCCTTCACCAAAACACACTCGCACAATAGTGAAATAAATTCCAGAAGGAAATCCGGGTATGAGAGCTCAATGTAATAAACAGAGCAAGAATTCAATAAAATAAAGTAACACGGAATCACATAATCACCGGTGCAATAATTTATTTCTACTTTCCGGCATTAACAAGCATCCAAGTGAAGTGACTACATTTTTTAAAACGAGAAAAGAGAAATTCGCACTCACCAATTCAAGCCAATATTCTTTAACTTAAGGCAGGCTCAGACACTACTCAAGACTAGCTACTGTCACTCGGCCTTTCTTAGCCTTTTGGCTAAGATCAACGTGTAGTGTCTGTTCCGATGGATACTGCACTTCATAGATCGGTATTGTTTTGGCCTTCGGGGCATGATTTCCGCCGGTCTATGGGTCTGATCTGTCCTGTGCAGTTCTAGGAGGTCCACCCTCCCAGGCTTTACCTTCCCTCTTTGGGGAGGAGTAAGTTTATTGCTTACTGTCTGAGGCGCCCCTACCGGGGAATGCCGACGGGGCTGCCCAGGCAATTTTTAATGGCCAGAGCGCTCACCTTCTCGGGCGCTGGCTTTTCAAATCCCACTTTCCGACCTTGTGTCACATACTCCTATTGTGGGTAGGTGTTAAATAACGGCATTTTGGCTAAGATCAAAGTGTAGTATCTGTTCTGATGGATACTGCACCCCACAGACTGGTATTGTCTTGGCCTTCGGGTCTTGATTTATGCCGGTCAATGGGTCTGTCCTGTGCAGTTCTAGGAGGTCCACCTTCCCAGGCTTTGCCTCCCCTCTTTGGGGAGTGGTAAGTTTATTGCTTACTGCCTGAGGCGCCCCCACCGGGGAATGCCGACGGGGCTGCCCAGGCAATTTTTAAACCCCACTTTCCCGACACGACCTTGGGTCACATCTTACTTGTGGGAGTAAGATAAAAACTGGCCTTGTGCCTTACTCCTGGAGAGGAGTAAATTAATACTGTCACTCGACACACTCGCGAAACTCTCACCCACATTTACATGAGAAGTAAAATGTATCCATAAATCGTCTATGGATTACGTCTCTTGTTCGTTATTATTATTATTTTTAATTAAATACAAATAACATTAACCTGACATATAACGGTAACAATTACTATTACTGACATAAATTCTTTTTAAGCAAATAACGCGTGGGATTAGTCAAAAAGAATTTATTTGGCATTACCTACTCATTTGTCACCTATTTGCATTAATAAATATTTACTAGTTAATAGAAGATAAAAGACTGTAAATATCGGATCTGATGAAAGTGTTTGCACCCATAGTAGTCCACCCCCCACCCCCCACATGCACACAACCACAAACTCAGATTTTATTTTTTGGGGAGATTGCAGGTAATCAGCCTGAAAAAAAGTATTAGTAAAAATAGGAATTTAGAAAATAATTAAATATTTTATATTTAACGTGGGGATCATTTTCCTATATAAATGTAACGTAAAATAAGAACGAATTTCTGGCCAGTTAGTGGTAAATGGAGACGTGTAACCAATTGTTTTCTTCAATGTTTTGGAGGGAAACTATAAGTTGTACGAGATAGGAGAAGGCGTAGATTAACCAAGCTTAATCTTTTTTTTATCTGGAGGGGGCTGATATGTTTTTATTTTGAATTAGAAAAGGTTCTTACAGAATTGTTGTAAATACGCTTGTAACTTTTTAAACTTTTCATTTAGAATAATCTTTACTTTCGGCTGCATCGCTTCCTTCTACTTGTTTTTATCGTTACGTTATGGTTAGGTTAAAATTAGTTTACGGTTAGTTTATATATACCTGCAGTATTTCGAAATTACGAATGCAGGCGCACATATTTAGTAAATCAAGCTACTCGTTTGGGCAAGCCAATATTCTTTAACTTAAGGCAGGTTCAGACACTACTCAAGACTAGCTACTGTCACTCGACACACTCGCGAAACTCTCACCCACATTTCAACATATTTTGGCCGAAGATAGTTTAACCTTCTCAGTTTGTTGCCAAAACAGAGAGAATTTATCATGATCAGCCAGGCCAGATATGCTTCGTCGTTATCGAAACATTCTAACCCAGGCGCCCAAGTTCAGATGAGCAAGCCCATCTCTGTTCGTCAAACGTGGCCCTGCAATCCTATAATGTCACCATCCTGCAAATTATAACCGTTCGCGGCGACAGCTGAGTGTTATAGAGGCGGTCTTTCACCCCTTATCCAAGTGCACGCTCTTCGCAACCAGAAAGGCTTTCTTAGTATCTTCTTTCCAGAATTCAGCCGTTCTCTCACAACGTGTACACATTCGATCTAAAGAGGATATGTTAACAAAACGCTTGACATATCTAAGACGCTTTCCTTCTACTTGTTGTTATCGTTAAGTTATGGTTAGGTTAAAATTAGTTTACGATTAGTTTATATGTACCTACAGTATATCTATGCCAGCATCTCTCCACGAAACATCGAATAATTTTAAGCTTTTTCACAGCAATAAAAGAATTTCCCACACTATTTTTATTTATTTACATGTTATCATTTTTGTAAAAAACAGAAAAAAATACTAAATCAGATAATTAATAAAATGATGTCCCCTTCCCCCTACAAAAAGTTCCTACACCATATATTTTATTGTATGCTAAAGTGTTGTTTACGCACGTTGTTTTATTTTTAAAATGTCCCCTAAAAATATATGTTTAGTAAACCCACACCTCACTCTATCTCGCACAAATTCTAATGTCCCTACATGAAATTTAAAAACAAACAATTGGTTACACGTCTCCATTCAATGCGTACTGGCCAGGAAGTGGGTGATCATTTTACGTAAAATGTATAAGGAAAATGATCCCCCAATCTTAAATCTTAAGTGTATTATTAAATTCCTTTTTTGCAGATATTTTTCTGGCTGTTTAGTCTCCCTCAAAAAACAAGTTTTTAAAAATGTCTTATATATTTGTTAACAACACAATTTGTAAAAAACAACTGTCTTTCGGTTCGATGTGACATTTAACCTACTGACTTGTGACCTATTTACGTTAATAAAAACATGTAATATATGAATTGTATTAAAAAGTAAGTATGTATGGTGTTTTACTAGCGCTTGTCTTGCGATGTTTTTCTTACGATTTAACGAACTGTGAAAATATAAACAAGTATAGTATCTGCTCTGACACTATATTTCTGATGTTTTATCCTCCGTCAGTGAAGGAGAAATCCTTCTAAACTGTAGTAATTTTTTGTTCCAATCCCATAACACTTTTTGAAGGGCTGTATTTTCCCCACATTAACACCCGACCCAGTATGTAACTCTGAAATAGAATCCGTCAGAGACCATGTGTTCAACCTGAATTGTAATAAATAGGATAGGATCTGATGAACGTAAACCGACGAAGTTATCAATAAGATAGGATTCGATGAACGTAAACCGACGATGTTATCAATAGGATAGGATCTGATGAACGTAAACCGACGAAGTTATCAATAGGATAGGATTTGATGAACGTAAACCGACGAAGTTATCAATAGGATAGGATCTGATGAACGTAAACTGACGAAGTTATCAATAGGATACGATTTGATGAACGTAAACCGACGAAGTCATCAGCAGGATTGGATCTGATTTACGTAAACCGACGAAGTTATCAATAGGATAGGATTCGATATACGTAAACCGACGAAGTTATCAATAGGATAGGATCTGATGAACGTAAACCGACGAAGTTATCAATAGGATAGAATCTCATGAACGTAAACCGACGAAGTTATCAATAGGATAAGATCTGATGAACGTAAACCGACGAAGTTATCAATAGGATAAGATCTGATGAACGTAAACCGACAAAGTTATCAATAGGAAAGGAGTCGATGAACTTAAACTGACGAAGTTATCAATAGGATAGGATTTGATAAACGTAAACCGACGAAGTTATCAATAGGATAGGATCTGATGAACGTAAACCGACGAAGTTATCAATATGATAGGATCTGATGAACGTAAACCGACGGAGTTATAAATAGGATAGGATTCGATGAACGTAAACCGACGAAGTTATCAATAGAATCGGATTCGATGAACGTAAACCGACGAAGTAATAAATAGGATAGGATTCGATGAACGTAAACCGACGAAGTTATCAATAGAATAGGATTCGATGAACGTAAACCGACGAAGTTATCAATAGAATAGGATTCGATGAACGTAAACCGACGAAGTTATCAATAGGATTGGATCTGATGAACGTAACCCGACGAAGTTATCAATAGGATAGGATTTGATGAACGTAAACACACGAAGTTATCAATAAGATACGATCTGATGAACGTAAACCGACGAAGTTATCAATAGGATAGGACTTGATGAACGTTAACCGACGATGTTATCATTGGATAAGATTCGATGAACATAAACCGACGAAGTGATCAATAGGATAAAATTTGATGAACGTAAACCGACGAAGTAATCAATAGGATACGATTTAAAGAACGTAAACCGACGAAGTTATCAATAGGATAAGATTTGATGAACGTAAACCGACGACGTTATCAATAGGATTAGATCTGATTTACGTAAACCGACGAAGTTATCAATAGGATAGGATCTGATGAACGTAAACCGACGAAGTTATCAATAGGATAGGATCTGATGAATGTAAACCGACGAAGTTATCAATAGGATAGGATCTGATGAACGTAAACCGACGAAGTTATCAATAGGATAAGATCTGATGAATGTAAACCGACGAAGTTATCAATAGGATAAGATCTGATGAATGTAAACCGACGAAGTTATAAATAGGATAGGATTCGATAAACGTAAACCGACGAAGTTATCAATAGGATAGGATCTGATGAATGTAAACCGACGAAGTTATCAATCGAATAGGATCTGATGAACGTAACCCGACGAAGTTATCAATAGGATAGGATTCGCTGAACGTAAACCGACGAAGTTATCAATAGGATAGGATTCGATAAACGTACACCGACGAAGTTATCAATAGGATAGGATCTGATGAACGTAAACAAACGAAGTTATCAATAGGATAAGATCTGATGAACGTAAACCGACGAAGTTATAAATAGGATAGGATTCGATAAACGTACACCGACGAAGTTATCAATAGGATAGGATCTGATGAATGTAAACCGACGAAGTTATCAATAGGATAAGATCTGATGAACGTAAACCGACGAAGTTATCAATAGAATAGGATCTGATGAACGTAACCCGACGAAGTTATCAACAAGATAGGATTCGCTGAACGTAAACCGACGAAGTTATCAATAGGATAGGATCTGATGAACGTAAACTGACAAAGTTATCAATAGGATAAGATCTGATGAACGTAAACCGACGAAGTTATAAATAGGATAGGATTCGATAAACGTACACCGACGAAGTTATCAATAGGATAGAATCTGATGAACGTAAACCGACGAAGTTATCAATAGGATAAGACCTGATGAACGTAAACCGACGAAGTTATCAATAGGATAGGATCTGATGAACGTAAACCGACGATATTATCAATAGGATAAGATCTGATGAACGTAAACCGACGAAGTTATCAATAGGATAGGATCTGATGAACGTAAACCGACGAAGTTATCAATAGGATAAGATCTGATGAACTTAAACTGACGAAGTTATCAATAGGATAGGATTTGATGAACGTAAACCAACGAAGTTATCAATAGGATAGAATTCGATGAACGTAAACCGACAAGATTATCAATAGGATACGATCTGATGAACGTAAACCGACGGAGTTATCAATAGGATAGGATTCGATGAACATAAACCGACGAAGGTATCAATAGAATAGGATCTGATGAACGTAAACCGACGAAGTTATCAATCGGATAGGATTCGATGAACGTAAACCGACGAAGTTATCAATAGGATAGGATCTGATGAACGTAAACCGACGAAGTTATCAATAGAATGAGATCAGATGATCGTAAACCGACGAAGTTATCAATAGGATAGGATCTGATGAACGTAAACCGACGAAGTTATCAATAGGATAAGACCTGATGAACGTAAACCGACGAAGTTATCAATAGGATAAGATCTGATGAACGTAAACCGACGAAGTTATCAATAAGATATGAGTCGATGAACTTAAACTGACGAAGTTATCAATAGGATAGAATTTGATGAACGTAAACCGACGAAGTTATCAATAGGATAGGATTCGATGAACGTAAACCGACGAAGTTATCAATAGGATACGATCTGATGAACGTAAACCGACGGAGTTATCAATAGGATAGGATTCGATGAACATAAACCGACGAAGTTATCAATAGAATATGATCTGATGAACGTAAACCGACGAGGTTATCAATCGGATAGGATTCGATGAACGTAAACCGACGAAGTTATCAATAGGATAGGATCTGATGAATGTAAACCGACGAAGTTATCAATAGGATAAGATCTGATGAATGTAAACCGACGAAGTTATCAATAGGATAGGATTTGATTAACGTAAACCGACGAAGTTATCAATAGGATAGGATCTGATGAACGTAAACCGACGAAGTTATCAATAGGATAGGATCTGATGAATGTAAACCGACGAAGTTATCAATAGGATAGGATCTGATGAACGTAAACCGACGAAGTTATCAATAGGATAGGATCTGATGAACGTAAACCGACGAAGTTATCAATAGGATAGGATCTGATGAACGTAAACCGACGAAGTTATCAATAAGATAAGATCTGATGAATGTAAACCGACGAAGTTATCAATAGGATAGGATCTGATGAACGTAAACCGACGAAGTTATCAATAGGATAGGATCTGATGAATGTAAACCGACGAAGTTATCAATAGGATAGGATCTGATGAATGTAAACCGACGAAGTTATCAATAGGATAGGATCTGATGAACGTAAACCGACGGAGTTATCAATAGGATAGGATCTGATGAATGTAAACCGACGAAGTTATCAATAGGATAGGATCTGATGAACGTAAACCGACGAAGTTATCAATAGGATAAGATCTGATGAATGGAAACCGACGAAGTTATCAATAGGATAGGATCTGATGAACGTAAACCGACGAAGTTATCAATAGGATAAGATCTGATGAACGTAAACCGACGAAGTTATCAATAAGATAGGAGTCGATTAACTTAAACTGACGAAGTTATCAATAGGATAGGATTTGATGAACGTAAACCAACGAAGTTATCAATAGGATACGATCTGATGAACGTAAACCGACGGAGTTATCAATAGGATAGGATCTGATGAACGTAAACCGACGAAGTTATCAATAGGATAGGATCTGATGAATGTAAACCGACGAAGTTATCAATAGGATAGGATCTGATGAACGTAAACCGACGAAGTTATCAATAGGATAGGATCTGATGAATGTAAACCGACGAAGTTATCAATAGGATAGGATCTGATGAACGTAAACCGACGAAGTTATCAATAAGATAAGATCTGATGAATGTAAACCGACGAAGTTATCAATAGGATAGGATCTGATGAACGTAAACCGACGAAGTTATCAATAGGATAGGATCTGATAAATGTAAACCGACGAGATTATCAATAGGATAGGATCTGATGAATGTAAACCGACGAAGTTATAAATAGGATAGGATCTGATGAACGTAAACCGACGAAGTTATCAATAAGATAAGATCTGATGAACGTAAACCGACGAAGTTATCAATAAGATAGGAGTCGATTAACTTAAACTGACGAAGTTATCAATAGGATAGGATTTGATGAACGTAAACCAACGAAGTTATCAATAGGATACGATCTGATGAACGTAAACCGACGGAGTTATCAATAGGATAGGATCTGATGAACGTAAACCGACGAAGTTATCAATAGGATAGGATCTGATGAATGTAAACCGACGAAGTTATCAATAGGATAGGATCTGATGAACGTAAACCGACGAAGTTATCAATAGGATAGGATCTGATGAATGTAAACCGACGAAGTTATCAATAGGATAGGATCTGATGAACGTAAACCGACGAAGTTATCAATAAGATAAGATCTGATGAATGTAAACCGACGAAGTTATCAATAGGATAGGATCTGATGAACGTAAACCGACGAAGTTATCAATAGGATAGGATCTGATAAATGTAAACCGACGAAGTTATCAATAGGATAGGATCTGATGAATGTAAACCGACGAAGTTATCAATAGGATAGGATCTGATGAACGTAAACCGACGAAGTTATCAATAGGATAGGATCTGATGAATGTAAACCGACGAAGTTATCAATAGGATAGGATCTGATGAACGTAAACCGACGAAGTTATCAATAGGATAAGATCTGATGAATGTAAACCGACGAAGTTATCAATAGGATAGGATCTGATGAACGTAAACCGACGAAGTTATCAATAGGATAAGATCTGATGAACGTAAACAGACAAAGTTATCAATAGGATAAGATCTGATGAACGTAAACCGACGAAGTTATCAATAAGATAGGAGTCGATTAACTTAAACTGACGAAGTTATCAATAGGATAAGATTTGATGAACGTAAACCAACGAAGTTATCAATAGGATACGATCTGATGAACGTAAACCGACGGAGTTATCAATAGGATAGGATTCGATGAACATAAACCGACGAAGTTATCAATAGAATAGGATCTGATGAACGTAAACCGACGAAGTTATCAATCGGATAGGATTCGATGAACGTAAACCGACGAAGTTATCAATAGGATAAGATCTGATGAATGTAAACCGACGAAGTTATCAATAGGATAGGATCTTATGAATGTAAACCGACGAAGTTATCAATAGGATAAGATCTGATGAATGTAAACCGACGAAGTTATCAATAGGATAGGATCTGATGAACGTAAACCGACGAAGTTATCAATAGGATAGGATCTGATGAATGTAAACCGACGAAGTTATCAATAGGATAGGATCTGATGAACGTAAACCGACGAAGTTATCAATAGGATAAGATCTGATGAATGTAAACCGACGAAGTTATCAATAGGATAAGATCTGATGAATGTAAACCGACGAAGTTATCAATAGGATAGGATCTGATGAACGTAAACCGACGAAGTTATCAATAGGATAAGATCTGATGAACGTAAACCGACGAAGTTATCAATAGGATAAGATCTGATGAACGTAAACAGACAAAGTAATCAATAGGATAAGATCTGATGAACGTAAACCGACGAAGTTATCAATAAGATAGGAGTCGATTAACTTAAACTGACGAAGTTATCAATAGGATAGGATTTGATGAATGTAAACCAACGAAGTTATCAATAGGATAGGATTCGATGAACGTAAACCGACGAAGTTATCAATAGGATACGATCTGATGAACGTAAACCGACGGAGTTATCAATAGGATAGGATTCGATGAACATAAACCGACGAAGTTATCAATCGGATATCATAATAGTGGTAGACAGTTTCTCAAAATGTCCGGAAATATTAAAATGTAAGAAACCAACGACGGAAGTAACCATTAATTTTTTACATGAATTGTTCGCCGTGTTCAGGGTCGTTGACTGTATTGTATCAGACAACCGAACGCAATTAACGTCTTGTTAATTTAAACTATTCTGTCAAGCATTTGTAGTGGAGCATATAACGATCGCGCCGTACTATGCGAGAAACAATTGTCAGGCAGAACGATCCGTGGACACGTTTAAAAGAGCGCTAAGAAAGCGATGGATACATCTACGAAAAACCATGGCAGATCTACAATTGATCTACCGTCCGCCCAGTTCGAACTTCAGAACTCTAGTCTTCTTGCAACCCGACATCTATTAGTGTTTGTCTAATAAATCAGCTGTGCGAATAAGACGTGTACAACTGCTTATGAATTATTACCATTTTTAGATGTATCTAGAGGGTTAAACCAAAAGAATGGAACCTGTGCATTACCGCTTTGCCGATACAATTTATGTATCTCTAACAAAGTGCCTATATATATATATATATATATATATATATATATATATATATATATATATATATATATATATATATATATATATATATAAGTGCAGATTAGTAGTCCGAGGCTATAGCAATGCGATGTAGTTGCCGGAAGATGGAAAAAGTGAACAGAAATAAACGATTAAATAAAAAACTGATTAAATACCAGAATAGTAAATACTGTCTGGTAAATAAAAAGTTCGGCAAACTCTCCTCGATATTAAAACGCAGTTCTGCAGGACAGGGTACCATTTGAAATGGTTATCGGCCTTTGAACCACCTTCTCTTGACCCACTTAACGACTCCACCCTCCCCCCGATCCCCCTAATTTTTCATCCAACCCCTTCCCCGTTTATCAACCTGACCGCCCCATACACCCTCCTCCCGAAAACCACCTTTTAGACCTAAAGCTAGTAAATCTCAAACATAAGATTTTCTCCATACTACAACGAGAAAAACACCGTATCACACCTAATATCTCCCATTCCCAGCGCCTCACCCTCAAAGGCCTTAGGAATAAAAACCTGGTCTACCTACCCTCTGACAAAGGCAAGGAATTCTGCATTATCTCCCAAGAATCCTACAACACTCTCGCCCTGGAACACCTCAGCAATACATCCCTTTACACACCCGATAACAACATCTTAGCTACTCACATACAAACCTCGATCAACAACGCTTGGTCCCAAATTTGCTCCAGACGTAATCTCCCCAAGGCTTATAGGCTCAATCTCACCACTAGGAACAGTAGACTCCCCACCTTTTACCATCTCATTAAAACCCACAAAACCAGCAACCACCTACAGATCAGACCTATAGTCTCCAGTACTGAGGGACCTCTTTACAAGATCTCCTGGCTCGTCTCCCACTTACTTAAACCGCTACTCCCCACCTTCCCGGCACATGTCAGCAGCTCTGACCAGGTATTAGATAGACTCCACTTACTCCAACCCCAACAGCTCCGCATCAACAACTACATCTTCAGCCTTGACGTTGTCTCCCTTTATACTTCCATCCCCGCACACCCCGCCATTGACCTCATAACTGACCACATCTCCTCTAACAATCTTGACTGTTTTGGGCTTACCCCGACAGACATTCATCAGCTCCTACGTATCATTGGGGATAATACCTACTTCAAGTTCCAACAAGACACATATAAACAAATCTCTGGCCTACCCATGGGTTCCAGTCTCTCCGGCCTCCTCGCCATTTCCTACATGAAAAGACTGGAACAACAAGCACATAGCACCTGCCATTCCCATATTTTCTTCTCGAGATACGTTGACGACATTTTGATCCTCACTTCGTCCCGAGAGGAGGCTACCTCTATCTTTAATACATTTAATAATACTGACCCCCACATTAAATTTATCATCGAACATCCCAACACCTCAGGCTCTCTCTCACTTCTAGACTTTAAACTCAGCATTAATGACGACGGATCTCTCCACACCACTTTCTATAGAAAACCCGCCTGCAGGAACCTCTTCATCCACTACAAATCCGCACTGCCCCTCAAATCCAAAATTATATACGCACAAACCGAAATCACCCGCATACAGGACAAATGCTCTTCTACTTCCGATAAAACAACACACACCGAAGCCTTCCACGAAACCCTATTAACCAACGGTTTCCCCCTAACTACCATATCCAGCCTTAACAACACCAGAAGACGTAGACACCACACTCTCACCAACACTTGCTTCCTTAAACTCCCCTTCTTTAGCGACCGTATCACTTCCGCTATCTGCAATGCCATACGTAGTGAGAACCTTAACATACAACTTTCTCACACAGGCACTTCTCTCCGACAACATTTATCCAAAAAAAGCCACTACATCCCAGACCCCTGCTCTCTAGCTGGTTGCCCCAACTGTGGCCTCTGCCTCCGCACCTATACAGTATACAACCTACAATGCGCTAGGTGTCAAAAGTTCTACATCGGTAGGACCGTTAGGCCTCTACACCAACGCATTAAAGAGCACCTAAACACCCGCATTTCTTCCTTCCATAAACACTTAATGTCATGTGGCAACACACATCGCTCTGTTGGTGTCCGCATCCTCAACTCCGTCCGCAATATAGGTCAGCTTCGAATTTCGGAAGCTATTTTAATCTATAAATTTCGTACAACCCTGAATAACAGATTTGAGTTGTCTTCCCTTCATCCTCTGATTCTTACATCCTCACACTCTCACCCCCAACTTACTTGCCTTTGTCTCCTCTTTATTTGCCAGCGCTACCCACCCCACATTTTTACTTGCCTTTGTCTCCTCTGTATTTGCCAGCGCCACCCATCCCACATTTTAACATGTTACATATTATAATTATGGAATGGAGTGATGTGCACTTTGTTTGCATATATTTAGGTCTTGTGTATGTGTGTGCATATATACATGTATGTGAGTGTGGGTGTATTCTCATGCGTGTGTATGTGTATACTGATACATTTGTAATCCCTTAACTAGGGTTTGGAATTCAATAAAATAAAATAATAATAAAAAAAAATTTTTTAATTTAAATAAATAAAATAAAATAAAAATAAATAAATAAATAAAGAAAGAAAGAAATTATAATAATAAAAGAATAAATTAAATATACGAATAAATAATAATAACAAAGGAAATTTAAAGAAAAAAATCTATGAATCAATAAATAGAATAAATTTATATAAATTTAGCTCTAGGAGTATTATACCCTTGGAATACTCTTAAATTAACATAAAAAAAAAATATGTATTTAGATATTTACACTTTATATATATATATGTGTGTATGTATTTTTTATCCCTATCCCCCTCTTTCTCCAACGTTTCTTCTTATTCCCCCCCTTCCCCCGTTCCAACGGTTCCTTCCTACCTTCTTGGCATTGATCCATTCTACAATTTAAATTCATTTTCAAATTTCAAATCTCATTTCTAGACATATTATTTTCTAAGTTACCCCCCTTTGATGGCACATATTATAATAATAACGGCCCACACGTAAATTTAAATTTCCAATTGAATAAAGAAAAAAGAGAAAATATAATAAAATTATAATAATTAGTATATAAATAAACAAATGTTTATAATATTTTAACTTTAGTTGAATAATTATTTAATTAAATGTTGACATTTTCTGCGTTCCTACTTCCAATTGTCTGCTGCGGTATTTCAATGGTTTGACACCGGTTTTCCCCGTTTTTTCGACCCTCTCGGTCTTCTATTGTTGTCTTTTGAAAATGAAAGTTTTTCTTTCGAAAATTTAAGATTACCTTTTGCCGAACTTTTTATTTACCAGACAGTATTTACTATTCTGGTATTTAATCAGTTTTTTGTGAAATTATTAATAGATCGTTTTGAGTTTCACTTTCTCTCATCGTTTATTTCTGTTCACTTTTTCCATCTTCCGGCAACTACATCGAATTGCTATAGCCTCGGACTACTAATCTGCACTTATATTTACCAGCAATTCTTCAAGCAAACTACAATCTCCTTTTATATATATATATATATATATATATATATATATATATATATATATATATATATATATATATATATATATATATATATACATAATTTTCAAGGTAATTAAAGCATCTTTTCATTAATAATAAAGGAATGTTATCCCGAAAAGACAAATACATAATGTTAATTCACAAATTTACAACTATCTATAGGATTCATCAACAAATAAGTTAAAAGCAAAACTAGAAAAGTATTTTATATAATTATTGAATATTTTGTATTTTTTTTGTTTCAGAACCAATTTATTTTGAGTGAATTGGTAAAAATATAAAATATGATTTAGATATACAGCCATTTATGAATATACTGTTTTTAAGTATGCATATATTTATAAACCACAACAATGTGCATTCATTCGGCAAATAGAAAAACATGCATTTAAGATCTATTTGTGCAACTGGTTCAATGTAACGAAGACAAACTGTCTGTTTCGCCTTTTGAGCGATTATCATGGCAGATTTACAATTGATCTACCGTCCGCCCAGTTCGTACTTCAAGACTCTAGTCTTCTTGCAACCCGACATCTATTAGTGTTTGTCTAATAAATCAGCTGTGCGAATAAGACGTGTACAACTGCTTATGAATTATATATATATATATATAAGTGTCGATTAGTAGTCCGAGGCTATAGCAATGCGATGTAGTTGCCAGAAGATGGAAAAAGTGAACAGAAATAAACGATGAGAGAAAGTGAAACTCAAAACGCTTTATTAATAATTTCACGAAAAACTGATTAAATACCAGAATAGTAAATACTGTCTGGTAAATAAAAAGTTCGGCAAACTCTCCTCGATATTGAAACGCAGTTCTGCAGGACAGCGTACCATTTGAAATGGTTATCGGCCTTTGAACCACCTTCCCTTGGCCCACTTAACGACTCCACCCCCCCCCCCAGAACGATCCGTGGACACGTTTAAAAGAGCGTTTAAGAAAGCGATGGATACATCTACGAAAACCATGGCAGATCTACAATTGATCTACCGTCCGCCCAGTTCGAACTTCAGAACTCTAGTTTTCTTGCATCTCGACATCTATTAGTGTTTGTCTAATAAATCAGCTATGCGAATAAAACGTGTAAAACTGCTTATGAATTATTACCATTTTTAGATGTATCTAGATGGTTAAACCAAAAGAATGGAACCTGTGCATTACCGCTTTGCCGATACAATTTATGTATCTTTAACAAAGTGCATATATATATATATATATATATATATATATATATATATATATATATATATATATATATATATATATACATAATTTCCAAGGTAATTACACCATCTTTTCATTAATAATAAAAGAGTGTTATCCCGAAAAGACAAATACATAATGTTAATTCACAAATTCACAACTATCTATAAGATTCATCAACAAATAAGTTAAAAGCAAAACTAGAAAAGTATGTTCTGTACCTGACTCTACGTCTCTCTCACACACTCAATTGAATCCGACAAGTTTAAAGAGTCCGTTAGTAAATGCTTCCAGTCATCACAGAACGGATATTTACTCATCAATAGCTGCTTACATTGAATAATAAACCCTTAAATAAACATACCGTTTCTTAACTCATAATATTCTCATAATTTTCTATAATTATGTTGGCAATTAAAGGGAGATAACTCTAGTTTAAATCAAACAAGAATTATCGGCTTAATATTTTTTTGAATTTTAATCATAATTTATATTATAAACCTGCCTGTCGATATAAACTATTATCTGAATTTAAAATATATTTATATCTTTTATGACAATGTTTTCTTTTATATAAAAAATTATATATTCATAAAATGTTAAAATGTTAAAATTTACGGAGTGGAGGAAGGAACAAAAAAGATTTTTAATGTAACACATTTTAGCCTGCATAGATATTCTGTGCGGGCGAGGGTTTATTTTGCCCTATGCCAGTGTAATTTGAGAACATATATATATATATATATACATATATATATATATGTATGTATATATATATATATATATATATATATATATATATATATATATATATACAGAGAGACACGTACGCATATATATCTACACACATCTATATATATATATATAAAATAGTAACTCTGTCTATGCGTGTGTGTGTCTGCCTAATCTTTGTGTCTTATATTCACCAAAAACGCTGGACAGAATTGCTTGAAAATTAGCATGTGGACTAGTGACCTTTCAGTGAAGGTAACAGGCTATAAAAGAAATATATCTCTTCAACGCTGCCTCCAGCGTTGAAGAGATATATTTCCCGGGAAACAACCCCCCCCCCACTGAAAACTGTGTTTTCTTTGATTCAAATGAAATTTAAACCATAGGTAAATAACCAAAAATGATGTCTATTCCGAAAATTTCAGCAAATTTTGATAATATTAAGATGGTCCTCGGGGACACAACTGTACAACTGAAACTGGTTTCCAGTTGATTCAAATGAAATAAATATATATATATATATATATATATATATATATATATATATATATATATATATTGTTGGTGATTTTATTATTCCATTAATTGCGACAATATATATCTTGTTTCGTTAGCATTCATAATGAAAGCCAACTATTCAAGCTTTAAACGGAATCACTGCCTACAATCTTAAATTCAACCTCAACCGGAAATTGAAAATGCATAAAAGGGAGGGGGACGAAGATGGGGCTTAGCCTATAGCGAGGACAGGAAAGGGGGGAGACCCCAACAGGTGATATTTTAGAAAGTTGAGTGGGGTGATATCTAGTGTCTGGGCCATCGTGACCTCAATTTCAACCGGGGCAGAGGGCCGGGTGGGTTTAATTTAATAATGAGAATAAAACTATAAAATTATAACTGTCATTTCTGTTGTAATAGGTAATTATCGTGTAGATAAAAATGTTTGATAATTTGAATTTAGGGTATTAAATACTACTTTTGCATTCTATTTCAATGTAATTATTTATGGATTTTACAATGAGCTCAGTACCGGTAGTGAATTTTGTTGTGACAATATTTGTTAATTGTAATTATATTATATTAAAATTAATACTAGTGGAATTACTATATAAAAGAAGTATGATGGTGTTACTATCTTTAGTGTTAATAAAAACAATTATAATAACAATAATAATAAAGCCAATAGTACCTACGATAGTCGCAGTGACAATAGTATCAATAATAATAATAATAATAATAATAGTAGTAGTAGTAGTAGTAATAATAATGGTAATTATTATAATCTTGTTATTTGTGAAGTCATTAGGCGAAATAAGTCTGCAAGTGATGGTAAGCTTTTATAGTTCTACTACCAATAATCAAGACTAGGCACCAGTCAATAATTAAGTATTCAAGATAGTAATCGAAGGATTAAGTAATTGAGATTAGATCAATCTAAGTGGTATCAGAGTTAATAGCTATCATAGTTATGGGTTTAGGTGGGAGATGATTTTGGTATAATTGGTAGTATGGCAGAGAGGCTTTTGAGGCTGAGAATTTTAGGTAATACTTAGAGATTTGATGGTTTAGTGGGGTGGTTGTATATCTATAGATTCATCGAGACTTGTTGGGGGTAAATTCGGGTGGGTGGGTGGATGGGTAGGGGGTTGTAATGTGTTTTTGAATAGTGTATAATGGGGAGGGGGTTAATGTAATTATTCATTTCTAATTTTTTTCATTTTCAAATATGTGGGGGTTGATGTGGGGTTAAGGTGGGGTATGTGGGTTGCTAAGGAGGTAGAGTCTACTATGTTTACAGTTGATAGACGTCTCTTGTTTTCTATTTAGGAGTTTATTTCTGTCTTTAAAACGGATAATTTCTAGTTTTTCATTCAAACATAATCTACATGGTGAGTTCATTGATTTGCAGGTGCTAGATTTTTTTAGGATTTTCCACTTTATTATGGGAGTTTCTTTTTTTGTTTTTATTTTGTGGTAGTGTAATGATAGTCTAGTTTGGCCAAGATGGTCAGGGTTGTTGAAGGAGAGTTTATAGTTGTAGAATCTTTCCTTGAAATTGTTACCCGCCAGACCAATGTAATAGTTAGTCTGGGATGAGTTTTCGGTTGAGGAGATAGATGCCTCATAGACCACTTGGGTTGATAGGCACTTTTGATTTAGAGGGCAGTTTGATTTGTTAGTACAGTTACATGTTCTTCTATGATTTGAGGTTCCTGAGGTGTTTAGTATTTAATACAGATTAATATCGGGGTAGGCTGCTTCGTTTAACGAAACAGAGTTTCCAACCTTTAAACTGCAATTGGTCGAATCTTGGTAGTAGAAGTTGGGTCCGTCTTCATGATGGGTCGTTGAGGAATCCACACGTAATCTTTGAATTGGTGAGGAAGTACCTTGATCTCCTCAATGGTGCCATCTAGTTCCTGTTGACGAAATACCTCCCGGTACTCTTCGTACACACCATCTTTTGTTAATTTCTTAACCACCCGGTCCAAAATGCGGAGAAAGACCGCGTGATTGGAACGAACACGTGAAAATTTATTCATATGCCAAGGTAGTTCCACATAATATTTGCCGTCCTTTAGAATAATGTTCTCCTGAAAATATATCTCCTTCTCCTGGTCGATTTCAGTAAGAGATTCCTCCTCGGGAAGCCCCAGCGATTCCATGCTGAACATGAGCTCCAATCCCCTCTGTACCTGGCTGTCTGGGAAGAAATCTCCTAATTGATCTGTATAAGTGGATTTAGACACCAATGCAAAGCACAAAAGGGACGATTCAACATTCTCCGTCGAATCCAATACCCTGCAGAAAGAGAGGCCTACATTTTCCTGAAGAGATGAGTTCTCCTCGGGGAGGAAATAATTCTCTCTTCCAAAAGGAATGAGCCTGGATGGCACTAAAAGGCCTGGCCCTGAGCGCAGGGCACAATTTGAAGGGGTCTTAAATATTGAATAACATCCAGTCCAAGAATACCTTGAATCTTAATTCGGTTGGTGCTCGTCGAAAAGTCTCCGGCTAGTGTATATCCCATCCCCCAGAAATTGTCCAACAGGTCATCTAGATGTTCTAAGCGTGATGAAAGATCCAAATTCTCGTGCATTAGAATGGGGAGTAGCAATATGTGTCCTATTCCTAGACCGGTCTTCAGAGAAATCTCTCGATAGCACTTCCTATGTTGTCCCTGGAATGTGGTGTGTGAAAGCTCATACTCTCGACCCCCAGAATCAGGGATATGCAGGGGTCGTAGAGCTTCTTTCGAAACAAAAGTACGCCCGCTTCCGGTTTTCAGCAGGCAGTTAACAAGTATGGTCTTGTTTCCCAAAGAGAAAGAGACACGCATGACAGGAGGAATACTTACTGTGGGTTCGGTCGAGGTAAGGAAGGATGTATCTTTACGAGGGGTAGAACCTCCTGGTTTCCGTGAGGGGGGACATTGAGAGCCATGGAACCTTGGGAAGGTAGGACGGGTTGATCTGCCCTCCTTGACACACAGTCGTGTGATTGCTTCTCCAGTGTCACGAAGTAAAGAGGTCAAAGAAAGGAATCTTCGTCCGGTTAGTAGAATAAGTTCACTCTTTATCTCCTTGGGGAACTTGATGAACAAAATCTGGGCCATTAAGCGAGTACCTGCTGAGTGATCATCTGTAAAATCACAGTCGAAGGAATCTCCCAGTTCTGTGAGGAGGGCAGCAGTTTTGGCTAGGAATTCCCATAATCAGAAGAGGGGTCATCGCGTCGGACTTTATAATCCAGGATATCTTGGAATATCTGCTGGATGATTTCCTCTTCATCCAAATACTCCGACTTAAGAATGTCTACTGCTGTTTGGTAATTAAAGTCGCATACACTCAGGTGTTTGATGAGCAGAACAGATCTGCCAGTTGATCATCACCAGCAAAGTAGGTCTCAGAAAGCACCGCAATGTCCACATTGTACTCCTGGAATTCCCTGACCAGAATTACAGTCTTACGTTCAAGACTTTTTCCCTTTTCAATAAGTGTTCTCATATTCCAGCAACAGACCTTAAGTGAGTATCGGTTAGCATAATATCTCTTGTTCCTGCTAATATGGGCAGCCGTCATTATCTGAATGAGTATCTGCACAAAACATGGTCAATATAAAGATTTAGCTTTGTATGATAGTTAAGTCCCTCTCTCGGTTAAAAATGTTAAGATTCAACAACAAACAAGAGCAAGAGAGTCAGCAACAAGTTTAACTGCTGATTAACATCCGCTTCTTGTTTTGTTACATCATATAGACATCATTGAAGCGGAAATGGGTACGACCCTTTTTGTTTGAACCTGAGGTAAGCTCGCCGTAGAGAAGGTCTTTAGGAATGCGCCCATCATCCATCCTGCGCATATGGCCCAGAGTAGATTGATGGAATGCCTGCTCATTGCAGAACATCATTGTTGCTCACTCTGTCCTGCCATGTGATACCAAGTATCCTACGTAGACACCTCATATGGAAGACCTGGAGTTTCCTATCCTGAGTTGAGTATGTGATCCAGAACTCACTCCCACAAGTAGGACACTGAGAACGCACGCTCTGTAGACGGTCATCTTGGTAGAAGTGGTAAGGTGACTGTTTTCCCAGACTCTTTTAGTTTGTTTAGAGAGGGTTGTGAATGCTTTACGAATCCTTTTGTTGAGCTCTAAGTCATATAACAGAGTGTCTGAAGCAGTGGAGCCTCGGTACTGGAACGTATTGAGATTCCGGTTAAATTTGATCGGCAAGAACTTGCAGTCGCAGTAGTACTATGCGTGCGAATAGCTTGCCAATGAAGCTCAACAGTGAGACACTGCGGTAGTTGTTGCAGTCTCTGCGGTCCCATTTTTGTTTGTAGAGTGTGATGGTGTTTGCGTCTCTCATGTTCTGAAGGACTGAGCCTTCTCTCCAGCACTGTATCAAAAAGTCATGAAGGGGCTCAAGCAGGCTAACTTTTCTACTTTTTAAGACCTCTGCCGGAATATAGTCCTTTCCTGGGGCTTTTCCAGATGGTAGTCTATCTATAGCCCTGGATAGTTAGATAAAGAACCTTAACTTACAAGGCAGTGGGAGTTTAATTTTGCGGCGCTGAACACTCGCGGTTCACTAAGGCCTCGTTAGTGTAGCAATACTCACGGCGTGCACATGGGGTTGGATTGCATGAGAAAAGCTCTATTGTCCACGAGGGCAGCTTTGTGCTTTTAACACACGTCCAAACACTAGAGTTTGAGCATACATATAAGTACATACACATAAACACATAGTTGAAAAAGTATTTAAATCGTCTAAAAACAAGATTATGAAGGAGAACATAGAGAGTAATAGAAAATGCGAGACAGAGAGATAAAACGAATAGGACGATTAAAGAAGAAGGAGGAGAGAGAGACGTTCAGGGGACAGAAAACAAAGATCGCGACCGTGCACGTAAAACACACACACACACACACACACACACATATATATATATATATATATATATATATATATATATATATATATTGTGACAATAAAGACGAACACTTACCAGCAAGAAAAAGAATGAGGTGGTTCGCATGTCGTGGCTTTCAGATAAAAAAGGGTTTCTCTTCCTAAGTGTAAACTTTTATAGTGGAGTCTGATTTGCATATGTGGATATCAGCTGATATAAACAGGAGAAGCGATTTTCATTGCAGAGAGAAAAGCAGAGAGAAAGTGGTGGTACTGAAAATCGGTTAGAAGTTGGATTACGTAAATTTCTTTTATTTTAAATTATTTTCTGGCACAGTTAGGTAACAAGCTATTTCGGCATAAAATGGCAGCCGTTTCGACCTTAAGATAATTCCTGAGTTTGATGGGACTGGAGCAGTCGTTGAATGGATTGATAAGGTGGAATTAGTGTGTGACTTATCTGGAGTGAAATGGCTTGAAAATGTCATCCCACTTCAGCTTACTGGGGAGCATTCGCAGTTTACCAGCAACTAACTAAAGAAGAAACATCCGATGCAGCACGAATTAAGAGAGCTCTATTCACTGCCTTTGCCGATGACAGATTTAAAGTTCGAGACACGTGTGTTGCGTCTGTGTAAGACTGTAGACGTATATTTGGCAGATTTGCGGAAGCTGTCAGTGCTATTTGGAGGAATACCAGATAATGTGCTGGTGTGTGTGTTTGTACGGAGGCTTCCCGACTCTGTGAAAAGGCTGTTGCGGTCCTCCTCCAGTGTGGACGATATGACTTTAGAAGAGCTGTAGGCCCGAGCTCGAGCATTGATGTGAGAAAAGCTGAGGTGGGGGAACCTGTCGTCGGTGCAACACAGCCTGCTAGAATCACTCAACCATTTGTGGGCATGGGGTGGTCTAATTATACATGTTACAAATGCAGCGGCCCAATCATTTCATGAGAGACTGCATACAAAGGAGGCAAACCACCCGTCAACAATGTTATCAGTTGAACAAGGCTGGTCATCTGATAAGAGATTGTCCGAGAAACGAAGTTGGGGATGAGACATCAGCGTAAGTCTATTCCCCAGTCAGAATGTGAACTCGTTGCTACCTGTCATTACCATCTATGTTGATGATGCACCATGTTTGGCTCTCCTCGACACTGGGTGCTCATGTTCTATCTTGAGTGCAAAGATATGTCAGTCTTGGTCAAAGTAAAATATGGTGGTAACTACATTGATCGGCGCTACGCAGGCCTGCTACGAAAATGGCACTATTAGGTTTCATACAGAGACTGATAACCTTGCCATAATCAACGTTCTGATTATGCAAGGGAAACCTCTTGATTTCGATATGTTACTTGGCATTGAAGCCATTCAGGCACTCAGTGGCGTTCGCATCACACAATCTGGAAGTGTGGAGTTTTGGAAGGCACACCCATCTGTGCTGCGCTCTGTATTAACAAAGCTGATTTTGTTGGTCGTGCACCAGAGAAACTGGGCAGTCGGATTTCTGAATATTCAATGTCTAATAAATTTAGGGAGGATTATTAACGCGAGTTGCATACCTGAATAAAGAACGGTTGGTTGTTGCCATATAATCAAGAGGAGTTTGGCCGACCCAAGGGACTAATACCACTGATGGCTGTTTTGCAGGCCAATAAAAATAAGGTGCATCCTGTGATGGACTATCGTGAATTAAACACCTATGTTGATGCATTCACTGGCGATGCAGATGTTTGCGCAGAGAAATGCGAGAATAGAGACAGCAAGTAATGAATGTATCCATTCTAGACCTCAGGAAGACATACCTACAAATCAATGTTGGGAGATCCCTCTGGCCGTACCAGAGAGTCATATTTAAAAAACAAAGATATTGTCTAACTAGGTTACATGTGGCGCCTCTTGTAATGTGGGCTGTGCTCGGGGCTGTGTTAGCCCAGGATGAGAAGATAAGGAGAGCAACGTGGGCATATATTGATGACATATATATATTCATAAGGACACATAACAACATACTCTGTGTGTGTACCACTGGGTGACCAATGCCCTCACGGGAAAGTCTCGGTTGAGCACCAAGACTGCAAGTAAGATTCTCATAAGGCGGAGACTGTGCACGATAATCTCACCTGTGAAAAAGTACGACTTCGGTTGATATAGCACTAGTAAGATCTGACCAGAACCGAGCAGACTCCATGACGAGAGTTCCACAGCGGTGGCTCAATGATGTAAAAAGAGAGATTGAACCAACACAGCCAGTGTTTGCTCTTGCCACAGGGAACCTGAACCCAACACAGCTAGACGATATTCATCAGCATAGTGGACATCCTGGAATCAGGCGAACATTATATTTTGTACGTAGAATAGACCCGTTCGTATGTACAGCGGCAGTAAAGGCAGTTGTACGGAATTGTGAGGAATGTCAGACAATAGACCCAGCTCCAGTGTAATAGAAAAAGGTAAGGCTCAGTGTGAAGGAGGTATGGAACCGGCTAGGCATGGACATGATGCATTACAACGGTTGACATTTTTTGACACTGATCGATTGTGGAAGGAGGTATGGAACCAGCTAGGCATGGACATGATGCATTACAACGGTTGACATTTTTTGACACTGATCGATTGTGGAAGGAGGTATGGAACCAGCTAGGCATGGACATGATGCATTACAACGGTTGACATTTTTTGACACTGATCGATTGTGGAAGGAGGTATGGAACCGGCTAGGCATGGACATGATGCATTACAACGGTTGACATTTTTTGACACTGATCGATTGTGGACCCACACGATTTTCAATCTGGTGGCCACTACAACGGCAAGACATTGCACATGTGATCCGGCAATTAGAATCAGTGGTTTTTTTTAACGTGGCCCCATAGCCGAGGTGCTGGCTGATAATGACACTGCCCTCTGCAGTCACCAATTCTTACAGTTCATAGACGAGTGGGGAGGGTAAACTTCCGACCACGCTGTGCATACAGACCATCAGGAAATGGTATTATAGAAAGGTGTCATGGGACAGTGAAGCGGATTGTCGCACGAAAGAGCTGCCCTGTTATGGAGTCTGTGTACTGGTAAAACGTTACCCCCCAAGGATGATGTGTCCGCCTCATCAGCACCTGCCAATTTGTTGCACTCATACCAGATCACGTGAAAGGGGTCAATGTTATGCCCTATCCGAATCATTATAGAATCACTGCACTTTATAAAGAGGGGGGCACAGTTTGGGTGAAAAATCCACAAGGACGTTGCACGTCGAAATTCAGACCAGGTCGTGTCACCGGAGTGATAAGTCCACAGTAGGTGGTCGTCAATGGCACGCCTTGACATATAAGAGACGTGCGCCTATGTCTCATTTTAGCACTAGTAGTGGACAACAGTGATGACATCATCAGATAGTACCGAATGGAAAGAACCAGATTCTGATGCAAGGTTCTGCGTCTGAAAGTGAGGGAGAGGACGGATATTCCTTAGTTGAGCTGCCCTATTCAACTGCCAATTCAGATCCTGGTAATCTGATGTAAGAGAGGAAGAAATAACTGTTTCACTACGAAGGAGTACTAGTATAAAGCGACCAACCACCACCTGTCACTTGTGTGATCATACGATCAGGGGGGGGGGAGTGTTACAATAAAGAGGAACACTTACCAACAAGAAAAGGAATGAGGTGCTTCGCATGTAGTATCTGCAGGGTAAAAAGGGACTTCTCTTCATAAGTGAAAACTTTTATAGTGGAGTCTGATTTGCATATGTGGAGATAAGCTGATATAAATGAAGAGGACAGCTGAGAAACAGGAGTGGCGAAAGGCAGAGAAAAAGTGGTGGTACTGAAAATCGACTGGAAGTTGGATTACCGTTAAAACTTTTATTAATTTTAAATTATTTTAAATTATTTTCTGGCACAGTTAGGTAACATATATATATATATATATATATATATATATATATATATATATATATATATATATTAATTATGTGTTTGACTTGTGTGTATATAAGTTTTGTAACTAGCGATTAATGTATGCGCATTATTTGCGGGTGTTTTTGTTTTGCAAAGGGGAAGTCGACCTGTTTCTGTTGCTAAATTATTCAAAGCAAAACTCCGTCTTTGTTACGATACCCGGTCCCTCGGGAAATGTTAGAACAGGAAACAGATCACAAAATACGTGGTCACAGCACGATGGCGAAATTCTTATCTTTATTCTTCTTTGTATCTTAACCACTTGCGAAAAAGATTGGACATATATATATATATATATATATTTGTTTTAATTATTATGTCTTTTGTTCTTGTTTCTTTTACCAAAAATGTATCTTTTCATCTTCTTCACTTCGACGCCATTTCTCGAAAATGTCTCTTAGATTGGACGCGTAGAGTGCGTTTTACTTTCTCCTTGAAAGTTATACACTTGCGAAAGGTTGGGTATGTTTCCATTGGTTTTAACAAAAGTGACCAAAATGTGTGTTTTGATTCGGCGAGTAGAGGTATCTCCCTTTGATCGGGGAGAGATACTGTTGCTCGTTAATTTCTTTTTGAAAAGGTTTGTATAATAATTCTACACCGAAAGTCTTAGAGAGAAAACCCGACGATTCAATTCTTGTTGACGACTTTCGTTGGCGAGAAAATTTCAGAGTTCACAATTTGATTCCAAGAAAGCCTGCTGAAATCGCCATGCGAGTATTCTCTACGTGCTAACAGACGCAAACTGGTTTCAATCGCCCACACCAGACCTTATATACAAAATCCTACCCGATTCTGTCCCTTGATCGTTCTCGTGTCGGCCAGTATCGCACCCCCTTACTACCTCACTGGTGACTGCACGTCAACTTTACTTATGCATTCTTTTTTACTTTCTATCTGAAATTTAATTATCACTGCGTAATTAAGTTTTTTTTCTTTGATTTTTAACTATGCAATTTAATACTGATTTTTGATATTTAAGTTTTTTTTGTTTATTTGACTCAAGGTGCACTCTCGCAATTTTTAGCCTGTCTTTTACCACTTGTTGCCTACGAAAGGTCAGTTGTTTGATTAAATTTGATTGACTCATCAACACGCGTTCATAGTCAGTTGTCGCGCTTAGTCAAAGAATCTGTATTTTGCTATTTTCTTTGAGTTCCATTAATGATTTATTCTGTTCCACGCTTTGTTCATTGTGGGTGGGTCGTGACCTTAACTTTCCCCCTGACCCCTTCGTTTTTTATAGTCTTCTGCGTCGTTGACAAGACGTGTGAATCATTATTTTACATCTTGACGCTGGGACGTGTGTATGTATTAGTTCGGCTAGATTCATAAGCATCGTTCAGTAAAAAACATGAAATCAGATTTTAAAAATATGAAATCAGATAAAAAGTCAGATTACACGAGGCGAAATATTTGGAGTAAAATTAAAAAATAAATGTTTCAATAAATGAAACAAAGAAATATTGCATCGTGTAATCTGCTTTTCTATCTGATTTCATATTTTTCACTAACCGATGCTTATAAATATAGCTTTTATGGGAAACATTTTCATTACAACATTAATCAGTTTTCTTGTCGTCTTTTAATCAATCTCTATGTTTTCATTCTTCAAGTAAATATCGGAAAAATCGAACTATATCTATATGGATTGTTTTTTCTGAAAACTTTTAATTTTCAGAGTAAAATCGATTTTGGAGATTTTTGGTCGTTCGTAAAGAAATAGTTAAGTTTTAAAAAGTTGTTTCAAGTCAATTATAATTTGAAAAAAGAAGATTCTGCGTGGTATCTATCATCATCATCATCATCATCATCTCGTCATAGTAATGTCACAGATTTTCTTGATTCTTTGACGTCATCCCGCTCTATCCTACATAAGAGCAGGTGGATCTTGAGAGGGGCATTGTGAGTCCTCTGTTAGTTGTTTGATGTAAGTTCTGTGCGATTTTCCCACTAAACTACATCATTATTTTGGCATGCACAAAAGAACATTGCTAACGATTTCATCTTAAACTATCATGCAGTGACTAGCACTCCTGCTCTTCTCTCTTTGATAAAGACTGACATCTTAAGAAGGTGTCCGTGGAATTTGTTCTTTTGTAGAGTGCTGCATCCGGGAGATGATAAAAGTCGCTCTTATCATTCTGGTGTACACATCGTCAATTTTATTCTCCAATCTTTTGGTAAAGTTTCAGGTGCTACTTCTTCCACATACGAGAACTGATGTAACAATGGCTTCAAAGAAGTCACTTTTCATCTTGGTAGGAAGATTTCACATCCACATTGCTTTCATCCTGTTCCGTCAATCACAGACTTTGCTGATTCGCACATTTGTTAGATAATTACCCTATGGGAATGGACGTATCTGTTGGAGATCGGGTTTGATTTGCGCGAATTAACGCGGGGCAGTCGAGTGCAGAACAGGGCTTGTTCTCACAGTCAGAGCTGGCAGACGTGACAAGGTTACGTGTGACGAGACCCCAGATCAAGGGTCAGTCTACACCTGCGAGAGGCTCTGTGACTTCGCGGGCCTTGCATGGGAAACAAAGGGATCTGTGATGTCACTCGTTCTCGCGAGAAGGACGTGCGAGAGGACGTGCGATTCACAATGTAAAGATACGGAATATTTCCCTTCATAGAAGACAAGCGCGAGAATCCTTTCCCCTCCCCCTCTCTGGGAATAGTTAAGAAAACATTAATAACTAACTACGATAACGTGGGATTTGCTCTCTTAGTCTCTCTCTCGGCGTGGTGAATTTCCCCCAGATGAAATAACAACGCTTGAATAAAATGAATTAAAGAGTTTGTCTTCGAGGGTGACATGGCTTTTATTGCAGACAACAGACGACGGCAGAGAAGAAAGAATTCATCCATTGAGACGACCACTCATTGGACGACACGACCAACCCTCAAGCACGACGAGTATACGAAACACGTACTGCCGCGATCTAGGCAGGAGTAGTATGTAACACATTTAGTTCATTCTCAGTGCAATTTTCCTTTGTAACTTTACTACTCATCGACATTTCTTAGACAAGCCCCACTTAGGGAAGAGATATTTGCATGCTAGTTCAAGAGAATATACTCTAGTTTGCTTGTATTAACAAAACGTGCGATGTAATATATTATTAAAATATACATATAGAATAATAGAATTACATCAGTAATTTAATTTTTCATATGTAAATTATTATTATCATTTCTGATGACCTAAAGAAAGAAAAACACCTACCGTTGACTTTTTGTTATAGAGTGGAGAATTTTTTCCGAATTTTTTTCCGAATTCACTTCACGCGGTGGAGTAAGTCTGAAGGTGGTGGTCTGACTTGCTATTTAGTTTTCGCTTTCCCTCATCACTTGAAATGGTTTCGTCGGCCGTAGTGCTTAGTATGCAATGGACGATTTAAGAATAATAATATTTGCTTCTGCATTATTCTTATGTAAAAGTGCAATTTCAAGATATTCCTGCATAAATATAATGTACCATTCTATTACTACGTAAAATAAATCCTCCAATGTTATACCTACTGATAAAAAGTATCGGTTCGTTACTCGTTTTTCCGTAGATAATACCGTTATTAAATGAAACGGTTAATTTATTTGCGGGGTTGAGAACATAGCAAATTCGTATAAATAAAAACGATAACCATTCTTCTATGTGCATTTTATATGTTCCCAGTCTCGTACATAAGTTAACCATTTCATTTAATAACGAAATCACAAATACGAGTGCCCAACAAAAATCAGTGTCATGAATAATTTAGTTCCTGAAATATTTGTCTTTAGTTTTGGAATGAGGAATTTTCATTTCGGGGTGGTTTCTTCATTTTGCTACTTGTTCTCACCACGTTTCGGCCATTTTGCTCTTCGTCCTTCTTCAGGTGCTTCGTGTTGAATCTATTAATTTTTTCAACACTTTACTCTACGCTTTCCAATGGCCGAGATAATTATGATGGTGGTTAAAATGTGAAGATTCCGAGTTCAATCATGAGCAAAAGCAGCGAAGTAGTTTAACAAGTAAACTGAAAAAATGCCTTGAAGCATAGAGGACAGTGTACACCCATGCCTCCAATAAAGGGGTCGGTTCAAAATTCCATAAAGGTTCCCAAATTCAACATAAGGCAACCGATGAAGGCTGGAGTGCGAGGCGGCCGAAAAGTTATGATAGCAACACTCAAAATGAGGAAACGTGTCCAAAAATTATTAATAATAATAATATTGTCCAAATATTAATCCGTAAAATAAATAAAGGCCATTCAATCTCTAGAGACTGGAAGTCTATAGTGAAGCAATGTTGCCACAAATCCGACTTCCCTTCTACTGAATCGGTATTGCCCTGGCAAGGTAAAGCCCAGGACAGCAGGAAATAATGCCGCAATAAGAGTAGAACGATTAGTTATTTAGTAGTGCTCCTTCTAGACTAATTACACAATCAAGGCTACAACGTTTAATCTATCCTACTAGAATCCATAGGTGGAGAAGAGGATATATGGGTTAATACCTTTTCAAATGTTATTAGTAAAAGTGATATAGTACTTTCAACAGATATATATGCATAATCAGTTTTTCCTCATTTCATAAGACGTTCATAGCTTTCTTACGAAAAGGTACATACTTATTCTGTATTCTTTAGTAATATAAGGCAATTATTGGTATGTGTTCTAAAGTGATAACATTTCTATTTCAGATAATATGTTAATAGTAAATCCTGATCGATATTATATTTCTGATTTGTCGTATATAAAGGAAGGTGGATGTTTTTTACTCCCACATTCAAATCTACTACCACTACCGCTCACAACACCGGGAACAAATTAAATAACGGGCAATTTTCCGAGAATCACTGGCCGACACACATTCAGTTGTAAACTAAGAGACGGGAAGATAGAGAAGGAAGTAAAGTGATGGAGAGAAAGAAAAACTATAGCAAACGGCAGCAGCCTGTTCTGGTTTATGTAATTAATAGTTTCGTTATTTCAGAATTGCCCCGGTGGCCCAATCAGTTAACGCGCCATACTTACAAACGAAGTTTATGATTTAAAACCTCACACGGGATATAAGTATTTTTACTCCGATATTGTCCCTAAATCAACTTAAACATTTCAAATTACAATATTAAACAGATTGTTTAGTTTTACCTTTATTGTTCCTGTCATCTACGTAATTTACACACGACGCTGAGTAACCCTGCTAATATATATATATATATATATATATATATATATATATATATATATATATATATATATATATATATATATATATATATAATGGTTTCTATGTAATAATTTTTTATAGGTGATTTTCAGCTCGTTGTTATTGAGCTTACTATTATATTTAATTATTTTACTTCCTAAGTGATTAAGATGCAGAAAAACTGCATTATTAGTCGGCCTCATTTCAAAGGTCGTATTTTTTGTTTTTGATATATATATTAATTTTTTACGCACATAAATCCATGGACACGTATTTCTGGCTCACAGCCGTCAGAAACACGTGTCCATTACTTTTATGTACGTAAAAAATTAACATACATATATATATATATGTGTGCGTGTGTGTGTGTGTGTGTGTGTGTGTGTGTGTGTGTGTGTAATATTTAATTGCTTTAATTTGAATTTTTGATATTCGATTCTAAGATGTTTAAATGCGATGCTTAAATATGACACGTGTTTCGAGTACTTTCTGAACCCTCTTCGAGCTGTGGTTCTTCTATTAATGAGAATATATTGTATCTTAATTAACTTTATGACCATTCTTGACGTGTAGTGAATATAACCTTCTCTGTGTGAGATGTGTGTGTGTCGGTCTCTCTCTTCTGTGTGCGTGTATGTATTGCCCCTTGTGTGCGAAGGCGTAGAACCATTAGTGGGTATGAATTTTATGAAAGACATATATTTTTAGTTCCTTTAGTGGTTGTGTTTATTCTGTGTCTGTCTATTTTTATCACTTAGTGTGAGCGTGTTTTGTATTGCGTTTGTTAATGGTGTGTTAATTTGTGCCTGGATTCAAAATATATTGGTATTTATGGCTTTCATTTTAGGGGAAAGTATTTTATTCCTGTGATGTGCATGTGTGTGCGTGTCTTCACCTTTGTGTATGTATTTATTTATTACTTTGTGTATACGGGAGGTGCTTTTTTTCAATGAGTGTAGGTGTGAGTTTTTTGTGAGTGCGTATTTCTGCTTCCTGTAGTGTGTGTGAATGTGTTCGTGTGTGTGTATATTTCGTTCTATATGTTTATGTTTCAGTACGTCATAAGGCAGTGTTTGTTTTTTGCATTTATTTATTTATTAATAGTCGAAACTATCTTTATTAAAACCCAGCAACCTACAATAAATGACATTACGTATGAAACCAGTAGCAACATTTTAAAAGGCTTAACGTAATATAATTCATCATGTGACGCTAATTCTGGCGTTTCAGAATTTAAATTGTTATCGTTTCTCCTGGACCTGCACCGGTTTGTTGTTTTGACGTCTACCTGACTTCACATACGCGTTCTTGGTAGACCTTTTCAATTCTCTTCTTTTCTTCAGTTTTGTTGTTCATTTGTTTTAATCACCTGAAGATGATTCGACGAAGAATTGAAATTGCTAGTGATACATATAGAACATACATTACTTTTTTCTGCAGTAGTGGATGTGTTGCAAAAAAAAAAGAGTTTTCTGTTGTCAAGAAGTGTGGAGTTATGTTTTGTAAAGAGAACATGTTGCAAATTTCCATAAAAAGTTTTTTTTAAAAAGAAGAGAGTTCGAGCTACATGTCAAGATATGAGGCTACGAAAAGGAACTCTGAAATACAATGTAGCTAAGAATAGAGAAAGATCTGCTTCTTTGGCCGGTGAACCGAGAGGAGTCGGCCGTCTTTTTCGGAGCTCTGCCTTCGGCCACGGGCGAAGATAATACATCATTTTACAGTGTTATAAAAAATAAAATATCAAAGAGAATGTCGCCATCGAGCAAGAATATTTTGACGTTTATTTTTGTTTTTAGCCATTTATTTCAGCAAACAGGAAAAGCGGGGGGGACAACTGCTAACATCACAACCAGATACGAAAGCGAACAACTCTATTTCTAAAGTTAAAAACACCATTGTAATTACGATTCCATCACTACTACGACCCTCTTTACAACTAGGCGTCACTGCCCTAGAGACCAACAATATATCAGTCAGGGAGATGGACAGCTGTTTCTCTCGACGAAGAAGACGAAGAATACTGTGCAGATATCGAATAAATAGCCCACACTATGCTACAGTGATGCCAACACTTCAGTTGATTGTCGAAATATTATCAGGAACATTTATTGGTATTCACTTTCTTCAAATTTTGAATGGACTCAAAATGTGTACGTTAAGAAAAATGACATCCATTCATTGGAAGGCGATTGAAAAGCCACGTATGTTTTGTTTTTAACATAAATTATAAGTCTCTCTCTACTCTATTGTTATTACCATGGCAGGTGTTCGACTAAGCTCGAATCTTTGGTTTCTTCCTTGTAAGACTACCACAAACGAAAAGTGTTTTCTTTTCTTCCTCAATGTGCATAGCGTCAGGCGGAATTTTCATGGGCAGACCTTCTCTGCAAGGATTTTCCGTTTGTGGAACACATTACCGCAGGACTGCATCCTTGTTTATTACAACTTGGTTGCCTTCCAATCTAATCGCACAAATTCTTATCGTAAACCGCCCCATAAATAATAATCAGTACATTGATCAATATTAGTGTTCCTTATCGTTCGGCTGGCAATCATTTCTGTCTGATTAAACTTTATCCTCGGGTGGCTCCTGTCCTTGATAAGTGATCCAATAGTAATAAAAAAAAAGACTTTGTCTGAAATTAAATTAATTGAACTTGCATGTGTTACGGTCCATCTACTCTTAGAGATATTTACCAATCGAAGACATATTACCAATTGTAAAAGAATAATAGCATTGTAACGAATCCTAGTGGGTATTGAATTTTACCAAGAACTATCCATAGTACTGCTCTATTAACAGGGTGAAAAGTTTTAGTCAAGTCCAGAAAAACCTGATAGAGTGGCACCCGTTGTTTGATGAAGTTTTCTTGAAGTTGTAGGGCAGAAAGACTATATCTATTCTGCAACGACTGTATCAAAAGCAACTCTGGCATTCCAGGATACCCCAGTGAGCCGGTTAACCAAGACTTTTGAAACAAACTACCCACACTTCAAGAAACCTTTTATCTCAATAATGGTCAATGGGCGAATGAATTCCTTATCCTATGTATAACCTGATCCGAATCGTGTCTCTCCAGTCCTGCGGTAAGGGAGAATCTATCCATATATCAGATATCTACGATCTTGTCACCCCCAAAACGAAAAAGCTCAACAGTGATACGATCAAGGCCAGGCGCCTTCCTGATATTCATTTCTTTAATTATATTGTGAATCTCAGAGATGGTAGAGTAGGCAGACTGTTGATGGCCTTCTTATCAACCATGGGTTGTACAAAAGATCTGTTTCATCATATCCTCTGGACTTTTAAATGAGGGACCCATAATTGAACCTGCGAAAATAGCATAGATGAATATTGAGGCTTGTAAAACGGCCTAATCATATGCTACCTAGTTTTGACCTCTTTTCTATAGTAGGCCTTCTACATTCTTTCAGAAAGATCTAACTATCACTGGTTCTTCATTTTACGTATATTGCACTCAAGTTATGATTTTGCATTTAAAAGATTTTCTGTAAAGATTCATTTTTTTTTGGGGGGGGGAGGTCACATTTTGGTACAGCTTGCTTTTTACATTCCAGAAACTTATGAATCTTAGAGTCGTTCTCATTGAACCAAACATGATTATTCTGCTTCTTAAGATCAAGAACCTCGACACTGGCCTTGTAGATCCCAGTTCTGAATTTTCCACGTGTAACCAAACTCTACACACTTGAATATGCCTTGAAGATCACCACATACACAATTGTCCTGCAGTGTACATATATCAATGTACTTAGGAACTTTTGCACATTGAAAGAAAAACTTATATCTAATATGGAGCTTTAGTTTACCATGCACAAGCTTCTGGTCTGAACCTCATTCTGCACCTCACATGACTCACACAGTATACAGATCTTGAAGATCTCACCAACGGGTGATAACATAATCGAGGATGTGCCTATGTTTTAATGAGTGGATCCAGGTTACTTTATGGCCAGTCCTCGGATGTCAGAAGGTGGTGCAAATGGTGACAAAATTTAGTGCACAGCTGGAGAAGGTAAAGATCTTTTTTATGGAAATCGCTCCAGACAAGGCATAAAGCCACTTGATGTAAAGAGCTAAAAGAATACTACTTCATGGTCAAAAACTACGTAACTATAAGTGTTATATGGATAGATTCTGACCCCAAAACAGCAATTCTTCCCCCTTTATCAGAAACAGGAGGACTAAAAGACAAAATAAGGGAATCGATAGCTACGAGGCTGCCGAAAGTAAACCTATGGTCCACTTTCTACCTTCCTTATTATTGCTCATGTTCCCCAATCCATGATTACCTTATGCAGTCTACATTCTATGATCGTTCCCCACTCGGATGTAAAAGTCCCTGAGAAGAAAAATGTATTAGCTTCTGGGATTTAGATTAGCACCATTCTGAGATCTTGGTAGAAGAACAGGATAGCCCCTCGTCAATCTGAAGAGTTGGAATATAAACCGAAATGGCATTCTAATGCAGTTGCAACGGTTATGCAGAAACGTGCGTAATCCTATCACTAAAGTCATGAGGCTGCTTGACCTATTTGACCAACTCTGATCGAACAGCAAATCCCACTCCACGTAATTAACTTTTCGTCTTACTACCTACTCTTCTACAAGTATGTATACCTAGTTAGTACCTCCTTTATTATTTGATCCTCATCGCTAAATCGGGTTTTTCAACCCTGCAGATTTCATCGTTTCTTTATCGCTGAGCATCTGTACATATTGTTAGCCAGGTTGTGCACTTACATGATATGCACAGTATTCTAATCTCCTACAAAGCCTGTTTTCAGTGACATGCTGAGACGATGTAAAGTACAAGTATTACATCAGAGTTCCATCTCCTAGATGGATGATACAACAAAGTCTACCTGTCTTCTGGTTAGCACTGAGTTGGGTATCCCCATACCTGAGTACTATACGAGATATTTCTGCACTTCAGCTAGATTATATACATAAATTACTAAGCAGTCATTACAAATCAACTCACTACTATAATGAGAGGACATTTTTATGTTCATTGTTTTTAAAGCCACACAGCTTATTGGTCAATCAAAATAACAACCTAATTGGTTGAGGGAGATGTAGTTTTAACCACTAGGCTGGCTGTTACTTCGACGGGCACATAAGTGTCTCATTTATAACTCTGCGATTTTAATTCTGATAAAAATCTTAACACATTGGGTTTTTTAAAGATTCTCCTGAAGTTAATGTTAATCTACGTCTCTTGTTCTTTTCTGACTTGCTTCACTTTATTTCATTTCATCCATTAATGTTATTTCCTTTTTTAGGAGGGTTAGAGTGTGTTACTGCTGAACGTGCTTTTGTCTCCGGAATTTACAGTACATCAAGAAAAAATAAAAACACATCATGTTTGTATCTTTTTATCTGATTCTTGCTGTCAATGCGAACAATCTTCATCTCATTAAACGGTTTCTGCTTAGACTCTTCTCTTTGATCCTTCAAGATGAACTTCAAATAAAAAAGATAATCAGCATCAAAGTAAAAGCTGAATTCAAAATTGAAATGAACTGAAATTTCAGAGTTCTTGCAATTTTCTTATTCCATTTTAGACTCTTCTCTTTGATCCTTCAAGATGAACTTCAAATAAAAAAGATAATCAGCATCAAAGTAAAAGCTGAATTCAAAATTGAAATGAACTGAAATTTCAGAGTTCTTGCAATTTTCTTATTCCATTTTAGACTCTTCTCTTTGATCCTTCAAGATGAACTTCAAATAAAAAAGATAATCAGCATCAAAGTAAAAGCTGAATTCAAAATTGAAATGAACTGAAATTTCAGAGTTCTTGCAATTTTCTTATTCCATTTTAGACTCTTCTCTTTGATCCTTCAAGATGAACTTCAAATAAAAAAGATAATAAGCATCAAAGTAAAAGCGGAATTCAAAATTGAAATGAACTGAAATTTCAGAGTGCTTGCAATTTTCTTATTCCATTTTAGACTCTTCTCTTTGATCCTTCAAGATGAACTTCAAATAAAAAAGATAATCAGCATCAAAGTAAAAGGTGAATTCAAAATTGAAATGAACTGAAATTTCAGAGTTCTTGCAATTTTCTTATTCCATTTTAGACTCTTCTCTTTGATCCTTCAAGATGAACTTCAAATAAAAAAGATAATAAGCATCAAAGTAAAAGCGGAATTCAAAATTGAAATGAACTGAAATTTCAGAGTTCTTGCAATTTTCTTATTCCATTTTAGACTCTTCTCTTTGATCCTTCAAGATGAACTTCAAATAAAAAAGATAATCAGCATCAAAGTAAAAGCTGAATTCAAAATTGAAATGAACTGAAATTTCAGAGTTCTTGCAATTTTCTTATTCCATTTTAGACTCTTCTCTTTGATCCTTCAAGATGAACTTCAAATAAAAAAGATAATCAGCATCAAAGTAAAAGCTGAATTCAAAATTGAAATGAACTGAAATTTCAGAGTTCTTGCAATTTTCTTATTCCATTTTAGACTCTTCTCTTTGATCCTTCAAGATGAACTTCAAATAAAAAAGATAATCAGCATCAAAGTAAAAGCTGAATTCAAAATTGAAATGAACTGAAATTTCAGAGTTCTTGCAATTTTCTTATTCCATTTTAGACTCTTCTCTTTGATCCTTCAAGATGAACTTCAAATAAAAAAGATAATCAGCATCAAAGTAAAAGCTGAATTCAAAATTGAAATGAACTGAAATTTCAGAGTTCTTGCAATTTTCTTATTCCATTTTAGACTCTTCTCTTTGATCCTTCAAGATGAACTTCAAATAAAAAAGATAATCAGCATCAAAGTAAAAGCTGAATTCAAAATTGAAATGAACTGAAATTTCAGAGTTCTTGCAATTTTCTTATTCCATTTTAGACTCTTCTCTTTGATCCTTCAAGATGAACTTCAAATAAAAAAGATAATCAGCATCAAAGTAAAAGCTGAATTCAAAATTGAAATGAACTGAAATTTCAGAGTTCTTGCAATTTTCTTATTCCATTTTAGACTCTTCTCTTTGATCCTTCAAGATGAACTTCAAATAAAAAAGATAATCAGCATCAAAGTAAAAGCTGAATTCAAAATTGAAATGAACTGAAATTTCAGAGTTCTTGCAATTTTCTTATTCCATTTAAGACTCTTCTCTTTGATCCTTCAAGATGAACTTCAAATAAAAAAGATAATCAGCATCAAAGTAAAAGCTGAATTCAAAATTGAAATGAACTGAAATTTCAGAGTTCTTGCAATTTTCTTATTCCATTTTAGACTCTTCTCTTTGATCCTTCAATATGAACTTCAAATAAAAAAGATAATCAACATCAAATTAAAAGGTGAATTCAAAATTGAAATGAACTGAAATTTCAGAGTTCTTGCAATTTTCTTATTCCATTTTAGACTCTTCTCTTTGATCCTTCAAGATGAACTTCAAATAAAAAAGATAATCAGCATCAAAGTAAAAGCTGAATTCAAAATTGAAATGAACTGAAATTTCAGAGTTCTTGCAATTTTCTTATTCCATTTTAGACTCTTCTCTTTGATCCTTCAAGATAAACTTCAAATAAAAAAGTTAATAAGCATCAAAGTAAAAGCGGAATTCAAAATTGAAATGAACTGAAATTTCAGAGTTCTTGCAATTTTCTTATTCCATTTTAGACTCTTCTCTTTGATCCTTCAAGATGAACTTCAAATAAAAAAGATAATCAGCATCAAAGTAAAAGCTGAATTCAAAATTGAAATGAACTGAAATTTCAGAGTTCTTGCAATTTTCTTATTCCATTTTAGACTCTTCTCTTTGATCCTTCAAGATGAACTTCAAATAAAAAAGATAATCAGCATCAAAGTAAAAGCTGAATTCAAAATTGAAATGAACTGAAATTTCAGAGTTCTTGCAATTTTCTTATTCCATTTTAGACTCTTCTCTTTGATCCTTCAAGATGAACTTCAAATAAAAAAGATAATCAGCATCAAAGTAAAAGCTGAATTCAAAATTGAAATGAACTGAAATTTCAGAGTTCTTGCAATTTTCTTATTCCATTTTAGACTCTTCTCTTTGATCCTTCAAGATGAACTTCAAATAAAAAAGATAATAAGCATCAAAGTAAAAGCGGAATTCAAAATTGAAATGAACTGAAATTTCAGAGTTCTTGCAATTTTCTTATTCCATTTTAGACTCTTCTCTTTGATCCTTCAAGATGAACTTCAAATAAAAAAGATAATCAGCATCAAAGTAAAAGGTGAATTCAAAATTGAAATGAACTGAAATTTCAGAGTTCTTGCAATTTTCTTATTCCATTTTAGACTCTTCTCTTTGATCCTTCAAGATGAACTTCAAATAAAAAAGATAATAAGCATCAAAGTAAAAGCGGAATTCAAAATTGAAATGAACTGAAATTTCAGAGTTCTTGCAATTTTCTTATTCCATTTTAGACTCTTCTCTTTGATCCTTCAAGATGAACTTCAAATAAAAAAGATAATCAGCATCAAAGTAAAAGGTGAATTCAAAATTGAAATGAACTGAAATTTCAGAGTTCTTGCAATTTTCTTATTCCATTTTAGACTCTTCTCTTTGATCCTTCAAGATGAACTTCAAATAAAAAAGATAATCAGCATCAAAGTAAAAGCTGAATTCAAAATTGAATTGAACTGAAATTTCAGAGTTCTTGCAATTTTCTTATTCCATTTTAGACTCTTCTCTTTGATCCTTCAAGATGAACTTCAAATAAAAAAGATAATCAGCATCAAAGTAAAAGCTGAATTCAAAATTGAAATGAACTGAAATTTCAGAGTTCTTGCAATTTTCTTATTCCATTTAAGACTCTTCTCTTTGATCCTTCAAGATGAACTTCAAATAAAAAAGATAATCAGCATCAAAGTAAAAGCTGAATTCAAAATTGAAATAAACTGAAATTTCAGAGTTCTTGCAATTTTCTTATTCCATTTTAGACTCTTCTCTTTGATCCTTCAAGATGAACTTCAAATAAAAAAGATAATCAGCATCAAAGTAAAAGCTGAATTCAAAATTGAAATGAACTGAAATTTCAGAGTTCTTGCAATTTTCTTATTCCATTTTAGACTCTTCTCTTTGATCCTTCAAGATGAACTTCAAATAAAAAAGATAATCAGCATCAAAGTAAAAGCTGAATTCAAAATTGAAATGAACTGAAATTTCAGAGTTCTTGCAATTTTCTTATTCCATTTTAGACTCTTCTCTTTGATCCTTCAAGATGAACTTCAAATAAAAAAGATAATCAGCATCAAAGTAAAAGCTGAATTCAAAATTGAAATGAACTGAAATTTCAGAGTTCTTGCAATTTTCTTATTCCATTTTAGACTCTTCTCTTTGATCCTTCAAGATGAACTTCAAATAAAAAAGATAATCAGCATCAAAGTAAAAGCTGAATTCAAAATTGAAATGAACTGAAATTTCAGAGTTCTTGCAATTTTCTTATTCCATTTTAGACTCTTCTCTTTGATCCTTCAAGATGAACTTCAAATAAAAAAGATAATCAGCATCAAAGTAAAAGCTGAATTCAAAATTGAAATGAACTGAAATTTCAGAGTTCTTGCAATTTTCTTATTCCATTTAAGACTCTTCTCTTTGATCCTTCAAGATGAACTTCAAATAAAAAAGATAATCAGCATCAAAGTAAAAGCTGAATTCAAAATTGAAATGAACTGAAATTTCAGAGTTCTTGCAATTTTCTTATTCCATTTTAGACTCTTCTCTTTGATCCTTCAATATGAACTTCAAATAAAAAAGATAATCAACATCAAATTAAAAGGTGAATTCAAAATTGAAATGAACTGAAATTTCAGAGTTCTTGCAATTTTCTTATTCCATTTTAGACTCTTCTCTTTGATCCTTCAAGATGAACTTCAAATAAAAAAGATAATCAGCATCAAAGTAAAAGCTGAATTCAAAATTGAAATGAACTGAAATTTCAGAGTTCTTGCAATTTTCTTATTCCATTTTAGACTCTTCTCTTTGATCCTTCAAGATGAACTTCAAATAAAAAAGTTAATAAGCATCAAAGTAAAAGCGGAATTCAAAATTGAAATGAACTGAAATTTCAGAGTTCTTGCAATTTTCTTATTCCATTTTAGACTCTTCTCTTTGATCCTTCAAGATGAACTTCAAATAAAAAAGATAATCAGCATCAAAGTAAAAGCTGAATTCAAAATTGAATTGAACTGAAATTTCAGAGTTCTTGCAATTTTCTTATTCCATTTTAGACTCTTCTCTTTGATCCTTCAAGATGAACTTCAAATAAAAAAGATAATCAGCATCAAAGTAAAAGCTGAATTCAAAATTGAAATGAACTGAAATTTCAGAGTTCTTGCAATTTTCTTATTCCATTTAAGACTCTTCTCTTTGATCCTTCAAGATGAACTTCAAATAAAAAAGATAATCAGCATCAAAGTAAAAGCTGAATTCAAAATTGAAATAAACTGAAATTTCAGAGTTCTTGCAATTTTCTTATTCCATTTTAGACTCTTCTCTTTGATCCTTCAAGATGAACTTCAAATAAAAAAGATAATCAGCATCAAAGTAAAAGCTGAATTCAAAATTGAAATGAACTGAAATTTCAGAGTTCTTGCAATTTTCTTATTCCATTTTAGACTCTTCTCTTTGATCCTTCAAGATGAACTTCAAATAAAAAAGATAATCAGCATCAAAGTAAAAGCTGAATTCAAAATTGAAATGAACTGAAATTTCAGAGTTCTTGCAATTTTCTTATTCCATTTTAGACTCTTCTCTTTGATCCTTCAAGATGAACTTCAAATAAAAAAGATAATCAGCATCAAAGTAAAAGCTGAATTCAAAATTGAAATGAACTGAAATTTCAGAGTTCTTGCAATTTTCTTATTCCATTTTAGACTCTTCTCTTTGATCCTTCAAGATGAACTTCAAATAAAAAAGATAATCAGCATCAAAGTAAAAGCTGAATTCAAAATTGAAATGAACTGAAATTTCAGAGTTCTTGCAATTTTCTTATTCCATTTAAGACTCTTCTCTTTGATCCTTCAAGATGAACTTCAAATAAAAAAGATAATCAGCATCAAAGTAAAAGCTGAATTCAAAATTGAAATGAACTGAAATTTCAGAGTTCTTGCAATTTTCTTATTCCATTTTAGACTCTTCTCTTTGATCCTTCAATATGAACTTCAAATAAAAAAGATAATCAACATCAAATTAAAAGGTGAATTCAAAATTGAAATGAACTGAAATTTCAGAGTTCTTGCAATTTTCTTATTCCATTTTAGACTCTTCTCTTTGAGCCTTCAAGATGAACTTCAAATAAAAAAGATAATCAACATCAAAGTAAAAGGTGAATTCAAAATTGAAATGAACTGAAATTTCAGAGTTCTTGCAATTTTCTTATTCCATTTTAGACTCTTCTCTTTGAGTCTTCAAGATGAACTTCAAATAAAAAAGATAATCAACATCAAATTAAAAAGTGAATTCAAAATTGAAATGAACTGAAATTTCAGAGTTCTTGCAATTTTCTTATTCCATTTTAGACTCTTCTCTTTGATCCTTCAAGATGAACTTCAAATAAAAAAGATAATCAACATCAAATTAAAAGGTGAATTCAAAATTGAAATGAACTGAAATTTCAGAGTTCTTGCAATTTTCTTATTCCATTTTAGACTCTTCTCTTTGATCCTTCAAGATGAACTTCAAATAAAAAAGATAATCAGCATCAAAGTAAAAGCTGAATTCAAAATTGAAATGAACTGAAATTTCAGAGTTCTTGCAATTTTCTTATTCCATTTTAGACTCTTCTCTTTGATCCTTCAAGATGAACTTCAAATAAAAAAGATAATCAGCATCAAAGTAAAAGCTGAATTCAAAATTGAAATGACCTGAAATTTCAGAGTTCTTGCAATTTTCTTATTCCATTTTAGACTCTTCTCTTTGATCCTTCAATATGAACTTCAAATAAAAAAGATAATCAACATCAAATTAAAAGGTGAATTCAAAATTGAAATGAACTGAAATTTCAGAGTTCTTGCAATTTTCTTATTCCATTTTAGACTCTTCTCTTTGATCCTTCAAGATGAACTTCAAATAAAAAAGATAATCAGCATCAAAGTAAAAGCTGAATTCAAAATTGAAATGAACTGAAATTTCAGAGTTCTTGCAATTTTCTTATTCCATTTTAGACTCTTCTCTTTGATCCTTCAAGATGAACTTCAAATAAAAAAGTTAATAAGCATCAAAGTAAAAGCGGAATTCAAAATTGAAATGAACTGAAATTTCAGAGTTCTTGCAATTTTCTTATTCCATTTTAGACTCTTCTCTTTGATCCTTCAAGATGAACTTCAAATAAAAAAGATAATCAGCATCAAAGTAAAAGCTGAATTCAAAATTGAATTGAACTGAAATTTCAGAGTTCTTGCAATTTTCTTATTCCATTTTAGACTCTTCTCTTTGATCCTTCAAGATGAACTTCAAATAAAAAAGATAATCAGCATCAAAGTAAAAGCTGAATTCAAAATTGAAATGAACTGAAATTTCAGAGTTCTTGCAATTTTCTTATTCCATTTAAGACTCTTCTCTTTGATCCTTCAAGATGAACTTCAAATAAAAAAGATAATCAGCATCAAAGTAAAAGCTGAATTCAAAATTGAAATAAACTGAAATTTCAGAGTTCTTGCAATTTTCTTATTCCATTTTAGACTCTTCTCTTTGATCCTTCAAGATGAACTTCAAATAAAAAAGATAATCAGCATCAAAGTAAAAGGTGAATTCAAAATTGAAATGAACTGAAATTTCAGAGTTCTTGCAATTTTCTTATTCCATTTTAGACTCTTCTCTTTGATCCTTCAAGATGAACTTCAAATAAAAAAGATAATCAGCATCAAAGTAAAAGCTGAATTCAAAATTGAAATGAACTGAAATTTCAGAGTTCTTGCAATTTTCTTATTCCATTTTAGACTCTTCTCTTTGAGTCTTCAAGATGAACTTCAAATAAAAAAGATAATCAACATCAAATTAAAAAGTGAATTCAAAATTGAAATGAACTGAAATTTTAGAGTTCTTGCAATTTTCTTATTCCATTTTAGACTCTTCTCTTTGATCCTTCAAGATGAACTTCAAATAAAAAAGATAATCAACATCAAATTAAAAGGTGAATTCAAAATTGAAATGAACTGAAATTTCAGAGTTCTTGCAATTTTCTTATTCCATTTTAGACTCTTCTCTTTGATCCTTCAAGATGAACTTCAAATAAAAAAGATAATCAACATCAAATTAAAAGGTGAATTCAAAATTGAAATGAACTGAAATTTCAGAGTTCTTGCAATTTTCTTATTCCATTTTAGACTCTTCTCTTTGATCCTTCAAGATGAACTTCAAATAAAAAAGATAATCAGCATCAAAGTAAAAGCTGAATTCAAAATTGAAATGAACTGAAATTTCAGAGTTCTTGCAATTTTCTTATTCCATTTTAGACTCTTCTCTTTGATCCTTCAAGATGAACTTCAAATAAAAAAGATAATCAGCATCAAAGTAAAAGCTGAATTCAAAATTGAAATGAACTGAAATTTCAGAGTTCTTGCAATTTTCTTATTCCATTTTAGACTCTTCTCTTTGATCCTTCAAGATGAACTTCAAATAAAAAAGATAATCAGCATCAAAGTAAAAGCTGAATTCAAAATTGAAATGAACTGAAATTTCAGAGTTCTTGCAATTTTCTTATTCCATTTTAGACTCTTCTCTTTGATCCTTCAAGATGAACTTCAAATAAAAAAGATAATCAGCATCAAAGTAAAAGGTGAATTCAAAATTGAAATGAACTGAAATTTCAGAGTTCTTGCAATTTTCTTATTCCATTTTAGACTCTTCTCTTTGATCCTTCAAGATGAACTTCAAATAAAAAAAATAATCAGCATCAAAGTAAAAGCTGAATTCAAAATTGAAATGAACTGAAATTTCAGAGTTCTTGCAATTTTCTTATTCCATTTTAGACTCTTCTCTTTGATCCTTCAAGATGAACTTCAAATAAAAAAGATAATCAGCATCAAAGTAAAAGCTGAATTCAAAATTGAAATGAACTGAAATTTCAGAGTTCTTGCAATTTTCTTATTCCATTTTAGACTCTTCTCTTTGATCCTTCAAGATGAACTTCAAATAAAAAAGATAATCAGCATCAAAGTAAAAGCTGAATTCAAAATTGAAATGAACTGAAATTTCAGAGTTCTTGCAATTTTCTTATTCCATTTTAGACTCTTCTCTTTGATCCTTCAAGATGAACTTCAAATAAAAAAGATAATCAGCATCAAAGTAAAAGCAGAATTCAAAATTGAAATGAACTGAAATTTCAGAGTTCTTGCAATTTTCTTATTCCATTTTAGACTCTTCTCTTTGATCCTTCAAGATGAACTTCAAATAAAAAAGATAATCAGCATCAAAGTAAAAGCTGAATTCAAAATTGAAATGAACTGAAATTTCAGAGTTCTTGCAATTTTCTTATTCCATTTTAGACTCTTCTCTTTGATCCTTCAATATGAACTTCAAATAAAAAAGATAATCAACATCAAATTAAAAGGTGAATTCAAAATTGAAATGAACTGAAATTTCAGAGTTCTTGCAATTTTCTTATTCCATTTTAGACTCTTCTCTTTGATCCTTCAAGATGAACTTCAAATAAAAAAGATAATCAGCATCAAAGTAAAAGCTGAATTCAAAATTGAAATGAACTGAAATTTCAGAGTTCTTGCAATTTTCTTATTCCATTTTAGACTCTTCTCTTTGATCCTTCAAGATGAACTTCAAATAAAAAAGATAATAAGCATCAAAGTAAAAGCGGAATTCAAAATTGAAATGAACTGAAATTTCAGAGTTCTTGCAATTTTCTTATTCCATTTTAGACTCTTCTCTTTGATCCTTCAAGATGAACTTCAAATAAAAAAGATAATCAGCATCAAAGTAAAAGCTGAATTCAAAATTGAAATGAACTGAAATTTCAGAGTTCTTGCAATTTTCTTATTCCATTTTAGACTCTTCTCTTTGATCCTTCAAGATGAACTTCAAATAAAAAAGATAATTAGCATCAAAGTAAAAGCTGAATTCAAAATTGAAATGAACTGAAATTTCAGAGTTCTTGCAATTTTCTTATTCCATTTAAGACTCTTCTCTTTGATCCTTCAAGATGAACTTCAAATAAAAAAGATAATCAGCATCAAAGTAAAAGCTGAATTCAAAATTGAAATGAACTGAAATTTCAGAGTTCTTGCAATTTTCTTATTCCATTTTAGACTCTTCTCTTTGATCCTTCAATATGAACTTCAAATAAAAAAGATAATCAACATCAAATTAAAAGGTGAATTCAAAATTGAAATGAACTGAAATTTCAGAGTTCTTGCAATTTTCTTATTCCATTTACGACTCTTCTCTTTGAGTCTTCAAGATGAACTTCAAATAAAAAAGATAATCAACATCAAATTAAAAAGTGAATTCAAAATTGAAATGAACTGAAATTTTAGAGTTCTTGCAATTTTCTTATTCCATTTTAGACTCTTCTCTTTGATCCTTCAAGATGAACTTCAAATAAAAAAGATAGTCAACATCAAAGTAAAAGCTGAATTCAAAATTGAAATGAACTGAAATTTCAGAGTTCTTGCAATTTTCTTATTCCATTTTAGACTCTTCTCTTTGATCCTTCAAGATGAACTTCAAATAAAAAAGATAATCAACATCAAATAAAAAGCTGAATTCAAAATTGAAATGAACTGAAATTTCAGAGTTCTTGCAATTTTCTTATTCCATTTTAGACTCTTCTCTTTGATCCTTCAAGATGAACTTCAAATAAAAAAGATAATCAACATCAAATTAAAAGGTGAATTCAAAATTGAAATGAACTGAAATTTCAGAGTTCTTGCAATTTTCTTATTCCATTTTAGACTCTTCTCTTTGATCCTTCAAGATGAACTTCAAATAAAAAAGATAATCAGCATCAAAGTAAAAGCTGAATTCAAAATTGAAATGAACTGAAATTTCAGAGTTCTTGCAATTTTCTTATTCCATTTTAAACTCTTCTCTTTGATCCTTCAAGATGAACTTCAAATAAAAAAGATAATCAGCATCAAAGTAAAAGCTGAATTCAAAATTGAAATGAACTGAAATTTCAGAGTTCTTGCAATTTTCTTATTCCATTTTAGACTCTTCTCTTTGATCCTTCAAGATGAACTTCAAATAAAAAAGATAATCAGCATCAAAGTAAAAGCTGAATTCAAAATTGAAATGAACTGAAATTTCAGAGTTCTTGCAATTTTCTTATTCCATTTTAGACTCTTCTCTTTGATCCTTCAAGATGAACTTCAAATAAAAAAGATAATCAGCATCAAAGTAAAAGCTGAATTCAAAATTGAAATGAACTGAAATTTCAGAGTTCTTGCAATTTTCTTATTCCATTTAAGACTCTTCTCTTTGATCCTTCAAGATGAACTTCAAATAAAAAAGATAATCAGCATCAAAGTAAAAGCTGAATTCAAAATTGAAATGAACTGAAATTTCAGAGTTCTTGCAATTTTCTTATTCCATTTTAGACTCTTCTCTTTGATCCTTCAAGATGAACTTCAAATAAAAAAGATAATCAACATCAAATTAAAAGGTGAATTCAAAATTGAAATGAACTGAAATTTCAGAGTTCTTGCAATTTTCTTATTCCATTTTAGACTCTTCTCTTTGAGCCTTCAAGATGAACTTCAAATAAAAAAGATAATCAACATCAAAGTAAAAGGTGAATTCAAAATTGAAATGAACTGAAATTTCAGAGTTCTTGCAATTTTCTTATTCCATTTTAGACTCTTCTCTTTGAGTCTTCAAGATGAACTTCAAATAAAAAAGATAATCAACATTAAATTAAAAAGTGAATTCAAAATTGAAATGAACTGAAATTTTAGAGTTCTTGCAATTTTCTTATTCCATTTTAGACTCTTCTCTTTGATCCTTCAAGATGAACTTCAAATAAAAAAGATAGTCAACATCAAAGTAAAAGCTGAATTCAAAATTGAAATGAACTGAAATTTCAGAGTTCTTGCAATTTTCTTATTCCATTTTAGACTCTTCTCTTTGATCCTTCAAGATGAACTTCAAATAAAAAAGATAATCAACATCAAATAAAAAGCTGAATTCAAAATTGAAATGAACTGAAATTTCAGAGTTCTTGCAATTTTCTTATTCCATTTTAGACTCTTCTCTTTGATCCTTCAAGATGAACTTCAAATAAAAAAGATAATCAACATCAAATTAAAAGCTGAATTCAAAATTGAAATGAACTGAAATTTCAGAGTTCTTGCAATTTTCTTATTCCATTTTAGACTCTTCTCTTTGATCCTTCAATATGAACTTCAAATAAAAAAGATAATCAACATCAAATTAAAAGGTGAATTCAAAATTGAAATGAACTGAAATTTTAGAGTTCTTGCAATTTTCTTATTCCATTTTAGACTCTTCTCTTTGATCCTTCAAGATGAACTTCAAATAAAAAAGATAATCAGCATCAAAGTAAAAGCTGAATTCAAAATTGAAATGAACTGAAATTTCAGAGTTCTTGCAATTTTCTTATTCCATTTTAGACTCTTCTCTTTGATCCTTCAAGATGAACTTCAAATAAAAAAGATAATCAGCATCAAAGTAAAAGCTGAATTCAAAATTGAAATGAACTGAAATTTCAGAGTTCTTGCAATTTTCTTATTCCATTTTAGACTCTTCTCTTTGATCCTTCAAGATGAACTTCAAATAAAAAAGATAATCAGCATCAAAGTAAAAGCTGAATTCAAAATTGAAATGAACTGAAATTTCAGAGTTCTTGCAATTTTCTTATTCCATTTTAGACTCTTCTCTTTGATCCTTCAAGATGAACTTCAAATAAAAAAGATAATCAGCATCAAAGTAAAAGCTGAATTCAAAATTGAAATGAACTGAAATTTCAGAGTTCTTGCAATTTTCTTATTCCATTTTAGACTCTTCTCTTTGATCCTTCAAGATGAACTTCAAATAAAAAAGATAATCAGCATCAAAGTAAAAGGTGAATTCAAAATTGAAATGAACTGAAATTTCAGAGTTCTTGCAATTTTCTTATTCCATTTTAGACTCTTCTCTTTGATCCTTCAAGATGAACTTCAAATAAAAAAGATAATCAGCATCAAAGTAAAAGCTGAATTCAAAATTGAAATGAACTGAAATTTCAGAGTTCTTGCAATTTTCTTATTCCATTTTAGACTCTTCTCTTTGATCCTTCAAGATGAACTTCAAATAAAAAAGATAATCAGCATCAAAGTAAAAGCTGAATTCAAAATTGAAATGAACTGAAATTTCAGAGTTCTTGCAATTTTCTTATTCCATTTTAGACTCTTCTCTTTGATCCTTCAAGATGAACTTCAAATAAAAAAGATAATCAGCATCAAAGTAAAAGCTGAATTCAAAATTGAATTGAACTGAAATTTCAGAGTTCTTGCAATTTTCTTATTCCATTTTAGACTCTTCTCTTTGATCCTTCAAGATGAACTTCAAATAAAAAAGATAATCAGCATCAAAGTAAAAGCTGAATTCAAAATTGAAATGAACTGAAATTTCAGAGTTCTTGCAATTTTCTTATTCCATTTTAGACTCTTCTCTTTGAGCCTTCAAGATGAACTTCAAATAAAAAAGATAATCAACATCAAAGTAAAAGGTGAATTCAAAATTGAAATGAACTGAAATTTCAGAGTTCTTGCAATTTTCTTATTCCATTTTAGACTCTTCTCTTTGATCCTTCAAGATGAACTTCAAATAAAAAAGATAATCAGCATCAAAGTAAAAGCTGAATTCAAAATTGAATTGAACTGAAATTTCAGAGTTCTTGCAATTTTCTTATTCCATTTTAGACTCTTCTCTTTGATCCTTCAAGATGAACTTCAAATAAAAAAGATAATCAGCATCAAAGTAAAAGCTGAATTCAAAATTGAAATGAACTGAAATTTCAGAGTTCTTGCAATTTTCTTATTCCATTTTAGACTCTTCTCTTTGAGCCTTCAAGATGAACTTCAAATAAAAAAGATAATCAGCATCAAAGTAAAAGCTGAATTCAAAATTGAAATGAACTGAAATTTCAGAGTTCTTGCAATTTTCTTATTCCATTTTAGACTCTTCTCTTTGAGCCTTCAAGATGAACTTCAAATAAAAAAGATAATCAACATCAAAGTAAAAGGTGAATTCAAAATTGAAATGAACTGAAATTTCAGAGTTCTTGCAATTTTCTTATTCCATTTTAGACTCTTCTCTTTGAGTCTTCAAGATGAACTTCAAATAAAAAAGATAATCAACATCAAATTAAAAAGTGAATTCAAAATTGAAATGAACTGAAATTTTAGAGTTCTTGCAATTTTCTTATTCCATTTTAGACTCTTCTCTTTGATCCTTCAAGATGAACTTCAAATAAAAAAGATAGTCAACATCAAAGTAAAAGCTGAATTCAAAATTGAAATGAACTGAAATTTCAGAGTTCTTGCAATTTTCTTATTCCATTTTAGACTCTTCTCTTTGATCCTTCAAGATGAACTTCAAATAAAAAAGATAATCAACATCAAATTAAAAGCTGAATTCAAAATTGAAATGAACTGAAATTTCAGAGTTCTTGCAATTTTCTTATTCCATTTTAGACTCTTCTCTTTGATCCTTCAAGATGAACTTCAAATAAAAAAGATAATCAACATCAAATTAAAAGCTGAATTCAAAATTGAAATGAACTGAAATTTCAGAGTTCTTGCAATTTTCTTATTCCATTTTAGACTCTTCTCTTTGATCCTTCAAGATGAACTTCAAATAAAAAAGATAATCAACATCAAATTAAAAGGTGAATTCAAAATTGAAATGAACTGAAATTTCAGAGTTCTTGCAATTTTCTTATTCCATTTTAGACTCTTCTCTTTGATCCTTCAAGATGAACTTCAAATAAAAAAGATAATCAGCATCAAATTAAAAGCTGAATTCAAAATTGAAATGAACTGAAATTTCAGAGTTCTTGCAATTTTCTTATTCCATTTTAGACTCTTCTCTTTGATCCTTCAAGATGAACATCAAATAAAAAAGATAATCAACGTCAAAGTAAAAGCTGAATTCAAAATTGAAATAAACTGAAATTTCAGAGTTCTTGCAATTTTCTTATTCCATTTTAGACTCTTCTCTTTGAGCCTTCAATATTAATTAATTCGTCATCAATTCTGTTTATAACTTCCAATGGCCTATTCATAATTCTAGTGCTGAGCAGAATCATCACGAATAGACTCATTACAATAAAGAGAAGACATGTTTGCGTTAATTGTTCTTAAAGCCAAACAACTTATTGGTCAATCAAAATAGTGACCGAATTTGTTTAAGGAAACGTAAATTTAACCTTGAGTTTTCTTCATGCACACAATTGTTTTATTTAAAATTCTGATTTTAATTCCAATTTCTAGTTCTTACAAACTAAACACATTGGTTTAGTTTGCAAAGAGAAGTGGCTTTGCATTAGGGTCACATATAGATTTGAAAGGGAAGGTAAGATCCACTTACACTGACACTAAAAGAGCATATATTTTTCTAGTATATATATGTAATGTCTATGCATAATATGCACACAAGATAAATTTTCTCATCAGCATAAAGACTAACACTGGGCCATTAACAATTTTATAATTCCTGTCGACTCCAATATCCATAAGAAAAAACAGCTACTCATATATTCTTTAAAATGGTCTAAAATTGTCCCAAAATACACACAAATATTTCGAATAATCAGAATTTTCCAGACGGTTTCTCCATATTTCATAGGTAATCAGTGAGAAAACGCATGAGAAAACAAAATAGTTTAATAAACAAGTTCATAACAATAAAGAGGAAGTTCCATATCAAATCATCCAGAAAAATTTGAAAATGTCACCCGTACCTCTCAGATTTTCTTCAAACTTTCTCTAGTTGTTGGTATCATAAAAACTAGACAATCATGAAAATTTGAGCTTGTAATTCCAAGCGGCTTCCAAAATATTGTATTTTTAAGATTTCAGATATCTTGTGAAAGGCTGCGAAATTGGGGCATTAGAAAATTACATTTTTGTGCATAAAATTAGTTCTAGACATCTAGAACGTTAAATATTGGTACAGGCAATGGCTTTTGCACAAGGAATCCAAAAATTACATGTAAAACCTCTAAAAATCAACTGTTTTTGAGTTATTGTACATGTTTGCCTAAATTTGCGTGTGGGACTACCAAGCCTCAAAAGCCTGTGTTACTATTAGAAAATGAAAATTTTCTTTTCCTGTGTGTTCTACGCAGTTTGAACTTTCGTTCATCCAAAAATTAAGTCTTGTTCTTTCTCCATTAGCTCACAATTTAACTTGAAAAACGGACATTTTTTCTCGTTGAGACACGTCGCGACCATACGGTTTTGCTGTTTCCCCAAACCCAAACCCAAATTTATCACAAGATTCATTTTTCATTTTGCTATTGTTAATTTAATGCATAGACAGAAAATTAGAAATTATTCATAAGGTACATCATACCATGTCTTCAAAACATCAAATCAAAAACTGTTCACAAATGAAGTTTTGCAAACGCAGCAATAGTTTTATCATAATCTTCATCACAGATTCTGTAAGTTCTTCCAGTTATTGTAGTAGGTGTCTGTACAGCACATATTTTTTATAGGGACATAGCATTACCACCTTCTGGCCAGTTGAATGAAAAAGAGATTCATAAGAATAAAATTAAGTATTTAGTATAGTTAGGTGGTGCAATACTAATAATAGATATGGAAGAATAAATTTTAGTCATTAAGTCATTAACAACATAATGACCTGCAATTTCCAGGTTTGGATGCATTTTATTAATGGATAAGATGACTTTAAAATTAATGTGAGGTTCTAAAAGGTTGGGAAACAATTAAGAAAACTGTCTATAAAATTCAAACCCAAATACTCATTTCTCTTCTAATCTCTTTTTTTACTAAATACTCAAATTTATCCGAGTAAATGAATGCAATGTCACAGAAAACAAACGTGTGCAGCTTCAGAGAATCGTTAAAGACATCATGTCACAAACTCCATTATTTACATAAATTACACAATACTTAAAATGAATGCACAAATCTTCAAGATCTGAAAGAAGACATGTGATTGAAACGTGACATGAAAATTAGAGGTTATCACCTACAGGGTGACATTCCCTCCAAAATATGCTCTCACCCATGGAATTGTTAATATGATTTAAAATCCTTTCTATAATCCAACCATATTTGGTACAAATAAACCTTGGTCTATGCCACACTTGTCCACCAATCTCAGTCATTGATGACCAACAGTCTGTGTTTTATCGCCGTTCAATATCGGGGATACTTCGGTGGTCATCAGGCTCCGCACTAACTGGACCTTAATCCCCCAGATTTTTATCTGTGGGGTTATCTCAAAAATAATGTTTATCAAAACAATTCACAGACTATTTCTGAACTAAATAGGGCCGCCATCACAACCAAAATCAGGGCAGTGCCAAGAGAGGAATGTGTCAGAGTTATTAATAATTTTTCAAACTGTATTCAAGTGTGCTTATCACTGAATAGCAATAAATAATGACTGTTGGATATTCATGATGAAAACTTGGTGGATAAATCAGACGTTAATTTAAGACAAATATGGTCAGATTACAGAAAGGATTGTGAATTCCATGAGTTGTATTTTATTTTGGGGGGGGGGCGCCATTTATAAAAGTGAAAATAATCGTTATTATTACGATGAATAATTTAGATCCTAAATAAAATAAGTTAAGTGAATGCATCCGTTCAAAGTAAGAGAAATATAATTAGAAAACTAATGGAACAGAACCGAAAACATAGATGTTTTATATTAATGCACGGAACCTCAAGATTTGAAAGAAGATAAATGTGACTGTAAAGTGTCACGGAAATTAGAAGTGACAACCTACAGGGTGACGTCCCCTCCCTCCAAAAAGCCCCCACCCATGGAATCGTTAATAAAATAACAATCCTCTCTGCAATTCAACCATAGTTGCTCAAAGTAAACTTCGGACAAATAAACTTCAGAATTGACAATTTTGCAAGTCGTATGCAGATGTGCTTGAAAGGCAAAGCTTCACATTTGAAGCATATCATTGAGCTGTGATGAAACAAAGTCTGTTGGACATTCATGACTGAACTTGATGGACAAGTCAAACATAGACTGAAGTTTATTTGCACCAAACATGGTTTGCAGAAAGAATTGTGAACTTTATTAACGATTCCATGGGTGGGGGCATTTTTTTTTTAGGGGGGGGGGGGGGGGGGGGTCACCCTGTATTTTACTAGTTGAGGCAACAAAGAAGAAAAAAGGGGCTATCTTCACTTACACAGTGAAATGTTGAAAGATAACAGATATCCATTTTGATCCACATTTGGCGTCCCAGTGTTAAATAGTAATGGGCACATTGCTAGTATATATTTGATGATTTGGGTTCTCAGGGTGGCATTCACACGTACACAGGATATCAGGGTCATGGGGTCAGCGAGTATGTATTCAAATGTCACCTGAACCAGGTAGCCAGAAGTGGGCGTGATATCACATGGCTCAAAGAGAGAGGGAGTTAGAGAAGTATGCAGTCAGTTGGAAGTCTCGGAGTGAACCAGACAGATAGGGATATCTTAAGATCAACGATAAACTAAGAGGCCAAATATCTGTAGCTGACAATGCCCCCCTCCGCCACTGGCAGAAGAGAAAGCAACAGCAACATCTCAATAAAAAGTTCCTTTCTTCGAATTGATGATTTCTTTGTTTCTTCATGCTGTTTTGAAATATTAACTGCAGGTGTCCCAGTCATGGGAGGATTGGAAAACATTTAGTGGTTTACCGATTTAGTTTTTTAGGTTATGAGATGATGGTGAGTTTGGAAGAATGTCAGAATGAAGACAGCTATTTGGTAGAGTTAACTTGGTCTGGACGAATTTGTCTGTAATTGAGTATTGAATAAGAAAAAGGATCACCATCTCCACCGAAAACACCAACACCTCCACCAAGGTATAAATCAACTTTATTCAAAGGGAACGCTGGAATATAAAGAGAGTTGTTCAGCAGGCTGCCTTTTGTCAAAAACAGGGTGTGGTATTCTGGAGTTCCATCTCGTCTTGCCACTTCTGGCGAAGGACAAGAACAGGTTATGATGTCTTGCTGGTATGACGTCTTATCAGGAATTGAATCAATTATCTTTGGCACCAACTTTCTGGGCGCAAATTGAATTGAAAGTTGAGTCTATGCAGGAGTGTTATCTCACCTATGCCATTATATAAGTCTAGACAAAGTCGGCTTGTATGTTAATAAATCGAAAATTTATTAAAAAGAAAAAAATGAAAAGCAAACGTTGGCATGAATATTTGTTCATAAGTCGTATAAAAAGAAAAATATTAACAAATTAAAGTTTACAGTTTAACACGTTAACAATATATTTTTTTATACATGTGGAAATATTCTTGTGTATTTTTTAAAGTTTGCTTATCAGTGGCCGATCAAATTTCACTTGAAAAAAGGTTCTCTGATTTTTCTAAGAGGAAAACAATTCTAGGCAGACGACACATTTTCATTGGAAAAAAAAGGGGTCTTATGCAATAATCTGGATACTGGCTTTCTTCTTCTTTTTTTTTTTGAAGTAATAAATTATCACATATTACTTGTGTTTCTGAAAATTAAATAATTTTTATTTTTTAACTTAATTCTAATATTAATTTTTTTAAATAATTATTACTCCCTTTTTGTTTGTATATTAAAATGCAAATTTCTGGACTGCAAACCTCAAATCAAATGAAAAATATGATTTCAATTCTTCTTTATGTGTTTATCGTTTGGATAAACAAATATTAAATTCAATAAATCTTTTAAATAATTTAGTCGGTTTAACTAAATAGAAAATATTCTGGATCCTTGTGCCCAATATTTTTAACAAATCCTTTAAAACAATTAGTATTTTTTGACTAAACAGAAAATAATATGGGTGCTTGTGTCCATATATTCTCAATCAAATTTTGGCTAATATCTGGATTCTGTTTTCCAAATATAACCTTTTAAATAATGGCATTTGTCATAAATTTCTTTTTACCAACTTTTAAATAATGACATAAGTTTCTTTCGCAAACAATAGTTAAAATTTGGGATTTCGAAACATAACTTTAAATTGTCATCGATTCCACAGAATAAAAGTTTGCAGTCTTAAATTTACCCTTTCAGTCAATAAATTCATATTGAAAACTAAGAGAACAACTTTTCATTGTCTATTACAAAATATAGCTGGGGAGTATCCCAAATCTTCTTTAATAGCAGAGCAACAGCCAAGGAGAACAATGGGTACATACTGAGGATCACGAGCTGCACGCAATTAGGTTTTTAAGTGTCGATGAAAGCGCTCGATCATTTCATTGGAAGCTGGGTGATAACCAGTAGTCCTAGTATGCTTAATATCAAGTATTTGGGATAGTTCTTAAGAATAGGCAGGATTCGATCTGCCTGTAACAATCAGTGATAATTGTTGCCGTGACACGAAATCCAGCCCGATATTAGGGTATGCGCTACAGTTTCAGCAGAAATATTGCTCAGTGGGATGGCTTCAGGCCATCGTGAAAACGATCGATACAGGTCAGTAAGTAGAAGTAGACTTGGCTGACTGGCCATGGTCCAATCAAGTAAATGTGTATGTGGTTGAATCTTGTATCAGGGGTGCTGAAAGTTCCGAATGGGGCTCGTACATATCTGAGCATCTTTGATTTTTGACAGAGTAAACAGGTATGGGTCCTAGGAGTGATTTTGTGTCCCATATTCGGCCAGAATAATCTTGCTGAAATAAGTTTCACTGTAGCAGAAACTCCCATGTGAGCCAGTCCGTGCAAGGAAGAAAGGACAGTTCTGAGATGAGCTTCAATTTAGAGAGGTCTCGCATAAGATTTGTTCATCTGCTGAAGGGATGGGGAATTGTGGGGCCAACAGATTCAAATCCTCCAAACATGGCTGGTCCAATGAAAGTTAATATCATCCAGTGAAGAAATAGCGCTGATGGGAAGACGAGATAGTGCGTCTGCAGCAGTGTTTTGTGAACCAAACATATGTCGTTTGCCACTGGAGAACTCGGAAATGAAGTCCAAATGCCTAGCTTCCCGAGGGAAATATTTGTCCAGCTTAGCACATAGCGTGAACGTAAGTGGACGATGGTCTGTGTAAATAGAAAACTCCAGACCTTTCAATGCGTGGCAAAAATGTTTAATAGCTAAGTAAATAGTCAAGAGTTCATGTCCAAAAGTACTATAATGGCTTTCCGTAAGTTTCAATCGACAAGAAAAGTAGGGCATTGGTAGAATCTGCTGCTGATGATGTTGCTGTAAAACTGCACAAACTGCAGAACTAGATGCATCTACGAGAATAAAAAATGCAGCATCAGGTATGGGATGTGATAATAAAGATGTATCTGCAAGCTTTTTCTACACCCCGTGAAAGGTGTTAAGCTGGCAGTGATCAAGTGAAATGGGTTCATCTTTTTTCTTTCTATTCTTCAATAGGTCGGTTAAGGAGCAAGTATATTCACACAGTGCAGGATGAACATTCTGCAGTAGTTCAATATTCCTAAAAAATGTTGTAATTGATGAAGAGAGATGGGTGGACTTAGATCCAGCAGAGTTTAAACTTTTTCAAGAAGGGGTGAAATACCCTCTGAGCTTATGATATGACTTAGGAAGACAAGACTTGTGGCATTAAAGGTACATTTAACAGGGTTTATCCTGACATGGTAACACTGCAAACATTCAAAAAGAATACAGAGATGTTTTAAATGTTCTTATGGTGAAGAGCTAACTATCAAGATATCGTCTATATAGTTGTACACAAAGTCTAAGTCACTAACTACTTTGTCCATAAAACGCTGAAAAGTTCTAGCTGTATAAGCCGAATGGCATTGTTAAAAATTCAAACGCTCCAAAAGTGACAACAGTCTTAGGAAAATCTGCAGGATTAACCGGAATTTTGTGGTGAGCCTTATCAAGATCTAATTTTGAAAAAAAATTATAACCGTGCAAAGATGAAGCAAAATCTTGAATATGGGGGTAACAGTAGCCGAGTTCAGCCAACGGAAATCTATGGTAGGACGTCAATCCCCGGAACACTTCGGAACCATATGCAAAGGGGATGCCCAAGATGAGGAAGGAATAATACCTAGCTGGAGCATGTGATTAAATTTATGTGTAGCGCCTTGGGAGAGCTGCTGAAGACAAGAAAAAATAGAGGCAGCAGTAGTTTTTTCTTTTTTTTTATGGAAGTCACTCCAGACAAGGCATGAAGCCACTTGATGTAAGGAGCTAAAAAAAAAAAATACTACTTCAAGGTCAAAATCTAGCCAACAATAAATGTTAGATGGATAGATTCTGACCCAGAAAACAGCAATTCTTCCCCCTTTGTCAGAAACATCGCTCATGAAATGTGAAGACTAAAGGACAAAATAAGGGAAGCAAGAGTTACGAGGTAACTGCCGAAAGTAAATCCACCAGTCACTTTCTACTCTCCTCTATGAAATGCACCGTAGAATGAGCAGGTTTGTTTACTTCCAAATTTAAATTAGTAGATCTGAAAAAATATAGAAGCAGAGAAGCTTTGCTACCAGATAATGATAGGTTAGTACTAGAATCTATCAGCTTGCATCTACGCATGCGGTGCTCACTTGAGATGTATGCACATGGTTTGCTGCATCTGTGGGCCCAATCGCCGAAGCGCCTGCAGTACATGCAAAATTTGTGGGAATTAGTATTATAATGTGCAAGAGAAGACAATCAACGACGGTGTTGACGCATCGGTGACTTGGCTTTAGATAACCTCAATGTCTCTATCTTCCTTGTCAGTTGCTCGATAGCCTTTTTCATGGCTGTATAAGCAAGGTCATGGGTTGATTTAGAAGCCACAGCTGAAATTTACACCACCACGCTGGAATTCACCACTGAAGGTGTCCTCTCTGTATGGTAGAGTAATTTACTCCTCTCCAGGAGTTAGGCACAAGGCCAGTTTTTATCCTACTCCCACAAGTAAGATGTGACCCAAGCTCGGGTCGGAAAGTGGGGGTTGAAAAGCCAGCGCCCGAGAGGTGAGCACTCTGACCATCAAAAATTGCCTGGACAGCCCCGTCGGCATTCCCCGGTAGGGGCGCCTCAAGCAGTAAGCAATTAACTTACTCCTCCCCAAAGAGGGGAGGCAAAGCCTGGGAGGGTGGACCTCCTAGAACTGCACAGGACAATCCCATAGACCGGCGTAAATCAAGCCCCGAAGGCCAAGACAATACCAGTCTATAGGGTGCAGTATCCATCGGAACAGATACTACACTTTGATCTCGACCAAAAGATGGTAGATGGTAGACGGAATACGAATAATTGTCTCAATAAGCTGCTAACTGCTCAGCCAATCCATGCATTCGATAAAGAAGCCACCTGTTTCAGAGTAACTCATCATTTACAAGTGTTTGAAAGCAATGTTCAGTAGAAAGAGATTTGCGACAAAATACTTCACTCTTCATAAGAAGCCCCAGGCTGAGGAGGGTCTGTGATAAGATCTTTCATGGTAGCCGTTAAAGATGCCGGGAACACGCTAAGCAATAAGTTTAACTGCTTTGACTCTGAAGTAATACTGTGGGCAGAAGTGTGACTCAATTTGGGCAAACTACACGTGGACACCATCGGAAAAAGTTTGTATAGAATTACTGCTCGTCGTCGATAGGAATAAATATGATTCCAAATAAGCAATCGTCAAAACGAAAAAACGCCTGAAGTAGGTGAAGGGCTTATCAAATGAAAAAATTGGAAGTGAGAACGAAAGACATTAATATCAAATGGGACAGATTCTCCTTAAGGGGGAAAAGAGTTAAGGAAAGAAGTTTGGGAAATAATTGAAAAATATTATGTATTGCCTTCTTTTAGGCAACATACTTAATATAAATACAAATCATCGCTTGGCATGACTAGGAAAGATAGAATGAACTGAGCAGAATTTGAAGCAATTTATATGATCAATGGCGAAAATATTCAGACTGCACTTAGAATTTCACTTAGTACGTTATCCGTTGCGCCAAAGATCCATGGCGCAACGGATAAAGTACTTAGTAAAATTCAGTTCTAGGTGCAGTCTTCTGAAGGTTGATGGTTCAATCCTCAGTGCGGACGATACTAGGAATTGCAAATTACTGAAGACTTCTAACTGGTCATGGCTGACGGAATGAGAGCATGCAAGCCCGTGGATTAAATAAAGGGCTCCGTTTGAAATTCCGTGCAGATTCCCGCGTTCGACAAAAACATTCCAGAGTTCAATAAGATACACCTGAAAAAAGGAGGTTACATCGGCCGAAACGTTGTGAAAATAACACTCAAGATGAGAACAGTAATCCAAATAATCAAAATTATACATATATTTTTATGATTAGAAGTAATTCTGAATTTAATTCCGACTTTAAAGCATCGTAGATTGTATTTTATTAAGAACCAATTAAGATTGTCTCTCTTCTCTTTTATATATATATAATAGATCTAATAGTATAAGGATCTCCGACAAAAACGAAACGCTATGCAGTGAATAACATGCCAGAACATATAAAACCCATAAGAAAATGTACCTACTTACGTTAGATGGACCATCCGGAATCATCTCTCGGTAAACCGACGATAATATTCATACGAAATATCTTTAGTTGGGTCAAAACGCTGTTTTTCAATGTTTTTTTTTTTGTTTGAGCCTCTTTAAACTGCAGAGAAGGACAAGAAAGCCTCCGTTAAAAACCGCATGGTTCCCATATTCAAAAAAAAAATTTTTAAATGTATGTGAGCATAGACATTTTGTCTGAACATTTTGGAATAGAAGTTGGGATCACATCAAAAAGTTTGCTGTGTTTTCTAATTTTTTTTTCTTTTGAGAAGGTTGCCTATTTAAATCACGTCAAGGTTACCACTTTAGTGTGTTCAGAAGGTTGCATGATTTAATCATGTTGAAGTGTCACCAATTTAGTTTTTTGGGGTTATGAGATGATAGTGGGTTTGGAAGAATGTCAGGATTAAGACAGCCATTTCATAGTCTAGACGAATCTGACCGGAATTGAATATCCAATAAGAAACGGGGTCACCATATTCCATGGAAAACACCAACATCTCCACTAAAGAATAAATAAACTTTATTCAAAGGGAGTGTTGGAATACAAAAAGAGTTGTTCAGTAGGATGGCTGTTGTCAAAAACAGAATGTGGTATTCTGGAGTTCCATCTCGTCTTGCCGCTTCTGGCAAAGGATGAGAACAGGTTATGACATCTTGCTGTCATAACATCTTATCAGGAACTGAATCATCTTTGGTGCAAACTTTCTGGGCACGAATTGAATTGAAAGTTTTATCTGCATAGTAGTGTTTTATCGCCTAGACAGATATATAAATCTAGGCATCAGAGCACATGAATCAAGCCTAATCACAACTCAACATAACGCAAGATATTGCACTTTACATACAAACAAAATAGATCTGTTGTCATGCAACTGCTAGAAACACAAGGTAGGAAATAATCGTGCAGTTATGATTTGCGATTGCATTAATAACAATCCATATACTTTATTTGGTTGTGACTTGTAAGACATTTACACCTCCCCTCGAAGGGGTGGGGGTAATACAACACCAGAACCCAAATTGGTAGATGTCTGAAACTAGAGTTCCATAATCGAGATAAATAAAGAATGAGAATTGGAACTGGTTCTAATAACAAAATGTTGTAGAAATGGTGACGGTGTGACCACATTTGTTCTGTGAAAGATAAAATGTGGCCAGCCAACTATGTAACAGAAATTGTTTCAAAGAAAACAAAGATTTACCATTGATAAAAAAAATGAATTTATTGTTTGGTTTATATGCTGTAAAAGAGGAAATACACCTCTTTTACAGCATATAAACCATTTTTCGGTTATTTAATGTTGAAAAACTGGACCTATTCTAAACAGTTCATTGTCCATGAATAATTGAAAGTAGTTGCTATTGTATACATAACTGGAAGGGAGACATTGGCATATTTGTACCTTTCCCAAGCGGATTAGTGTGTAAATGATCACAGTAGATCCACGAGGATTTGAACTTGACATGGAAGATTCCATATGTATTTTTTGGATTATTCGGACTACAGTTTTCATCTTGTATTTTATTCTCACAACGTTTTGACTGATGTAACCTCTGACCTTCTTCAGGTGTGTCTTGTCAAACTTGGGAATTTTTATGTCGAACTCGGGAATCTGTACAAAATTAGAAGTAACTTGCTTTTGTTACATCGGCTATGACCAGGTAAAAGTCTTAAGTAATTCGTTATTGTATTCTTAGTATCAGCTGTACTGAGGATTGAACTTTCAACCTGAAGAAGACACTTAGAACTGATTATTACTTAGAACTTTTATCCGTTGTGCCACAGGTGCTTGTGAATTCCAAAACAGAAGATTCCATAGCACTTGACGGTATCCATTATGGCCAAGTATTTTTTTTTCCATTTAATAATTAACAAATTAATTGAATTAAAGGAATTAGATTTTTTTTTAATTAAAATACTTGGTTGATTTTACTAAAGTTAGACCAATCTGTGTTTCCTGCAGCACAAATTTAAAGAGTCAATCTATTAAGAAATTTTTCCCACATTGAAAGATAATCTTCTTCATGAAAGCGAAGATGGCCAGCATGGAGAGATATTGGCCAGCTTTTTTCCCAGATGTCATCGCCATATCTTTCTTTTTGAAATGCCAAAAACTGCCTCATCGAATCCACATTACACATCACATCGTTCTCGGAATAAAAGAATAAAGATGGTATAGGCAAGAATTTCTCCTTACAAAACTGAATGCTCTCGTCGTACAGATCTTTCGTTTTCCAGCTGGTCAGCCGAATATAAGCTTCAGCCATATTTTGTATTCTTCTCCGCAGTAGATTGTTGGTCGTGATTGAGATAGCCAAACCTTCGGTCATATTCTCAGAAGTTCCAATCACAATGCTATCAAATATCTGACCGACAACTTTTTCCGATGGAAAGCAGGGTACACCAGATATGGCGTTCATTCGCACGATGGTGTAATTATAAGCACCAATGGAAAAACAGTGAACAAAGAATTTCTCATAAGAAGGTATATCTCTCAGGCATTTCGCAAGTTCATGGCCAAGTTTAAAAGCATAAGGCGGCCATAGAAAATGCTTCGTCCGACCTTTTACTACTAGCACATCCATTCCGCGCTGATGATAAAGATTTGCATACTTTTGTATGGCCGACTTTCTGGCTTTCAACCAAGGAAATAGCAACACCAATGGTAAGGACGGGTTACCAGATTTCAGCTTCCATAATTCTACATGCTCTGACATTTTCACAAATTCCAAGGAAGACTGTGTTGAATAGGCTTTCGTGGTTCCCATAGATTCGTCCACATTGATCCCACATCTGTTATTTCCAAAACAACTTTGAAAATTAGCAGCCATTATGTTAGTCCCTTCCTGTAAAAAAAGAAAAAAATATTAAAAACATTCAGTTCAATTACCAAAATAATAATGACCAATATATTATATTACACTCACTCTTGTGCTTGAGCGTCAAGACATACAAATTGGAATGTAATATAAAGATTGAAAGCTATACAAAATGACTGATAAAACTAATTAAAAAGGAGTACAATCAAACCTCTGTTAACGAACTGGAACAATTCGGATTTCGAACAAAAAGTTCAAGTCGGAAATGCCTCGGTTTTCTAACAAAATTTTGATTCCTGAACCAGGACGACGGCAACTGAAGTATTCCGTTTGATGAAACGTTAATAGTTCTGTGCAGGATTGCCTGTCCTGTGTTTTTAAATCAATCTGGGTTTTTACTTTTTGAATCCGGATTTTTTTCTCAGGAAATATATTTTTAATACCTGCTATTTTTTTTTTAATTACAAAATTTGTAGAAAAATAGTCAGAATATACAAATATCCACTAAAAATAGTTTTAATTCATAAAAAGTTCACAGAGAAATTTTTTTTTTACAAAATAAAGTTTTATATCAAGGGAGGTGCGATAGCGCTCTATCCCTTAATAGACTTCAAAAACGGCCTATGCTAGAAATCTCATTTCTTTGATCAGTCATAACTCAAAAACCAATAAACCAAATTAGTTAAAACTTTGCACAACATTTTCATTTGATAGGTTCTATAAGTGTGTAGAATTTCAGCATCATTAGTCAAGGCAGCCCAGAGATCCAGAAAGGTCAGGAGTGATTTTGTGTTAACCGTGTGTACGTATGTACGTGTGTGCCACCCTGTATCTCATCAACTATTTGATGGATTCAGCTGATTTTTAGCAGAGATAGAGGTTCTAGGGTCTAGTTGATGGCATGTTAATTTCAGTTTACCATATACCTTAGTTTTCCAGAAAATTCAAAAAAACCTTAAAAATTACCATTGTCTTGAGGCATAGCCTTTACAAAAGTAGTGACATTCCATGATAAATGCCAGTATACTGAAATCATATGCCCTTAATAGGGTTAAGATGAAAATTCATATACACTAAATGTACAAAAGCAAGAAAATTCCCAAATGTTTACACTTTTATTGTCATTAAGGGTATGACTACATATCAACCAAACCATTTCATTATCACATCACTACAGTATAAATATCTATGTATGAGTGGATGAAGTGTGTGAGGTGTGCTGAAGAAAAAATCCTACAAGTAAAATACATAGCCCTGTTGTGCTTGCATACCCTTAATGACAATAAAAGTGTAAAAATTTTGGAATTTCCTTGCTTTTTTACATTTAGTGTATATGAATTTTCATCTTAACCCTATTAAGGGCATATGATTTCAGTATACTGGCATTTATCATGGAATTATACATTATAGTTAGTGTTAAAAACAATAATATAACTGATGTTTAATAATTTTGTATACAAACCCATTAAATACCTAAAAATAATATATATATATATATATATATAAGAATTAATTAATTAATCTTTTTTATATTATTTTTAATACGAAAATAGTATTCAGTTTTCGAACAATTTGGTTTCGAACAGCTTTTCAGAAAGCCGAACTTCCACTGTATAATATTAGTAATAGGGAGAGATTGGAAAAATTAAGATTAACTACTTTATCAAACCATCTGCCATAATGGTTAGTATGTTAATGGATGAGTCATACCAAAGACTAAAAAACTGGTACTTTATGCCCCTTGCTAAACACTAAGTTTTATAAAGTGAGGATCAAGACTAAGTGGAGCAATCCTAGGAAAGGAGTATCACCGTCCCCTACATCTCAATGAAAAGGGAACCTTTGGGTTGCCCTCAACTATGCTCAACCATTTTACCTTTTTTTTTAACTAGAGAGAAGAATGGGAAATGAAACCGTCAAAATGATTCACGGAATGTCTAATTATGGTGGACATTTTTTTCATATAATCTAGAGATTTACTATCAAGGAAGATTTCAAAAGCGAAATCTAATGACTATTTTTTGTTTAACAGCTTGTTCCAAAAATATATAATTTTTGGAACAAGCTGCCAGATTAGATTTCTAACATTTCGGACATTCTAAGATAGAATTTTTAGCTAGGACGATTGTGGAAATGATGATATAAAAAAGATGATTGAGGAAATGATGGTACAAAAAAGATGATTGTGGAATGATGGTACAAAAAAGATGATTGTGGAATGATGGTACAAAAAAGATGATTGTGGAATGATGGTACAAAAAAGATGATTGTGAGAATGATGGTACAAAAAAGATGATTGAGGAAATGATGGTACAAAAAAGACGATTGTGGAAATGATGATATAAAAAAGATGATTGAGGAAATGATGGTACAAAAAAAGATGATTGTGTGAATGATGGTACAAAAAAGATGATTGTGGAATGATGGTACAAAAAAGATGATTGTGAGAATGATGGTACAAAAAAGATGATTGAGGAAATGATGGTACAAAAAAGACGATTGTGGAAATGATGATATAAAAAAGATGATTGAGGAAATGATGGTACAAAAAAGATGATTGAGGAAATGATGGTACAAAAAAGACGATTGTGGAAATGATGATATAAAAAAGATGATTGAGGAAATGATGGTACAAAAAAGATGATTGTGAGAATGATGGTACAAAAAAGATGATTGTGGAAATGATGGTACAAAAAAGTAATTCAGAGAGCATTTTGGGGAACTATTGATTGAGATATTTAACAGTCACCAAGGACCTACACCGGCCTGTGCTCTGGACACTCTTGTGCGTGGATGATGTCCTGCTCACCTTTGAGAGTAAGCTTGACTTGCAACAACAAATCCAGTGGTGCAGTCTGGTCTCCAGCTAAACTTCAAGAAGATAGAGTATTTGACCAGGCACAGTACTATCCAAGTAGACAGACGGGATCTCCCGTGAATGCATGCTTTCAAGTATCTCAGCTTGATACTCGGCAACGATGGTTACATCCTCGATGAAGTCGCCGCATTAATGTGATGTGTCTCAAATCGCACACCACCATCAGCTTCCTCTATGATCGCAGGATCAGCCATTGTCTGAAGTCAAATATCTACCAGACTATTGTGGCTCGTCGCTTTGTGCAGCTTTGAGTGTTTGCCGACAATGAGGGAGGTAAAGCGATGATTCATCACCATGGAAACTAAAATGCTCTGTTAGATCTTGGAAGTTACACTGTTCAACCACGTTTGTAATGACATCCAAAGACGTTATGGCATCGCATCACTCAAGGGCAAAATGAGGAAATGGCGGCTCAGATGGACATGAATTGAGGGAAGCAACTGAGAGAAGCCGATGATGATATCGGCAGATGCCTTGCATAATGATCTCCGTAAAAATGGCCTTCACTCAGACTAAGCCCATAATCGTACCAAGTGAAGGTAAAGACCCATAATTGCAAACTCCACATTAGCTCGGGATTAACTTCCACCATATTTTGACATAATTCAATTTCTTTTTAATTCAATTTTCTTTTTAAAATAAATTAAATCCTATTTAGTATTACTGTTTCTTATTCTTATTCAGTTTTCACATTTTACAACATTTCTTGCAGATTATATTTTATTTATAGCCAACCGATGATTCTTTTCCATTATTGGAATCATCAAAATTTTTTTACATAAACAAACCAGATATAAAATATACTTCTTCTATTCGATAACTTACTTTTTATAAAAAAATTAAAACATGTCTTCGTAGAAAATGAAGAAGTATTACCAATAGATATTTAGATTCTTTTTTAATAACACCAAACCATATTCCGAATATTTTTATTCTTTATTTTGCTTTTGTCATTTGTAAACCTTCCGCAGCACACGCGACTGAAATGGCAGCTGCATATTTCTTTTTCGGGTATCAATTCTAAACAAGGGCAGTGCCAATGAATGACACCTCACGAACATTTTTTTATTTTATTTCAGAATTTTGGACAAACAAATAATGAGGATTTTTTCTCTTGTTTGTTGTTGCTGTTTTTTTTAAGGGGGGGGGGGAATTGGAAGCTTTAGCGTTTCAAACTACAATCAAATTATTCGCGTTGTTAAAAAAAGAAGATTGCATATTCTATGCAATGATATTTTTGTTTTCAGAGCTGAGTTGAGAAGATAGTCACAAACAGGATTATCTAAATAGGCATAACAAACAAATAATAATAATAATGGTAGAGCACCATCCAGACCTCCACTGAAAGGGCTTATTGCCACTAAAATTCCAGAGAAATTGTTATCAGCATGAAATGAATGGTAACTCTAACACAAGAAAAATGATTTGCTACGGTTATCAATAGGCAAAGAATACTAGAAATCTTGGGAGACTTGTTGTCACTCAGACTCCAGGGTATACCACTTGTTATTGACAGTGAGAAATCACTGATAATCACTTGTGTGAAACTTCTAGTGAGTAAATAATAACAACTAGCGAGATCCCTAGAAATTCCACAGTTGTAAATGAGAATCGAAAGTTTCCAGGAACGTTCCAGGTGGAAAAGGATGTGTTTTGTCTGTAAGAAGTTGAGCAGACATGTTTGTTTTGGCTGATGCTGGGTGAGTTTGTGAATTGCAGTGTGTATGTGCTGTTGCTGTGTTTAGTAGTTCCAGAATGCTACTTATTGTGCATCCTGAGGGCCTTCAGCCAAGGGTCTAATTGAATTTGTGACGTATTTATGTGTCGAGTCTAAAAGGAAAACCGGGAAAGAGGAAGAGAACTGTGTAGGTTTATATTTTTATATAACGTGCAAAATTAGGGGATGAATATTTTTGTGCCTATGACTGATTCGAGCTTTTGTCCAATTGAGAATGAATACTTCAAAACAACATTCACTGCTGCTCCTATAAATGTCAACTGCTTAAGTTTAAGCAGATTAATGCTATTTAGAGGTGACTGCTTTGAATGATAACTTCAGACACAGTGTAATCTGAAAAGGCTATCATCTCTCTCTGGTACGAAGGAAAACAAGTAGATTTTTTATAAAATTACAACGTTTTTATAAACATAAAATGAGCAATTCGTGTCTGTTCCGTAATGGTAGATTCAAAGATATCGTCTGATTAATTCTTCAAACATTAAAAAGGTAAGAGAAAATTATTTTTTCTTGAAAATAAGGAGAATCAATTGTGTTCATCTTACAACACAGAACTAAAATTTTGTAGTTGTCTTTTCTTGGTTAAAAGAAACATGTCGACTTTATTAGTTGATTTTTTACCTTTTTAAGATGAGATAAACACATACGAAAAGAAATTGACTCTGATTTATGTGCCAATCTTTAATTGCAGTTTTACCCCGACGTGTAAAAGAAACAAACAGTGAAATTGGATGTTAAAGTAGGTATTTGTAATGTAGAAGGAAGACACGAATAGAAAAACCTTTTCTAAGGCTTTATTCAATTAATTCAAAACTACAATGCCAACAAGGCAAGAGGCCAAGAACGTATATATATGGTAAAAGAAAGAGAACGCATTTAAATTAAAAAGTCACGTGGACAAGAAAACCCAGTAATTTTACTTTAATGGAAATATATGCAAGTGCACGTAATCCATCTCGTAATCCCAAGGTGCTGAGTTCAATCCTGGGCAAATGCAGCTGAAGAAATATAATATACATAACAGTATTACAAACCAAAATGTCATTATGTCTAAAACTTTGAATGTGGGCACAGAAGCAATGATAACAAATTTATTTCGGTAACACAATTAGCCACCGAATTATAACCATTCAAAGTTCGTTGAAAATAAGAAAATTGTATGTGCTATTGATCCAGAAGCCAAATTTCAGTGAGTAACTAAAATTGTAGGCTTGAATAAGTGAAAAATCTTTACAAATGTAATGTCATCTTGTGGTAAACGAAAATTAATCATAATGGAAACAATAATTATTAGATCAAACTAACCCAAAATCTCATTAGCTCTCAAAAAAAAAAAAAAAAAAAATAGGTACAAAAATAACACAGAAGTGCAACTTTGTTCATTTCAACAGCTAACAAATAGAATCTTTGTAATAAGATTCATAGGACAGTAGAGATCAAGTTATATTCTTCTTTGAATAGTAAATCACTTTAAAAAACTCAGATTTGGGCCATGTAAAAAAAGATAGAAACACAATTTTATAATAGAGCAAAAATTTAATTGACTAATATTAATCTTAAAATCCTTAATATAGGATATATTATATATACACACCATATTGAGGAGTAGCCCCTTTTCTTTAAAATGAGGCTGATTTTATATGCATAGGGACAGACAATATCATGTACATTAAGTTGAAAAACACCAACATTAAAAAATAAATCACCCGTCACTAAAAATAGAAACCTAACTTAAAGTAACCTGAAAAAAAACAAACTATTAATGACACAAAAGAAGTGTACATTTATAAAAAGAAAAGATTAAATTTTGTGTACATCCTAATTTTATCAAAATAAACAATAAAAATAAATGCGTTGCCTACCACGAGTTGAAATTGAAGGAAATGTCAATATATTTACTCATTTTCGCACTCCAGACTGGTTGCTTGTTGAAAGGACCCATAGACTATAAATTGACTTTTAACGGTTCTGTCACACTCATGCCTTATCCAATGTTTTTATCTATTTATTATTTCTCAAATTGCCACCTGAACTTTGGGTTACTTGTATGGTCAAGGAAGGGCATATTTTCTTTATGACTTTTAAATTTAAATTTTATATTTCTTTAAAGTGTTTCGAAAATCAGATTTTCGCCTGCAAGAATGATTACTGAACTTTCTCTGCACATCACTGACGTTAATAATGCGAAAATCTTTATTTAAAATCTCAAACATTCACATCAAGATTTCAGTATTAAAAGACATAAAACAAAACATATGCCCTTCCTTAATCCTATTACTAACCCTAAGTCCGGGTGGCAATATGCATTTTTTAAAAAAATCTTTCACTGTATGATGTTTTTTTATGCGTCGACCATTTTATTCGGTACCATTTAACTTTTATGGACTCTTAAAGCTCAATTTCTCTGAGATAAACAAATTGAATCAAAATATGATTTTTTTTTTAGTACAATGATATGTGTAGTAAAAATAATAATTGTTAATTTATAAAAATATATTTTTAAAATAAAATGATTTTTTTTTAAATTTATATAAATTGTTACCATTTCTTTCTGAATAATGACAACAAAAAACATTTTAAATACTTTGATTTCTCAAATTATGTGAACTTTAAATAACAGGACATTTAGTTAGAAATTAAAAATAAGTCAGTTGATTTTGAGAAAACAAAGAATAAATTTTAAATATAAAAATGAATAACAAATTTTAACAGATGCAAGAGAGATAACTTCTATTTTATGTCAAAGGGAGAGAACCCTGTATAAATAAGACTTTTTAAATCAACATGAAAGATGAATAAATTTTAAATATAAAAATGAATATTGATTTACTCCTCTCCAGGAGTTAGGCACAAGGCCAGTTTTTATCTTACTCCCACAAGTAAGATGTGACCCAAGGTCGGGTCGGGAAAGTGGGGTTTAAAAATTGCCTGGGCAGCCCCGTCGGCATTCCACGGTAGGGGCGCCTCAGGCAGTAAGCAATAAACTTACTCCTCCCCAAAGAGGGGAAGCGAAGCCTGGGAGGGTGGACCTCCTTAAACTGCACAAGACAGACCCATAGATCGGCGTAAATCAAGCCCCGAAGGCCAAGACAATACCAGTCTATAGGGTGCAGTATCCATCGGAACAGATACTACACTTTGATCTTAGCCAAAAGGATAAAAATGAATAACAAATTTTAACAGATGCAAGAGAGATAACTTCTATTTTATGTCAAAGGGAGAGAACCCTGTATAAATAAGACTTTTTAAATCAATATGAAAGACGTTCCTAACACTAATTACACTCAGGCTGGAAACAGCAACTTGATAATGAACGTTGATAACATAAATAACTAAATGTTATAGCTAAATACAATATATATATATATATATATATATATATATATATGAGCACTTTAAAAGGGGTTAAGTTAATATATATGAGCACTTTAAAAGGGGTTAAATTAACAAGCCGTTATCTATAGCGTAATGCGATACTCTAAGCCCGCTGTTGAGTACTGTTGACTACTTGCTAGATGGCATTCATATTTGCCATTTAGACTTTAATTCAATCTCCTATTTCCAGACAGTGCATGGTGGGCACATCAGTTCACGTTCCGACTACTAAATCAAATATGACTTTCGTATTGGTGTTTGAACCCTGTGACCGGCAGGGATTGTCTCCATGAAACACAAGTGTATATGGGTCAATTTAAAAATATTATTTATAAATAATTATATATATATATATTATTTTTGATATGGATTATCGCCTCTTATGACATATATTGACCGAACTAACTGGTGTTCTTATATTTAAAGAGTCGACTTTTTTCTGCCAAATTATTTTATTGCAATGTCAAAATGGGTAGCATAAAGTTATCAAGGTGACTTTTTGTTTTTTCATGGAAGTCACTCCAGACAAGGCATGAAGCCACTTGATGTAAGGAGCTAAAAATAAATACTACTTCAATGTAAAAAACTTGCTAACAATAAGTGTTAGATAGATAAATTACGACCCAGTAAACAGCAATTCTTCCCCCTTTTTTAGAAACATCACTCATAAAATGTGAGGACTAATGGACAAAATAAGGGAAGCGAGTTACGAGGCTGCCGAAAGTAAAGCCAAGGTCCACGCTATTCTACCATCCGATCTCAAGTCGGGGTAGCTGCTGCATTCGAAATCGGCAATGAAAACAATGTGTGATGGGAGCAGTAGCACAGTGACGATAGCCAGTCATCCAGTGTACCACGACTCCTACTAACAAATCAAAAAAAAAGAAGATGAACGTTACAGCAACAAAAAGGAGTCGATGCGCGTGTACAAACTACTGCTAATCGTAGAGGGCAGGATCGCTGCTGCTGCTAGTTGTAATGGATATGAATGGAGCTACTATACTACATGATGATGATGATGTTGGCAGGATCGGAAACCGCTGCTAATCGTAGAAATCAGGATGTCTACTAGTTGCAGATAGGAACAGAGCTACTATAGATGGAACTTAAAGCTGCTACCATTGCTGTTGGAACTCGATTGTCATCATGGTGGATCGCCATGTCACCTGATAGCGACGGTAGGACGAACCGCAAAGTGCCACTAAATGGGAAAATACACCCCTTTTATACAAGTTGATCGGCTGCTACATATAGTTCTGCTTGATCTTACCTGATCAGTCGACGGAAATGAAGATGTATGCAGACAGACGAAATGTTGTCTATCTCTGTCACATGTCCCAAAGCCGTCGAAAGTTTTAGTTATTAGGAGTACCGAGATGTAATCGGGGCACAACAAATGCATCACTGAAGATCGACGTTGATGCATTAAAAGAATGTTTTTTATAACAATCTAGTTCTGATGTATTTTATATAACAGCGCAGTTCAAATTCACACTATTCTTAGGTTAACTCTTTTATAGCACGCATTTGTACCATATATATATATATATATATATATACTAATGATAATAGAATAAACGATAAGCGAAATATCGTAGTGATCTATCTCGATAAAATAAAGCTCAATACGTTGAGTAGAGCAATCAATATTAAAGAAAGAAAGATGAAGATAAAGAATTGTACATAAATTAATACAAATTTTATTACATCGAAAGTTCAGATGCAAGGTGTTACATTAATCCTTAAACCATGGTTTTTCAAAGATAAAACTCTTCTCGTCAGAGGATAAATCTGGTAATATGGTATTTATATCAATTAAATATTACCTAGTTCCATTTCACTTTGAAAAAATTGAAGAAAAAAAACCAAAAGGGATTGGGGATAAAGAAGTTAAAAAATAAAATAAAATAAAATAAAAAATAAAAGGCCGGGAAGTGAAAGTTAGCAGAATTTACCAGATTTATCCTCTGACGAGAAGAGTTTTATCTTTGAAAAACCATGGTTTAAGGATTAATGTAACTCCTTGCATCTGAACTTTCGATGTAATAAAATTTGTATTAATTTATGTACAATTCTTTATCTTCATCTTTCTTTCTTTAATATATATATATATATATATATATATTCATTCCTAATCGTGTTTGCATTGAATGAATGTGTTAGCAACAAGACATAAGGTATTCAGTTATTTTCAAAAGATTCTTCCATCTATCAATTTTGGTAGATTTTCGTTTTTGGTTTTTTGATTTTAGGATTTAGAAAGAAATTGATTTTTGTTCAATTCTTAATTAATTATTTAATATTTATTTAACGCAATTGATTGTTTTCTTGTTCGCACAGAAAAAGGCAATATTTTTTAGTGTTTAAATGATTTTATATCATTTTTTAGGTTAATGAAATAGGTTACATTTTTTTCAACTTTTGGGGGAAAGTACTTAATGTATGAGCCTAATTTATTGTTTTGTTTGTCTTTTATGGCAATTTATTCGATTACTGATCAATATGAAAAACTACAGGAGATCACAAAATTTCAACATCGACCTTGACCAAGACAGACCTCCTGGAAAATGGGGACCATTGGATTTTTATTTTTGAAAACATTTAAGACATCCTCACATTAACTAATGACAAATGTATTTTTGCTGTGAGATGACTCCTGAAAACATGCGATCATTTAACAAGTTTATTTTCGCATTACTCACAATAGATTTCTCCTTTTTCAGAGGATATGTTAACTAGTAAAAACTAATAGTTTCTCCCTTTCTCGTAAGGTAATCCAAAAAAAGAATGGAAATGGAGGTATTACCTAACCAGGTTTGAAACTGGAAACTAAACAAAAATCAGTTGCATTTAAATTTAATTCCAAGCCAAGAGGCTACATAATTGTTGGTGTGAGTTGAGATGCTTGTTGAAGATCGCCATTTTTTAGTAGCATCTGTAGTCATTTGACTGGCCTTGCTTGAGATGGACAAACAAAAAGAGGATCATCAGAGTTCCAGTTCAAAAATACCAACTTCTTTACAATTAAATCAACTTTATTGAACAGTTTCATCAACACGGGAACATAGGAATACAAGACAAGTCGTCTCGGCCGGTATGTATTAGATGAATCTAATAGAGCCCATATCTTATGGTCTCAGGTCTCCTCTCAAATGAGAATTTGTATCTTGCCTCCCGCCAAGTCACGATGAGAAGTGAGGAAGGCAATAAACATCTGTTTACATTGTCTCGACTGGAAGTGTTTATAAGGCTGGGCAGAAATGAGGAAAGGTGAGCATGCACAGTGATGCTCTAATTGTCTGATGTATTTCTATGTGAGTTTTGACATGCCTGTGTTAGTCAACCGAAACACATACTAATCACTATGCAAAAGATTGTGTGTAAATACAAAAGAAAGTAGATTCAAATAATATAACTGCGACAAAGCAAAATTAAAAACGAGAAAATAACACAATGGACGATTGAGCTCTCCTGTTTTTTCTTTAATATTATATACAGTATCCCCCACCAAAAAAAAAGTTCAGATGATCTCCAAACCTTACATTAGAAACTATGAAACATGATCATAACTAGAACGACACATGTGGTACAGTAAGCTGAGATTTGCCTAACTTTGTTAAAGAAATGAAGAGGATTACAACATTCTTCCAAATCTGTGCTGAACACAAACTGTGATTTCATAATTCAACAGCGAGTGATTTCATAAAAAGCACAGAGTTCCCTAGAATCAAAAATCAGAAACGCATAGTTGTTTGTGACATTCGATGAACATTAATGATCCATTGCATTATTTGGATTATTCAGACTATAGTTCTCATCTTGGATGTTATTCTCACAACGTTTCAGACAATGTAATCTACGACCTTCTACAGGTGAGTCTTGTCAAACTTAGGAATCTGTACGGAATTTCGAATGGGACTTTTTATTTAATCCATTGAGGTAGCTTGTTCTTGTTTTAGTCAGCCATGACCAGACAGAAATCTTAAGTAATTCTTATATTGGCCAAAACGTTGTGAGAATAACATCCAAGATGAGAACAGTAGTCCAAATAATACAAATTATCAATCCTCATTTCAAGAATTCCATTTGATGATTCCTGATGATTCCTGTTCGAATATCCTTGAAATACAATGTCTGCACTCTTTCGAAACCCAACACACATCCACGCAGACTGAGAAGTGTCATTCATGTCAGAATGACTTCTTCACATAAAAAGGGTAGCTGTAAGTCGTACTACACCATATAACCTCCAGGGCAATGGGCAGTGTAAAAAATACAATGATAATATTTGGAAAACCATTCAGTTTGCTGTGAACCAAAGTGTTTGATCACCAACTGAGAAAACCTAATAGAATTTCTGAATGCTATTTGAACCCTGCTGTGCACCACACCAAATGCAACGCCACCAACAAGTTTCTGACATTCCAATAAAGAACTTCTTGAGGAACCTCGCTTCCCTCATGGCTTCCTTTACATGATACTATCTTTTTTGGATGCCAAATTTGACACCATGCAAAATTAATACAGGCAAATCTGACAGCTGTTTCTTATCAAACCTTTTGAAATGTTCAAAATCAAAAATTAAACAAAATGTATTTTGTTTAATTTTCGATTTTTTAGCGATTATCATGGGGATCATCGTCGACATCTTATCGACGCGATTTTCTTTTTGAGTATGAACTGAACAGTCGACACCAGATTTGTTTTTAAAGGAAAAACTAGTGACGACATCCTTGCTTACACATCCTGTGTCCAATGATCAGTTTTCACTGGTTGTTGATGCATCAGGCACAGCTGTAGGTGCAGTGTTGCAACAGCAGCACCAAGGTCAACTACAACCTCTCAAATACTTTTCGAGACAACTGAAACTGGCAGAACAATGTTACAGCACATTTGGCAGTGAACTACTGGCAATGTACCTCGCAGTGAAACACTTTCAGCATTCACTCGAGGGCCGTCAATTTGTGATCTACATTGATCACCGTCCACTTACATATGCACTGCGTGCTAAGCCGGACAAATATTCTCCTCGCGAAACTCGCCACTTGGATTTTGTTTTGCAATTTACCAACGATATCCGGCATATATCTGGTGAACAGAATGCTGCGGCAGACGCCTTGTCCTGCCTTCCTATAAATTCTGTCTTCACCTTCGGATATCGATATACAACAGATGGATTTAGACCAGCCACGTCTGGACACTCTGGATCTGTCGTCACCTGAGTTTGCAACTTGCAAATTCACATACCTGCCCGTTCCCACTTCGGACACGCAGATCATGTGTGACACCTCAACAGATTCACCTTGCCCTTTTGTTCCACTGACTCATCGCAGGGTTGTCTTTGATACCCTTCACAACTTGGCACACCCCGAACTCTAAGCCACAGTGAAGCTGATTTCAGCTAGATTTTTCTGGCCGAATATGAGGCGCGACATCACTGCCTAGACACGTTTCTGCGTATCCTGCCAAAAGTCAAAGGTGCACAAGCATATTTGTGCACCGCTTAGCACATTCAGCACTCCAGACGATCGGTTTCAGCCATATTCACATTGATCTGATTGGACCATAGCCAGTCAGTCAGGGATTTACTTATCTCCTGACCTGCATAGATCGCTTTACACGGTGGCCGGAAGCCATTCCCCAAAAAAACATTTCAGCTGAATCTTTAACGCGAGCTCTTATATCAGGCTGGATATCGCGTTACGGAGATCCCACAACTATTACCACCGACCATGGTGGACAGTTTGAATTCCACCTATTCGAGGAACTTTTCAGGATCTTAGGAATTAAACGTATCCCTACTACTAGCTATCATTCAGCTTCTAACGGAATGATAGAACGCTTCCACCGTCAATTGAAAGTCGCAATGCGTGCTTATCGAGACCAACAGCGATGGAGCGAGTACGTACCTATTGTCCTTCTTGATTGTCGTGCTGCGATCAAAGGGGACCTCGGATACTCTCCAGCCGAACTTGTTAATGGACTACCTCTATCGTTGCCAGGTCAGATGCTGACCCCGATAGATTTAACGGCAACAGATCCAGCTCTGTACATAAACAGACTGTGCGCTTATTTTAATGAGCTCCCACCTATGCACCCTAGGCAACAGATCATTAAATCTTCGGTTCCGAAATACATTTCATTATGAACTTATGTTTTTGTTAGAAAAGACTCTGTGAAAGCCCCTCTTACTCCTCCTTATTCTGGTCCTTATCGCATGCTTTCACGCGCTGACAAACTTTTCACCCTTGACATTGGTGGTAAAAAAGACACTGTATCCATTGACAGGGTGAAAAGAGCCTTTCTAAACACAGAAACACCTGAGCCCCAATTCCCCCTACTGTGCATCAAACAGCTGTAACTACACCGATACTGTTGGAAACTCCTAAAGACAATTATGTTACCACCACGCATAGTGGTCGGCGAGTACATGGGCCAAAAAAACTGTAAAACTATATATAGAATGAGCTTTTTTGAGTCCTTGTACTCTATTATACAACCATTGTTTTTCAAAAAAAAACTACTTTTCACAGAAACAATAAACATTTTTCAAAAATCTACTTTTCACAGAAAAAGACAAACTTTAAAAAGAAAAAAATACTTTTCACAAAGACAAACTTATTCCAAAAAAATATGTTTCACAAAAATACAAACATTTTTCAAAAAAAAAAAAAAAAAAAAACTTTTCACTTCTGTGAAAAGTTTTTTTCTTTTCTAAGAAAAAACATTTTTCCTAAAAACTGTTTGCAGAAAAGCCAAAAACAAAAAAAATTTTCAAAAATACTTTTTGCAGAAAAGGCATAAACCTTTTCCCTGCAAAGCAAAAAACTTTTTAAAATTCTGAATTGACAAATTTTGTATTTTGTATTTTTATTCTTTCCCACTGCTACACTTCCTTTTCTTCCTGACAGCTTTCAGCCTAAGCAGGGGGTGATGTAGCAGTCATAGATTAGATTTACTTTGTAATGCGTATCAGTGTCCCTACGAGCTGGTTTGGCCAATCAGCTCGCATTGATATCATTAGTTCCCTAAGGGACTACTTGAGCTCCCTTAGAATATGGAAGACGGTACCCTGGCACCAGTAAGGATCACCTCAGCCTCTCTCCTGCCTCCTCGTCCACTGAACTCTCACGGCACCTGCTATCTTCGCCTGAAGATATTTGAACTTCTTCTTTTGGACACTGTCCTAAGTTTATTCCACCTATACCCTAAAGGTATAGGTAACTTTAAATATATGAATAAACCCCCTTCGTTTGTTGTTGTAAAAAAGGTTTTGTTTGTTTCGTTAATTCATTTCGTGTGTTAAATTAAGATAGGGGATAACAAATCCTCTAATCTATGACTGCTATACATTGGCGTCGCCAATTTACCGTTCAGTGGTGAATGGTGACGGCCGCCATAACCCGGCGAACAGGGCCGGTGGCCAGTACGGCTAACATCGACAGACTCTCTTACGAGTCTGACTATTTCAGATACAGTTTCCACTAGCAGTGGCGTATCGATGGACTCTCTTACGAGTGAGATAGCTGAACCAAAGTTTTTCTACTTACAGCAGTGAAAATGGACAGACTTTTACGACGCTGAAAGAACTTTGACACTGAGGATTTAATTCAGACGTCAACCCCTCAACGAGACAGACTTTGTTACGAGTCGGTGTCAACAGTTCGACTTTGCCCCAAACAGACTCCATTCTTTACCAGACCCTGTTGGGTGGGTTGCTGAAGGAGCAATTCTTTTAGCAAAACCTTTCCCTTTCCAACTGCTGCCTCGGCCCTTTCCAGGGTACGGCGAGGAGAGAGATACTTTTATATTCGATAATTTTGTATATCGTACGTAATACATATTTTCCCCCAACACTACAAATACAATTCTGAATTATGTGAAAATAAATACCTTTGATTTTAATAAATTCAGGATACGGATACATACAACAACAACAACAAAAGAAAAGGAAAATGGACACAAATTCGGATTTTCAGAAAAATCGAGTGAAAACACGACAATCCTAAACTCCAACTGTGACGAGCTATGACGTCAGCATATCACATTCTTCTGCTCCGAAAAATATTTACAAATACCTATTACAGAATGCCTCTCGAGGTCTTCATCCCAAGCATTACCTCCTCCTTTGGAAGGAGGAATTGGTTTCCAAAACGCCTTTTAACGCAAAAACCCCTTTTAACACAAACATAAAAATTGGGTGCTTGTACAATGTACAGAGAAGCGTGCATATGAAAAACGCTGAAAATCGCAGTTCCAATTAAATTAACCGAAAAGCTTTTTGATATACTTATGTATCAAGCAAAAATAGGGTTGTACACCAAAAATTAGCAAAAACCATCGAGTAGAATTGTAATAAAAAATAAAAATCCGTGATATCGTTTAATCGAGTCGGCCATTGATTCGCGCGACAAAAACACGAAATTAAGGGGGAGGTAACCCAGTCTTTAATAGTAACATGTAATAAATCAATGGCAGTAATCAATACGATGAAACTGATTTTTATTTTTAATTAAAATTCTACTCTATCATTTTTTCCTACTTTTTGGTGAGGATACTTTTTTAAATCTGCTACGTAAGTATATAATACTGGGTTTTTTTTGTGTGATGTACTGATAATTTAATCCGCAATTTAATTCTCTGTAAAAGCACCAACAATCGTGTTCTGGGTTGGTGAGAATGATTGAGAAAAATACGGATTTAATTTCAGTTTAACAAAGAAATAAAAGTCACTTACAAAACCACGTATCGTTTTGCTTCGCCAAACATTTCGGAACATAAACTGTAGTTTTGGTGCCAGTCGGGTACACGTTGCCATTATTGACATATCTAAATAAACAATAATAAAATGTAAATATTAACTTACCGTAAAAATAGAAGATTAAATCCTTAATACACCCAAAAGCTTATCATTAATTATTATTATTATTATTATTATTACTAACTTTATAAACAAACACCAATTAATATTTACCATCGATTCATGTTTTAGTAGCAAGTAATGCGAGCCGGTTTCTTTCGCATTCGTTTGCGATGACTTTTTTCTTTTTTTAGTCAGGGAAAATAGGAACAAAGAACGACTTAGTGAAAAGGGCGATAAACTATCTACTTTTCGCTCTCTTATTTAATTAAAACACAGCATTCCTCTAATAATACGATTTAGTAAAATGCAGAGGAGCTCAGTTCTATTCAATTAGATTTCTTTTGTTAGGTTATAAAATTATCTCCCCTTACATCAACGAAGTTATAAAAACAACAATCGATTTCGCAAGAATATGTGGTGGAAAATGTTACAAAACATTTGTAAAACATTATTTATCGTAAAAATCTTTGCATCGTTTGAAGGAAATAATATGTTAGAAAACTCCGAGAACTTATTTTATTTTTAAAGATAAAATCCAAGAAATTGTGTTTTCAAATAATTTGTTTACGTTAAAATATATCTGCTAAAAAGAAGGGGGAGTTACAAAACTAAAATAGGAATCTTACGCCAAAAGTACGATAATGGGCATCTTTTACGAGACTCAGCAGAGTAAAAACGCTAAAAAAAAAAATATACAACAAATAAAAGTAACTGTAAGCTGTAAAAGTTAGTTTCAAACTTGCATGTGCTATTTGTTTGTATTTTAACCCAGTTTGAAGTGCTATTTATTAGAAATTTAAGTTCAACACACGGTTTTCGAAGAATTCAAAATGGCCGCTCTACGTAATAATATAGAGGGACTGGCCGCTATTTTTCTTTGAGAAACTAGATGTTTTAAAATACAAGAAATTTTTTTTTAACATCTAATAAAAAGCCATTTATACTACGTAAAAATACAAACAAATTACATAGGTAAGTAGAAAAATGTCTATTCTAGACATAAGTCAACTTTACTTGTTGCAAATTTATGTTTTTAAACTCTTTCTCGTTCTTTTTTTGGACCCCGTTCGCGCCTCTGCTGAGCGTCGTAACATATACCCACGATATTTTTTAATCACATTTTCACGACTTATGAATTAATTGTTTTTTAGTTTCACACTGACATTAAAATATTTAAAGAAATCTATAAACTTTGTTATCTACTTACTTACATGTTAGCTGAGAATAAGGTTGTACAGAAAAAATATGCAAATTCATCCAGTATTGTAGGAAAAAAAAGAAAGTTATACATACCGTTTGCTGGTGCCGGCCTTCAAGGGGGGTGGCGATAAGACCAGGTATTTAATCGCTTCCCACAAAGCAATATGTGACACAAGGTCGGAAAGTGGGGAGATCAAGCCAGCCAGTGCCCCTAAAGAAGGAGCACTCAGCCTATCAAAAATAGCCTGGGCAACCCCGTCGGCATTCCCCGGTAAGGGCGCCTCAGGCAGCAAGCAATAAACTTACCCCTCCCCAAAGAGGGAAGGCAAGGCCTGGGAGGGTGCACCTCCTAGGAAAACCCAGGACAATATACCTCAGCCCGGCAGATAAAAGGCCAAGTAAATGGCCCAGTTCCTGCCGGACTGATTGTCGAGAACGAATTCTCGACTGGTATTACCCCATCCCGACGTCCTCACTCAACCGAAGTTAATGAGAGACTGAGCAGGATGGGGCGAGGCCCAATGGGTGGCGATAAGACCAGGTATTTAATCGCTTCCCACAAAGCAATATGTGACACAAGGTCGGAAAGTGGGGAGATCAAGCCAGCCAGCGCCCCTAAAGAAGGAGCACTCTGGCCTATCAAAAATAGCCTGGGCAACCCCGTCGGCATTCCCCGGTAAGGGCGCCTCAGGCAGCAAGCAATAAACTTACCCCTCCCCAAAGAGGGAAGGCAAGGCCTGGGAGGGTGCACCTCCTAGGAAAACCCAGGACAATATACCTCAGCCCGGCAGATAAAAGGCCAACTAAATGGCCCAGTTCCTGCCGGACTGATTGTCGAGAACGAATTCTCGACTGGTATTACCCCATCCCGACGTCCTCAATCAACCGAAGTTAATGAGAGACTGAGCAGGATGGGGCGAGGCCCAATGGGTGGCGATAAGACCAGGTATTTAATCGCTTCCCACAAAGCAATATGTGACACAAGGTCGGAAAGTGGGGAGATCAAGCCAGCCAGCGCCCCTAAAGAAGGAGCACTCTGGCCTATCAAAAATAGCCTGGGCAACCCCGTCGGCATTCCCCGGTAAGGGCGCCTCAGGCAGCAAGCAATAAACTTACCCCTCCCCAAAGAGGGAAGGCAAGGCCTGGGAGGGTGCACCTCCTAGGAAAACCCAGGACAATATACCTCAGCCCGGCAGATAAAAGGCCAACTAAATGGCCCAGTTCCTGCCGGACTGATTGTCGAGAACGAATCCTCGACTGGTATTACCCCATCCCGACGTCCTCAATCAACCGAAGTTAATGAGAGACTGAGCAGGATGGGGCGAGGCCCAATGGGTGGCGATAAGACCAGGTATTTAATCGCTTCCCACAAAGCAATATGTGACACAAGGTCGGAAAGTGGGGAGATCAAGCCAGCCAGCGCCCCTAAAGAAGGAGCACTCTGGCCTATCAAAAATAGCCTGGGCAACCCCGTCGGCATTCCCCGGTAAGGGCGCCTCAGGCAGCAAGCAATAAACTTACCCCTCCCCAAAGAGGGAAGGCAAGGCCTGGGAGGGTGCACCTCCTAGGAAAACCCAGGACAATATACCTCAGCCCGGCAGATAAAAGGCCAACTAAATGGCCCAGTTCCTGCCGGACTGATTGTCGAGAACGAATCCTCGACTGGTATTACCCCATCCCGACGTCCTCAATCAACCGAAGTTAATGAGAGACTGAGCAGGATGGGGCGAGGCCCAATGGGTGGCGATAAGACCAACATGAGCAGAGATAAAGAGGAGATATTTATATATGTAAAGATGGGGGTGGCAGGTTGTTACAAACCTATAAATAGAGGTTCTACCTCTCACCGGAGAGTGAATTAAGGTTGAAGAGTTCAAGTGGTCAAAAAGTTCTAAAATCAACCTCAGTTGACATTTGATTTTGGCTCAATCCTCGGATTACTTTTTGTTGTTGCGTTATTCCCCTTCAAAGATCGTTAAGTATTATTGTTACTATTGTTGAATTTCTTGTTGCTGTTGTTATCGCTGCCGTTATTGTTACTGTTGTTGTTTTTGAACTGACTTTTTCGTGGTGAAGCTTTTTTCCCTTTTTTTTTTTTTACCACTGCTGATTTTTTTTTTTTTTTCTAATCTTTTTACTTATTTTGGTTATAAAGTTTTATAACCATAATGGCGACGGCTACTTGTAGCCCGAAGCCGGTAGACGAGATGAATATTACCGAGGAGCAGAAGGGGCCGGCCGAGGCTACTCCTGGATGTTCAGAATGGAGTAAGCCTCCTAAAATTATAAATGTCAGCAAATTTATTCAGAAGGCGAAACAGTGCCTACATTTAGTGACCGATACTGGATTACTGGTGGATATTCCAAAGTTGAAGGAAATTAAAAAAAAAAAAGCATTATCATGTTTGTCGTTGACAAAAAGTCAAAAAAAGTTATCAGATCGTCTTCAGATCTTATTACGAAACTACTTTCAACGGTAGGTTATAAACCTCTAAGAATTATAAGATGTAAAGGTTACAACACTTGGAACACGTTGTTTCCAAATGAAGAAACTTGTGTTAAACTATCCCAGACGGAAATTATAACCAAGGATTATATTCTTCGGATGGAATATTTGGACAAACGGAGAACGGCGGTGTCAGTTTTTAACGTCCCGTTCCATGTGGATGGGGAACATTTAGGTGCTTTCTTTCTGAAATATGGAGACATAACGTCCGTAACCTGGGATGAGCATGCAGGGTTATGGTCATTCGAAATTCTTCTTGATAAAAAAGCATTTGACAGCATCCCTTATTATATGATTGTAGGTGATGAAAAACTGCCGGTAATTGTGGCTGGACGAAGGCCTGTTTGTTGGGCGTGTGAGGAAGTTGGTCACCTCACCGTTGAATGCCCTCAAAGAAAGCCCACGACGATAAAGACAAGAGTGGGCCAACACTTAGGGATACCAATGACAACAAGAGTGGGGATGCCCATCAATTCACCCCCTTCAAAATCTGATAACGACGACTACCCAGTGCTCCCTGATCTGAGTAAACAGAAGGACAGAGAGGAAAAGGAGTGGTTTATTGTTCCTGGGAAAAAACACCTGGTCGTCAATCACTGGACGAAATGCGGGAGCAAGAAATGTTAACAAAGGATCCTGGCAAAGATAAATACCTCGAAGTTCGGGACCTTAAAAATAAATTGGACAGGAATAAAGTACTGGAAAGCCCTAAATCTCCCTCCCAAAATATTAGTTCACAGTCCCCCACCAAACCGCCCGCTCCAAAACCAAGCCCTCAGCTCTCCGCTAAAACAAAGTCAACCTCCGAAACTCAGTCTTACAAAGCCACGTTCCCCTCCAAAAGTTATGCCCCCTCCAATCACCACTCTCTTTAAAAACAAGGAATACAAATTAATCCCTCTAATCCCAGTTAAAAAAAGCAAAGTCGTCTCCTCTCCCAAACCTTCCCCTTTAGTCACCCCACAAAACACTCCCCAAAATACTCCCCCTCCATCCCTTGCAAAACAGCTCGCTCCCGCCTCTCCCTTTCTCGAAACAAAAACACAACCCCTTCCCACTCCCCAATGAAAGAAGACATGCCACCTCCACCTCCACCTCCACCTCCACCCACATCTCAAAAAAGGCACAGAAGCCCTTCCCTCGAGAAAAGAAGGAAAAAAACTGCGTTTCTTCCTGGAGTAAACATCTGTGTAACAAATGAAGTGCAAGAAGAGACAGTGAAAAATTACAAAGTCGCCGACCTAAAAAAACTGTTAGAGTTTAGGGAGGTGGGAAACATGTCCGTTGAGGAACCCTTAAACTTCCCTAACGCTACCAGAGTTCTGACTGTAATTAGGAAACCTGAAGAAGCTAAGGGGCTCTGGCTAATGATAAGGGAAGCGAATAATACTTTTAAATTAACTCAGCCCATGGCTATCCTTAAAAATGAATTCTTGAAATGTTTACGAAAAGATTGTGTTGGGAGGGTCCCTGTTTATTTGCACCCCTCCCTGTATAGGATAGCCAAACTAACCTACCCCTTGGATGTTGGCGGCATCTCCCATGATGGCCAAATCAACATTCAGATGGGCACACAGTCTTTTGGGAGAGCCATCGGCATCCTGACGTCATCGATGTTCGTTTCTGGAACCCAACCCTAAGAACTCTCAATGGCTCTCTGTCTAGCAAGCTTAAATGTACATGGGCTGAGGGCCGACTCTCGTAAATTTCGAGTTGTTACAGACCTTCAGCACCTTGGAGTGAATGTATGTTGTATGCAGGAGACCCACTTAATTCCAGGTGACTATTTGGGTGCGCTGACTAGGGGTTTTCACATCTACTCAGCGTACTTCGATTCTCGCTCAAGGGCCGTTTCCTGGCTAGTAAATAAGTCTTTAGATGTGTCGTGTGACCCTTGTTTCATGGATCCGGAAGGTAGGCTGTGCGTTTTGGATATTACCATAAAAGATAAGGCATTTCGACTCATTGGGGTTTATGCGCCCAATATCCATTCTGAGCTCGCTCCTTTCTTTCGACGGATTGAGCAGTTCATGAGTACAACTCGGACGGTCATCTTAGCGGGAGACTGGAACGCGGTACTGGATCCCGATATAGATCGTAATCAGGGTAGGGGATATAACAATGATCGGGATGCTAAGGCATTTCGGGATTTTGTCGATAAGTTTGATCTTATCGATAAATTCCGGAACGAAAAGCCCCGTGATAGCGTATGGACTTGGACAGCTAGGCGCGGCTCCGGTGCGGTACAACTTTCGAGTTATATCGACCGGTTCTTAATTAGGAGAGTCGACGTAGAATTATTAGAATGTCCACGTTTTCATAATATAGTTTACTCGGATCATAGACTTGTTCATGTTCGAGTAAACTTAGATAGACCTAAGCCTAGATTGGCTGGCTACTGGAAGCTCAACACTTCGTTGTTCGATGTGAAGGGCTACCAGGAACAGCTATTACTAACCTTACAGCGGGAATTGACGGGTGCTGTAATTGGGAATAGGAAGTGGGTTCATTTTAAGAAGGTAATTAGGTCCTTTTCTGCTGATTTTAGCCGACGACTCAATCTAACAACTAGAGCAGCTAAAGTGGCACTAGATTCTTAATTAGATCGGGCGGTGGAGGCGGGGGATAGTGCTAAAGTTACTATAATTAAGGCAAAGTTTGCGTCTGTTGCTATGCATCAGCACCAAGCCTTAGTGATTAAGGCTAGGTTAAAGAGAATGTCTCAAGAAGCAACAAGTATGGCCGCTGAATTGCGTGCAGAGGAACGTCGGCAAGCTGCTGATCGGCATATCGCACGTGTCTCATTGCCGGATGGGCGTCTCGTGACAACAAACGAAGGTATTCTGGAGGCGTTTCGTTCTCATTTCCAGGATCTTTTTACCAGGGAACCCGGTCTGTCATTAATACATTTCGACTCCTATTTAGCTGACTTTTCTTGTCTCGAGTCGACCGAAGCAGCTAGGTGCGAAGGTTGCATAACGGAGGAAGAAGTTCAGGAAGCCTTAAGGTGGGTTGGCCTTAACAAGTCTCCCGGTATTGATGGTTTGCCCTACGAGGTGTATTTGAGGATGTCACACATTTTTGTTCCCTTGCTGACAGTTTTATTTAACTCGTGGTTTAAGAATGGGACTATTCCCGAGTACTTGACCATGGGTATAGTGAAGTTGTTACGCAAAAGCAAAAATAGTGGCGATCAGTTAGATAATTTCCGGCCCTTAACGATGCTAAATGCTGAGTTAAAGATTTTGGCCAAGGTCTTAGCCAATCGACTGCAGCTTGTTTTGGCTGGTCTAATTAGCCCCGAACAGACTTGTGCTGTAAAGGGTCGGACCATTCAAGATTACTTGCACTCGATACGCCTGATCATGGATAAAGTCGACACAGAAGCCGCACTAATCAATTTAGATCAGTCTAAAGCATTCAATAGGGTGGACCATCGTTACTTGGAGGCTGTTTTGTCTGCGGCTGGTTTCGGTCCGCAGTTTCGCTCTTGGATTCGCCTCTTGTATGCGAACCCCGGTGTGCGGGTAGAGGTGAATGGTGTGATGTCTGGGCCCTTCAGATTATCCAGATCTCTTCGTCAGGGATGTCCGCTTTCACCGATGCTTTATGTGCTTGTGTTGGAACCCTTCCTTCACAGGCTAAGGGTGAATCCGGTCCTTAATGGGATTACTTTGGCAGGTTCTTGCCCCACGTTAAAGTACTCCGCCTTTGCCGACGACTTGACTGTGCTTGTAACGAGCAATGCCGAGATAAGTGTCGTCGACAGAGAAATCAGAATGTATGAAACGATAACAGGGGCCAAAATTAACTGCGACAAGTCTGTTGGCTTGCGCATTGGTGCCTGGAGGGGTGTACCCCTGCAGGGACCCTTTAGCTGGACAGACGGGCCTTGCAAGCTACTCGGCGTCTGGTTCGGTCCTGATCTGCAGCTTGAGAAAAATTGGTCGGAAGTATTGAAAGCGATTCGGGCCGTAGCTGGTCTGTGGATCCGTAGAAATCTTTTGTTAAAGGGGAGAGCGGTGTGTTGCTCTCACATTTATCCGATCATCCTATATCGACTATCAGTGCTTCCTCTCCCGTCGGATACACTGCTTGAGATGCAGCGTGCTCTTTTCAAGTTTTTGTGGCTGGGCAAGGCCCCTATAATCCGTCGCGAGATTTGTTATCTCCATCCTTCTGAGGGCGGTCTAGGTATGCCAAACGCAGAGATTCGATGTCATACACTTCGGCTTGTTTATCTAGATCGAATGAGTTCACAAACTGAGGGAAACGGTGTCTTCTGGAAGGAAGACACTAAGAAAGCCTTTCCGGCTTTTAAAAGTGTGCACTTGGATGAGGGGGAGGCACACAGGTTGCCCCGAGGCGAGTACTCCTTTTATCGCGAATGCAGACACGCTTTGAAGTTCTTAAGGGTGAAAGAAAGCCTCTCTGACACCCTACTGTTGTTCCGAAAGGCATTATATCGGGTTATGGTGAGGGGGACTGTTCGAGATTACAGGATTGAGGGGCTCGCTTTAGCGAGGGGGGAGCTACGCTTAATCTGGCCTTGGGTGCCTGGGTTACGGTGCTTCGATAATGACGAGGCAACGCTAACCTGGCTGATAAGAAATGCTCTCTGGGTCGGTAAGAAGCTTCATTCAGCTGGCTTGGTGAATTCACCGACTTGTGTTAGATGCGGCGATGAAGACGAGACCGTGAGTCATGCCTTCTTTTATTGCCGCATCGTTGTGCCGCTGATTAGGCTTGTTACAGGTCTCATGGTTCGCATACTTAACGTATCGTCTTTTGACCTGAAACATATCAATGTATGTAGCAACTGGGTTCCGACAACAGATAGGCTGAGACGTTTTGTGTTCTTAAGCATACTAGCCGTTATGAGAGACGTGATATGGAAAACTCGTAGGAAGGCAGTCTACGGAGCTGAGAGCTTCACTTCTCCCGCCTTATTACGATTTTCAAATATTACATGAAAGCTCGCATTAAGGCCGAGAGGGTGAGACTCTCTCCGGCAGATTTTGGTGAAAGGTGGGTGAGAGGTGCGCGACTGTGTAGAGTGACAGGAGCTAGAATAGAGTGGTATTTAGACGTGCCTTAGGTATAGGATTTTGGGTTACAAAAACGAACTTCGATTATGACCCAGTTATAAGTTAGCTAAAAGACATGTTTCTGTTAATTTAAGTTCATAATTTAGCTAGTGTGTGAATGAGTTCATTATGGCCCCTTTTTATTTTCGTCCTTCTCCCTTCCCCTAAAGTTTTTTTTTACCCCCATTTAGTTCCTAACTCCCCATCCCATCCCCAACTAGGTGACAGAGCGCTTGATTTGTCAGGATGCAGGTCTCCCTTCGATATTTTCGAAGGTGGTGTTATTAAATAAAGCGTTGGGGCCTGCATCAACCTCCTTTTTTCGATTTTCGATTTCGACTGGCAAATCTGCGTATCTGCCAGTTTAGTAATGGGGGTTCTTTTTACTAACCTCAATTTTTTCATTGTAAATATTCATATATATATTTTGTACATATTATTTTTATTACCATATTACAATTTTCAGCCAAGGACTTTTGGAACCATAAAAAATCTTTTTTTTTTATTAATTTAGATTTTAGAGGGGGATCACTTTCCTATATAAATCTAACGGAAATCGACGACCCACTTCTTGGCCAAGTTCAGAGTAAAAAAGCTCATAGCAGTGTCTAAAATTTTTATTTTTGGAAAACATTTTCAGGAGAGGACTTTTGAAACCATAGTGAATCATATATAACTTTTTTTTTTTGTCAAATGTTACATTTGTTTTTGTTTATTTCCTAAATTTATTTTTTCGACATAAAAAAACATTTTGGACAACGCTTCGGCCGATGTAACCCCCAACCTTCTTCAGGAACTTAGGAATCTTCTAGTCGAACTTAGTAACACAAACAGAATTTCCAACTGAACCCTTTTTATTTAATCCATAAAGGTAGATTGTTCTCATTCCGCCAGCCATGATCGGGTAGAAGTGCTAGTGCTAATTTGTTATTCTTGGTTATTATCGCCTGTAGTAAGTATTGCACCTTCACCCCCCCTCAAAAAATGGTTACTTAGACCTACTGATTAACCGACGCTCTTAACCGTTATGCCATGGGGTCATGCTGACAGAATGAGAACAATCCACTCCCGTTGATTAAATCAAGGGTTCATTGTTCGGTTAGAGATTCCGTACAGGTCCCCAAGTTATAAAAGAGGTACCTGAAGAAGGTTACATATGTCGAAACATTGTGAATATAACAATCAAGATGAGAATAGTAGTCCGAATAAAAACAAATGTAAACATTTTTTCAAAAAATATAAATTTTAGACAGTGCTATGAATATGGAAAATGATTCACTATGGTTCCAAAAGTCCTCGGCTGAAAAATTTTTCCATATTTTTTTCCCATATTTTTCCATATTTTGTACCCTATATCATATTTTGATATTCTGTGTTTTATACTCTCTATTGATTTGCTTTCGTACTTTTGATTTTGTACGAAACTTTATGTAATTTACATGAAGTTTAAGGCCAGCTCTGTGAGACTGGCGTCAGGGATTCTGGCGCCAAATGCTTCCTTTTGGAATTTACCAGTTTTGGGAGTGGACGTTGTGCTCCAGCTCATTGATAGAGCGAATTCCCTAAGCGCTTCTTTTCTTCAAGAACACTGAGACTGTGATTGTGAGATTCAACACAGGAGTTCGTTGCTGCACGGAGCATTGAATCGAAATTCAACGCGTCCATAAGTTTCGAGAATTTTGCGGCTTTCAACCTTTTCTGAAGGACAAAGAAGTTATCGACTTTGACAAGGATTGTTCACGCAGCGTTGGCGTTGGAAGGCGAAGTTGTTGAGTTTGACACGTTTTATTCATGCAGCGTTGGAAAAACATTTATTCAGAGTATTAAAGCCTTGAAACTGGCGTAGGCTGTTTGTGTCCTTTGAGAATTGTAAATACTCCGTTATATTCATTATTTGTTTAAACCTTAGAAACACTTACTCACCTCATATTTGTATAGTATCATTCGTTGTTGATTGAAACAACAATTGTTTAACTGTTTGAAAAGCAGTTTATTTTGGTTTATAGTAGGCAGCTTGTTGGCTGTTCCTCCTATTTTATTTTGTTTTGTCCTTACAGGTTGAATATCCGCAAGGGAAATATTTGCAAGTTTTTTACTTCCCTTGGGGACTTTTTTGTGAAATAAAATCTTTCCCACTTTTAATCTTATTTCTTTCCTCACCCTCCCTTTTATTTTATCCTTTTGTTTTTTGTGTCTTATTTCTACCAATTCATATTTGTCTGAAAACAGGTAAATTTGCGACATGAGTGCCCCTTCTGGGGAAGCTGGATTTTCCCCACATTAAAAACCGACCTTGTGTTAAACTGTGCCCTCGTGGGGAGGCAAGTATTTTTTTTACACGTGAAAAATTTTCTTGGTATTTTTTTAAGTCTGCTCAAAAAATTCAATAAACATTTTATAAAAAGTGGTTTTCAAAATAGAGTATGTACAGTTTTTTGTTTTGTTTCATTTTTAAATCGCTATAAAGTTGAAAATTAAAATTTAAAAAAAAATTAGAAAAATTAATTCAAACATTTTACTTATTTTATTAAAATATATTGTTAGTGTTGAATTTAGAAAAGTGAAAAAAGAATTTTAAATGTTGTTTTTTTTTTTTTAAATGTTTCTTTTTAAATCTGTTTTATATTATTTGAAGCAGATTTTTGCATGAAAGGAAGGAGAAATAAAAAGATAAAATATTGCCCAAAGGTATTTTTGAACTTTCTTGACTGAAAAAATATTTTTCGGTTAATTTGGCTTTTTGTACAGTAACGAGAAAGATCATTTATTTTGTACATTTGTAGATTTTAAGGCGATTATGAGTGAACACCTTGAAAAAGATGCCAGAATAACAACAAAAAAACAATTATTTTAGAATTTAGAGTGGCAGATCAGTTTCATATATAAATTTAAAGTAAAATGATCACACATTTACAGGCCATGTTAACGTTTTAGAGCAGTCAACAATTTTGTTACCACTTGTCCTTAGTCCGAGTGAAAAGGCCTTTTAACCCACCCGTGACGTCACCAGTTGGCCGCTCCTGGGCTGGTTAGTCACGTGATCCTGTTGGTACAAAAGTTGCTGCTTCGAAGAAGGCCGCGGTTGTCGGAGAGGCCTCTCATAAGGTCACACCCACCCCCACGTTGTGTTTGTTTATATAAGTGGGTGACCGTTGAGAGGGAATCAGCAACTCGGGATCCCTGTGGAATGAAAGGTCATTCATGCAGAACTGTTGAAGAAAAGAAGTCAAGTCCGCTGTGGTTTTCTTAGAAAATAATTATTCTTAATAATGAATAATGAAATAAAATATACACTTGTTGAGTCACTAGGCCAGTTGGCCAGATAATGTTGAGTTCACTCTAGAATGTAATTGGACCGATGGACAATTTATCCCTCTATCAGTGGCGTGCTGTTCTAAGCTTGGGCGAGGACACACGTATCCCGATAGGTGTGATATTTTTCACACGGTTCTTATGTCCGTTTCTCTCATTGATTAATTCACGGTCTGCTTGGTGTAACTCTGGCCAGTCCTCACTCAATGCTTATCACTGACTGGTTTATCACTGACTGGCTTGTCTTCTCCCAGTGCTTATCGCCGACTGACTAACTCTCTCAACTTCAACTTCTTTATATGGAAATCGCTTGTGAATCTAACAACAAAGTTCAACTTCGATAATGTTATTGAGACATAAGATGTTTATAGGTCACTCTGATAATATAAATCAAACTTGAAAATTGTTTATCTTTATCCAAATTATAAGTATATTACATTTCCACTATTTTCCAATTCGAAACAACACGGTTCAATTCCAATAATGCCATCTGAGATTGAAGATGTTTTGAGGTCACTGACCATATAATTTGATATATGAACTTGTTTATCTTCAGTGGAGAAATATTATTTATCAAGCTAATTCTCATTTTGTTTATTTGAGGTCCAATGTTGGTTAATGTTTATGGATACATAAGAGGTCTATAGGTCACTCTGACAATATAAATTGATATTCTTATTTCAAACCAGAAATTATATTATATTCTACTGGGCCAATTTATACTAGCCGCGTATGCTGGGCACCGACCTTCGTAGGGCCAGTTAATATTGTCACACAAGTGTCTTCTAATACGGGTTAGGTTAGAAGACCGTAACGAATGTTTTGAAAAATTATTTATTGAAGAGAAAGAACAAACATGATTACAATAAATCAGAATAAAAATGATATTGGCTATGAAAGAATTTCAAATATATGGTACAAATGAGCTTTCTGAAAGAGTTTGTTGCAGTGGCTGAGACTGGTTGATCAGTCTTACAATTAAGAAAGACATACATACGGCAATCGCAAAGAAAGCAAAAACAAACTCGTGTGTGCAGCAAAATATAAATGTAACATTTACTTCAAAGAAATGAATATGCGACCGTTAGGAAAAGAGTTCATGATTTTGCGAGTTGACGGGAAAGATGATTGAATGGTACTGTCGGATAGTGTCCTTTGGTCTTTTAGCTGAGAGCTGGTGCTCTTGACGTAGCTGCCGTAGAACTTTGGCAGGCCAGAAAACAAATGATGACGATGACGGTAAGCTTGTGGGGTGTCTTTGGTTCCCGGTTTGGGGTCTGGTATTTTAGACGACGTTCGCGTCTTTAGGGATTACCAAGCACCACATAAACAATTAATTTTGTGTAGGTAAATTGAGACCGATTCGATAACAACATATATGATTGGCAAGGATCACCAGTTAAGTCTACGTGCTGATAATTGTCTGTTGCCAGCGGCTACGGCAGCATTTATTTATGTGCCAAGAAAAAGTGTGGTAGTGTTCTGACAGACAAGGCTTTGCACTGCAAGTTGTCTTTCTCGCTAGCTCTCTGACTGGAAAGCGTGTATGTGGTTGTTTATATAGGTTTTAGAAACAGGTGCTCTGCTCCCAGAGAGATTGTTTCTGATTGGCTAAAGTCCAATATAGGCAACCAATCAAAATTAAGTATTTTGATCCAATCAGTACCACGCATTTAAGTACAGCAAATATTGAATGATTTAGAGATCGCTTCTCTGTGATCGTGGTTGCTATTGTCACCACTGCTGGGACAGGTGTCCCACAGCACCCTTTTTATACTGTTTTGCCAGATGCTGCTGATACAACGCTTTAATAAGATTCGATTTATCAGCTCGAGTAATGCTATACATAGAAAAAACTGCATTGGTTTCTGCCACATGGGCTAAGGTGTTCAAGGATCAAACATTCAGTTTTGTTAAGAGTGACGAGTCATACTACTGACTGTCATTGTCGTGGTAGTGAAATGATCATTTTGTCCAGCAGGGATTTAAGGGGAAAGGGCTCGTTTGTAAGTCTGGAGGGAAGAAACTTACCCTTTTTATATTTTTTTGTCAACTGCTACTGATACGATGCTTATCCGGTTTCTTCTCAAAGGTTTATTTTTGTTTAAAATGTGACGTAGTGTTATGGCGAACGATTTGATGCATAATGTCTATGTAAGCTTTGCTATGATTGGATGTTTTACAAATTCTTAAACGGTTCAACTTGATTGCAGTTCCTTGTGAAATAATTGCCAAACGGTGTTTGAGGAGGGTAAGAGTTATTAATTCATAGAGAGAAATTAGCGTGCTACCCTCTTTTTGGTTCAATTAGTTGGGAGAGGCTTACAGAGGGGAATAAAAATAATGTTTTTGTTTAGGTTATAAAAATAATTTAAAGTTTCTGGAAACACGGTCGAATGTAGTAGGCGACTGAAGTGATGTGTTTTGATGTGTTTGGTGCATTATTTCTATAGTCTACTCTAACTGATTTGGGAGGGGAAAATCAAGTCTACTTTATATATATATATATATATATATATTATTTACATTCACACAAAAATTGGGTGAATAGTGTAAATACTACTAGAGCCCCAAAATATAATAATTTAATAAATGTTCCAAGTTTGTTTAAAAACATACAATTGTTTCTGCCTATTTCAAAGCACTTTTCTTTTTGATAAATAATAAATTCAAGATATGGGTTCAAAGGGCTTTCTCGGTGAATTTTTACTCCCATCAAATTAAACCCAGAAAAGTCAAAACCGTTAACTTCAAAATTGTTCTTTTCATTCCAATAATTAATCCCTTTTTCAAAGCAAACCAATAAAAAAAATCCTGGCTGCTTCCTTAAAAATGCAAATCTCGAACAATTATATCAAAAGACACTCAGAAAAAATGTCCTCCATGAGTTTTTTTTTTCATTAAGAGAATACACACAAAAAGCATGAAGAAACAAGCCATGCGTGCGTGGTCCCCCTCTATATGGGACTCGATGTGGCGAGTGTAAAATGCAATAAATTTTGGGCATTTTTGACCCCCATTGTACCCCCTGGGTGCGCGAACAAGAATTTTTCTGAGGTCAAGGATGCTCATTTTATATCCAGAACAATTGCCTCTACATTTTGGCCAAGTTTCAGAAAAATTGAATGGATGAATCAAACGTTATGGGAGAAAAGGGTCATTTTTTGCCATTTTGGGGGCTTTTGACCCCCTGGGGGCGCGAATCAGATATTTTTCAAAGTCAGCGATACTTATTTTCTATTAGGAACAATTGCCTCCATATTTTGGCCAAGTTTCAGAGAAATTGAATGGATGGATGAAAAGTTATGGGGCAAAAAATGTCATTTTTTGCCATTTCGGGGCTTTTTGACCCTCTGGGGGCTAACCGGATATTTTTTCAAAAATCGGAGAATGTCACTTTCTAACCTGACCAAAGTTACAACTTCATGCAAAATTTCAGAGAAATTCAATGGATGGTTGCGGAGAAAAATCCGGACGGACGAACATGCCTCAAAACATAAGTCCCCCGATTTTATAATACCAATAAGGGAACATCGTAGTAATAGGCTCTAGAAAAATCCAAATTAACCGAAACGAAATAACTCCACTCAAAAGTACAACATTCTTTTTGCAAAAGTCTGTTCTCACAAACCAAGGACGATAACTCCTCCGTTCATTAAGGCATGTGTATGCACAAAGCTTTAGTCCCTATTTACTTGCCTCCCCACAAGGACAGTTAGACACAAGGTCAGTTTTTACTGTGGGGAAAATACAGCCTCCGCAAAAAGAAGCACTTTGGATTGAAACAAAAATTTAAATTGCCTCAGTCTAGAACGATTTCTCTTTCATCTACAAGGAATAGAACAGATAAAGCGTAGAAGGTTTCAGCCGAATCTCTAGAACTGTAATATAACTTTTCTAAAACGAACAGTGATGAATCATAAGAATTTTGTTTCAAAAACTCGCATATTTTAGTTTTGTTGTTTCATATTGTCACGGTTAGTGTTTGGGTTAATGTAGACCATTTTTTATGGACTGAAAAGAAAAAAACACATTTAAAAAGAAATAAAAGAAAAAGTACTTTTCATTAAGTCCGAGTTGGCAATACAAAAAATATATGGTGAAAGTACACAATATTTAACACTCGATACTGTGTAACCCTTTCCCCCCCCCCCCCATCAAACGTATTATTTCACACGTTTTCTTCTATAAAATCTGTCTTCTTTAATGACAACCAAGACCTGGAGGCATATTGTGGTCGCCATTAAATGATAAGTGTCAAGAAGACAGATTTTATAGAAGAAAAATGTGACATTAAAAGTGGTGTAACCGTTAAAACTTGGCTACTAATTAGAGAATATCATTCTAATGTGTTTGATATAAATTGTGTTGTTTTTTGTTCTTTTGTTTTATGAGTTATTAAGTGTTAACTATTCTGGACGCTTATCAAAGTATCTATGATATAAAAATCTTTATTTTTAATATGTGCTTACCTTACTGAATCGATTTATTATCCTTGGTCTGTTATAAGACTTTATTGGAGAATGCCGACGAGTGTGATTACGGCAAATTCTGCTCGACATTCCCCTCCCCTCAAGTTGTTTTTATTTACTTCCCCCTCCAGGAGGTTAGACACAAGGACAGGTGAAGTTTTGAAAAGCCAGCGCACTAGAAGTGCACTCTGGCCTACAAAAATGTCTGAGCAGTCCTGTTGGCATTCCCCGGTAAGGGTACCTCAGGCGATTAGCAATAAACTAACCCTTTCTCAGTGAGAAAGTAAAGCTTGGGAGTGTGGATCTTCTAGGACTGAACAGTTAAACTGACTTCATGTGCTACCTTGTTGCAGTGGGATGATAACCTCTACGTTGATAAACATTTAACCTTTGAAATGAGTTGAATTATTGACAAGATAAACAACGAGAATTGTTTGATTTGTTTATATTTCTTTAAACGAAAAAAAAAAAAAGGAAAAAAGTTGATTGACTTTAAACAAAAAGTTGTTTGTTTTTTGTCTGCCCCGGTTATTTTTGCTGGTCATTTTAAAAATAATAAATATTTTGCTTTTTGAAATAATTGTTTTTCAAAGTCAAACATTAATTTTAAAAATACAATGTCATAAGGTAAAAAGCTTCTTTTTTTTTTATAATGCAAAGATTGCAGTATAGTTTGTTTTTTTTTAACAAGTCAGTTAGACTGAACTTTTAAAATTTGTTTTGAAGTAGAACCGAATTTTTTTTTTAAAAGCAAGGAATGAAGAAGAAATGCTTATATCATAATGATTATTTATTCGATTTATGGGCAGACGCTTTTTTTCTTTTTGTATTTAAATTAAATAAAGAAAAATCTTTCAAGGAAGTGTCGTTGTTCCCTGCTACGCAAGCACCACCTTTTCAAATATAAGGAGATTTTTTTTTAAAACAGAAATTGTTCAATTTTCAGCAGTGATGTAGAGGGAAAGGCAACATTTAAAAAAAGAATTGCAAAGTCTCTCCATGAAAAAAATAATTGATTTTATTGACAATTTGTAGAAGTCACATGATCTACTATTTATCTACCTCCCACAAGGTAAAATGTGACACAAGGTCGGAAAGTGGGATTAGATAAGCCAGCGCTCGAGGGTGAGCAATTCTGACCATTTAAAAATAGCCTGGGCAGCCCCGTCGGCATTCCCCGGTAGGGGCGCCTCAGACAGTAAGCAATAAACTTACTCCTCCCCAAAGAGGGGAGGCAAAGCCTGGGAGGGTGCACCTCCTAGAACTGCACAGGACCAGACAACCCCTAATAGACCGGCCTAAATCCAGACCCAAAGGCCAGGACAATACCAGTTTATTAGGTGGGTTAAAAACCCGTGGTTATGTAATCTCTTGCGTAGTGATTAGTGTGTGGTGTGGTCCCTGGCCTTGGTAGGACCATTTTTAGGTGACATTGGCATCTTTGGGATTTTACTAAGAACCACGCCGACAATTAACACAAATTATAAAATAGGTGTTGTAAATGGTAAAGGAAATGAAATGGGGATAAAATATACGGGGGGGGGTCATGCATATTAAATGGAAATGAAATAAAGTTTGAGATAATATTGAGGGTCACCAGCTAGCAAGTGCTAACTTAACATAAACATAGTTTTGTGAATGAAAAATCAAGGAAAACATTATTAATTAACAAAACATTTATATAACTAAGTTTAGATGAATATAAAAGTCATTTTTAGTGAGGAAATGTTCATTTGGTAAAGATTTATACAACTCGTGTTTTTGGTAAGAAAATGTTCAGTTAATATCAGACACGAGGGCTGAAGGTGTGTATATCTATGTATATTTGTTAGTGTGAATATGCGTGTGTGAGTAATATGTGTATGTGAGTATTAGACAATGTGGTACGGTGTAAATGTGTGTGTGTAGATGTATGCAAGGTGAGGGAGCTTGTACGTGAATTTTGAAGTGTTCCCTTTTTCTCCCCCGCCCCTGTCAAAGAATAGACGTTCTTAGATCCTTCGGAAATGCACCTGGTTAGGTCTCTGGAGAACTCGGATTTTGTTGACTAGGTCACTAGTTTTATAAGCTTTATTATTTTGACATAGGCTTGCTAAATTTTGGGTTTAAAACGATTTTTATTGGTTGAAAAATATTGAGTTAACACGTTCCTTTTGAAAGTGAAGAGAGTCTATTACAACGAAACAGGGAAAATAAACATGTGGCTATTCAAACCATTCGCTTTTTTAGCACTTGCTTGAATCGCATCTCGATCCAGCTCAAGTGCGTGGTTTGGCTGGCTAACACAGGCATGTCAAAACTCGCGTAGTGATACACAGGCGATCAGAGCAGCACTTGAGTAGTGATTCACTGGGCGTTTTGGAACACTATGCACATGCTCACCTTTTCCGCCTAGCTCTATTTGGTGTGCAAATATAAACAGTTCCTGGATAGACGCCGTGGAGACCAGATGCTAAAAATCTCTTCTCGTCTCTTGCCATGGCGTGGCAGGACGAGATGGAACTCTAGCAGTCATAAATAATGACTTATTTTCTGTCTCAGAAAAATGTCTCTGTTATGCCATTTGGTCACACACTTGCCAATGAACTTGCAGGGCGCATTTATTTCATTTGTGCCTTGAAAAACTACTTCAGCCTAACCTTTTGGGAATCACGGTCGGTCATCAGAGAGTTTCTTGAAAGCAACCAGAATGGACGCACCATTTCTCTCTCCTGCCTTTTTATCCACTGGATTCCCGAGCACCATCTATTCTCCATTGGAAGAATTACTGCTCAGAGAAAAGTGGCAGCCGAACTTTCTAACTCTTCATTTCTTCACTTGGACACTGTGTTAACTTTTTTTAACCTATACCAAACGGTGTAGGTAACTTTAATGCAAACCCTTTCATTGTTGTTATAAAAAAGGTTTTGTTGCAGTGGTTTTTTCTTACTTACATACAAATAATATAGGAGTTGGTCTTAACATTGTCTGCTAAGACTAGAACCTATCAATGGTGACTTGACGTAAAAAAAACTCAGACCTTCTAAGAAACGAAACGTCAAAAAGCAAGAAACAAAAAAAATCCTTCTTAAAGTTATTTCAATAAACAGCAAAAAAGATGCGAAACTGGGAGTCAGACCCTACCAAACAAAACGACAAACACAAAACTCAGCCTTGTTCAAACAAAAAAAAGAATACGGACGTTTTACTTACACTCACAAAACAAAACAAAAAAAAACAAACATAAAAACAAAGATTGTTTCCAACCAGTTCCACACAAAATAATTTAGGTGACTGAAGTAGGACAGTCAGTCATGAAACATTTTTCACTGAAAACTTTTGTTGAAAGAGAAATACTTTAAAACATTTTTTTCTATGACATTACATGAAAAAAAGAAAAACATTTTTCTAATTTAAATGTCTCAAATTTAAGGGATCTTAAGAAAACGAAATTAATGAAATCTTGCTTAATTGGTGTCTAATGACTATGGATGAAATTTAATGCAAATCTGAAATATTTGAATCTTCAAATAGGGGGGGGGCATATTATGTCCCCTAAAACCTTTTAAAATACTTCAAAGAAACTGAAATTCGGGGAATTTATTGATCGATATGTAATACTTATCGTTAAAATTTAACAAAAATCGGAGATATCTGAATTTTGATGACAAGCTTCCTCCCTCTTTAGATAAAACTAAATATAGCATGCATTACTACTCCTTATGCTTAGCAGCAGTGTTCCCAAATTCATAATGATCAATTAATTAATTTAGGAGTGAATCCTGTACATACAAATATATAAACACACACTTAACTTTATATAAAGACATTTAGTAATCAAAAGAATTCTTTTAAATTCTTAAAAATTTACACTTCATGGTAGGAGAGAATGGACGGCTTTGTATAACAGATAAAACTTTTTAAAAAATTAATTAACAATTTAGATGAGGGGGGGGGTAACATACACGCCGATTTAAGAAAGTAAATGCTTGGAAAATTCTTGTTAAATAACGTACAATATAGCGTGGGTCTTAGTATGAAAGAAATATTGACGATGGTCAGTCCTTTGACGGACCATGACCTACACTAACAATTAAAATGTAATAAATGTGGACATGAACAAAAATGGTTGTTTGAAATGAAAGAGGTGAAAACATTAGTTCGAGAACACATATTTTTATATAGAATTTTACGAAGTTATGTAAGATATTTTGCATAAGTATTTATTTACTCCTCTCCAGGAGTTAGGCACAAGGCCAGTTTTATCTTACTGCCACAAGTAAGATGTGATCCAAGGTCAGGTCGGGAAAGTGGGGTGAGCACTCTGGCAATTAAAAATTGCCTGGGCAGCCCCGTCGGCATTCCCCGGTAGGGGCGCCTCAGGCAGTAAGCAATAAACTTACTCCTCTCCAAAGAGGGGAGGCAAAGCCTGGGAGGGTGGACCTCCTAGAACTGCATAGGACAGACCCATAGACCGGCGTAAATCAAGCCCCGAAGGCCAAGACAATACCAGTCTATGGGGTGCAGTATCCATCGGTACAGATACTACACTTTGATTTTACTTAAAGTAAATTGTCTGAAAAGTTTATTTTCTTGTTTGTAGAAGGTTCAAAGTGATAAAACTGAATTGCTCTGTTTAAGAAGTGTGTATATATGTTTGCCTTCTGTAAGTGTGAATATGGTGACAGTGTGTGTCTGTTCAGTAGGCATAGTAGACAGTGTGTGTATATATGCTTGCTTTTGTTTAGTCAGTGTGAGAGGATATGCATGAAGTTGCGTGTATCTGAGTTCAGTAAACAGTGTGTGTATATGCTGCCAGTATGTGTAAATGTGCGCTGTAAAACTAAGAGGCTGTTAGCAGTTTCATTATCTCCCAGATTCAGGAGCAGAAGCATAGTTGTGTCTTTACTGTCCGTCTTCTGATTTATATTATACTAGCGGGGCTACCCGGCGTTGCTCGGGGCGATAAAAACATTTAATTGAAGAAAACTCGTGTGTGTAACATCTTTATATTGAAACTTCTATTTCTCTCCCTCTCTCTATAGCCATCTCTTTATCTTTCTACTTTTCTCTTCCCTGGTCGCCCCATTTCACCGCTACTTTCTCATGTTGTCTTTTGCGAAAGCTGTTTCTTCCCCACCATTTCATCCTACGTTTCCCAGGGCAATAGTATGACATATTTATATAAAAAGTACCACCTCTGTCTGCGCCTTCTATATAGGTACTTATCTCCGCCCCGGTGTTCATACTATATATGAATCTATCGCCACCCCGGTGCGCATACAATATACGTACCTATCGCAGCCCCAGTGCACATAATATATACATACCTATCGCAACCCCGGTGCAGATATTATATAAGTACCTATCGCTTCCTGGGTGCAGATACTATATAAGTACCTATCGCCGCCCCGGTGCAAATGCTAAATACGTACCGATCGCCGCCCTGGAGCACATGCTAAATACATACCTATCACCGCCCCGGTGCTATATACGTATTTACTGCCGCCCATGTGCACATGCTATATACGTACCTATCGCATACTACATATGTACCTATCGCTGCCCCAGTGCAAATACTAAATATGTACATATCGCCGACCCGGTGCGAATGCTAAATATATACCTATCGCCACCCCGGTGTGAATGCTAAATACGTACCTATCGCCACTGCTATGCACTACTATATACGTACCTATTGCCACCCCAGTGCACATACTATATATATACCATATCGCCGGCCCGGTGCGCATACTATATTAGTACCTATCGCCGCCCTCATGCGCATACTATATACTTACCTATCTCTGCAAGGGTACACATACTGTATATGTACCTATCTCCAGCCCAGTTCGCATACCTACGAACTCATATTAATACGCCCGTCGTGTCAGAAAAACAAAATAGTGTTCATTCATGTAGTGTCACTATCATAAATATAAATATTTTTAGTTAAGAAAAAAAATTTTTTTTGCTCCCCCAAGAAAATTTTTTTTTCATCCTCCCCCATACTTAGAAATATTTTTAATTTAAAATAAAAAAAAAGAAATTTTTGACCCCTCCTCCCCCATACATAGAAATATTTTTAGTTCAAACAACGAAGAAAAATAAATTTACCCCACCCACGCCCGAAAAAAAATATTTTTCATCCTCCCCATACATATAAATATTTTTAATGAAAAAGAAAAAAAATTTTTGACCCCCTCCCCCTCAAATTTTTTTCTACCCTCCCCATACATATATTTTTAGTTTAAAAAAGAAAAAGGAAAAAAAAAAAATTTCGACGCCCCCCTAAAAAATTTTTTTCATCCTAACCTATACATATGAATATTTTTTATGAAAAAAAAAAAATCCTTCCCCCCCAATTTTTGTTTACCCTTCCCCATACATAAAAATATTTTCAGTTAAAGAAAGAAAAAAAAATTCTGAGGTGCCTCGGTCATATCTAAGAACCATACTGCAGAAGCCTCCGGGTCGTATATTGTAGAAGCACCCCCGGTGCTGGGTCCTATACTGTAGAAGCGCCCCTGGCCCCTATACTGCAGAAGCACCCATGGTCCCTATTCTACATAAGCCTCTGGGTCCTATATTGTAGAAGCACCCTCGGTGCTGGGTCCTATATTGTAGAAGCACATCTGGTCCCTATATTGGAGAAGCACCCATTGTCCCTATTCTGTAGAAACCTAAATTCTGTTTTTAAACGTAAGTTATCGTTCTTCCTTAGCTATCCTCTAACAAATAAATTTCATTAAAAATACTGAATTGTTTTATGAACTTGAGGTATTACGTAATTAAATTACAATATGACTCAGCAATTTCAAATTACTATAAAATATAATGAAAAATAACTGAAAAGCCCCCCCCCCCCTGATGAAATATGCCGCATGGACTCCTAAGGGGTGGCTTCTAGATTCGGGAATACTCTCATCATCTCACTCTGTGAATTTTACATAAGAATACACATTTATATGTTATGTATATTCTCTAACCTTGTTTTAAAACCCTAAATTGTGTTTTTAAATGTGAGTTATCGTTCTTCCTTAGCTATCCTCTAACAAATAAATTTCATTAAAAATGATGAATTGTTTTATGAACTTTAGGTATTACGTAATTAAATTACAATATGACTCAGCAATTTCAAATTACTATAAAATATAATGAAAAATAACTGAAAATTCCTCCCTTCCTGCCTGATGAAATATGTCCCATGGACCCCTAAGGGGTGGCTTTATAGATTCGGGAATACTCTCATCATCTTACTCTGTGAATTTTACATGAGAATACACTTTTATATGTTATGTATATTCTCTAACCTTGTTTTAAAAACCTAAATTGTGTTTTTAAACGTGAGTTATCGTTCTTCCTTAGCTATCCTCTAACAAATAAATTTCATTAAAAATGATGAATTGTTTTATGAACTTTAGGTATTACGTAATTAAATTACAAAATGACTCAGCAATTTCAAATTACTATAAAATATAATGAAAAATAATTAAAAGCCCCCCCCCCCCTCCCTGATGAAATATGTCCCATGGACCCTTAAAGGGTGGCTTTATAGATTCGGGAATACTCTCATCATCTTACTCTGTGAATTTTACATAAGAATACACTTTTATATGTTATGTATATTCTCTAACCTTGTTTTAAAAACCTAAATTGTGTTTTTAAATGTGAGTTATCGTTCTTCCTTAGTTATCCTCTAACAAATAAATTCAAGTGGGACTTGAAAAGCCAGCGTCCGAGAAGATGAGCACTCTGGCCATTAAAAATTGCCTGGGCAGCCCCGTCGGGATTCCCCGATAGGGGCGCCTCAGGCAGTAAGCAATAAACTTACTCCTCCCCAAAGAGGGGAGGCAAAGCCTGGGAGTGTGGACCTCCTAGAACTGCACAGGACAAACCTTCCCCCGGTTGCTATACCGCAGAAGCCTCTACTGACATATCCATTACCGATCCCCCCTCCTTTTTATTCTGCACAATAGTCCGAAGAGAATCGTAAATGGCGTTAAAATATTATACAAACTTATCACTACAGTAGCTCTATCTAGAACATTGAGCAGTTTTCTCCCAGACAACGCCGAGTATTTAAAAAATCAAGGAGGTTTCTGGAGCACTAATTAAATAACTCTAACCGATCCCCCCCCCCCCCGCTTTTCATCTGCAAAATAGTCCAAAGAGAAACGTAGATGCTGTTATTCGACATTCCCCGATAACGCGCCTCTAGCAGTAAGCAATAAACTTACTCCTCCCCAAAGAGGGGAGGCAAAGCCTGGGAGTGTGGACCTCCTAGAACTGCACATGACAAACCCATAGACCGGCGGAATGAAGCCCCGAAAACCAAGACGATACCAGTCTATGGGGTGCAGTATCCATCGGAACAGATACTACACTTTGATCTTAGCCAAAAGAAGTGAATTAATGTCATTTTCGGTTTTAAAAAATGGCGTATAAAAGCTATGTTGAATTAGAGAAAAACGGCCTGGGGGAGTCTAAAATTCATTGTTGATATTCAAAACTAATGTAATAATTTGTTAAATAGTATTATACAATGTTTGTTGAAAGAAAATCATAGTTATTATTACTTGTTAATTTATCAATGTCATTTGAACAGTGTCTAGTGGATAGACCGCTGTACTGATGTAGATTCGTTATAAATACTGATAGAAAATTTCTAAAAATTTGAATATCGGATGCTTTCTGGGCCTTTTGGCTTATATTCGGAAGGTGAAAAACGCGGAAGGACATACCCTGGTATCGTCTCGTGAGATCTGTGAGGGGTTCCGTGAGCATTTGGAGGAACGCTTCACCCAACTGCCCAGACTCCGCGGCCAGGAGTTTGACAGCTATTTGGCTGACTCGCCCCGCCTCGAGGCGGCTCGAGCAGCTGGCTGTGATGGCAGGATTACGGAGGGCGAGATCGTTACTGCGTTGAAGCAGGTCGGCTTGAACAAATCTCCAGGACTCGATGGTCTGCCGTACGAAATGTATTTGAGGCTGTCGCCCATGTTTGTCCCAATTCTGAAGGATGTGTTTAACCACTGGTTTGTTCAGGAGTCAATCTCTGGACAGGTAACCAAAGGAGTGGTCACATTACTGAAGAAGACGGACCAACCTGGTGGGGGAAATTTAGACGACTACAGGCTCATAACTCTACTAAACACAGAGTTAAAGATTTTGGCCCGCGTTCTTGCGAACCGCCTGCAGGTTGTTATCGGTGATTTGATCAAGCCTGAGCAGAACTTTGCTGTGAAGGGGAGGTCGATTCACAACAACTTGCATTTAATTCGCATGATCATAGAGGGGACAGAAGACGACGCTGAAGCCGCGCTGATCAATTTAGATCAGTCCAAGGCTTTCGATAGGGTCGACCATGGTTTCCATAAAGCGGTTTTAGCGGCTGCCGGTTTTGGTCCGGACTTCCGCAGGTGGATCTCTATTCTGTATGACTCGCCGACGGCAGTGGTGCAAGTCAATGGAAAGAGGTCGGAATCGTTCGTTGTTTCTCGGTCGGTACGTCAGGATTGTCCGCTGTCGCCCCTGCTCTACATCCTGGCGTTGGAACCCTTCCTTCGCAAATTAAGGGATCAGGTGACAACACCAGTCCTGCGCGGGATCGCTATCCCTCCTTGCAAAGCGCGAGTCAGGGTTTCCGCGTTTGACGATGATGTCACCGTTTTCGTGTCGAGCCGTACTGACATTCAAACGGTGATTAAGGCGCTCGCTCGGTACGAAGAAGTGACAGGGGCCATAGTCAACCGCAGCAAGTCCAACGGCCTGCGGTTGGCTGCCTGGAGCGGAGAGACCACTCTTCCAGGTGACTTCAGCTGGTCGGATGGCCCGGTTCGAATCCTCGGCGTGTGGTTCGGGCCGGGCCTCCAGCTGGAGAAGAACTGGTCGGAAGTACAGACAAAGATCGAATCGTCGGTCCGGGCTTGGATTCGAAGGAAGCTTTCCTTAAAGGGCAGAGTGGAGGCGTGCGCCACTTTCGTCTTTCCTCTCATCCTTTACCGCCTTATCGCTTTCACGCGCTTACTCGTCTTGCTTCTTTGGAAGGGCCAGAAAGCGTACGTCCGCAGACAGGTCTGTACTCAAGTTCCAAGTGTGGGAGGCTTGGGGATGCCTGACTTGGCAAGTCATCGACATGCCGAGAGACTGGCTTTCCTGAGTCGGACTTTGATGGAAGACACTCCGTGGGTCCCTGCGGTCGGGAGCGCCTTTCCCAACCTCATACCCGACCTCTCTGTCGAAGGTCGACGTAGGCCGAGAGGGGAGCCCTTGTTCTTCTCCGAATACCGGGGTCCAGTAACCTTGCCCGGTCTAGGAAGAGACTATATCGGGATCTAGTGGAGGACACCGCTTCGGACCCACTTGAGGAGCGGCTTGGATTGTCGAGGGAGGAGGCCCGCTCCCAGTGGAATTGGGCGCCGGGCCAGAGTTATCTAAAAAATTCGGAGTATTCTCTGACCTGGCAACTGGTTCGGAACGCACTGCCCCTCTATGGCAGATTATGCAGAGATGGTTTAAGGGACGTCCCCTTATGCCCGCGCTGTGAAGACGACGAAGAAGAAACGGCCGAGCACGCCTTCTTCACCTGCAGCAAACTTCGACATCTTTGGGAATACGTCAGGGAGGTGACGGCCCGCATCGACGCTGAGCAGCCGATGGTCCTGGATGTAGCATCTGTCATCAACAACGCAGCACCGCCGTGGTCTGGGGAGAAACGAATGGTGTTTCTAGCCATCCTAGCCGTAGCAAGACTAGTGACGTGGTTACACATCTTGAGGTTCATGGGGTTGGATCTGTTTCGGATCGGGATCTGTTAGTTTACTTTAAACACCAACTTAAAGTGAAGATCAGATGCGATTGGAAACGATTACATCGCATGGATTTCAATAGAAGATGGGTGCATGACACTAGTTTGTGCATCCGACGAGGCGCCAAGTTTGAGTTCGTGTTCCCTCCATAGTTATGGCACACGCGGTACTGGGTTCTACAGAACCCACCCCTGTAGAGTTTTTTGATTTATTTAAAAAAACTGGTAACCTTTTGAACTAGTAGGAATGAGAGTTATCCTGTCCCTATTTTATTTTTGCCGGCACTAGAGCTTCCAAAGATTCCCACTTCCACTGTTTTATTTTGTCCCCGGTATTTTTGAAACCCTTGGCATTACTATCTTGGAAGACGCCATCCACCCCATGATCCCATTCCCGATAAATTTATTTTTTGAACACTCCTCTCTTAAGTTCCCACTCCCACTTAGTGACCGACCCGCTTGTTTTCGGTTTCGTGCCGGAAAACAGTGGGCGGTCTAACACTTAGCCATGAGGGAAAGCCGGGCCATACTAACTTTTTTATCATTTTATTTTGTTCTTTATTTTTCTTTCTTTTTGGGTGTTTTTAATATTTTTTACCACTCCCACGATAATTTCCTTTTTTACATCGATGTTTTTTTGGGATATTTTAAGTAGGGATCCACCCACAGAGTGAATGCGGTATTTTGGTGCAAGAATCTAGTTTAGAGTCAGCAAATGTTCTTTTTCTGTTGTTTGTAAAATTTTTTGAAATAAAAAACATTGAACAGCTTGTCTCACTTATCCCCGACCCCCCCCCCTTCCCCCTACATAACGGGCACTATGCCTAAGGTCTGGTGAGTTCCCAAGGTTTGTAAAATCTTCATCTGTAGATAAAGATGAAGGTTGTCCGAAGGAACTCACCTGCCTAAGTGTAGTATCTGTTCCGCTGGATACTGCACGCCTGTCCTGTGCAGTTCTAGGAGGTCCACCCTCCCAGGCTTTGCCTCCCTTCTTTGGGGAGGAGTAAGTTTATTGCTTACTGTCTGAGGCGCCCCTACCGGGGAATGCCGACAGGGCTGCCCAGGCAATTTTTAAATGGCTAGAGTGCTCACCTCTCGAGCGCTGGCTTTTCAAACCCCACTTTCTCGACCCGATCTTGGGTCACATCTTACTTGTGGGAGTAAGATAAAACTGGCCTTGTGCCTAACTCCTGGGGAGGAGTAAATAAAACCTGCCTAAATAAATTGGGCTTCTTGGCCTTTTGGCTAAGATCAAAGTGTAGTATCTGTTCCGATGGATACTGCACGCCTGTCCTGGGCAGTTCTAGGAGGTCCACCCTCCCAGGCTTTGCCTCCCCTCTTTGAGGAGGAGTAAGTTTATTGCTTACTGTCTGAGGCGCCCCTACCGAGGAATGCCGACGGGGCTGCCCAGGCAATTTTAAACGGCCAGAGTGCTCACCTCTCGAGCGCTGGCTTTTCAAACCCCACTTTCTCGACCCGATCTTGGGTCACATCTTACTTGTGGGAGTAAAACTGGCCTTGTGCCTAACTCCTGGGGAGGAGTAAATAAAACCTGCCTAAATAAATGGGCCTTTTGGCTAAGATCAAAGTGTAGTATCTGTTCTCGGCATTTTTGCCTTGAGATCAAGTGTATTTTCTAGTCCTATTCGATAGATGTCGGTCTTACACTGTCGAATCAAAAATCAGATTATCATTTTATTTTTTAATCCCTTTTCCATTGCGGCATTTCTTCTCCCCTAAAGTACAGCCTGATACGCTCACAAGGTCGGGATCTATCTCACCGACAGGTACTCATACTCCCCCCCGTCCCCCAAATTTCACCAGCGAATGCCGACACTCCACCTCCCCAAGTTTCGCCTGAGGCGCCCCACCAGCGAATACCGATACTCCCCCTTCCCCAAATTTCGCCTGAGGCGCTCACACCGGCGAATGCCGACACTACCTTCCCCAAAATTTCGCCTGAGGGGACCCACCGGCGAATACCGATACTCCCCCTCCCCCAAATTTCGCCTGAGGCGCTCAAACCGGCGAATGCCGACACTCCCTCCCCCCCAAATTTCGACTGAGGCGCCCCACCGGCGTATGCCAACACCCCCTCCTCCTAAATTTCGCCTTAGGCGCCCCACCGGCGAATACCGATACTCCTCCAAATTTCGCCTGAGGCGCTCACACCGGCGAATGCCGACATTCCCCCTCCCCAGATTTGGCGTGAGGTACCCTACCGCCGAATGCCGACATTCCCCCTCCCCAGATTTGGCCTGAGGCGCCCCACCGCCGAATGCCGACACTCCCTCTCCCCCAAATTTCGCCTGAGGCGCTCATACCGCCGAATGCCGACACTACCCCTCCCCCAAATTTCGCCTGAGGCGCCCCACCGGCGTATATCAACCCCCCCCCTCCCGGAATTTCGCCTGAGTAGCCCCACCGGCGAATGCCGACACCCCCCTCCCCAGATTTGGCCTAATGCGCTCATACCGCCGAATGCCAACACTCCTACTCCCCAAAATTTGGCCTGAGGCGCTCATACCGGTAAATGCCGACATCCCCCCCAAGACTTGGCCTGAGGCGCCCAACCGCCGAATGCCGACACTCCCCCTCCCCCAAATTTGGCCTGAGGCGCTCATACCGGCGAATGTCGACATTTCCCCCCCCCCCTACTCCCGCGATTTGGCCTGAGGCGCCCCACTGGCAAATACCGATACTCCCCTCTCCCCCAAATTTGGCCTGAGGCGCTCACACTGGCGAATGCCGACTCCCCCCCCCCCCAATTTGGCCTGAAAGGAGGAGGTAATGCCTATCATGATAACAGAACGGCCATAGGAAGGGAGGGGGGAGGAATATTAGCGTCTATTAATAATTAAGAAAGAAAGTGTGGGAGTGAGAGGGAAAAAAGCAGCATGCATCCATCCCTGCACCCCACCAAACATGCAGCACTGAACATGTTTACAAATTTATTTAAATGAAAAATAAAATAAGGGAAAACAACAATGAATTTTTAAAAATTCTATTTAAAAAAATGTAAGCGTTTTACCCTACAGCATATGCTAGTTCATCTAAAAAGAAAAATGCGATTCTACTTTTTTTCAGCAATTATATGTAAACAGTCTGAAAAACTTGGAATTGACATCAAATAAAACAACAAAATTAGGTTAGACGCTACAGTCGTGGATCAGTTTCGCATATAAAGTTAACGTAAAATGATCACCCACTTTTTTTGAAAATCTCAGTTATTTTCTTAGTTTCTTGAAAATGGGTCAGTGTGCTGGGGGGAGAGTTAAGGTTAGGGTTATGAGTCAGTGTGCTGGGGGAGATTTTTTTCTGCTGAAAAATATACATTTTAAAATAATTTTTTTTTACCACCAAGGTTTCCACAGTTTACATGGGTGTCTGTTTTGTAGAGAAGGGGGGGGGGGGGGTCTGTTGAAAATATACATTAAAACATGCTATAAATAAAACAAGTGAATTGGCCTTTTGGCTAGGAACAAAGTGTAGTATCTGTTCTAATGCTTCACTTAGTCTATTCTGTCCTCGGTTGGTGAAGGAGAAATCCTTCTAGATTGAGGCAATTTTTATTTTTGTTCCAATTCAAAGTGCCTCCTTTTTGCTGAGCTGAATGTTTCCCACATTAAAACCGACCTTGTGTCTAACTTTGCCCTAGTGGGGAGGCAAGTAAAAATAGGACATGCTATAAAGAAAATATTTACTTTTTTGTTTGAATAGGCCATGTATTTACTCTCCATCCTGTTGCTCTGCCAGAACTACTGCCTATTCAGACCCAAATTACATAAGTTTGCCCATCTATTCATTAGTGCCCCTCACACATACACCTTTCCGTGCCAAACTCGATGGGCTATGGCTTTTTTTCCCATAAGATCTTTCCTTAATGGGCAGACATGTAACAACTTTTCAGTCAGCCATTTCTTAAAAATGGTCCTTTATGCGAATGACATTTTGGTAGAATATTCTTTTGACAATATTATAGAAAAAGGAGACAGTCCATTTCTAATACATAAAACACCTTTATTGAGTTTTCCTCGTTAGTACGTGAACAAAAAGGAAAAGGGTTATGTATGTCCATAAGTATGAACGAAGGCAAAAGCTAGGAATTCCCCGTGATTATAATTCCCTAGTGGGGAAAAGAGAATTGTTCATAATCTAGAATGTTTGTACACCGGTTACAGTGTCAGGATGCGTCCATGTGTGTATGTAAGTATGTGTGACTGTACACCGGTGTGAAAGTCAGTTCACATGTAAGCAGTTATGTGTGTGTATGTGTTATATTAAGTCCATGTGTATGAAGCAGTAGCCATTTTGGCTTCTCGGTACTTCGTGTCGAAGTGGCCAGAGCTAGGTAGTCTACATATCGAGAGAGGCAAGAAAAAGAGAGGGAATGGATATTAATACCATGTGTATGCGGCAGTAACCATTTTGGCTTCTTGTCGAAGTCGAACACAGGGCCTAAGCCCCGGGAAAATCTCTGTTGCATCCCCAGAGAGGGGTATGTGTGTTTGGAAGTGTGAAGAAGGAAAAAGAGAGAGAAGATGCGTCCCGTGGGGCAGAAGAAAAAGAAAGAAAGGGTGGATGGCGCTTAAGTGTTTATATAGTTATGCTAGCAATCCGAGATTCACCTAAGAGAAGGCCACTGATTGGTCAAGCCAAGGAGGAAGTAGATTGCTTGAACCAATTAGCGGGCAGCTATGAAGTCATCGATATTTAAACAATATGGCGGCTTGTAGGAAACTGCTACAATATTACTTTTTAAGTGATGAAAAGTAAGTTATTGTTAACTTTTTGTTATTATTACATTTTAACTTTCTGTTCGTATCACATGTTAACTTTTTAAGCATAAAAAATGCCCAAGATTTGTTACAGAAAATACACATTTATCTCCCTTAAAATAATATTTTGTGCTTCTACAGAGAAGCGTCCATATTAAATTATGAATACCACAAAAAAAACAGTATTATATACTTACGCGACAGATTTAAATAAATATCCTCACCAAAAAGTAGGAAAAATTATCGAGTAGAACTTTAATTAAAGGCGAAATCCATTTTTCGGGAGCAGTCAATTGACATGTTCAAAGGTACCATCTTAAGCTATCGGAAGACATAATCAGAGGAGGTAAGCGCGATCTGCAGCACCATTTCAATTTGCAGCACGCTATATTAATTATGACAAACGCGCTAACCTCCCCTGATTATCTCTTCCGGTAGATTTTAAACTAAACTGAAACTAATTGAAATGTTTACGTTTGTAAATATTGAAAAATGGATTTTGCTTTTAATTAAAATTCTACTTGATTACTTTTCCTACTTTTTGGTGCGGATACTTATTTAAATCTGCTGTGTAAGTATATAATACTGTTTTTGTGGTATTGATAATTTAATACTAGGTATGTGCAAAAATGGCCGTCGCTTGTACGGACTATAGTTCTTAAAAGTTTATTTTCTTAGTTTTTACAAGTAGTTTTCATTTAAGTTTTGATTGTGTTTGAAAGATAAAAGCATTAAGTTAATATCTAAAAGGAAACAAATGTATATTTACGTGTGAAAAAAAATTAGAATGAGAAATGTTATCAAGACGGCTAAAAACAGCGAAAAATAAGTTAAAACTGCAGATTCAATAAAACATGTTTAAAATTCGCTGGAAAGGTAAATATCAGTTTTCTGGAACTGTTTCAAAGATAATTATTAAATTGAAGTCGTAAGAGAGTGAATTACGAAAGAATTGTGATTTAAGATACAACAATAATTTGCATATGTGGTGGGTTAAACAATATAAAAACCGTACTTTTTTGACTGAAGAGGATGTTGAGTTTGGAAGAGAAGAGAGTGAAGATTGGAGAGAACTTTTAATATTGGAGATTGCAATTGTCAGTGAAGGTGAAAAATGAATCCAATTCTATTTTTTTTATTTAAGTTTGGATTACAAGAACGTACCTTTCTTTTTACTAAAAATTGCTTAATTATCTCCCCAAAAGTGAAAGTTAGGTTCCGGACATCTTTTCGCTGTGTTATAATTGTAAACAGAAAATATGGCTACAAAATCTCAAAGTATGGAAGACTCGAACTGCAGTAATAATTTTTTTAATTATTTTTACGTTACAAACTGCGTCAATTTTATTAATTATTTTTACATGATGATTGATTAAAATCTTGAACTATACTCGATTTATTCTTTAAGAATTAATGTAATTTTAAATTACATAATTCTTAAATAATGAATAACTAATTTATTGTTACGACACATGTAAGAATTTCTTATGTGTTGTAACGATAAATTACAGTAATTCTTTTAGAATATAGCTAAAAGAATTTTTTTTTATTTTAAGTGTGAACCAGTAAATTAAAGTCAATTACTACACTGACAATATTCATTGAAAAAAAGTTAAAATATTAAAAATTATTTATTAATAAATAGAATTCAATTTTGAAAAAAAAATGTCATATTTGAATTCTATTTATTTATTTATTAATAAATAATTGTTTTAAACTTTTTAAATAATATTTATTAATGAAAAAAAATGACAAAACAAATACAAACCTACGTTTTATCTTTCCAAATAACTGACGATGAATTGTGAAATTAACAAAATTGTTGAATCTCTGAAAATAAAATTTTGAGGACAGTGTGGAGGGAGAAAGTGGTGGTTGGTGAGCTAATCTCGCCTGTTTATTACAGAACAGGACTACCATACCTCCCCAAGGCAATCGTTAGTAGAAATTATCCAATTGTTTTAATCCTTTTTTCGTTATGATCCTGATTCTCATTTTTTTTGTTTATTTTCAAGATTATAAAAAAAAATTCTTACGTTGATTATGACACGTTCATGTATGAAAGGGAAATATAATTACATCGCATTTTATATTTTCTCATAAACTCCTATCATAAAATTCACATGAAATATTTTTTGCAATTATATTATTTTAACATTGCCAATTCAAGAAATTAATTTTTCTTTGTGATTTTATTGATACGGAATTTAGGGGCCTGGGTATCTTTACGAATAGCCCTACAACGAAAACGCTGAAAAAACAAATATACAACAAATAAAAGTTACTGTAGCCGATAAAACTGAATTTCCAAGTTAACTGTGACAGTTTTTAATGATTATAATCTGTTAAAAGTGCTATTTTTCATAAATTGATAGTTTTAGCGAAGTAAAAAAAAATGAATGGCCTCTTCTCGATAGAAACTGGAGCCTCGTTCTCGTTTCGATTGTTTTTTACAGGGACTCATAGTCAAAGCGCAATTTTTGCATTTTTCAGCCAAGCAGAAGAACAAAAAAAAACTACACTTTAAGCAAAAGGAATAAAATAATTTTCTTTTGATTTACATGTCAGTGTGCTTTTATTTACATATTATTTTTGGTAAATTTTTACTATCCATTCCCAGCGCAGTTTACCCCTTAAAAAAGTTCAAATTCTACTTTTTTTGTGCAAATACATTTAAACAGCCTAAAAAAATATCCGCAAAGAAGGAATTTAAAAAATTTTTTAATATTTAAGATTTTAGCGTGGGGGTTCACTTTCCTTTATAAATGTAATAACGTAAAATGAGCACCCATTTTCTGGCCAGTTAGCGTCAAACGAGACACATAACCGACTTGAGTTTTTAATAAAAACATGTAAAAATTTAGCGATTTTCGTGTTTGTTTTGGAGGGGGGTGGGCAAACTTTGACTTGAGTTCCCCCCCTAAAAAAAACCCCAGAAAACTAAATTGGCTAAATTTCTACGTGTTTTTATTAAATAAATACCCCCCACCCCAAATTGGCTAAATTTCTACGTGTTTATTTAATAAAAAAAACCCACTCTAACCCCAGCCCTAACCCTAACTCCAGCCCTAGCCCTAACCCCAGCCCTAACCCTAACTCCAGCCCTAACTCTAACCCCAGCCCTGATCGTTAAAAAAAACAAACGTCGCTTTGATTATGAGTCCCGGTAAAAAAAACACAATCACTTGACAACGAGAACCCGAAACGAGGCTAACAAAACAAGACTGTCGACGCAATGTTTTTGCTGTAAAAATCCGTGCCCAGAATTTTTTTTTTTTCATGTCTAATGAAAAACCAGTTATCCTATGTAAAAATAAAAACAAATGGAATAGCTAACTAGGAAAATCTCCAGTCTCGAATTAGAAACTCAAGTCGGTTACATGTCTCGTTTAATGTTAAGTGGCCAGGAAATGGGTGCTCATTTTACGTTAAATTTATAAAGGAAAGTGATCCCCCACGCTAAAATCTTAAATATTTAATTTTTTTTAAATTCCTTCTTTGCGGATGTCTTTTTAGGCTGTTTAAATGTATTTGCACAAAAAAAGTAGGATTTGAACTTTTTAAAGCGCTGGGAATGGATAGTAAAAAAATACCGGTACTTCTGTAGTATATATGAAGCAGCAGATTTTCTGTCCTTCTACTGAAAATAAAGGGAGGTAATTCAACCGGAAGTGATTTTTTTTACAACATAAAAAAAAATGCAAGACTGATTTGTTTTTGGGTAACAATTAACAATTTCTTTTTTTTTATTATATGAAGTAAAAAAAATTTAAATAAAAAACCCTAACCCTAAACCCTAATCCTAAGAAATCAGGCGGTGTGCCTGTAAAAACTCTATTGTTTTTTGCGGCTGGTTCATTAAATTACCAATGTCTCGAAGATTAATCTCATTTAACTCCATTTTCTAAATACTAAATTCAACTTCTGGTGAATTCTGAATGAATGGTACTTGGAGAAAAAAAACGGACCTCTTCAATTTCGATTTCTTAATCGGCAGCTGCTTCATATATACTACAGAAGTGCCAAAATACCTTATTTTCATTCGTCACACCGTAATGTTTTTTTTTCTCCTGTTGTTTCTGTAAAAAATCCCATACCCTAACCTAACCCTAAACCGAATCCCAATCTTTCATATTTCAGTAAAGCAAAAGAACAAAAAAAAAACGCCGCTTTGATTATGACTCCCGGTAAAAAAATTAAAAAAACACACCACGTGACAACTGTTGACGCCATCTTTATTAAGTAAACATTTTGTTGGCGAAAATTTTTTTTTTTTTTTCATGTCTAATAAAAAGCCATTTATCCTACGTAAACATACAAACAAATGGAATAGAAAACTAGGAAAATCTCCAGTCTCTACGTACATCGCATTTATTTGTTGCATATTAATTTTTTTGACTACGTTCTTCTACAACTTTTTTTCAACCCGACTCGCGAGTTGTAGGGCTATTGTTAAAGATTCCCAGGGGCCTTTTTCGTAATATATATGAAATTTTTTTTTTTAATTTAATTATAAACATCTACAGTTCTTTATCTTCATGAATTTGCGTAATTATTGTTTACAGTCTTCTATTAAGCTACCACGCAAGAACATAACAAAGTTTATACATTTCTTTAGCTATTTTTTTTTTAAACATGTCACTGTGAAACAGCAGAAGCACCAAACTGTGTTATGTACTTACGTGGTAGCTGAAAAGAAGACTGTACACCAAAAATTACGCAAATTCATCCAGTATTTATTAAATTAAAAATAAAAAACGATTTTATCTATATGTTGCCCTTTTTCTTATATTTTCACTTTTTCCGAAAGTTATCTCCCTTGCCTAATCAATAAGTTGAAATGTCTACCGATACGTAAGATCGTTTTTATTTTATTTTACTTATAATTTAATAAATATTGAATGAATTTGCCGAATTTTTTCTGTACAATATTATTTTCAGCTAACACGTAAGTACATAACAAAGTTTATACATTTCTTTAAATATTTTAATGTCATTGTGAAACTGCAGAAGCACCAAAAACAAGTTTCTCCTTTGTTAGTCGAGTTTGTACGTCAATACTCGGGACTGACTTCGTAATAACTGAAATCCTCTTGATAACCATTCATTACAAGTATCCTAGAATTTTACTATTTTTATCCGGGCAACACCGGTTAAATACAGTTCGAGCTAGTTATTCAAAAAATAATACTTACCAACTGGGCATATATAGTCAAGACGACATTTAAATATTGAAGTCTTTCTTTTGCTCAGCGCAGTATTAAAAGTTTAACATTATTACGTTAGTGAAATGTACACTTATCCTCGGCGTCCCATTTTGTTTTAAAACTACAACAATTTAAAAACCAAACAAAAATCACGCTAGGGTTATCATAGTGATTTCTCTTTTTTAAACCAGAATAAACAAATGAAATAAATGGATAAATTTTATAATTTTTTCTTTGTTCGGCTATGATTAACGGTGCATAACATGTTTTAACCCACATTGTCGGTTTTACGAATGAATTGGGTCGAGTTTTGTTTTTCTTTATTAGATGTCAATCCCAGTATTCTTTTTTATTTTTTGTTACCGCGGTTGTTTGTATTCCATAAGAAGCCTCCTTGTTGTTCGGCATATAATTTTTCGGCACTTCTGTATATGAAGCAGCTGCCGATTAAGAAATCGAAATTGAAGAGTTCCGTTTTTTTTTCTCAAAGTACCATTCATTCAGAATTCACCGGAAGTTGAATTTAGTATTTAGAAAATGGAGTTAAATGAGATTAATCTTCGAGACATTGGTAATTTAATGAACCAGACGCAAAAAACAATAGATTTTTGACAGGCACACCGCCTCATTTCTTAGGGTTAGGGTTTAGGGGTTAGGGTTTTTTATTTAAATTTTTTTTACTTCATATAATAAAAAAAAGAAATTGTTAATTGTTACCCCAAAACAAATCAGTCTTGCATTTTTTTTATGTTGTAAAAAAATCACTTCCGGTTGAATTACCTCCCTTTATTTTCAGTAGAAGGACAGAAAATCTGCTGCTTCATATATACTACAGAAGTGCCAATTTTTCTGTAGGATAGCATTTTTTATTACTTGCTCAAGTAAAATTGCTAACTTTTTTTCTTCTCTGAAGCTGTCGCGTAAGGTTGCCAGATTGGCCATTTTTGAAGTCGTTTGGCCTTCAAAAATTGTATTTAGCCGTTTTTAAGATTTGGCTTAAATTTTGGCTTTTTTTTCTGGTTATTTTACGTAAATATTTATTTGATAGTAATTTTTAAAGAAAACGTTATAATTAAATCAAGGCCAATACAATTTTTGAAGTTGTTTCAACTTCAAAAATAATATTGACCTTTTTTATTTTGGCTTTTCGATTATTACACATAAATGTCTATTTGATAGTAATTATTAAAGAAAACGTTATAATTAAGTATTTTAAGCTGTTGGAGTATTGGCGCAGTAAATGTGGTATCGTATGTACGTTGCGTGGCGACTCTTCATTGGGCAAAATCTGCAATTAGCAGTTTCTTTCAGCTAATCAGAGAAATCCAATTTGTAGTATAAAAAGCTGAACATAATGACTTTCTCCATCTTTCCTGTTCTCCCAGAGAGAACACACGTCTGTATGTTACAATTCAGCCGAGACCTCTTTGGGGGCCGAAAGGGCCTCAGCAATATTTAAACTGCTGACCAAACTCTCTTTGTTCCAGTATCTTTTATCCCGACCCGAGGCACGTGGATACATGCTTACAAACTTTCTTAACAAATTGTTGAATAAATTAATTATGGATAAAGTTTGTCATTCTTTCTTTTGTTATACTAATGTGTGATACTATAGACTTCCCACTCCCCCACAGCTAGGACCACTGGGACAGATTAGCTAGGAACATGAACGACAATAAAAAAAATACTGGTTGATCCATTGAACTCCACAGACCAATGATGCCATGACTATTACTTGTTAAATTTTCGGGTGGCCAGATCACGATGTAGAAAGTAGGCTGAAAAAAAAGCATATGTGGGCAGTTTCTTAATAAAAATTGGATGTATTTGATTTTCGGTTGAAAGTAAATATATTTGGAGGAAACTGTTGTCAAGAGAGTCTGAGAGTGAACTACAGGAAAAGGATCTCTGTGTGGGACAAGGAAGGCTGTCACTGGGGCCGACACGACCACACAACGATCAACAACAGATAACGTTTGGGTCCCTAGCCACAACGATTTCACACAACCACAACTAACTTATCCTTACGATTTGTCTTGTGTTATTTTTATCATAGTGTGACTACTGAGAGGATTATAGGGTCACAATATCGTATCCTCTTCAAAGCAATTCATACTTGAAAAGTTTTATTGGCCTTTTTCTAATTTTTGCTTTATTTTTATTATTTTATATAATATCGTTTTGATATTAATTATAAAAGATAACATTATAATTAAGTAAATCTGGGCTAAACTTTATGAATTATTATTTTTATTATATCTGTTGTAAATGTATATATGAGATAGAAATACACACACACACACACACACACACACACACACACACACACACACACACACACACACACACACACACACACACACACACACACACACGAAAACATTCTGACTCCTGTTCAAACTTCTATTTGTAACACGTGTTTAACCCCTATCCATATTTCAAAGCTAAAAGTTGAAACGTGTGATACCTTTCTTCTAACCTACAACATAATCTTCATTGCCGAATAATATTTTGGAAGACAGGACCTTCTCAAAAGAAAAGAAGAATGACAGTCTATGCATACAAAATAATGAATTTTTATTGACAACTTTGTTTAGACAATGAGAAATAATATGTTTGTAAAGAGTTCAAAGAATCTGAGAGTATTCTGGTGAAAAAAAAAGTGTTATCTGTAATGAGAAATTGAGTGCTCATGTTTGTTTTGGCTAGCGCCATGTGCAATTACATAAGTGTAAATAGGATAGACATAAAAGTATGTGTATATTAGCATACCTTTTTGTTAGTGAGAGAGTTTATGTACGATCTGTATATATGCATTACGTGAGCAGTGTGTGTGCTTCGTTAGATGTACAGAAATTCCTGTGTGACTTTCGCCTCTCCCCGCAAAGAGGCTAAACTAGATTGTGATGTATGCATGTATGTTGTTTGAAAAAAAAAAACAGGTAAAAGAGAAAGAAAAAGGCCGTGGCTGGTTTTTATATTATGTGTAAAATTTGGGGACTGAATATTTCTTGTGCTGTAACACATCACTTAATAATTCAATATAATACAAAATATATAATAATAATATATAATACAAAACTCCATATTATGTTAATAAAGTACTAACCTTCAAATAGCATGTGTCAAAATCTGAGTCCAATCGGGTTATTAGTTTACAAATTACAGCTATTTAATAGAAGCTAAGGCTGTAAAGTTCAAAACAATAGAACAATCTGAATTTCGTGTGTTGATAAAGCATTTCTTTCTCATCGTTCGGTTTAACGTCCGTTTTACATGTTGGCATATGTTGTACAGATTTTTGAAATTAACTTCCAAACTAACCTATCTAACCGAACTTTCTGATGGAAAAAATACAGTTCTAGCAAAGCAATGGCTTCATAAGTATGATTTGAACTCTGCTCAATGGTTAAGATGGGGTATGCTGACTTTAAACACGGTCGTACAGACGCAAATGATGCTGAATACTCAAGTCGGCTGTTGTTTTAGAAAACATAAAAAAATTCCACAAACTCGTTTGGGCGAATCATAAATTGAAGTTGCATGAGATAACAGAAGAGTTGAAGATATCACCATTTTGCATGCACATTTGTCAATATGAAAGCTGTGTTCAAAGTGGCTGCCATGTTTGCTGCCAGTTAATCTAAAGCAGCAATGCATTGACGATTCAAAGCATTCTTTGCAACTGTTTCAATGCAACAAAAGTTTTTTTGCACCAATATGACAATGGATGAAACATGGATCCACCACTAAGTTGGTGAAAGCCGACCAAACACGCAGACATTAATCAGCAAGCAAGATTTTGGCCTCTTCATTTTAGGATGCGCAATTGATTAGCTTGCAAAAGGAAGAAGAATCAATAGTGAATATTAGATAGAATTATTGGTATGTTTGAAGGAAGAAATCGCCAAAAATGAACAAGAAAATGTGCTCTTTCACCAAGACAATGCACCATGTCACAAGTCGATCGCAACAATAGAAAAACTACATGAACTGCACTTCGAATTGCTTCTGAACACACCCTATTCTTTTAGATCTGGCTCAGAGCTACTACTGGCTGTTTACAGATCTCAAAAGAATATTTCAGGGAAAGTGACTTGGCTCCAATGAAGAAGTTATATAAGAAACTGAGGCATATTTTAAGGTCAAAGACAAATCGTTTTTACAAAAAAAAGGCATCAAATTGTTAGAGAAGCGTTGGAATCAGTGTATTACCCTAGAAGGAGACTATGTTGATGAATAAAGTTGAATTTTGCTTATAAGTTGGTTTTATTAGTTAGGCCCGGGAATTATTGAGTGATGTGTTAATTGGTTGAAAGAAACTGCTGATTTTAGCTTTTGTCAAATCAAGATGCAACAACATTCACTGCCGCTGCTACTTCGAACAACCTAACCAATACAGTGATAAGTATGTTAGCATATTTCATTGCTTTTTGGTGCACTCGACAACATTTCCGATATAAATAAAACATTCATTTAATGCGGAATCTTACTTTCAAATAATGAACTTTGAAATTTGTAAAATAAAATGAATATTATTTGTTTTAATTAGTTCTTTTTGTGACAAAAAAATTTTGGACAATTTTTTCAAATAAAACAATCATGTGAAAATAAGAACCTTGTACATTTAAATTTTTAATTTTTAGAAATTTTTAAACGTTTTCACAAAATCAAATGCATGTAAATAAACTGCGAATTTTTTAGATTATTAATATTTTGGTATTATTGTTAATGAGGACCCTCAGCGTTTTTTAGGCGATTGTGTATGAACATCCCGAAAAACTTGGCTGAAAACAAAACCCAACAATTATTTTAGAATTTAGATTGAGGAATCTGTTTTGCATATAAATTTAACGTAAAATGATCAACCACTTTCCGACCAGAGAATGTCTGAATGACATGTAACATGATTCAAATTTCGCTTCCCTTTAAGAACGAGTAATGAAATATTTTCTTTCCTTAGCAGGCGAAACACGTTATTGTAGCGACGCTATTTTTGAAAAATAACAACAACAACAACAAGAACGTGGAATCTTCATTCAAATTCTGCTTACAATAAATAAATAAAAAACAGTGGCGAAGACTTACTTTTTTACGCTCATCTTAAAAACAAAGAAGCATAAGAAATCTTTTTAGCGCAATATGCCTACAACACGATTCCAGTCGGAAACGCAGGTTGCTCATGATGCGCTGCCACGAACCTGCGTTTGTGACTGTGTGCAGTTGAAAAATAACCCGAAATAAAATAATCTTGACTTACAAGCTTAGATAGATGCCATCAAGTCCAAAATGATTATAATGAAAGAAATTGTAACATCACTTCAGTCTTTGAGAGATTTGACCACCAAATCCACCAAATCTACTTCTCCACAGACGAATCCAGCAATAGCAAAAAAGTCGAAAAAGAAATTAACAGTAACTAATGCAGCTCCTATTCTAAGTAAGGGTTGCCAACCGACTATTCCTACCAACTTAAAAGTGAAAGGTACAACTCCCATGCCAAAAGGTGCTTGCCAGCCCATTTTTCCTGTGACCCCACCAACAGATAAGTATATTGCGGCAAACACAAGCCTAATTGGCCAGTCAGATGAATCAAGTTGAATGCCCTCAGCATAATACCCGAGCAATCCCAAATCCAGCTGCTCTCTTCCAGATGTCGATGGCACTAAAACTGATGGAACACAGAGTTTTATTTACTCCTCTCCAGGAGTTAGGCACAAGGCCAATTTTATCCTACTCCCACAAGTAAGATGTGACCCAAGGTCGGGTCGGAAAGTGGGGGTTGAAAAGCCAGCGCTCGAGAGGTGAGCACTCTGACCATCAAAAATTGCCTGGGCAGCCCCGTCGGCATTCCCCGGTAGGGGCGCCTCAAGCAGTAAGCAATTAACTTACTCCTCCCCAAAGAGGGGAGGCAAAGCCTGGGAGGGTGGACCTCCTAGAACTGCACAGGACAATCCCATAGACCGGCGTAAATCAAGCCCTGAAGGCCAAGACAATACCAGTCTATAGGGTGCAGTATCCATCGGAACAGATACTACACTTTGATCTTAGCCAAAAGGCCAAGGTGCTTTCTGTTTTTGTCTACGGGGTTGCTGAGAGCTCGGCCAATACTGAGTTAGAGAAGTATTATGAAGACTTTGGCGTTATTTCAAATGTCATCAAGGTCACTCTCAGGAACTCAGGTAAACAAACTTAAATTAGAGCGATCACAATTGGTGCGCAACCAGAGGGGAAATCTACGAACCAAAGACTTCATCCGATCAAGGTCAAATTCTCAGCATTCAAAAACATTTTAAATAAAGCTAAAATGTTTATCTGAGACGAAAAAGACTCGGATTTTCAGAATGAGTTATCTCTGAAAGAAAGAATTCGCTGGAGAACCCTAAAGGTCGAGCTTCAAAAATGCAGACCTGCTGGATAAACTGGTCTGCGTATACGGCATGGGAAGATCATACACTCGTTTCTCTGATCGCACCCGATAATTATTTCTAGGGCGCCAAACTTCCCTGGCAGAACTAAAAACAGAATCAGACGAAAAAGAGTCAGTCTTCTAACTTCCCCTTGAAGATTCCTAAAGAGAGACTAAAGTCCAAATCACTGTACCCTGGTCACGCCCTCAAAATTATTTTAACAAACGCTTGCACTATATCTGCTCCAAATTGAATGAATTTCAATCCATTATCGCAGATAAGAAAGTAGACCTGGTAGTTATAACTGAGACTTGGCTATCCTCAGAAGTCAAAGAAACAGAGATTCCCCTGCAGGGTTTCACTTCTTTTCACTGTGGTGACAGATCCCAAAGTAAAGGTGGTGGAGTGGTGTATGCAAGATCCTTGCTCAAGCCATCTCAACTTCAACTGTTCACCTGTCTGATAAATTTGATACTGTTCTCTGCAATATAAACATTGGCAGAGAAAATATTCCTGTACTTTCTATATATTGCAGTCGAAGTTCTACAGACGCTGATGACCAAAGTCTCACTAATGCTGTGAAAGCTGTCTCCAAGTGCCAGAATGATGTTCTCATACTGGGAGATTTTAATGGCCCGACTATTGAGTGGCAGTCAAATCTGTGCACTTCCAATGACGCGTTTGATAAGTCGCTTTTGAACACGATGGAGGAATGCTTTCTATACCAGCATGTTACAAAATGTACAAGAACCAGAATTGGCCAAAGATCGTTGGTGCTTGAACTTGTCTTCACATGTTATCCAAGTTCCGTTTCTTCTCTGCAAATTTTCCCTCCGCTGGGCAAGAGTGATCATGCAATTCTGAGCTTTTGCATGCACAACTTGTTTGCACCGCCCCTAGTCTCAACTAAGCCAAGAAGAAAAGCTGCCGCTATGAATCATGATCTAATTAAAGCGGCCTCCGATGAGTTAGATTGGCATAGCCTCACTGAGTGTCAGTCTTGAAGCAATGTGGGCAAAAATGAATAAATTTCTACTGCACCTTACGAATATGTGCGTACCCTAGAAAGTGCTAAAACACAAGAAACACAAACCATCAATTACTAGGAAGATTCTTTGTGAACAGAAAATTGAGAAATGCTGTATGGGGGCATTATCAATACATACATTTTACATCAATACATACATTTTAAAAAAAACACTAAGTGTCAGAAAGATGTTGTACCAAACTGCATTGTCATAGTTTTCAAACACAACTACGGTGAAACTCGCCGTTGATGACCTAAGTGCTGATATTTTCTTGGACGCCTATTCAGCAACTGTACCTGTTTATGGAGGGGGGGGGGGTAGTTTTTTCAACTTTTTTTGAGAAGCTAATTTTTTTTTAAAACCCTAACCCAACGAAATGTCGCCTGCCGTTTTGCATTTTACGGCAAATATATATTTGAACCTTATCCTCTAATCTACATTATTCTGAAATAATGTTTTTTTTTGTGTGGTTGGAACCTGCTGCTTCATTCATTGTAGAATAATTGAAAGTGAGAAGTGAAATGAGAAATTATATCAAATGAAGGACATATACGTGTAAATTGATCAAATTTATTTCTGGAACTACAAAATAATATTGGCGCGAAATAAATAGAAATAGCTCCTCCTGATATTATTCATATCCATCAGTCAACAACAACTTAAAAAAAACACACACATACATATTAACGTATGCACATTGTCAATATGTCAACACCCCCTCTCAAGTTGTAGTTTACTTTCATATCATTCCAAAATATGGTCAAAGAGTAGATAACTCTTTTTGACCCCTTCATTTTTTTTCTTTCTCTTTTTCAACTTATAATACAAAACTTCTTAAATTTTCTTTTCTTTACTGTTTTTGTGAATGTGTCAGCAATATCGTCATTTGAGGGTATATAATGTAGATATACATTATTATTTTGAATGTAGGACCTTATATAGTGGTATTTTACATTAATATGCTTAGATCTTTGATGATGAATAGGATTTTTTGCTAATGTAATAGTGCCTTGATTATCTGCATATATATTTATTTCAATTTCAATACCACTCATATCTTGATACAATTGCTTCAGAAAATTTGTTTCCTACATTATATTACACAGAGCCATATATTCAGCTTTACATGTGTTGCGGGACCGACCGACCGGTGTGATCGATCGGCCCCAACAACTAAGAAAAGGTGGACACGGGCAAGTAAACGGCAAAAGGCAAAGAAGAGATGACAAACAACTGGTGTTCAGTTTACAGAAGGATGTTTATTTACCATATGGTAATATCAAGTGAAATGAGATGGTGTCACTGGATCAGGGAGAGACTGGAGTGGCGTCTCTGGAGGCAGCAGACTGGAACGTCCGGCGTGGTGTCGTTGGATCAGGAGTGGTGCAGGAGCTCAGGACTGCGGGGTGCTGGAGCAGTTGGAGCAGGAGAGTGCTGATGCAGGAACTCGGGACTGCAGGATGCTGGAGCAGGAGAGTGCTGGTGCAGGAACTCTGGACTGCAGGATGCTGGAGCAGGAGAGTGCTGGTGCAGGAACTCTGGACTGCAGGATGCTGGAGCAGGAAAGTGCTGGTGCAGGAACTCTGGACTGCAGGATGCTGGAGCAGGAGAGTGCTGGCGCAGGAACTCTGGGCTGCAGGGTGCTGGAGCAGGAGAGTGCTGGCGCAGGAACTCTGGACTGCAGGAGCAGGAGAGTGCTGATGCAGGAACTCGGGACTGCAGGATGCTGGAGCAGGAAAGTGCTGGTGCAAGAACTCTGGACTGCAGGGTGCTGGAGCAGGAGAGTGCTGGCGCAGGAACTCTGGACTGCAGGATGCTGGAGCAGGAAAGTGCTGGTGCAGGAACTCTGGACTGCAGGGAGCTGGAGCAGGAGAGTGCTGGTGCAGGAACTCTGGACTGCGGGGAGCTGGAGCAGGAACTGGAGATGCAGACAGCAAAGAGAGTACGCATTCATAGCCCTGAAAAGGGCTGTTTGTATCTTTGCTGCTGCTGGAGTTGCGGCTGCTGTCGACGCTGGAGTTGCAGCTGCTGTCGACGTTCGGACTGCTGGAGAGCAGGAACTCAGAACTGCAGATGCAGGAGTTCGGAACATGCCGACGTGGGGGTCTCCTGACCCCCTGGTCGAGTTGCTGGTGTTGCGGCTGCTGTCGACGTTCGGACTGCTGGAGAGCAGGAACTCAGAACTGCAGATGCAGGAGTTCGGAACATGCCGACGTGGGGGTCTCCTGACCCCCTGGTCGAGTTGGAGTTTTTTAGTCGAAAACGGGAGATTTCATGTAACATGTGACAAGTTACTTGCGTTGGTCCTGTGAAAGAGATTAATTTCGATAAATAAATATCGAAAAGATCTTTCGTTGTATTACATTGCCGACCGGTGTTGTGGATGTATTAGTGGGTTTTTCGGTACAGTCGGGAAACGCATTTGTATTCCTATAAGGGAGAAATAAGGGATATCTTCACTTGCCGTGTTTTTGCTGAGTCACAGTGAACAAAAAATGGCGATTTGAAGCTGACGCTGTTTTTCTCCGAGGGAGTGCCAAACAAAGGAAACGCGACTGCTGCTGCTGTTTACGTTGTTTTAAGATGGCGTCTTTTTCAAATGTAAACAGACGTCGCGGCGTGTCGGGCCCCGACAAGGCCCCTTCCCTGGATAATTGATCATTATCAATTAAAAATTAAAGGAAAACATTGTGGTGAAGAGTTGCAGAGGTATAATGAAATGTACCTGCAAGGATGGTCAAAAAAATGAAGATGCATGAGTGTTTACGCTGTGGTCGAACATTGACAGTGCAAGTGGATCTGCTCTGTTGAAAAATGTTGAGTGCGAGCGAATCTTGGTGACGTTGTTCATGTTAATTAGTCTGCGTGATGCGGAACTGATGAAACGAACGTTCAATTGTCAAGATCAGTGGTGCGTTGTGGTCAAAGACAAGTGTTTAAAAGTTCGGTATGTTGGTAAGGTCTGTGGTGCACATGAATTTGCGCAGTTGGTTGAAGGTGATGAGTGAGTGCAAGTGGGTCTGCGCGGTTGTTGACAAGTGAGCGCAAGTGGGTCTGCGCAGTTGTTGACGAGTGAGAGTGATGAATGAGCGCAAGTGGGTCTGCGCGGTCGTTGACGAGTGAGAGTGATGAATGAGCGCAAGTGGGTCTGCGCGGTTGTTGACGAGTGAGAGTGATGAATGAGCGCAAGTGGGTCTGCGCGGTTGTTGACGAGTGAGAGTGATGAATGAGCGCAAGTGGGTCTGCGCGGTTGTTGACGAGTGAGAGTGATGAATGAGCGCAAGTGGGTGTGCGCGGTTGTTGACGAGTGAGAGTGATGAATGAGCGCAAGTGGGTCTGCGCGGTTGTTGACGAGTGAGAGTGATGAATGAGCGCAAGTGGGTCTGCGCGGTTGTTGACGAGTGAGAGTGATGAATGAGCGCAAGTGGGTCTGCGCGGTTGTTGACGAGTGAGAGTGATGAATGAGCGCAAGTGGGTCTGCGCGGTTGTTGACGAGTGAGAGCGCAAGTGGGTCTGCGCGGTTGTTGACGAGTGAGCGCATGTGGGGTCTGCGCGGTTGTTGGTGGATGAGCGCATGTGGGGTCTGCGCGGTGAGTGAGCACAAGTGATTCTGTGCAGTTGGTGATGTTGCTCATGTTGAATAGTCCGTGTCGTGGAGCTGATGAACAAACATCTAGTTGTTGAGAAAGGGTGGTACACTATGGTCAAAGTCCGGTTGTGGGTGACGAGCGCAAGTGGGTCTGCGCAGTTGTTGTTCATGTGAATTAGTCCGTGTAGTGGAGCTGATGAACGAACATCTAGTCGTCATAATTTGGTGGTACACTATGGTCAAAGTCCGGTTGTTGGTGACGAGCGCAAGTGGGTCTGCGCAGTTGTTGTTCATGTGAATTAGTCCGTGTCGTGGAGCTGATGAACGAACATCTAGTCGTCATAATTTGGTGGTACACTATGGTCAAAGTCCGGTTGTTGGTGACGAGCGCAAGTGGGTCTGCGCTGTTGTTAATGTTGTTCATGTTAATTAGTCCGTGTCGTGGAGCTGATGAACAAACATCTAGTTGTTGAAATTGGGTGGTACACTATGGTCAAAGTCAGGTTGTGGGTGACGAGCGCAAGTGGGTCTGCACAGTTGTTGTTCATGTGAATTAGTCCGTGTCGTGGAGCTGATGAACGAACATCTGGTCGTCATGATTTGGTGGTACACTATGGTCAAAGTCAAATGCACAAATGTCTGCAAGTGAGTTAGCAGGTCCAGATACAAGTGGGTCTGTACTGGCGTTGGCGTGCGTCGTTCGGGTTGATGGGTCCTCCTGTTGATCAACGAACGTCCAGTTGTTGAGTGTTTAGTCGTGCTTGTGCAGGTGTACTCGTTTTGAACTGGTGTGATTTCTTCCATAGTGTTGTCAGTGATGTCCGGGAATGAGCGCACGTGGGTCTGCGCGGTTGTTGCATCTTGTGTTGAAGAGGGTTGGTAGGCCTTGAAGGGTGATGTTGATGCCTGCTGAGCCTGACTTTTTACAACCAGTATTAAGTCATGAGGCTTGGTGTTGTTGTTCGCGTTTGGCTGAGTTCCTTGAGATGTCCAAAAGCGTGGTTGGTGAGGTTTGGTCAATGTCATCTTCTCTACCAGCCGCTGCCCGTGTCCACAGATCACGTCGGGGTCACCACTTGTTGCGGGACCGACCGACCGGTGTGATCGATCGGCCCCAACAACTAAGAAAAGGTGGACACGGGCAAGTAAACGGCAAAAGGCAAAGAAGAGATGACAAACAACTGGTGTTCAGTTTACAGAAGGATGTTTATTTACCATATGGTAATATCAAGTGAAATGAGATGGTGTCACTGGATCAGGGAGAGACTGGAGTGGCGTCTCTGGAGGCAGCAGACTGGAACGTCCGGCGTGGTGTCGTTGGATCAGGAGTGGTGCAGGAGCTCAGGACTGCGGGGTGCTGGAGCAGTTGGAGCAGGAGAGTGCTGATGCAGGAACTCGGGACTGCAGGATGCTGGAGCAGGAGAGTGCTGGTGCAGGAACTCTGGACTGCAGGATGCTGGAGCAGGAGAGTGCTGGTGCAGGAACTCTGGACTGCAGGATGCTGGAGCAGGAAAGTGCTGGTGCAGGAACTCTGGACTGCAGGATGCTGGAGCAGGAGAGTGCTGGCGCAGGAACTCTGGGCTGCAGGGTGCTGGAGCAGGAGAGTGCTGGCGCAGGAACTCTGGACTGCAGGAGCAGGAGAGTGCTGATGCAGGAACTCGGGACTGCAGGATGCTGGAGCAGGAAAGTGCTGGTGCAAGAACTCTGGACTGCAGGGTGCTGGAGCAGGAGAGTGCTGGCGCAGGAACTCTGGACTGCAGGATGCTGGAGCAGGAAAGTGCTGGTGCAGGAACTCTGGACTGCAGGGAGCTGGAGCAGGAGAGTGCTGGTGCAGGAACTCTGGACTGCGGGGAGCTGGAGCAGGAACTGGAGATGCAGACAGCAAAGAGAGTACGCATTCATAGCCCTGAAAAGGGCTGTTTGTATCTTTGCTGCTGCTGGAGTTGCGGCTGCTGTCGACGCTGGAGTTGCGGCTGCTGTCGACGTTCGGACTGCTGGAGAGCAGGAACTCAGAACTGCAGATGCAGGAGTTCGGAACATGCCGACGTGGGGGTCTCCTGACCCCCTGGTCGAGTTGCTGGTGTTGCGGCTGCTGTCGACGTTCGGACTGCTGGAGAGCAGGAACTCAGAACTGCAGATGCAGGAGTTCGGAACATGCCGACGTGGGGGTCTCCTGACCCCCTGGTCGAGTTGGAGTTTTTTAGTCGAAAACGGGAGATTTCATGTAACATGTGACAAGTTACTTGCGTTGGTCCTGTGAAAGAGATTAATTTCGATAAATAAATATCGAAAAGATCTTTCGTTGTATTACATTGCCGACCGGTGTTGTGGATGTATTAGTGGGTTTTTCGGTACAGTCGGGAAACGCATTTGTATTCCTATAAGGGAGAAATAAGGGATATCTTCACTTGCCGTGTTTTTGCTGAGTCACAGTGAACAAAAAATGGCGATTTGAAGCTGACGCTGTTTTTCTCCGAGGGAGTGCCAAACAAAGGAAACGCGACTGCTGCTGCTGTTTACGTTGTTTTAAGATGGCGTCTTTTTCAAATGTAAACAGACGTCGCGGCGTGTCGGGCCCCGACACATGTCGACAAAGTGACAGTCGTCTGCTTTCTAGATTTCCATAATATCAATGGATAATCATTATTTAATTGGTAACAATATTCAGAAATACTTCTATCTTCTGAATTTGCCCAATCAGAATTACAAAAACCAATTAAATTCAAATGATTTTCAGATTTTTTAAAGGTTAGACCATAATTAAGATTTCCTTTAATATACTTCAAAACAAATCTACTTAGATTCAAATGTGAATTTGTGGGTTTTGACAAATACTGAGACAACATGGTAACTACATAACATAAATCAGGTCTCGTGCAAGTCATTGCGTGAATTAAACTGCCAATTATTTCTCTGAAGAATCTGTTATTTGGTCATTCTTTTGATTATGTACTACTCTTATTAGCATTTAGGTCAAATGGTATAGCTTTTGGATTACAATCGTTCATTCTAAATCTGTTTAAAACTCTTTGTAAGTATTTTGTTTGACTCATTTTAATAGAACCATTATTAAATTCAAATTCTATTCCTAAGAAATAAGATAATTGACCAAGATTTTTCATTTTAAAATTTTGGGATGGATTACGTTTTATATCTTTCATACTTTCTAAATCTGGAGCTGCGATCATTAAATCATCCATCCAAGTGATTATAATTATTTTTGAATCATTATAAGTTCTTCGATACGTACAATAATCATTTAATGACTATTTGAAATTTTGGTCTGTTAAAAATGTATGCAATAAATTGTTCCAATTTGTTTCAGTCCATATAAATATTTTTTAAATTTACAAACAAGCTTCTCGCCATTTTTATTTGTTCTTACAAAACCTTTTAAGCGACAAGCAGCAATTTGTTTGTTTTTTCGCTTGTGTGTAAAGACCGCTTTGAACAAAATAAATTTTAAAAATTAAAAAACTTAAAAACAGTTTCATCACGTTAAAAGTATACAGGTCGGTATATAAATAAATTCTACTGCGTTTGGTATAAGTCATTTTTTGTTGTTTTCTGTTTTTTTTTGTTTTTTTTTACGATTTCTCGACTGTGAACTATTTTGCACTTTTACTGAGTGAGTAAATACTTATTTTAAAATAGGGGGTGGGGTCTTGGCCCCTATTTAAACTATAGAGCCCCCCCCCCCCCCAAGAAAAATGTACTCAGAAAAATCAGTTTTATTTTTTTGAAAGCAACAGAATAAATTAAAAAGAATATTTATTTATAATAAAAACTAGAGGGATGGAGTCTAGTCTCATCACTCCAAATTTTTTTTGCTTTGTGCCATTTTTCGTATTTATTCACTTGTGCCATTTTTCGTATTTATTCACTTGTGCCATTTTTCGTATTTATTCACTTGTGCCATTTTTCGTATTTATTCACTTGTGCCATTTTTCGTATTTATTCACTTGTGCCATTTTTCGTATTTATTCACTTGTGCCATTTTTCGTATTTATTCACTTGTGCCATTTTTCGTATTTATTCACTTGTGCCATTTTTCGTATTTATTCACTTGTGCCATTTTTACCATGCGCCATTGGAAATACCTGGACAAATTAAAAATAATAATAAAGTATTTCAAAATTGACTGTAGGATTCACTTTACTATATAAATATAATGTAAAATGATCACCCATTTCTGCACGAGAAATCATTATTTTGATTGATTGGTATTGATTTCTTTTGTATTTTCGAAATGGCTGGCATTTTAAAATTTATTAAAATAAATTTTCAGATAAACTAGAATATTTTCGATTTGATTTTCATATTGCCAATCTTAACTTATTCTTAGTGAATCTTTTTTGTTTCTGCTGTTTAAAGTCCTTATTTACTTGCTTTCCCACAAGAGAAGAGTTAGACAGAAGGTCGGATTTTAATGTGGGGAAAATCCAGCTCTCGATTGAGACAAAAAAAAACTTGCCCCAGTCAAGAAGGACTTCTCCTTCGTTGACCGAGGACAGAACAGATTAGAGCCTTGTTTTTTTTATTTATCTGAAAAAAAAAAAAATACAGTATTGCTAATCTAAAATATTTTATTTTTCTGAATTTTTGAGATGAGGATTGATAATTTGCATAATTGGGATTATTCAGACTACTGTTGTTATCTTGCTACTCCCGTGGATTAAATAAAGGGTTCCATTCGAGATTCCGTCCAGATTCTCAAGTTCCACAGAAATATTCCTGAGTTTGAAAAGATACACCTGAAGAAGGCCAGAGGTTACGGCAGCCGAAACGTTAAAAAGTGAAGACAACACTCAAGATGAGAACAGTAGTCCAAATAATCCTAAATATACATAAAATATTTTATCTATTTATTTTTACAGGTATTTCCATGTTTTGAAAAATAATTTATTTGTGAGGGTGAAGTGCAGCTATATCATTGCAAATTTGATTGAAAATGTTCTTGTCTTTACGATTTTGTCGCAACAAAATTCACAATGGTAAGCATCTGCAATCGAATGGTATGTTGGATTTTATTTGTTTTGTTTTCTCTTTGCATGGCCCTCATAGACCCTCTATGTTAATGTTTAATTTTACTTCAGTCGAAGTTCTCAGAAATCAAGGGGCCCCTTCCTGGGGCTAACACTTGATCTCTATATGAGATACATAGATACCCGAATATTCTTTTTAAATTCTCCTTTATTTCTCAAACATTGAGTTAGTAAAAAAGTTAAGAATAATAATAAATTTCTTCTCTCCCCAATTGACCAGTAAAGTATGTCATAGTATATCTTTCTTTTTGTCTGTTGGTATTACCGGATTCCAGGACAAGACTTCATCTAGTCTGGTGGAGTATCCAGTTACGTGCTGTTACTTGAGGTAACATCACTAGGAGAAGATGCACTATTCCTCGTATGAGGAGATCTTATTTGTGCTGCGGATACTATGTAATTTTGAATATTTGGTCAGGGTTTACTTCTAGGGTTAAGCATCCTCATGTCAGGTTGTCCTGACAAACCCTTGTACAGAGAGACCGAAGACACTCGAGGATAGTGTCTAGTAGGTAATTCAAACTCTATGTTCTGTGTGTGAGCTCCAGTAATCAGATAATAGCTCCTGCTTTGTCTCTAATATAGTCATTCAATGGGAACAAGATTAAGATAAATAAACAGGAATAAACATCGTATCGGGTTTGAAAGAGTTCAAAATATTGGCTCAACATCAGTACGAGGAGATAATACAAAATAGCGAATAACGAAACGAAATTGATTCAGTCAAGAAAGTTCAAAAGCACTAAATAAATGGTCGACTTGTGACACGTTAATATTTTTTATTATTTTTTTATTTAATATTTATTTGGTTAATATTAGGGTTAGGCAAATCCTAAAAATATACAGCTCTATTTTAAACCTTTTTTTAATTCATAAAAAAACATTCAACTCAATGTATACTTTTTTTTATATAAAAAATGTTTAATTAAATAAACAAAATTTACCATGGCTGTTGTCCATGCAAGCTGGAAACAATTTAACATGGTCGTTTCTTTTTGGCATTTGTTTTCACACATTTTGTCAAATATTTCAAGATTGCCGTGCTATACTGATGATGCATTATGGTCATGATGCATTTTTTCCCATACAAATAAATTGGTGGAAAAATGAAATTATCAATATTAAAACAATGACAATCTTGTAGAATAGTGATCTCACTCTTCGAAAATTGGTAATTTAATTTTTCAGCAAAAAATCCTTCAAGACCATAATAACACAACGATTTAGATTGTTGTTTATCCTTATAAGTTGGCCTCTTGTTTTTCAGTCATTTCTTCCTTTCGATCAATGTTGCAGCAGATTTTTTATTCTACGGGATACTATTGATTGATACGATTAAAAATCCGTTGCAATTGAAACAACATGTCTATGTGTTCACTTCTTTGACCTCACCATGAAACATTGAGCAAATTTTCAGATTATAAAAAAAATATTTGTTCAAGCAGGGAATTTCAATTTCCTAGGTAAGTTTAAAGTAATATAAACCCTGAGATAGAGAATTGATATATTATTGGAATTTATGTCACACTCATTGATTGGTCAGTGGTTGTCTCCTTTGTACCTTTAAGGGTCACATGAATTGGCCAACAGTTAACCCAATCATTACTCCCTTAAAAGTCACATGAGCCAGCCTGTATAAACCCAAGCACACTGGGGTCTGGCCTCTTCAAATAATTTTTTCGACCACCAGTACATCGGTTGACTGCTTGGTAACAGAAGCCCACAAAGACAGTCGCTGACAGTCAAGCCACTCTTTCTCAACCTTTCCTGTTACCCACCATCTTGGACAAGGTTGGACTTATCACGACAAAAGACATTAGACGGCAATTCACAGGCAACCATTAATCCTTTTCCAGTTTCCCACCTTGGTTGACAGTGGCCTGACTGCATTTGTGACTGAAGCCCATGAAGACAGTTCGCAGGCAAAAGCCATTTCTTCCGCAACAAAAAAAGCCAGAATCAACGGACCTGCATGTGCAAGCAGTTTCTAGAACATTCTTCTGATGATAAATTCTTGCAAAGGCACGTACTTGCAAACCTCCTCCTTGATATACATACCATTTGGATTATTCGGACTACTGTTCTCATCTTGGATGTTATTCTTGCAATGTTTCTGCCAATGTAATCTCTGACATTGTTCAGGTGTGTCTTGTCGAACTTGAGAATTTGTACGCATAACTCAGTAATCTGTACAGAATTTTCCATGGAACCCTTTATTTAATCCACGGGGGTAGCTCGCTCTCATTCTGCAAGGACTCGTGGCGCAGCGGAAATAAGTGCTAAGTAATAATCAGTTCTAAGTGATAGTCTTCTGGAGGGTGAAAGTTCAAATTATCAATATAGGCGATATTCTAAATATAATTATGAATTAGTTAAGACTTCTATCCGGTCATGGCTACAAGAACGAGAGCAAATTATCCCTGATTGGAGGATGATGGATCTTGATGCCAGTTCCATTTGGAATTTTTACCATAGCTCTCTTAGGCAGGTTATGGCCCTAATACTGCTAGGTGGCATACCTGTCCGCCATGAGTTCCAGATGGCATAGCTCTGACACTATCATGTTGCTACTCCTCCTACAATGGTGAGGAAGTGTTGGACTTTAGGGGGGGGGCTCCCTCACTGATAAAAGTGTTGGACTCAGGCAATAGACCATAAACCTATTGCCCTCGAAAAGCATGTAGTAATAGCAGCTGTGATGAATTTAATATGGCACAAAAGCGGTGTGTATCTTTATATATGTGTCCTATAAAGAAGACTCCCCGGTGAACATGGGTGGAAGTAGTAGTAGATGTGAACATGAGAGTGAAAATTTCTCCAGATTGCTGTATTGATGACTATGTTAGGAGAAGCTCTTGAGCCAAATAAAATGTAAGAATCATTTAAAGTGAACGAAGCGAATGCTTATTTTCTGGAAACACATCAATAATTAGAAACAAATTCACATATGCAGCTTTTTTGGATAGAAAGCTATACTAATCAATTAAAAAAGGGAAAAATCACTTTACTTTATTATAATATATATATATATGTATATATATATATATATATATATATATATATATATATATATATATATATTAATTTTTTACGTACATAAAAGTAATCCATGGACACGTAAATGGTAAAATAAAGATAAAAATAATTAATAAATATATATATAAAATAAAAATAATGACACGTCCGGTTAAGAGCGACTTAATGCAATATTCTGCATATTCTTTACCTCTTAGGAAGTGGAAAAATACTAAATAACAATAACAAAAACTGCATATATATATATATATATATATACATATGTAATTTTTTATTTTGTAACATAAAGTACTTGTAATAGTTCAATAGTTTAAAGCTAGAGCTATGCTATATTCAGTATTTGTATGTAGTTCAATACCACAGAGGACAGATTCACGTGATTTTTACAACTAGTTAAAAAAAAAAAGTTGTAAAAAATAACGTGAATCTGTCCTCTGTGATATTGATGTTGTATTGAACTACATCAAAATACTGAAAATATATATATATATATATATATATATGTAAAGGAGTAAGGCTACCAACATTTGTAGAATGTTTTTTTCAACATTTATTTATTATTTTGTTGTTTTTTTCAACATTTATTTATTATTTTGTTGTTTTACTATTTTATGATTTTATATATAACGCGTTTCAAGCGGTGGCCCGCTTTCATCAGATATGAAAATCCATTTGAAGAAATGTCTTTCGATTCGAGCAAATGTTGTTTCATTTGAGGAATTTGTTATTGTTTTTGCACATGCGTGGGTTTGCGGGTGTGTGGGTATCTTTGATTTTTATTTTTATTTTTTATTTGTCATTTTTCCTGCTTCTCTTGGTCAAGTGCGTGTTACCCATCCATGATCCATCGGTCATCCCAGCCTCCTAGGGTGCGGAGAATTTCTTTTGAAATTTAATACTTTTTATTGCTTTTTGTCGTCTCCAAAATGAAGTGGTGTCTGCGTGCGCGTGTGTGTCCGTATGCGTGTGGTCTAATCTTGAGTCTTGTGAATAGGTGAGCGATACATACACACACACACACACACAAGCACGCACACACACACCCATGCGCGCGCACACACAGGCGTGTGGTTATAGTGACAGAGAGGGGGATAAAGGTTGAATTATATACACATACATACATACATGCATACACACACACACACACACACACACACACACACACACACACACACACACACACACACACACACACACACACACACACACACACACACATATATATATATATATATATATACATACACACATACATACACACATATACACACATATTTGCAAAAGATAAATTAATGCAAACGGTCCAAATAGATTTGAACTTGGTTTGGCCGATTTCATAGTTCGGTATTTTATGTGCAAATTTAATGTCTATTGTAAATGATTCATTTAACACAAGTTGCTATTTGACTCATAGCTGTGTATATATATATATAAACTAAGTAGAATGCAATATCATTACATATATTCATTATTTCTAATCCAGGAGAGATGAACATCTATCTAACCATTGTAGGTACTAGCTAACCTAATTACACTCCTATGGCAAGCAGAGTGAGGAAATCAGATGGTAAAGGGAGGTAAATGCGTCCATTTGATACTTATTACATAAAGAAAATTACCCCCCCCCCCCCCCACGTCAAATTAAAAATTTTTTTTTACTGAATCTACATATAAGCACATATCATGGTTAGCGTGTAATTTCTTAACGAATCAAAGGAAACAGATTAATTTTATAAATACAAGGGCCAGGGGGTCGACAAAGATAGATTGGCATAATTAATTCTGTTATTGGTTGAGGTAGATTTTTTTTTTAAAAAGAAGAAAAAAATTAATGATATTTTTTGATCACTATCTTGCTAGGGCATAGACAAGTCGTGTTATTCTATAGCAGTGGTTTTCAACCAGGGTTCCGCGGAACCTTAGGGTTCCGCCAGTCCAGTCCAGGGGTTCCGCAATTTTCAACCTCCTACTTGGGTGAATTTGGATTTTCAGCTGACAACCATCAAGCACAAGAAACGAGCACAATTGCGGTCTGTGGAAGATGAACTTCGTGTGTGTCTATCAAAAACACGACCCAATCTTAAAGAGTTGTGCGAGAAACACCAGGCTCAAGTTTCCCATTGACTTTTTTCATATGAATAAATGTAATCTATTCAAACATAAACATTTTTGTTTTCATTTCATGTACAATACTCTGAACATGAGTATTTTCATTTTATTACAAATTTATTTTTTTTGTATAATTAAATGCTGTTTTTTGCATAAGACAACCAAAATTTTGCACAGGGGTTCCTCGAGCCAGTGGAATGTTTCCATGGGGTTCCACTCCAGCAAAAAAGTTGAACAGCACTGTTCTATAGTATTAAAATGAAAAGAATGCTAAATAAAGGTTGGACTTAGGTCAGATAAGTAAGGCATATGATTTGAGGATAAGTCGAATTTTCTTAAGTTCATTCAAAGTTGATAAAGCTCATACCTTAATTTCACAAACCAGCAAAACTAGATTGAACTAACTACCAAGACGAAGAATAATAGTCCAAATAATGAAAATGATAAATCATCATCTCAAAATTCTGAAAGTTAAAGCAAGTTGAATTGTACATACTAAACGCTGGAAAATATCTTGTGACGTTGGAATTTTAATATGGCCGATATAAATAAATCGTGCAGGATGCTCTGTTCATAATATATCACATAGGAGATTATTCCGAAAGTAATAAAAATGCAAACATGAATTTTATGTTTCCATTTTGTACAAAATATTACGGGGCAGAAGTTATCTTCCTCATGATATATTAAGAACAGAGTTATTTCCCTTGGTGTCAAGCTCGATTTATTAGCCATATTAAAATTCCATCATGAAGAGATATTTTTCAGCATTTTGCATGTACAATTTAATTTGGTATTAATTACGTTTTTTGGTTGTTTTGAAATTGAAAGATGTGTTTGATTAATTAATTCCTATTTCAGTCACGTAAATCATTTAGAGTTGACAGAACAAACAGAAATGCCAGTTTCAGTATTCAAAACGGAGTCCGGATCCTTTTTTCCCTCCTTTTCACCACAACAGTCACGACGCTGCCCGCCTGTCTCAGCAGCAGTTCTCGTCTGTTCTCTCCCCGACAACGCAGGACTTCAATCCCAGCATCAGCAGCAGTGTTTCATCTCTTAACATAATCAAATGGTTCTAGGTTCACGACCGCGAGTGGCCACCGTCTCCCCACAGCGGGTACATACTCCTTCACCAACTCCTTGAGTGTGTTCAACTATCGCCTAATGAGCATCTCACTGGCTGTCTTGGTGTGAACTCGTGCTTTCCCGGTGAGAGTGTCTGACATATGCTGCACATCATTCTCGGGTCGCAGCTAACAAGCACCCTCCACCACTGTCCCATATATTTCCAATACCACCCCGGTTGCTAGCGAGCTGGTATCGACTCATACATTTAGTTCACGGCTTTCCACGCACCAGTCCTCACAGCTGGATCACTCCGCTTTACTCTATTCATGGTCTTGCACATCATATTGCCGAATGAGGAGGTCTGTCACTTTGTCATCCTAACCCTTTGTGATCGAATTAGCTCTCCTCTTGAGTACTCTATACGCCACACGAAGCCACACACACGCCAGGAGGTGCCCCAAAAGCGTTCCACACAAGGAAAATATGGTTCGTCGCATTACGATATCAGGAACTTCTGAAACTCTGTTTCATCGCTTCCAGCACGGAGCGCCACTCTCCCTCCAGACCATTAATACAAGCACACATGTGCCGTCCCCCCAATCGTTCCACATCTTTACATTCCAGTCCAAACCGAACCAAATGTTCCCTGACATTTTCATCGACAAGGATATCGTTGATGTAAGCTGAGGTTGCATGGTCCATGGCTTCCTCCTCTAATAGCACTGTGCTGACGATTGCCTTCATAACAAGAAAAGCAATGTTCAATCCAAACCCCAGACGTGTCAGACAGTACCTTTTTCCATCAATCTCCACAGTCTGGTACGGCCACAGCATCTCGTGGACTCGTACTTGGAGGTACGCTCTCCTGAGGTTCAGTAGAGACGTGTTAACCTCCTTTTGGCACCATTCGCACATCTTAACAGTGCAAACATCTGCGTTTGTCATAAACGTGTCTACATGATGGTTAAATTTGTGATAGTCAATCACTGGGTGCACCTTTTCACTATTCTGCTACATCACGGCCATCAACTGAATCAACCCCTTGAGAGGTCCTAGCCTTTCTTTCGGGTATGGCATGAGCCAACCCGTGTCCATCCATGTGCGAAGCTCCTGATCATACTTTGGTCGAATTTCCGCAGCCACCTGATATTCGGACACTCTATTGTGCAGTCTTTCAGGTGCATAGTTATCTGCCCACTTCCACGCTGTGATCGATGCTCGTCTCCGATAGTCGAAGGTAGCGATACAGTCAGGTTCACTGATAGAGATGGATGCGCATGTGGCAACTTTCCCGTCGCCGATCCAAACCACTTCTGTAGGCCAAACAGAGATGCCTCACAATGCCTTTATCGCATTGATCCCCAACAACAAATCTGTTATTGTATTTTACCTATAACAGACTAATTGGACTCTTCCACTTTCTGTTAAGATTTCAAAAGTTTTTATTGGAACAACAACAAAAGTCTGACGAAAAACTACTGGAACAAAAAAAAAGTTGAAGAAAGAGGTCTGGAACAAAATTAAAAAAATTGAAGGATTACTACAAACAATGTTGAACAGGGGCCAAAGTAACGAAAATGATAATGCTTTTTCGCAGACTGTCATTTGGAGTGCAATTGACAATTTCACTTATACCCCAGACAAAGATAAAACCGTTACTTCATATTTCAGAAGGTATGAGAATACATACAAAATAGTTTGTGAAAATTGGGCAGACTCTAATAAAGTTTGCCTACTGCTACAAAAACTAGGGACCACCGAATATACTAAATTCGTGGACATTATTTTACCCCGAAAAACGAGCGACTTGACTTTTTAACAGGATTAAATAAGAAGACTTCTTTGTTCCACAAACGATGGAAGTGCTTGAATTTAGTCAAAAAAGATGGCAAAGACTACGCAGCGTTTGCGTCAATCGTTAATAAACACTATGACAGTTTCAAATTAGCTGAACTTAGCATGGATAATTTTAAATGTTTAATTCTCCTGCAAGGACTTGTATCAGGAAAATACTTAGGGTTCTAAACAAGTTAGAAAGTGAACCAAATTTAACATTATAGAAATTAGCTAAAGACTACCAGAGATTTGTAAGTGTTTTTTTTCTGTTTTTGTTTTTTTTAACAAAGTTCACCCCAAACAAGACAAGTCGCCACTGTAGACATAAAGGGCTACTGAGAATTAGAGCGTAAGTTTTGGGGGTCATCCCAAGTTGGGAGTTTTGCAGCAAGATGTCTGTTTACATTAGTTTTAATTTTCTGCATGTCAGTACAGTCGGGGAAACAGGGAGCAGGGTGGGAGTTCCAGAAACCGGCAGCACAAGGAAAGAAGCTATTGGAGTAGAAGGCTCTCAGGCATCTGGGGACCTCTACAGTGAATGGATGGGATTTAGCTGACTGTCAGGTTGATTAACGTCGAGTTACCTCTGAATGTTAGGCTGAGGAGTTTGAATGTTGAACTCTCAGGTAGGGTGTTATTTGCCATGAAAATCGGTAATTGAAGAGGTTTCTTTTAGTTATTGGAGAAAAGGAGCTTTGTCTTTGCAGCATTAAAAGTTACCATCCATTTATGACTCCATTCCACTACAGCCTGGAGATCATTTTCTAAGGATTCAGCCATTGCCTCGGATATCTGCACGTCCGTTTTACACACATGACAAGAGTAGAGCGTAGTATCGTAAGCAAATATACATATCTTAGACTCAATGTCATCAGGGAGGTCGTTTATAAAAATCAGGAACAATATAGGTCCAATGACCGATCCCTGAGGTACACCTGCATTTATTTCATGTTGTTTGGATGAACAGCCATCGAGGACAACCGGGATCTTACTTTTGGAGAAAAAAGATCTAATTATATTAAATATTTGTCCAGTATTACCATATGAGTGAATTTTTAAGAGAAGACCTTAGTGCCAGACATTGTCAAAGTTTTTGAATATATCAAGTGCTGCAGCCCTAGCTTCACCTGCCTTGTCCAGTGTATGATATATGTGTTCAGAGATGACCGTTAGGATATCTGCAGTAGATTGTCTAAATACATACTGATGATCAAAAAAAAGTTTAGCATTAATTAAGTGCCGGACTATCGCTAGATTGATTAAAGATTCAAAGATTTTAGCAAAGATCGGGAGTAGACTGATTGGGCGGTAGTTCTGAGGAGCGGTTCTATCACCAGAATTGTTGAATACTGGTACTGCAAAGGCAATTTTCCAACTATCAGGGTTCCTTCCTTTTCTGTTCCTAATCCCCTTCCTTCTTTCTTCGTCTTTCATCTTTTTATTTTCATCCTCGTTCGACTTCCTTCCACTTTCTCTTTACAGGGTCACAACAAAATCAAACCCCAATGGTTTACCATGCACCACCAGAACAGGATTGTTTTCTTCTGTGAAATAATGACCACTCCACTGCCACAGCATGCACGAGACACGTCTCCAATAGTCATGATATCTACTCTTGCTACCTTCCAGGATCGGCATTGACTCGCATCTTCTATTGTCTGCAAACAGCCTGTGTCAATTAACGCTGAACACTGCATTCCATCAACATGGACGATAATCACCGGAAGCGCCGCATTTACATACTGGGGGTGGGGTGGGGGTGGGGTATGTAGCTCGTTTCCCAAACAGTCTGTAGCCCAGTGTCCAACCTTGCTTCATTGGTGCAATGTGTTCCACATCTTCGTCAGTCTCTCGCTATGTGACCTTTGCCGCCGCATCTGTAGCAAGTTACACCGGTGCCAGGGCCACTCTTGGTAGAAAATGCAGCTTTACCACGTAGGGGAGACACAGCTGCGACCACATGATGGATTTGGTCCCTAGTCGTTGTCAACACCCTCGCTCTCAATATTAAGTCAGAGTCTCAATTTTTGGCTCCTGTTGGAGTCCAATGGAGATGGCATCAGGGAACTCCATAACAAACGCTAGTTTGGCAAGCTTTTCTAGCCCAACTCCCTCGAACTCGGCCAATCCAAACAACCGTCTGATGTTCGCTTAACGTCCACCTGCTCGTCAGCCCATCTAACCACGATCAACTTCCTATAGGCTGTGAAGTTAGTTACTCTCATTCATCTCCAGGTAGAAGGCCAATTCACCCTCCTCCAGATACAAATGAGAAGACTTGCCACATCATTCACCTTCTAAAGTCTTGCCACCAACCTCATTTTTTCCAGCCACACCACCACATCTCTCTCACCAGTAAATGACTTTATCATATCACTTTCGCCATAGTAATGGCTGAAATAGCTTAAAAGATGTGTTTGGTTAATTAATTCCTATTTCAGTCACGTAAATCCTTTAGAGTTGACAGAACAAACAGAAATGCCAGTTTCAGTATTCAAAACGGAGTACGGATTCTTTTTTCCCTCCTTTTTACCACAACAGTCACGACGCTGCCTGCCTGTCTCAGCAACAGTAGCAGTTCTCCTTTCCATGAGATTTCCCTCCCAGCATCAGCAGCAGTGTTTCGTCTCTTCACATAATCAAACAGTTCTAGGTTCGCGACTGTAAGTGGCCACTGTCTCTCTCGCACACCAGCTGTGGCCGGATATCCCCCGATTTCTCTGCACCATCACCACATTTTGAAATAATGCCACACAACATTTTTTTTAGGATTACACTAAAATTACTAGCAAAACTTAATGAATATCATTCTTCTCAGTGCTGTCGCAGTACCCGTTCACCGCTCCTAATGTTTACAAACATTACGAACTCATACACTTCTTTCACAGACCCAAAACATCTTTGCCCTAGTACTTTTCCACTGAGGGTGTCAGCAGCAGTCGTGGTAAATTTCAACTCTTCCTTTGGTCGTTTTTCTCTGTCTTGCCATCACCCACACAGTTCAACTTTTTAAATCGCTTTCTCACCCTAATACGAAATACCAGGATCTGAAAAGTGGACGTGGTCAACTGACTTCCCAACTATTTTTGACCGTGATAAATTCGGCAAGGAATGAATTTCAGTTGTTTCTGTACGTCACAGGCTTGCCTGCTGTAATGCCGTTTCACCTAAATAGATACAGTGGGTTTTCAACCGAAAATTCACCTCAGCCGGGGGGTCAGGAGACTCCCACCTCTGACTGTCGTCGAGCCAGGAAGCCGAAGACATCAGCAGCAACAATCAAACTACTCTTTTCAGGGCCAAACTACAAACTATGCATAATGCGATTCACACTTTGCTGCCTGCTCCATCCACCTGACTTCAGCCTGCCTCCCCAGTCTCCTGCTCCAGCTCACTCCTAAACCAGCGGTTCCTTCTCCGACCCCAAAACCTGCTCCAGCTCACTCCTACACCAGCTCCTTCCAGCGGCTTTTGCTCCAGCTCCTTGCAGCACTTGCTTGCTCCAGCTCTCTCCAGTAACGCCTGCTCCAGCTTCCTGCATCCACTGCTACAGCTCCTTCTAGCAACACCTGCTCCAACGGCTCCTGCTACAGCTCCTTCCAGCGGTTTTGCCCTAGCTTCCTGCAGTGCCTGCTCCAGCTCCTCCCAGCAACTCCAGCTCTTTGCCTGCAATTACTGCTCCAGCTCCTGTCCTTTGTTCCAGCAGCACTATGTTCCTGTCGATCCAGCTCTTGGCCATGTCCACACGGACTGGACCTAGCTGAGGCATCTGATCACACCTCAGGGACGTTCACGTCAATCTCCGTTAGACATCATCCCATGCTCTCTAGGTTCCAGTTTCCCCGATTCATGTCGACCCAGCGTTTTCTCGCTGTCTAGATTTTGAGAAACATCCTTCTTGCTGTCCAGGTTCCAGCTTCCTCATTCCAGCCTTTCCTGCTTCCAGTGACGTCACCTCTGCCTTCCTTCTTACATTGTTACCTTTATGGTAAATAAACGATTCTGTTAAACTGTTTATCTGCGTTTGTCCTCTCTTTCTTTGCCATTGTCGTAAATTGCCTGTGTCCATATTCTTAGTTGTAAAACCAATCACCCCGGTGACCGGACCCCTGCAACAGTGCCTTAACAATTGAATATATTTTATAGCAGTTTGGTCTGTAATTGTAATTTAAAAAAAAAATTTAAACAAAACTTAATTATACACCATTTTATATTAGCGTTGTTTTATTGACTGTTATTAAAAAAAAAACGTAATTGGAGAGTACAAAGAAAAGTTAAGAGCTGGGTAAAATGACACGTTTCAAATGTGTGATATTTGTAAAATGCCTCCATGCATCCCTATATCGATCGGTCGGTCAAGCTTAAGTTTAAAATAGCATTTTTATGATATCCCATGAATGGACACATTTTAAGAATATCTGTTCTTGTGCAATGTATGTCTACTTACAACTTTCAAAGTTCCCTTTTTTATTATTATCGAAATAGCAGTGGTTATCAAGGAAAGAAAATTAATTTTTAAAAGGGAGATAATCCTCATACAAATTACTGGAGTTATTTCCCCTGGTCACTGTGAACAATAAATAGTAAAAATAAGGACCGTCGTTGTCCAATTCCCCAATGAGATAGCACCAGCAAATAAATTAATTGAGGAGCCTGTAGTTACTGAAAAACGACAAGAAAAATGTTTTTTCCAGTGGAGAAGGTTCATTGTTTTTTTTTGTTTTTGTTTCTTTGGTCCCCCGATTTATAAAATCGGGGGACCTATGTTTTGAGGTATTTCCGTCCGCCGTCCGTCCGTCCGGATTTTTCTCTGCAACCATCCATTGAATTTCTCTGAAATTTTGCATAAAGTTGTAACTTTTGTCAGGTTAGAAAGTGACATTCTCCGATTTAAGAAAAAAATCTGCTTAGCCCCCCAGGGAGTCAAAAAGCCCCGAAATGGCAAAAAATGACATTTTTTGCCCCATAACTTTTCATCCATCCATTCAATTTCTCTGAAACTTGGCCAAAATGTGGAGGCAATTGTTCCTAATAGAAAATAAGTATCGCTGACCTTGGAAAAAATCTTGTTCGCGCCGCCAGGGGATCAAAAGCCCCCAAAATTGCAAAAATTACCCTTTTCTCCCATAACGTTTGATCCATCCATTCAATTTTTCTGAAACTTGGCCAAAATGTAGTAGCAATTTTTCTGGATATAAAATGAGCATCCTTGACCTCAGAATAATTCTGGTTTGCTGCCCCAGGGGGTCAAAGGGGGAGGGGTCAACAATGCCCCAAATTGCCCAAATTGATTGCATTTTACACTCGCCACATCGAGTCACATACAGAGGGGGACCACGCACGCTCGGCTTGTTATTTAGTGAGAATAACTTTTGGGTAGGAGGAATATGTTTCAGGGTCAGAACACTTGGGTGATTGGTTTTACAACTAAGAAAGTACTGTATTTATTTACTCCTCTCCAGGAGTTAGGCACAAGGCCAGTTTTATCTTACTCCCGCAAGTAAGAGGTGACCCAAGGTCGGGAAAGCCAGCGCCCGAGAGGTGAGCACTCTGGCCATTAAAAATTCCCTGGGCAGCCCCGTCGGCATTCTCGGTAGGGGCGCCTCAGGCAGTAAGCAATAAACTTACTCCTCCCCAAAGAGGGGGAGGCGAAGCCTGGGAGGGTGGACCTCCTAGAACTGCATAGGACAGACCCATAGACCGGCGTAAATCAAGCCCTGAAGGCCAAGACAATACCAGTCTATGGGGTGCAGTATCCATCGGAACAGATACTACACTTTGATCTTAGCCAAATAGACACAGGCAAAACTACAGCAATGGCAAAGAAAAAAAAACAAACGCAGTTGAACCGTGTAAACTAGAGGTTGTATTTATTGCATCCAAGGCAACTTGCTAGAGGAAGGAAACTATTAGAGTAAAAAATCCTCCGGTATCTAGAGATCTCTGCAGTGAAGGGGTTAGATTTTGCTGCTAGTTGGGTGGGTTGGGGGTATTTACATTGACAGGGTGCAAGTGCAGTAAGTTCATCGGAGAAAATTCCATGGAAGAACTTGTAAAACAAGCACAGGGATACAATACTGCGGTGATGCGTCAGGAGTTGAGCATTGGCCGACAGTGCGGGACCTATTAGGTTAGAAATTCTTTTTGGAACCCTGTCCAAGAGGATGAGGCTAATGGTTTGTGAACCAGCCCCACCCTGTCCAAGAGGAAGATGCTAATGGTTTGTGAACCAGCTTCATCCTGTCCAAGAGGAAGAGGCTAATGGTTTGTGAACCAGCCTCACCCTGTCCAAGAGGAAGAGGCTAATGGTTTGTGAACAAGCCTCACCCTGTCCAAGAGGAAGAGGCTAATGGTTTGTGAACCAGCCTCACCCTGTCCAAGAGAAAGAGGCTTGTGTTGTGATATATTATATACTAACCATCTGCGTACTAATACATAGGAACTACTTAGATGTCGAACGTCTCCATAACCTCACGTAATAAACGTATGTAAATTCTCTCCTCATCCAAGCCTTTGTTATTCTTTACCAAATAATACTTCATGGTGGCAGCAGTAAAAATAAACACAATAACAATCACGGCTCACGTTCTAAAGCAAAAAAAAACCCCGTACGAATCGTACACAAGGAACTTAAAAGCGACTTTGTCCACAACACGTGTGAACAGTTTCGAATGAATACCGACGCCATTGTTGTTAAATCGTCAAACTAAAACAGTCGCTCGTAAGTACAAATGTATAAGAAATACATTTCTTTATAAATAATTCGTCATAGCAAAGTTTGACCCGAAAATTTAATTGTCTGTTAGATAATTTCCTGTCAAAGATAGGAACTATAATAATTTTCGTTTAACGTGAAAACAAGTTAAAGAAAGAGGAACTATTTTTTTCTACCCCCAAAACGCGGATTGCTACACTAACCTGAGCAGCCGTCCAGCGGTATCGAAAAACAACCTTGACCTTTAACAACCTGTTGACGCAACATCCCTAATGGCTTTTCATTTACAAACGATGAACTGGTCTGACCCTGACCTTGGTGAAGCGATATCACTATTTAAACAAAAAATGACGTTATATCTGGAAGATGAGGAGATCGTAGATCAAAACAAACAAGCCAGAAAAATCTGCCATGGCATAGGCGATGAAGGACTGAAACGTCTAAACGCCAGTGGTCTGACTGATGAACAAAAAAGAGTCACCACAAGATCTATGGAATTTTTATGAAGCACAACTAAACACAAACGTGCACTTCAGAATTCATAGACTTCATCTAATGCAATACAGGCAAAAACCCAGTGAGAGCTTAGACGATTTTGTGACCAGGGCCAGAACACTGGCGCTGAAGTGTGACTTCTCGGAGGAAGAACTACATGAGCGTATTATCGAATTGATAATCGCCTCTACACCGTATGATCCATTCTGAAACGAGCTATACAGCAAACCCAAAGGTCACAAAATAAGTGATGTCCTTGCTGAAGGCAGGAAATATGAAGCCCTTTCAGCAGGAAACGATCAGCTGCAACTACTTGGTGTGTCCCAGTATGAAAAGATCCACAGCATCAACCGGGGCAGAAAATGCAAAAACTGTGACACAAGCCACAAGCCGCGACAATGTCCAGCCTATCATGACGAATGTCCTGCATGCGGGAACAAGGGTCACTGGTCTAGATGCTGCAGAATAAAACAAAAACAAGACCAGAACAAAGGCAGAGGTCACAGAAGCAAGTCACGCAACAACCAGCATCATAGTCAAACGAGGAAATCCAACTACAGGGAAAGAAAAACACATATTGACCACATAGAAGCTGGAAGTGACAGCAACAACTACCACAAGCATTTCTACTCCATTACAGTAAGTGCCAAGTGTATGGACAGCATCAATAAACACCCCAGAGATGAAGCATACACAACACTAAACATTAAACCACCACATATCCCTAATTCGCCGCACACACTCTGCTTGAAAATTGATTCAGGAGCATCAGGCAACACATTACCCTTAAGAACATTTCGACAAATGTATGGAACAGATGACATCGCTCTCAATATCCTACGACCAGCGGAATATATAAAGCTCACGTCATACAGTGGTGACACAATCACCTGCAGGGGAACTATCAATATCCCATGCCAATATAAAACATCGAAATGGATAGTTGCAACATTTTATGTTGTCGATGTCCCTGGACCCGCCGTTGTAGGTCTGTCTACAAGTGAGCAGCTCAAACTTCTCACAATAAACGTTGATACTGTCGGAAACACAAAATTGCGACAACCACCTACACCCATCACTAACGTTGAACAACTGAGGCAAACTTACCCAGAACAATTTGACAAAATTGCCAACTTTAGCAGTACAGCAAAATTTTTGCTAAAGGAGGATGCAGAACCATTTATGGATCCCCCACGCAAATGCAGCATCCACCTCAAAGACAAGCTGAAACAAGAGATAGGAAAGCTGATAGAACAAGACGTGCTAAAAAAGGTAGAAGAGCACACAGACTGGTGCTCCAGCCTGGCCTTCAGTATGAAAAAGGACGGATCCCTTAGGATATGCATCGACCCACAGAAACTAAACTCCAGCCTGAAAAGATGCCCCTACAAAATACCAACAGTTGAAGAGCTGAATCCGAAATTTGCAACGGCAAAAGTGTTCAGCAAACTTGATGCCAAAGCTGGGTATTGGTCAGTCCACCTGGATGAAAAATCCCAGTTGCTAACGACGTGCAGGACTCCTTTCGGGCGAGTTTGCTGGAAACGACTGCCATTTGGCCTAAGCGTCTCTCAGGATATATTCCAGGCAAGGATGGACCAAATTCTTGAAGGTTTAGATGGTGTAGCTAGCATCACAGATGATGTAGCAGTATACGGGGAAAATGATGTGGAACACGACAAGAATCTGCACAACCTGATGATACGAGCAGCCGAAACTGGCCTCGTGTTAAACAGCGAAAAATGTGTCATCAAACAACCCACTATAACGTTCTTCGGGAACATATACACATCCACCGGCATCAAGCCAGACCCAGCAAAAATACGTGACATACAAAAGATGCCAAATCCACAAAGCAAAGATGAGCTACAGCGCTTTCTGGGAATGCTGAACTACCTCTCCCAGTATATTCCAAACTTGCTGAAAAAGCACACCCACTACATGGTCTTTTGAAATCACAATCACCATTGGTGTGGGACCCAGGTCATCAAAAATGCTACGATGACCTAAAAGATATGATCACTGCTGATGACCTTCTATAATACTACGACCAAACAAAACCAATATCACTGGAAGTAGACGCCTCACAGAGAGGTCTGGGAGTAGCACTGATACAGGAAGGCAAACCAGTGGCATTTGGTTCCAAAACGTTGACCGACTGCCAGTCAAGATATAGCAATATCGAACGTGAAATGCTAGCAATTGTGCATGGTATACAACGTTACCACACATACCTGTATGCAAACACATTCACAGTGATCACGGACCACAAACCATTAGTCACTATATGTGCAAAACCACTGCATTCTGCACCACCGCGTCTACAGCGCATGCTGTTAAAAATATAAGGCTACGACTTCAGAGTCATCTACTGCCCTGGCAAAGACATGATCCTTGCAGACGCACTAAGTCGATTACCCAACCCAGAAAATAACAAAATAGTCGAATTAGACGAAAGAATCGACGGGATAGATACAGAACCTGATGACGAGCACCATACAATTGCGATCATCAACTTCTAAACAGAAAAAAGAGATCTGCTATGCAGTGAGACAATGAGAGACAAAACTTTGAACCTTGTCAAAGAAATTGTCTTCCAAGGATGGCCAGAAACTATCCAAGATGTGCCAGCTGACATCAGATCATATTGGTCGTTTCGAGATGAACTAGCGGTTGAAGTATTAGTACTCTTCAAAGGACAGCAAGTTCTAATTCCAGAGTCTATGAGAGATGACATTCTGTATCAGCTCCATCAAGCACATCAAGGTATTGAGAAAACCCGCCGCCTTGCCAGAGAAAGCGTATATTGGCAAATATCAACAAGGACATAGAGAAGATGTGCCGAGCATGCCTACTCTGCCAGGAACATCAAGATGCAAACAGACGAGAACCACTCGAACCTCACGACATTCCATCACGACCATGGAAATATATCGCATCTGACCTATTTGAGATCAATGGACAGCAATTCCTGTTAACTGTTGATAGATACTCAAAATACCCTGTCGTGGACGAAATGCCCACACCAATAACCAGCAAGGCAGTAGCTGACAAAATAAAAAGCTACACATTGCTATTCAGACGTCCCGATGAGATAATGACGGACAACGGTCCACAATACACAGGACAAGCTTTCCAAAGATTTATCACATCACGTACACAAGGCTCACTTGGGTGGCGGTCGTCACAGTAACACGTGCCAGACAGTATGGCGGCTTCTTCAAACCAAAATGAGATCTAAAACATAACACTTACAGACCTCCGGTATGGGTAACCTTTATGAATAATCCCTTTTCGTTGTTGTTATAAAGAGGTTTTGTTATTTTATTTCGTGTCTTAAACCTAAGATAGAGACAACGTCCCCTTCTTTACAAATCAACCGCCACCAAAGATTTATCACATCATGGGGTATTAAGCATGTCACTAGCTCACCCCATTATGCTAGAAGCAATGGATTCATTGAGAGACATGCACGACACATTAAGTCCATAATCAAGAAATGCCTTAAGGATAAAGGTGGCATCCAAATAGCATTACTGCAGATCAGAGCAACACCTATAGACAGCAAATTACCATCACCAGCTGAGCTACTATTCGGACGGCCTATAACAACAACACTACCCAGCCGAGTAGAGCCTGGAAAGGAAGAACACCAACAACAACTATATGAAAGATCGACAGTAATGAAAACAAACCACGATCTCAATAGATACACTAGAAACCTACAACCACTGTATCCAGGCCAACATGTGTCAATAACAAACAAAAATGACAAAACGTGGCACCCTGGAACCATCGTCCAGAAGGATGGTAACCCAAGGAGCTACATTGTGGAAACTCCAAATGGAACAAGACTCCGCCGTACCCGTACTCACCTACGTGCTGTACCAATACCGACAGTGAAGAAGAAAGTACACTTTGCTGATCCAACATCAAGGATGGTACAATGTAATGACCAACCCAATACAAATGACGGCAGGAAACAAACCACCATCCCACACGATGATAGAGAAATCACACCAAACGAAGACCATATACAAAGAAACTCAACCCACACTAGATCTGGATGAGTCATAAATATGCCAGCCAGATTCAAGGACTCTATATAACCATAAACATTGCAGACAGAATCTATGACTACTCAACAAATACCAGCACTACAAGACAATTACAGAACAAACAATAATACAAAAAAACAATCACTATATCCTTATCAATATATCAATTCAGACTCTCATACACTCACATGGACACTACTAAACAGGGAGGATGTTGTGATATATTATATACTAACCATCTGCGTACTAATACATCGGAACTACTTAGAGGTCGAACGTCTCCATAACCTCACGTAATAAACGTATGTAAATTCTCTCCTTATCCAAGCCTTTGTTATTCTTTACCTAATAATACTTCAGCTAGTGGTTTGTGAACCAGCCTCACCCTCTCCAAGAGGAAGAGGTTAATGGTTTAGGCACCAGCCTGAATGTGGAGAACATAAAAATGTGATTCTATTTTATTTAAAATCTAAATAAATTAAATATTTTAGATTCAAGGGTAAGGGTGCACTTTATTATAAAACTAGCAGGACCCGTGTCCCGGCGTTGCCCGGGGAAATATAACCGCCTGATTTTAATTTTTAAGTTAAATGAATAGATTCAGAAAATAAATCATTTCACTGGAAGTAATTTAGGTAATTAAAATTGGATTTAACACGGAGCTGTGCCCTAGCGTTCTTGTGTGTGATCCAACAGATGTCTCCTTTATAGTGGTAAAAGTTATTCGTACAAAGCTCTTGAACATCCTGCATAAAACTGCCCATGTCTAAAGCAAGGTGAAGTCAAGTTTAGACCCACCACTGCCAATGATTGTCCTTGGAACTTGTTAATTGTCATGGCAAAACACAATTTAACTGGGAACTGAAGCCTTTTAAATTTTATTGCAGAATCCGACGGAATAATGGGTATTCTGGGAAGGAATGTCAGTTTGCCCCTTGCCACACCAGTTAGTATTACAGCTTCTATCACATGAAGTTGCATGCATTTAACACAGTCTCATTCCATTACATAGCCTTGGAGCATCAAGATTCCGGAGTAACATAATTGGGCATTTAGCTTTCAGCTGTGTGTTGGCATACCAGGCAATTCTAATGAATTTAAAAATTCTGTAGGGTATTGTACAGCCTGGACGCGATCGAGAATAGAATCCACAGAAGTGAAAGTTTGTTCATCACCTGGGATTTCATCAAGCAGTTGTTGATTGATGACATGCACCATGTCATTTTTAGGAGCTAGAATTATCCTCTCAGTTAGCCATTTAGGTGAGTGATGAAATAATTGAGCCAATACCTGGAGTAATAACAATCTTGCCATTGTTGGTTGTTGCAAGCTTGCCATCACCTATTTTTAGGAGTAGGGAGGCAAACTCACCAGCCATTGGGTCACTATTGAGATGTACACGTATGTTTGTAAATAACGTTACAGTTTTAATGTACTTCCACAAATATGACAATTTAATGCAAGCATTAAGCTCATCAGAGGGACTTCCACGTGGAACAATAGGAAGCGTTTGTCGGAAGTCACCTGATAATAATAGTGTTATGCCACCCATAACAGCATCACGTCTCTTGAGATCACGCAATGTTTTATCTAGAGCCTCGAACGCTTGTTTATGTGCCATTGCACATTCATCCCATACAATCAAGGAACAATTCTGTAAGACTTTGGCTGAATCTGACCCTCTTTCCATTTGACAAATTGGATCAGCATCTTTTGTTAGATAATGGCAACTTAAATGTGGAGTGAGCTGTCCTACTACCAGGAGTACCTCCGGGTGCATCAAGGAATATAAGGCCACCTTGTTGATCTTCTTCAGTATTAACTACAGTACGAAAAATATGAATTTGCTCATTATTTAGTTGTGCGATACCATCTCGAACAATTGATGCTTGCTCATGAGGTTGATAACTAATTTCATGTGTCCATGCAGTAATGACCGGATGTGTATTAGATCGATTAGGTGAGGTAAGACCCAATTTTGTCAGTGGTTTACCATTGATCTTATAAGTCATATCTTCGATATGAAGTAAAGCCATATTGAAGATGTCGTCTAAAAATGTTATATCAACTTCAGGCTGTTGATTGTGTTTCCTAAAAAGGAAATCTTCACTGAAAGCTTATTTGTGTGCATCCCGAAGTCGTTTTGGATGAGACACTGCACATGATGTCAACATGATGGCAAACAAATGTCTCAATATGTCTGCAGATTCAGATATAGATGCTTCCTGTAATGTAGCATCCCAGTGGTTATCATCCTCAAGTAGTCCATGTGCACTACATGCATCCCTGAATGTAGTCATAACTTGACCATTGATCGTTTTTAGGTCATTAAAGCTCTGTGAACCACTAACATTGTGTAGAAGCAGTCTCAAACAGAAGCAGTCAAATTGATTTGGATGCACGGTGTATACCCTGCCCCAAAACTTCTGTTCTTTTAACGCACAGATAGCCTGGAACTGGCTTACCCTGTAACCGTCGCTTGAAGACCTTAGTTTTAGTGTCCCAGGTATAATAAAGTGGAACTTCTCAGTACAAAAGTGTATGTGCAAAAAAATCTGTTTGACACAATTTGAAGAAATACTTTCAATTGTGAAGATAGCTTGATCACTACCCTTATTTTCATATTTACAAATGTATTTTAGTGATTTCATGCTGTAGCAATATTCAACATTGATATGTGCATCAAAAATCTCACAAAGCAGTTTATTATGTGGTACAACCCATCGGTTATCTACAGGAACTGTTATGTTGCCAGGTAGGGTAACTGTCGTCTCAAAACCTCCAGCTAAAGGAGATAGTCGTCGATATTGTAGGTAGCCATTTGTATCCGATTGAGTTTCACTTACTGCAGTGTCCATCTTTGAGACAGAGTGAACATCTGTTTATGTTTCCACATGGTCCATGAATCATATGGTACCTAATGAAATCATGTAAAACCGGATCTGCCACTGGATCTTGAATTTCCGCACTGATAACTGAATCTATGTCAGAGGATTTCAATTTTTATCCTCTTTTCTGCCACTCAACAGTGTACATGTATGCTATGACATATAAGGGCATCAGTTTTTGTCGCGGCCACTTACTGCCACCAAGCAAAATCAAGGATTTGGTTTACCCGACTGAAATTAAACAATAGCAAGCAATTAAAAGTAAAGAGGATTGTCTGCATGTAATGTTATAACAAAAATGTTTTTTTTACTTATTGTTATGCCCCCCCCCCCCTTACACATGGTGGACCGTACATTTGCTCGCCAGAAGGTAAATCGTAACATAAAACGGGCAGCACTTTTCCCGGTCGCCATCGGCATTTGGCTCAACTGCAGTCATGAAAAAAAAATTAGAGAATAGTCTTCATTATTAAAAATAAGCATATAATCGTAATTTTAGTGCCCCACCCCCCATCCGAATACAATTTGTAATGCTCTGCAGCCTACATTAATTATATTTGTGTGTTTCAGTGGTGCTCATTTTCCATGTTTCTTTTCAGCCAAAGAAAGTGGAATTTATATACAAAGGTAATTGGGGTGGGATTTTAATGGGGCTATGTAGGCCTCTGTAATTTTCCAAGGGCCCTTATCACAGACAGAGCCGGTGTTTATAAAGAAACTAAAATCAAAATAAAAATTCTGGTGAAATCAAAGTAAATTGCTTTCAGGATATATCGAACAGGCTTCGTTTAACTTTATTAATTTTCATATTAATATTATATTCCCCATCGGTGGGTTAGTGGTTACGACGTTACAGTTTTTGGCGTTCGATCCCATTCTACTAAAACGAATTTTTTTTTTAATGTTAAACATTTGTCAACACGGTAGCACGGGGGATTTAAAATTCTATCAGAATAGTCAATAGTGATCGTATAAAACGAAAATTTATAATGTAAAATGAAAAATGCAGTCTGGCATTTCAGGTTGACTCGTTGGAATGAAGTTGTTTTAACTTTATGTAAATAAGAAAAACGTAAATGTTTTTATTAATTGTTAGAGGTGAATTTTTGTTTGAAATTATTATAATATGAAATATCAGAAATATTCAATTATTTTTTCGTATCGTAGCATGTTTTTGATTGTGAAGGTGGTCGGATTAATGTAATCCGTTATTCGATTACTGTGAATTGTTACGAAAGAAGAATAACGGAATGATATTCGTCTAATCTGTAAGCGCGGTGGTTTGTTATCTTTCTTAAAAAAATGCATCTAATCGGTTTGTTTGTTTTGTTATTTGTCTCAAAGTATTTAACGGTTAGGTAAATCTTCCCAAAGAAGTTAATCGATTTCGACAATGTTTTTTTTTATTTAGTAACTTATAAAAACAATGTAAATGTTTTTTTGTTATTGTATGAAGTAAAACTTTCGCAAAGTAGGTAACAGTGATTTATAAAACGAAAATGTATAATTTTCATGAATAGTCATTGAATTATTTATTGTATGATTGAAAAGTTTCTCAAAATAGTCAACAGTGAAATTTTTTATTGTATGAATTAAAATTCTATTAGAAGAGTCAATAGTGATCGTTGAAAACGAAAATTTAGAATTTAAAATTTAACGTTCAGTCTGGCACTCGGTGGAATGAATGGAAGTCTTCCAAGTGATGTTTGAAATACAGAAGTATCCTTATTTAAAAGTCAAGGATCTGTTCTTTTGAATTGTTTTTCTTCTCATAGTCGGTAAATGAAATCCCATTTGTAAAAAGTATACGGTAATTTTATTGACGATTTGAAAAAAAAAACAGTTCGATTCAAATAGTGTAGAAGTCACATGTTTGTTTTAAAAGTAAGTGATAGGTATAATTATTGGTATATACTGATTCTTGAGTTGTATATTTCGTAACATAAGGAAAACTTAAATATTTTTATCTTATATTTTAGAGTTGTAATTTTTTAATTTTTGTATTATGTAATCGGTGTTCGGTACGTTAAATAAGGAAAGAAAGTGAAAAATACGTGTAAACTTAGCCCCCCCCCCCGGCAGTAACATGAAAGTTATTTGGAATATTAAATGAATAAATCGTCGTGTTTGCGATTGTCATTGTGTTCAGTTTAATGTAATATGTTATTCGTTAACGTGAAAAGGCTACTTATCAAGAATACTGGAATGTCAATCGGTTAATGTGTAACGGGTTTTTTTTTTCCTGAACATATTACGTTAGTAATGTAGCAGCAATTTTAAGAAGTGAAGAAGATAAATGTATAACGGAAATAGCAGAGCAGGAACGGTGTATTACCTGAAGAAAAGTTTGATCGGTAAGGGGAATCGGTATAATTGTTTAAGGGTAGTGAATCTGGCAGGCGTTTCGTGATCTGTAGTTGCTGGTTGAGGCTTAGAGTAGAAGCCTTAATTCTTTTTTTGGCGGAAGTGACGTAGTCAGATGTATTGAAGGGAGCGTCTGTTATATTTTCTGTGCAACGTATGCTACTGTGTGGTGAGGTGAAGGCATATTTAACGTAAATAATAAGGTGTAAATTGTGTGAAAGTACCCGTTGTGTATTTGTTCCCGGTGTAGACTGGTAGCATGGGAGGAGTAAAATGTTAGAGAGAAATGTTCTTGCTACTACCTGTATGGTGTCTGGTTTGGGGAGAGTGACTGAGTGAGGAACGAAAGTAATAATTTGTCGGAGGTGGATGTAAGAGTCTAGAGTTTGCTAAGAACACGCTCGAGCGAATAAGTTTGATGTTGTAGTGATTGTAGTAACCTATTGAGTTCGAGTTTATTTTCCTATTCGACGCGAAGGTACAGGGGAAAAAACGTCTCTACTTTATATATAAGAAATATATAACGTAAAATGATCACCCAGGTTTGACCAGAAGCGTTATTGATCAGCCAGATAGCATAGGACAGAACGAGTAACCATTTTTTTGAAAGCAGAAGTTCACCTTCCTGTATATTTTCAACGGAAAAATGCAAGACCCTAAAACAAAATATAGTCTTTATTAACCCCAATATTAGCCCTAAGTCCTGCTGACAATATGAGACCAAAAGGTTACAAGTCAAAACGTCACCAAATTATTTAAGTTATATTTATCGTCAAATAATTTGTTACTTGCACCAGTTTTCTACTTTTGTAATAATGAAAAGGTTTTCAAAAATATGAAGCTTTTATTAATAATAAAATATACAAAATATATTTTTAAATAGCCGGCATGTAGATCCGAGATGCTTTTCGAAGCAAACGGTTAATACTTAAATCACCGTTATCATATTCGACCCACATTGCAAACAATATTCTTATAATATTTTATAAGTTTGGTGACGAGTGGAAACACCCCCAGAAGTGGTGCGGCTAGCCGTCGAGACCCCCGTCCGACGTCGGAACGGGGGCCAAAAAATTTGGTGACGTTTTGACTTGGTGACGTTTTGACCTGTTCCCGACCAAAAAAGACTGCCATTTTCGAATTACAAAAGTCCTGAACTATGCTGTTAAAAACTGTGTTCATATTATATGGTAAATTTATATTGCAAAATAAACTCTCACTCTAGTTAAATATGCTTTTACTTGTTTTTAAAGTGTTTGATTCATAACATAGATCCAACTATTTTATTGTAATGAGAATAAAATCCAGAAAAAATGCGACTACATATAGATTTTTTTGACTATGTTTCAAAATCTTTGATTATCTTTTAATATTTCGGGCACACATGCCTTTTGGCAACACTAACAGTATTTTTTAATCTAAGGGAGACAACTACATAGTTAAAATATTGAGTTGTTTCCCTTAAGCAAACATTTTTTTCTGTTATCAGTTTATTATGCGTTATAAAGATATCCCACGTTTTGAATCGATAGACACCACTATCTAGAAGCGCAGTAAGTATATTTCTATAATGTATACTAGCGAATATATGCCCCTAAAATGAGGAGATATTGCCTGGTCGCATATCTTCGTTTTATTTAATTGCCCAGTAAAATGTGTTTGTTTGTTTGGTGCTATTTTACTTATAGGCCGATCAAGTTAATTGTGTTCATGTAAAAGCATTATTTTGTACTTACTCAGTCATATTTTATCTCTCACGCCCGAAAAAGAATTTTAAAATATCAAGCAGAACTTTAATTAGAACGATTTTTCCATTTACATAAGGGTTATATGAAATGGCGAGTCTGCGATTTTCGGAGTGGCCGGTTAGTGGCCGGTTAGCTAACTAAGGGCAGATAAGTGTTTTTTACAAAAAAAAAAAAACAAGAAAGAAAATCACCCCACCTTTTATTTTAATAAATAAAACACGGAATAATAAGAAAGAAAATTTACCCTTTACAGCGTAAAATGTAAAACAAAACATCTTAAACTCACTTAAGGTCGTAAAATGATAATAATATTTGAAGTTTTTCATATCGAAAAATAAGGTGTACCTAAAATTTATTTTAATTACACTTTTTTGTTCGATTTGAAAACAATTAAAAAAATTGAATACAGTTATTTAATTGCTCAGTAAAATGTAATTGTTTTTTCTTACTAAAAATAGTAATTTTTTTAATTAATTATTTTTTAAATTAGATAATTTGATTCAATAAATCAAGACATTATATTTTTAAACATAATTTCCAATAATATTACAAAAACAAAAAAAAACGTTTTAATAAA